>CM042952.1:16569128-17775726 GCA_023678885.1 Pogostemon cablin | reverse complement strand
ACAAGTAAACATGCGTGTAACACGTGTGAATAATCTCGGAGCAAGAGATATAATTCCACTCCCCCTTTCAAGGTACTATCAGTATCAATTATTTCCCTGGCTAATTGGTACTCTAACCCGATATGATCTCCCTTTATAGGTACTATAAAATTATCTTCTTTATCCTACTTAATAACCTGAATTCAATTCAATTAATAAGTATTCATATATGATTGTTCTAATAAAGCTTCGGAGTCCCCTCACTTAGAATCATAACATGGAATCCTGTTCGGCGGTGAACGCACTCAATCAATAACCAAGATATGTATTCAAACTCTACATAACAGTTAATGATGCACAAAACGACCGTAAATATAGATTAAGAAAGCACAATCATATATAAAATAAATCCACAAGTAGTGTTGTACGGAGTTTACACACGAAAGTTCAATTAATTCGTAAAACCTTCACAACCCTAGTTCTACCAAAAAGGCTCTAGCCCATAATGTTACGAAGAACAATCATTGGTGTTGGATAGATCTTACTCTGATGTCCAAAAAATATAAGATAAATTAGGAAACGAATAAAACCCTAGATGCGGGCGTCGTCGCGTCCTTCTCCGTCTTGAATTCTCCTCTTGGTTCTCCTCTTGATTCCACAGACGAATCTTCAAAGTGATGGATGGATGGAGGAATGGATGTGGACAATGGTTGGGGGTGATCCCCCTTGTGGGGTGGTGTATTGTTGTGGCCTCTCTCCAATTCAATCTCTTCTAATGTAATGAATAATGATGTTATCTACATCCCCTTTTATACGTGTGAGCTCTCCTTATGGGCTTAGGATGGGCCTTTGCTTGAAGCACACGTCAAATTTGATAAAAAGACATCCGGAATTACTATAAATAGCAGCAGCGAAACACCGTTCGACCAAGCCTGACTGGTCGAACAAGGCCTCCAACTCGAGCAACTGGTCGAGCAAGCTCTCTGGACAATTTTGACATTCTGCTCGACCAACCCTCTCTTGCTCGACCACATTGATGTTGGTCGAGCAAGAACTTCAAGTCGAACAAACTCATTGTAAGTTTTGTTCACTTTGTTCGACCTTTGCTCATTTGCTCGACCAAGTCGATGTTGGTCAAGCAACACCTCCAAGTCGAGCTACCTCTCTAGACGGATCTGTACAATCTACTCGACTTGGCCTCCTCTGTTCGACCATAGTGATGTTGGTCGAACAAGCTCTCTTGGTCGAACGACACTCGAATCTTGCCTTTAAAATCATGTCTTCCAATTCCGAGTCTTTTACATCTATTTTCCACCTAAAATACAATAAAACACCTCAAGTGCACCTTTTTCTCTAATATATTGAATATATGACACTTGTCCTAATATATAATAACAATACTTATCAAAAAGGTTTTAAATTGGACACTAAAACATGCTTATTTTCACTCTCATCAAACCCCCAAACTTACCCGTTGCTCGTCTCGAGGTAACAAAATAAAAATAAAGAGAGAGAAAGAGAGTACGAAAATTAGCGGGGAAACAAGGACTCTGACTTATACCAATTCAAAATACAATTGTCCTTAATTTAGGTCATGCAACTTTCATTACATGTAATAATCAATTCATAGCATACAAGTTAAGACAATCATCACCAATTCAAATGCTCCATCAACATGTTCTCACGAGAAGTATATATCACTCGCACTCAAGTGTAAAAGATGTACACTTATGGGTTAAGGTGTTTATGCTCAGTTTCAATTCAAGTGCATGCGTAACCATAAGTTTGCCAGAAGTCTCAAACTCTCCACTACTAAAAGTATGATTTGACAATAGGATCAAAAAGGACTTTTGTTTGGACGTAATGTTGGCTCTTTGGTTAAGGTAGGAAATATATGGATAAAGTGACTCAATTAGTAGAGAATTAAAATCGGAGATCTTTTGTACTTCAGATTTTTACACTTCAAGGCTATCCAGCTTCATACTCTTCTAATTTTCATTTCTCTAATTTTCTTCAAGCTCAACATACTTTTTCTTTCCTTCTTTATTTTCTCGAGTTACCAGTTTCGGGCACTACCTCTAACATCTCGAAGTACTAGATTCGGGCACTACCCCTAAGCAACTTATTTTTTAAGCTGATAATCACTTGTACAACTTCAAATATTTTATTCCTTCCAAACTCCATCAAAATTAACTTCACACACTTTGACAGCATTTAATTCTCTACTAAATATAGGAATTTAAGGCTCAAATAGGATATCAAAGTGGCTATCTTTGAAGGTTGCCAAAGAAATAAGGCTTTTAGGCTCAACGGGGCTAACTACGGATAAACATCATTCGGTAGGGAATTATTTAGCTAAGTGGATCATAAATTCAAGGATGGCCTAAAATCATCTCCCATCATCTAACACACATGTAGTTTCAATTAAGACAAGAGGCAAGTTCTAGAATACACACACAAGAACGATACTCACCAGAAAAGAAATATCATGTGATTATATACATGATCAACGAGGCTCAAAATCTCACATGAGTTTTCAACACGTAACAGAGCACTTTTTATGGTAAGTAATATCCCACAAGTACACATAGAACTTCATATCACAATATAACTCAAGTACACTTCCTTCATCAATTTCAAGAGCATACGAATTTCAAGCACAATTTAACATTTACGCTCACATGGATCACAAAAACAAGATCTCAATCCTTCCACTCCATGAATTAAAAGCAAACATAAGAATTAGAATAAGGAAACGAGGGCACCTGATTTTTCTTCAACGTATGTATGAGCTCCTCGAGATGTTCAACTCGATCAGGTTAAAGCCTCAGTGTAGAACTCTTCTTGCCACCTAGTTACCTTTTTCTATCATCAAAGCTCAAACACACTCATCATCACAAGATTCATCAATAATAAAATAGGAGAACTCTAAGAACGACTCAATTGACTATCTAATCGACTCCACGCACTAGAAACACCACAGAACACTAGGCAAATTGGTAAAAATCGACACATCAAAACCGATTAAAAATTTTAACATATCGTAAAAAATCAACTCCCCTAGCAAATATTATAAAGAAAATATTATACTCTTATTGCTTCAATAAGGTAAGAACATCACACGCCCCCAAACTTAGTAAAAACATAAGTTGAAACTAAGTTTGCAAAGAGATGTAATTGTCGATTAGTAAGCACCTTAAATATAAAAATTTCTTACTCACACAAAACAAATAAAGCAATAAAACGGAAGAGACAAGCCCCCAACAGGCGCTCATGTTTAACGTCGAAGAGTCACGATGGTAGAGGATGGTTTTCTCGCATCCTCACCTTCAAATACTTTCTTTCCCTCTTCTTGTATACACTCAACACCTCACCTTTTTTGGTAACAAGTATACGATCTTTGGAATTTTTTTCCTCCCATGGTTGTCTAGACACCTCCTTGTCAATCTTCTACTCAAATTCAGAATCATCTGTCCTTTTAAAATCAAGATTAAACAAGTTAGAAATCACATCTATGTTCTTGCAAGATTGAGTCTCTATGGGCATCTTCATTGCTTGATCAAGAGAGAAAACCACATCTTCATTATCCATCTGCAGTTTAAGCTTCTCGGCTTTCAACCTCTTTGCTCTTTCCCACTTCTTCTCAACTAAAAGCTCACTATTCTGCTCTTGGGATGACTCTAAGGTGTTCTGATCAACAGGTATAGCATTCGGTATCGAATCGGATATTGAACTGTGTTGCTTGACCTCTGCTCGAGCAAAAAGGACTGGTCGAGCAGTTGCAGTTTGGTCGAGCAGCGTGCCTGATCGCGAGCTTTCGTTCGCCATGTGTCGTTTGACTTTCGTTCGACCAAGGTGGTCTGGTAGAATGAATGGCGTTTGGTCGAGCAGGATACCTGATCGCGAGCTCTCGTCCCCCAGGTGTTGTTCGACTTAGGTAGTCTGGTCGAACAGAAGAGTGTAAGTCGAACGGTACACCTGGAAATAGAGCATCATAATTCTATTCGTCCGGGAGTTGCTCGACCTCCATACGACCATCAGGTCTAGTCGAACGGATTGGGATTGGTCGAACAAGGCTCCTGCCACCTTTGTTTCAATCATCGTCTTCATCGGACCTTCATATTGCGTACCTGACCTCAATGTGATGGCATTATTCTCCATTGTTTGTGTCAATCGATCCACATTCGCGGCCATCTGCCCCATAATCAAGGTAAGGTCCTTCAACTGCTTAGATAAATCTGCATGATCAATATTCATGGTATCCTCAAGACGATCAATCCTTGCATCATTCTTAGCCTTGTAACGATTGAAGGTATCTTCAACACTATTCACTTCGTGTTGCTGCATACTAGGCCCCCTTAGTGTCAACTCAGTAATCTGCTTCTGCCGAGACTCTAGTAGCTTGTTGATGTTAGCTAGACTAGAGATGATCTCATCATTCCTATTTGGCTTCACCACTTGATGTTCAACCTGCACTACCTTACCAAGTACATATGATCCTCTATCTCTCTCTACAGGCTAGTCACATGAATTCATAGAAATATTTTCGAACAACTTTTCTGCTTCAAGTGTTGTCTTAGATAGCAATGATCCTCTTGATGATGCATCAATAAGAACACGCGATTCACAATCCAATCCATAGTAGAAGATACTTATGTATTCATCCTTAGACATCCCATGTTATGGGCATCTCCTGAGCATGTCTTTAAACCTATCTCATGCCTCATAAAATTTCTCACCCTGATTCATAACAAATTGGGTGATCTCTTGCTTCATTCTTAAGATTCTTGAAGGTGACATATATCTCTCTAAGAACTACTGCTGTAGTTGGTCCCATGTAGTGCAGTCCGTGGCATCAAGAGTCTCATACCAAGCTTCTGCTCCATCAATTAATGAAAAATTGAATAGGGCGATCCGCCTTTCATTATCATTAGCTCCAGCGCCCTTCTGAGTGTTTGCATAATCAAGGAATCTTCTGAGGTGCTGATATGGATCTTCAAAACAACCTCCAGAAAAGGAATTCTTTTCCACTATGTTAATAAGAGCGGGATGTATCTCAAAATCATCATCTTCCCCCTTGCTCCTATCAACCCCATGTTACCAATTCCATAATTCGTGAAAATTTCACGTATGGCAATATTATCCGGATTCTGCCTTGCTCCGGCCATATTTAGCACAATGTGTTATTTCTTCTTTCCTTCCTTTCCTTTTCCTAATGCACACGTACCTCAGAAAAACTTAAGGTTAGATAGAAATAAATAATCACAAATAAAAATTTTAATCAAATTAGAAATAATAAACTAATAATAACAGCCATCCCCGGCAGCGGCGCCAAGAACTTGATGCGTGTTTTCTTTGCACGCAAAATTAATCCCCAAGTATTAAGAATATCAATTGCAGCTTAAGCAAGCGACCAAGTGAATATCTAACCCAAAGGACGGCGTATTATCAATTTAATTATTTACTAATTAATTAAGACAAGTGTAGCAATATAGTTTGGGATTTAATTATTAAACTACTAAATAATTAATTTAAATAACAAATAAAATAAAAGTACTTGAAGAATACGAAAGTGGATCAAGTAGGAAAATAGGTAGCTCTAGGGAAATCCAGTTTCACTCATTAATCTCCCTTTCGTGTGTTGATATCCGACTCTGCCTTGTGAAATATGGACGTATCACTAAACCATGCATATCCACTCTATAGACACAAGTAAACATGCGTGTAATACGTGTGAATAACCTCGGAGCAAGAGATATAATTTCATCCCCCTTTCTAGGTACTATCAGTATCAATTATTTCCCTGGCCAATTGGTACTCTAACCCGATATGATCTCCCTTTATAGGTACTATAAAATTTTGCTCTTTATCCTACTTAATAACCCGAATTCAATTCAATTAATAAGTATTCATATATGATAGTTCTAATGAAGCTTCGGAGTCCCCTCACTTAGAATCATAACATGAAATCCTGTTCAGTGGTGAACGCACTCAATCAATAACCAAGATATGTATTCAGACTCTACATAACAGTTAATGATGCACAAAACGATCGTGAATATGGATTAAGAAAACACAATCATATATAAAATAAATTCACAAGTAGTGTTGTACGGAGTTTACACACGAAAGTTCAATTAGTTCGTAAAACCTTCACAACCCTAGTTCTACCAAAAAGGCTCTAGCCCATGATGTTATGAAGAATAATCATTGGTGTTGGATAGATCTTACCCGGATATCCAAAAATTACAAGATAAATTAGAAAACGAATAAAACCCTAGAAGAGGGCGTTGTCGCGTCCTTCTCCATCTTGAATTCTCCTCTTGGTTCTCCTCTTGATTCCACAGACGAATCTTCAAAGTGATGGATGGATGGAGGAAAGGATGTAGATGATGGTTGGGGGGTGATCCCCACTTGTGGGGTGGTGTATTGTTGTGACCTCTCTCCAATTCAATCTCTTCTAATATAATGAATAATGATGTGATCTACATCCCCTTTTATACTTGTGAGCTCTCCTTATGGGCTTAGGATGGGCCTTTGCCTGAAGCACATGTCAAATTTGGTAAAAGACATTTGGAATTACTATAAATAGCAGCAGCGAAACACCGTTCGACCAAGCCTTACTGGTCGAACAAGGCCTCCAACTCGAGCAACTGGTCGAGAAACCTCTCTGAACAATTTTGACATTCTGCTCGACCAACCCTCTCTTGCTCGAGCACATTGATGTTGGTCGAGCAAGACCTTCAAGTCGAACAAACTCACTATAAGTTTTGTTCACTTTGTTCGACCTCTGCTCATTTGCTCTACCAAGTCGATGTTGGTCGAGCAACACCTCTAAGTCGAGCTACCTCTCTGGACTGATCTGTACAATCTGCTCGACTTGGCTCCTATGTTCGACCATAGTGATGTTTGTCGAGCAAGCTCTCTTGGTCGAACGGCACTCGAATCTTGCCTCTAAAATTGTGTCTTCAAATTTCGAGTCTTTTACATCTATTTTCCACCTAAAACACAATAAAACACCTCAAGTGCACCTTTTTCTCTAATATATTGAATATAAGACACTTGTGCTAATATATAACAACAATACTTATCAAAAAGGTGTTAAATTGGACACTAAAACATGTTTATTTTCACTCTCATCAAACCTCCAAACTTACCAGTTGCTCGTCTCGAGGCAACAAAATAAAAATAAAAAGAGAGAGAGAGTAAGAAAATTAACGGGGAAACAAGGACTATGACTCATACCATATTCAAAATACAATTATCCTTAATTTAGGTCATGCAACTTTCATTACATGTAATAATCAATTCATAGCATACAAGTTAAGACAATCATCACCAATTCAAATGCTCCATCAACATGTTCTCACGGGAAGTATATATCACTCGCACTCAAGTGTAAAAGATGTACACTTATGGATTAAGGTGTTTATGCTCAGTTTCAATTCAAGTGCATGCGTAACCATAAGCTTGCCAGAAGTCTCAAACTCTCTACTACTAAAAGTATGATTTGACAATAGGATCAAAAAGGACTTTTGTTTGGACGTAATGTTGACTCTTTGGTTAAGGTAGGAAATATATGGATAAAGTGACTCAATTAGTAGAGAATTAAAATCGGAGATCTTTTGTACTGCAGATTTTTACACTTTAAGGCTATCCAACTTCATACTCCTCTAATTTTCTTTTCTCTCCTTTCCTTCAAGCTCAATAATCACAAAAGGAATGAGGGGGTGAATAATATTAGGGCTACAATAATTTTGGCTAAAAATAAATTATTCATTAATTAGTTAATGACAATGAATTTTCACTGAATTAGTATTATTAAATTTTATGAATTAAATCAAAGAAAAATCATATGTCTTATGTGTATTAAATTAAATTATAACTAGTTTTGTCTCCTGTGTACGACACGGGTTTTATAACGTGTGGTGTTTTTATTTTAAAAATATATTTATAATAATAAATTTTTTATGATTTTATATTTTATTATTAAATGTATATATTTGTTTTTATTTTTTTCGTCTTACTTTACTTAAAAAATGTAACTTTTACCCTCATATTAAAAAGATGAATAATTTAATACTATAAAAGGAAACGATTTACCGTAATAATTATACTTTCAATTCAAAACATGAAAAATCGATAAATTAAATATCAATTCAGGAATTAAATTATTTTGTGTACTCCAATTAGGGGCTTGAAATATATAAAACTATAGTGATGTGTACGAATATATTTTTCGAGCATTATTATTTTTTTCTTTTTCATTTTTAAACATTAAATATTAATTGCAAGATTAATACGAGAGCGTCATATATAAATATTTTTTTTAAAAAAAATGAACATGGTGACGTTATATGCATAAAATTAATTGAAATATTAAGATTATAATTAATATGTGAAACTAAATATACAAAAATTTTCAAAAATGAATATGATGACGCCACACACACAATTTAAAATTTAGCATTACTCGTTTTTTTATCTTTTATTTTTTTAAAATAATTTATTTACTTTTATATTTATTGAATAACCCAAATATTTAAATATAAAAATATATTAAAACGAATTATTATTAATATTAATTTTATATATTAATAGTAAGTTATTAATAGAAGAGATTAAATATAATATTAGTTAAAGTGTTTGATTACTTAAAATAAAATATTAATTTTAAGATTAACATGAGAGCGTCACATATATAATTTTTTTCTAGGAATCAACGTGGTCATGATATTACATGCACAATTTTTTTTAAGAAGGAAGATATGACGCCACCTAAAAATTGTTTTTTAAATATTATTTTAAATATTAAGATTATTAATAATAGATGAGACTAAATATACAAAAAATTTTAAGAACAAAATTGATGAGGCCACACACACAAATAAATTTTTTAAAATATATTTTAAATATTAAAAAGATTTTTATTAGTATTAAAATAATAAAATTTCATAAAAATAACTTAAAATATTCTTATTAGATTAAATTAAATCTTAAAAAAATTATTTAAAATAAAATATTAATGGTAAGAATATAAAATATTAATAGAATTGCATTATTAAGAATATTAAAAAGGAGGGGTTAAATGAAACAATATTTAAAATATTAAATTACTTAAAATAAATATTAATTCTGGATTAATGTATAAGCGACACATAAATTTTTTCAAGGATGAACGTGACGACGCCACGTACATAATTTTTCCATAAAAATAACTTAAAATATTCTTATTAGATTAAATTAAATATTCATAAAAAAGACTTAAAATAAAATATTAATGGTAAGATTATAAAATATATTATTAAATTAATTAAAATAAAATATTAATTGTGTTGTTAAGAATATTAAAAGGAGAGATTATATAAACAATATTTAAAATATTACATTACTTAAAATAAAATATTAATTGCAGGATTAATGTGTGAGTGACACGTACACAAATATTTTTCAGAACGAACATGGCAACACCACATACACAAATTTTTTAAGGAGCAACTTGGCGCCGCCACATACACAATTCAAAGATTTTATTTTTGGCAAGCACTGGTAAATTAATAGTATTAATGATATATTAAATGCATATTGATTGATATATTTATTAAAAATAAACATATTTTGATTAAACATTAGTTAAATATGCAAAAAATATCTCTCATATTTACCAAATTTATATTGTAAAATAAAAAAATAAAATTTAAATAATAACCTCCATAATGTATAATTAAATTTTATAATTGAAATCAAAAGCATTAATTGGACGACCAAGATTAAAATTATATTATTTCTAAATAGAGTAAAATTGAAAAATATTAAAAATAAAAATAGAAGTTTAGGTTTCTTTTTTTTTATAGATAGATTGAAATTTATATTTTTAAAAGATCTATAATATTAGAAAATATATTATCAATCCAAATAATTAAAGTTTAAACAAAAATATTAAAATTAAAATTCATTCTATATATATTATTCCCTCAGTCCCGGAAAAATTATCACTTTTTTTTGTGGCACGGAGATTAAGGAATAATAACTTAACATAAAGTGAAGTGAGAGAAATAATATTTAATATGTAGTAGGTAGTTGTATTAGAGGTGTATGTGAGAGTAAATTAATTGTTTTTGTGTAGGTCTCATGTACTAAATATGAAATGTGTTAACTTTTATGGGACAAACCAAAAATAAAAGTATGTCAACTTCTATGGGACGGAGGGAGTAAAATATTATATTTCTCAATTCTCCTAAAAAAACTAAAGAGTTGGTTTCTTGTATCCTCATGTGCACAAAATGTGTAAGGGTACAATATTTTATTCTAAAAGGTATACATTTTCATTGATAAGCGTACAACATTTTGTTTTAAAGAGTATACTCTTTTATTAATTTTTTTTTCAGAAATAAAAGGTATACGTCTTTATACTAAAAAGTATACCATTTAATACTAAATGATATCTGAGCGCACGATGCCCCGGGACATACAAGTTTTAGCCAAGGAAAAGACTTGGGTGAGATCGTCTCACAGATCCCCTTATGTGAAACAGATTATCCATTAACCCATTAATCACATTTTTAAGGGCCTTATTTGGTTGTTATTAAATTTAAAAACTTAAAAAATTAATTATGATAATTTATTGTTAAACATATTATAAAACTGTGGAGACCACCGCGGAAACTTAGGGGACTTGTTTGATAATCTTCCTTCCAGTGTACAATGCCATCCACTAAATTTATTAATTTTTTTTTATTTTTACGTTTACATCTTTAATTTTTGGGTAGGTCTAGTGTGAGATCATTTTTCACTTTTTAGAATAGTTATCATTTTCGCTATAAAATGTTATCACTTTTTATTTATACTATAAATTGTTCATGAAATGACATTATCACTTTTCATTAATTTATTATCACTTTCTTTAATAAAAGTTATCACTTTCTGACCGCCTCACGTAAGCTCTTATGTGAGACGGTCTCACACAAATCTTTACCTTACTTTTTTTATTATTTAAAATTTTAATAATTAAAATTTTTTATCCATTCAATATAAATTTAAAAAGGTGATGCACAATGAAAAAAAAGTGATAGGAATGATATAAATTATTTCATAAACAATTTATAATATAAATAAAAGTAATTACACTTTAAATAAAAAGTGATAACATCTTAAATAAAAAGTGATAATTAATTAAAAAATGTATTTCACCAAAAATTTACTGAAATAATAAAAAGTGATAACAGTCTTAATAAAAAGTGATTCATAATAAAAAAAAGTTATATCCGTCTAATTGAATTATTTCACAAATAATTCATTAAAATAATAAAAACTGATAACAATTTTAATAAAAAAGTGATTCATAATCAAATAAAATTGATATCAGTCTAATTGAATTATTTCATGAAAAATTACTACTAAAATAATAAAAAGTGATACATTATAAATAAAAGTAATAATCGTTAATTAAATTATTTTAATATCAATTTTTAAAATGAATGAAAAAGTGATAATATTGTTAATATAAAGTGGTACCCGATCAAAATAAAGTGGTGATAATAATAATAATAATAAAAATAATAATTGATAATAAAAAGGGATAATATTTTTAATAAAAAGTTATTCCTAATATAAAAAAAGTGATATCAGTCTAATTGAATTATTTTACGAACAATTCATTGGAATAAAAAGTGATAACATGTTTAATAAAAAGTTTTGCATGATAAAGAAAAAGTGATAACTGTTTAATTTAATTATTTTATGAACAATTTGTATATGATGAATAAAAAGTGATAATAATTTTAACATAAAGTGATATCTAATTAAAATAAAGTAATAATAAAACAATTATCTAATAAATAAATAAATAATAATAATAATAATAATTTTAAAAAATAATAATTTGAATACTTTAAATTTCAGATTTTCAAATGCGTGCACACAAAAAAGCTTTCTTCCAAACGGACGGCCGAATAGTTTTCAAAATTTTGGATTTTCAACACTATACTAATTAACCAAACAGGGCCCGCTTTTCTTCTTAAATTTCTTTTAATTTAATTTAAAATATATTTAATATGGTTAATGGATTATCCGTCTCACATAAGAAGATCCGTGAGACGGTCTCACCCAAGACCTACCTTTTAGCCAAAACAAGAGTATAAAAATTGAGATGCAACCGAGGAAGAGGATAGGAGTATATAAAAACAAAATCTACTATATAAATACGAAAACTATATTTTGTTTTAAAGGATATACACTTTAATTAATAAGCGTACAACATTTTGTTCTAAAGAATATACACTTTTATTAAATTTTTAAAAAAAATAAATACTAAAGGATATATCATTTGATATTAAAATATATCTGATCGCACGATGCCCCGGGTACACAAGTTTTAGCCAAAACTAAATATAAAGATTGAGATCAATTGAGGAAGAGGATAGGAGTATTTAAAAACAAAATCTACATATATAAATACGAAATTTTATCTATCCATAAATGCTTTCCTTATTAAGCAATATTGCTACTATTAATATTAAGCACAAGTTTTCCATCGGTATTTCATACTCCCTTCAGAAATATTAATATCTTTTTTTGGGAGACTTACCTCTGTTTCAGAAATATTGATATCTTTTTTGGGAGACTTATTGTTAGGTGCAATGGATATTAGGATATTACTATTAGATACGTGGACTTAAAATTAATATTAACAGGCATAAAATTATATTGCACAAACCCCAATTTTACCCTTTCTATTTATTCTCTACATGTCTACCATAAAAGTTGCAACAGATTGTTTCATCCCACATTATAACCATTTTGTGATTAAAATGATATTTAATTTTATTTTTAAAAATCAATCATAATTAATTGTACATAATTTGCATCGGATAGATTTTTTAATAAGCTTCATGTCTGCACAATTAGTGATTAAGGTTGTACAGCTGGCTTTATGTCTGCACAATTTGTGTATAAGACTGTACAACATTACTGTTATTAAAGTGTATTTATTTGCTGGAAATAAATTATACATATATATTTATTTGATAAATATCAGTTTTTATTTTTGTGCGTAAATTAGTTTGTTATATAACAAATTAAATTGTTGCACAATATATTATATTATTGCACAATATGTTAAATAGTATGCACAATCTGTTTTTTTAAATACGAGAAATTAATTTAACGTATTTTTATTACACGTCGTTGGAATCTTTAATTTCTAATCTAACTTCAATTTCAAGATTGGAGTTCTAAATAGATTTTCAACTAACTCATTTACTAGAAAAAATCAAAGAGAATGTGTCTTTCTAATCCCAAATTTTTTACGAGTTTATTCATGGTGTGCAACGACGCTGGAATAGATTAAGAAAACATAAATTATGAGTTTATTTGTGTTCTGCAACAACGATGTCATAGATTAAGAAAACAAGGCCCCCAGGGCATAGCTCAAGTGGTAGAGGGGAGGGTGGAAACCTCTCTATAAGCCACTTAAGGCACATCCTGCGATTTACCTCCTCCACCATTCCCCAGGGTAGGGGCGGTGGGGTACACCATTTTCAAGAAAACAAAAATAATGAGTTTATTTGTGTTTGCAACAACGTTGCAATATATTAAGAAAAAAAAATATTTATAGCTTACAATTTGACCCAAAAATAAGGAAATTAATTGGGAGGTGATATAATAGATAATTAGATAATATATCTATTTTCAAATATATAAATATTTAATTAAAAGTAGGGTTATATTAGGTATATTATTTTAAATTTTGGTATCCAATATTAATATAATTGGATAAACGTATCTTAGAGTAATAATCATTCTTAATATGTATCTTAGAGTAATTATTCCCCCTTTTTTTATGAAAATTAAGAAAATTCACTTTTTTTTTTTACTTTTCAACCTATTTTTTGAGAGTATAATTGTTCATTTATATTAAGTTAATGATTGTAATTAATTTTATCATTAATGTTAAACCACAAATTAAAATATCACAAATGCACCAAAATTTAAATTTCGGAAAAATAAATACTTAAAATCATATTTTTTTTTGTCCTACAATTGAAAATGGATAAATATAGTATATATTTTTTTACAACCATAAAAAAAATAAAGATATAGGCTTACATTGTAATAAAACAATGATATGGGATAATCATAATAATACACCGAGTTTTTTTCCATCATTGGATGTATTCCCTCTAAAATTAGGTGATGTCACATCATTTTTTGCTCCAAAATTTTTGTCCTTTCCATCTAATTTCCTGCAAACAACCCTTTTACTTTAACAATACCCTTCAAATCAGCATTATATTTACTCCCTGCAAACAATCTTTAATATTCCCTCATAATTGTAAATATCCAGCATTGAATATAAGTGAGTTATAGAAAAGTCTGAGCATGATCTTTCACCCAAAACAAAAAAAAGATTGTACAATATATCCTTATAAATAGTAAAAAAGTCAGGATAGATCATAGAAAGGCAGAAAATGCTTCAAAGATTTTTGAGGTCACTAAAAGGCGTAATCAATATGTTTGGGCTGAAGTAAGGAAGAAATATGAAGTAAATATTACAATCAACCTATAATCTAACAAATCATGACTTCTACGTGAAAAGAAGGTGCAATTTGATGATGATGCTGTGAAAGAAATTCCATTTGAGAGGAGAACAACTATTAGAAACATTGCAACAGAGCTGCATGTGAGCAAGTTCACTGTGAGAAGATTGATTAAGAAAGGAGAAATGAGAGCACACACAAACATAATCAAACCTAAGCTAACTCCGAAGAACAAGCTTCAAAGGCTAAACTTTTGTTTAAGTGCTCTTACTCTAAACAGGTACACAAACAACATTAAATTTGATGAAATGTGAAGTGTGGTGCATATTGATGAGAAATGGTTATATATGACTAGAAAAAGTGAGAGGTACTACTTACTCACAGGATAAGAGGAGCCACATAGAACTTGCATGTCTAAAAATTTCATGACTAAAGTGATGTTCATGTGTGTAATTTGTAGACCTATTTTTGGTAATGATGGCAGGTTTTATTTGATGGGAAAATTAAAAAATTTTCCTTCACTGAGATTGTGCCAGCTAGAAGGAATTCAAAGAATAGAGTGAGAGGTACTATGGTGACCAAGACTATAGATATTGTGAATAGTGCTCTGATAAAGGACTACATTGTGAAAAAGGTACGCTGATCAACTTTTAATTTAAGGTCATAATCCAGTATTGAACCTCATTAAAGTCACCAACTCTTTTGATTTCTCAAGAGGATGACATTAATATGATTCTTTATCCATTTTTCACAGGTTATTCCAGTAGTTAAGGAAAAGTGGCCTTCTAATATGAGTAAGAACATAGTAATATAACATGATAATGTCTAGCTCTATATATCAGATGTTGATCCAGAATTTAGAAAAGCTGCAAATTCTGATGGTTTCAATATTAAAATTTTATGCCAGACCCAAACTCCCCTGATACAAACATCAATGATTTGGGGTGGTTTAGGGTTATTCAATCCTTAAAGGTAGACATTACTTGCTACAGTATTGAAAGTTTGCTTGACAAGGTAAAACTTTCTTTTGAAAACTTATCCCCTACTACTTTAAACAATGTTTTTCTAAGTGTACAAAGTTGCCTAATTGAGATAATGAAAGTGAATGGTGGCAACAACTACAAGCTGTCTCACATGGGAAAAGCAAAGATTATTAAAGAAAATGTGTTGCCAAGTTGTTTAGAAGTGGATGAAGGAATCGTGAGGCAGTGCATCAGTGCTCTACTTGAAGGTTTGGAGGTCTATGAACCACTTTATGATATTTTAGATCTAATGCAGGGGTTAGGGTTTGGTAATTAGGATTAGGATGTTGTTATTTTTTGGTTTTGTGCATTTGTTTACAGCATAAACAGGACACTAAAGGTTTGCATTTTTTGCTAGGTTGATTTGTTTAAGCTGTAAACAAGGAATATTTTGTGCAATCAAGTTTAAGTGAGACCTAAAAACCATCATATTCCATTGCCCTCATAGATATAACTCATCATAGGGCATTATTTTTCAAATTCAGCATTATTACAACCCATTTCCCTCAGAAAGTTTTCATCATTGGGGTCATACCAATCTCAATATATACATTTATCACATAATGAGGCTCCCATCAAGAATCTGCACAGAAAATGTCTCATAGGGCATCATTAATAAAAAACAATCAACAGGGCATCATTGAAAAATGACCAGCAAGTATAAAGCCTCACAGGGTACCATTACTCAAAAACCAACAACCACAAAGCCTCATAAGGCATTATTAACCAACAACCAACAAGCACAATGCCTAAGAAAGCATTATTAACCAACAACCAGCAAGCACAATGCCTAAGAAAGCATTTTTAACCAACAACCAGCAAGATCAAAGCCGCACATGACATTATTACTCAACATATAGCAAGCACAAGGCCTCACAGGGTATCATTGACCAATAAGCAGCAAGAATAAAGCCTCACATGGCATCATTACTCAAAAATCAACAACCACAAAGCCTCACAAGCCATTATTAACCAACAATCAACAAGCATAATGCTTAAGAAAGCATTTTTAATCAACAACAAACAAGATCAAAGCCGCACAGGGAATCATTAGTCAACATATAGAAATCACAAAGCTCCAGGGCATCATTGACCAACTAGCAGCAAGTATGAAGCCTAAAAGGGCATCGTTACTAAAAAAACCAACAGCGGCAAAGCCTCACAAGGAATTATTTACCAATAATCAGCAAGCACAATGCTTAAAAAAACATTATTAATCAACAACCAACAAGATCAAAGCCTCACAGAGCATCAATACTCAACAAATAACAAACACAAAGCCTCACAGAGCATTATTGACAACAAGCAGCAACTATAAAGCCTCACATTGCACAAAACATCAATGTCAACAGAAAGGTAGAATTGAAGATTATACCTATACGCTGAAAAGAAGATTGTAGAGAATAACTCGCAATTCATGGTACTGAATCTCGTGGCCACACCAAGGTGAAGGCGAGCGAAGATCGAAAAAATCCCCTTCATAAATCTCCAGCAACTGGGTGTCGGGAATGACAGCTGAAAAATCTCTTGTGACTGGGTATCAAGGACCAGCTCGCAAGCCTCCGACGACTGAGTATTGGGAACGACCAGATCTGCTAGATTCGAATCCCACGAAAAGGATTACGGGACAGCCTACTCTGGCTCATCTAAAAGGGACTCCATGACTATCGTAATGAGATCAAAATCGCCCTCGAACCATTTATTCTTCTTGAACTAGACGGATGCCCCACTCTCCAATGCTCCCGATGAGATATTAGGCAAATTGTAGGGTAAAGGAGTGTCAACTCCCATCTCCGATTCACATGGATAAGGATTCGGGAGTAAACATAGGAAGATATTCGATTTTTATGTAAGGAAATCTCTTAAATCTCATATCTTTTAGAAAGATTGAGGGTATGAAAAGAGGGCTAGGGTTCTGACGAGAAAGGTTGGGGACAAAGGATAAGGGGACTAGGGTTCCACCGAAAGTTGAAGAAGATGAAGGGTAGATGAGAGAGTTTTTTTAAGGATTGAGAAGAACAAACCCTAATTTTGGGGGCTAACCAGTGAGATGAGAAACTGATGAGGTTGGGTAAAGAGAGGGGGGTCAGAATTCGAAGGGTTGGGTTGGTTAATTTAATTAAATTTATGTTAGTTTAATTAAATTTAGGATTAATGTTTAAATTAATTAATTATGTTAATTTATTTTATTAGTGTAATTAAGTGGAGTGGTATTTTTAAAATATTTAAAGTATTTGAGTTGTTATTTTGGTAATAAGTTTTTATTATTTTTAGAAAGATGTCAATTGATGTGGAAAAACTCAATAAAGAAACTGTGTCAATATTTTTGGGACGGAGGGAGTACTATATATTACATGAAAATGAGTTTCGTTAGGTGAGTGGAGTATATTTTTTTATGAAAAATTTAAAATTTATTTGTGAAAAATTAATCATATGCTCATTATTTGAGTGATCAAATTAATATTAAATGATACTCTCCTCTACAAATTTTACCGTCACCTATTTAAAATTTTACGTGCAAGGCTTGAGATAAATTGACACACTTGCACGTGAGGGGATGTTGAGAGTGTAAATTCACGTATTATTAGCCTTAATTTGATATGATTCATGTTGTTTAGGAAATAATTGAGAATCAGGTGCTATTAAGGTAATTTGTCTTATTTTCAGGTGTAAAACAAGGGAAAAAGATCAAAGTTGAAAAAGAGATGAATCTGGTGCCAAAAATAGCCATCTCGATCAGCTCAAGCAACTGACTCGATTCGAGAAGGGTTTCAAGAAGAGACAAAATGTTGGCTCGGGATCACTAGTGCAGCTTGGATGGCAGCTGGACAACTTGAGAGTTGGCTCGACCAGGTCGAGTCTGGGAAGTCGGGGTCGAGCCAACTTATTTTCCGTCCAAAATTCATATTTTACACCCAAGACATGTAAGTACGTGTTTTGATACGAAAAGTGCAAGAAATATCAATTTGAAGGGCCAAGAGTATAGAATGGTATCATTAGAAGAGTCTTAGAGATTCCATCATCCCTCACCACCTCAAGATCCATAATTCAGTTCCTATAGAGCCATCCCATCATTCAGTACCATCATCATTGTGGAAATTCATCTGTCGAATCAATAAGGAGAATCAAGATGAAGATTTAAGACAGAAAAGGAAAAGATGATCATCGTTACACTTAGAGTTTTTTCAATTCTTTTTCTTTCCTTATGATTTTCCAGATTATGGATAAGATCTTACCAAACCCCATGTATGTTTTTTGCCACAGCATGTGCTAAACTATTTTGGTAGTTGTAGAATTTTAAACGTTTGAACTGATTTGATTTGACTCTCTAGGAGAAGGATTTTTATAACTGCAGAATATTTGTTTCATATTTAATAGATTTTTTTTAACTCTAATCATCATTCTTTTGTCTGTCTTCAATTATTACATGAATGTCTGAATATGCATGTATCAATTGTTGATTTGATGCATTCATGATTGATTTTTTTAACTGTTATGATTTGGATTAAGGGACTAATACTTTTGAAGATTCATTAGAGAAGTTGAATATGAATGTTTATTATTTCTTACATGATATGTGGATTAAGAGGGTGATTCTATATTATCTAAAAAGGGAGAACATGTAGGGATTTGATTACCAGAAGTGGGAAAGAATTGATATCATTAATACCTAAAAAGGGGTAGAATTTATTCTTTTGCTTAGAGGCGATGAACCAGATTTACTTGCTTCTTGACCTATGTCCATACATATATATAGTAGAGAGAGAGAGGAGTTTGAACTGAATATTTAGAGAATTGAATTTATAGGTTTGAACCGGATATCCACTATCTATTTTTCATTCTTGAAACACTTCGAATTTTAAATCAATGAATATATTTTGATTGTCTATTTAAAATTTTGTTTAGTAGTTAATAATACAAACTCAAAAATTGAAAACTTGTCTTAATTAATTTCGTTAACAATTGAACTGGTAATACTCCGTCCTTTGGGTTCTGTATTTTACTTAGTCGATTGCCTAAGCTACAGTTAATATCCTTAATACTAGGAGATTAATTGTGTGCAAAGAAAACGCGTAATGGGGACGTGTTAAAGTGGCTTAAATAAATATTAATTGATATTTTTCTCAACAAGTTTAAATTTTTAGATGAGATGATACACTCATACAACTATTTGATAAATAATAATCCTATTAAGTAAATAAAGTAATGCATTTTTAATATAAAAGAATAACAAATTAATATATATATATATATATATATATATATATAGTATTATTTTCTCTTTTTATAAAGATGCAAAATGTGCATTATATAAAATTTAGAAATTCATTCCAAGTACTGATTATATGACATGAGATTATACTTACAAAGGGTAAAGTTATCATTACTTGAACAATTGTCACTTAAAAGATAATAATCAAATGTGACATTATGGACAAGCAAGTTTAAAATTAGGCCATGATTAATCCATACGAATGACACATCGATCGACACACTCCTGAAAGAATATACACTATTTGTTCGGGAAAAAAAATGAAAATGATTGAGCAAGTCTAGCGCGAAACTTTTTCACTGTGTTTACTTTGTTTATCAGCTATCAATTTTTATCAAAGTGTTATCCACTTTTATCCATTGTACGACTATTATGAAATTGTTCAATTCAACGTCCGTATCACTTTTCATCAATCAGTTATCTGTCTCATGAAATGGAATACTCCATCCGTCCAGCTACAAGAGTATTTATTAATTAGGGCATTCTACAAGAGTTGCATTTTCTTTTTTAAGTAAATGGAACACACATAAATCAATTACTTTATCTTCATGGGCTCACACATACTACTAATACAACTACCCAATATACATTAAATTATTATATCTCTCAATCAACTATACATTAAAATACTATATTTTTTAATCTCCGTGTAAACAGTAAATGTAACTCTTTTCATAGGATGGAGGGAGTATTATGTAATAAGGTTATAGGATGGAGGGAGTATTATGTAATAAGGTTTCTCACGAGTTTTTACTCAAAGAATCAGGTTATTGGGCTATGTATATATCAATTTCAATGTATAATAGTGCATTGCAAATTAATATTGTACATAAAACATACTATTTATCCCACAAAACTCTTCACACTTTTTTCAATTATCATTCCACAAAACCCTTTATATTTCAAAAAATGAAATATCATTTTTATCTAATAATTTTAAAAATTACTTTAATTTCAAATTTGTCACTCAATTTTCAAACACATATCATTACTTTATACTTTTTTATTATTTAAAAATATTACAATATATATCCTCTAAGGTCAACAAATTAAGTTGATCAAAAAGTACATTTTTCCTTAAACGACGTGGAACAATAAACGTGAAGCATGAAGAAGTATTTCAATATCACATCTTATCCTGTAAAATGTATCAAATGAGTCCCATGTTTAATGCAATCCTACCGGTACATTTCAAAGCAATCAATTTACAAGCTACGTGTTGCATCTCAAAAATATGTAGTGGAATAATTGGAGCTAGCAATCAATTAATAGGTGATAAAATGTAGAAATAAATTTTGTTAATTTATCTCAGAAGTGATAAGAAAGCCATGGATAAACTAGTGGAGACTCCACCTAGCTAGTAAATGTGAGCCATTAATGCATGAATGGATGAAGAAATAAGCTTCCAACCTTTGATCAATTCCAAGATGCATTAACACTATTGGTTCAATGACGTTATCTCATTAGGTTTCTGTCAAACCAATCACCTCTCTTTGCTCTTTCATTAATGGAAGTATTTGAATCTTCATTTTTGCTCCATTTTCTTGTATGAACAAACAATCATGAAATTGAGGATTTTTTTTTCCTTTTACTTTTCATATTTGATGATGCTAGACAAACAAATAAAATCGCGTGATTAAAAGAAGTTGCAGTGTCAATTGGGTGTGCAATGAAAGCAATTAGAAAGTCTTTTTGTCAATATAATTGTTTGCACTTAATTAGTAATGATCTAGTGGCCAATATAGATTCCAAAAGTCAAAGCTAATTTAAGGAATTAATTTATATTTACAATTACATATTTTCATTTTTGCTAAACACACCCCAAAATTTATTTCAAGTGATATGACTTAAATATTCTTAATAAATATATTATTACTAAATTATATACCCCAAAATTAATTGAACATACTCCATATTAAACTTAAACTCCACATACTCTCTCCTTTCAATTCTCTTGCTCTGCCTTCTCTCTTCGCTAGATATAGTCATCTTGTTGATTAATTAATTTTATATGAAAGAAGTAAAAATAAAGTTTCCTTGCTGTTATTATCCTCACAACGTATAGATGGAGAGAAGGAGGAGATGAGTTCGCTGAGAGTGAGAATGATGAGGAAGAGCGCCACCACCAACGATCTTGCAACGCCGGAGAACTGTCATGTACACCACCGGCTTCTTTTTTTCCATTTTTTCAGATGCAATTTTACTTCCACTCCAAATTTGTACATATGAATTGTAACTTGGAAAGAAATCATGAAATTCTGTAAAGTTTGATCGGTTACTTCTCATGGATATTAAATTCATTCATGTGTATTTCCATATCACGTTCATACTCGAACAAATGAGCCTCTAGTCAAATCCAAGACGTTCGATTTCTTGATGAACAGACAGCAGAATCCAGATGAATTGTCCCCAAAAATCTTGACGAAGGAAGAGATGATGTAGTTTGGTTGGAAGAGAGAGACGTTTCAGTTTCCGTGGCATCTAGTGAGGATGCATCCAGAAGGACATGCCATCCATTTTCTTTGGCTAAGGTCTTGATAACGGCATCGATATAGACATCTATTCATTTTTTTTAAATTTGGGGTACATAGAGAAATTTGGATAAAAAAAATCTTAATTTATTATTTATAAAGGATATCTACGTCTTAACAAATATAAATATTTTAATCTATAATTTATGTGTTTTATTTTGTAGAATTGTGGTGCAAATAGTCGCCCCTCTTACCCCCTACAATAATTACCCACCTAGTTCTATAATCAGTTTGGATTTTTTTTTTACATTTTAATATTATATTTTCTATTGCAAATCATTTGATAATATAGTATAAATAAAAATATACTCTAAATATAAAATATCAATCATAAGAAGAAATGTACATGTTTTTCTTTCACATTCGTTTCACTCATGTAACACATGTAATATGAGATATAATACCATATATAACAAGGATAATTAATCTTGCGTGAGACCTTCTCACATTATATCATTTTATACTTTTTAAATAAGTTATCACTTTCGCTATGAAATGTTATCACTTTAGCTATAAAAGGTTATCACTTTTCATTTATACTATAAATTATTTATGAAATAACATTATCACTTTTCATTAATTGAGTATCACTTTTTACTATAGAAACTATAAACTATCACTTCTTATCTATCTCATGTAAGCCCTTACGTGAAACGGTCTCACAAAAGTCTTTGTCATATAACAAAATATCCGATGTCGTCCCAACTGTACTTGCATATTTTTCGTTGCACTTAACTTACGGGCAAGTCTTGTGTGAGATCGTTTCATGTAAACCTTTACGTGAGACGGATAAAAAGTGATAACATTATTAACGAAAATTGATATTCAATCGATAAAAAGTGATAATGGTGTAATAAATTATTTCATGAACAATTTATAGTATAAATAAAGCAAATGAGTATTTTGCCTATAAAATGACTTATTGTGTCATGATGTAATAAAGCAAATGAGTATTTTGGATTTAATGGAATAAAGTATATGAAAATAAATATTGTTTACTTTGTTTAAATTATAGTATGTAAAAAGAATGATACATTTATGTAATGCGATAGTATTATATAAGGGTGTTATTAGTGTGAGTTGTTTTTATTTTGAGAGTGTACAAGTTATTTTAGAAAGGAAAAAAGTACATAATTTTAAGTTGGATGGAGAGAGTATTATACAATTTATTTATACTCTTTCCGCACTACTTCCATCGATACATATTAATAACATTTTATTAATTAGTGCATTCCAACCCCCAAAAGTTATGGATCAACTAATTTGGGAGAGGCCAGAGCTCACCGTCTACTAGTGGGGACCCCAATTTCAAGTCAAATCTTTGAGCTCTGTATAGATTGACTTCATAGTTGTTACGCACTCGTAGGTTTTGAACCTAAGACCTTAGTTCACCTTAAAACAACTTAAGCCCTTACTTATTTGGAGGGGAAAAAAATACTCCCTCTCTCTCATAAAAAGTTTTATTACTTCTTTTTTCGTTTGTCCCATAATATTTTGGTAAAGACTTGTGTGAGACCGTCTCACGTAAGGGATTACGTAAGACAGTCAGAAAGTGATAATTTTTTATATAGAAAAGTAATATTCCCTCCGTCCCGGGGTAAGAGTCCCTTTTGTTTTTTGCATGTAAATTAAGGACTATTATTATTTAATATGTAATGGGTAGTTGTATTAATGAGAGTGTGAGTCCCATATTTTAATTGTATTAGAGGGGGTGTGTGGGTTCCATGTGTGTAAAAAATAAAAGGGGGCCCTTTGAGTGGGACGACCAAAATGGAAAAAAGACCATCTTTGAATAGGACGGAGGGAGTAATAAATTAATGAAAAGTAATAATGTTATTTAATGAACAATTTATAGTATAAATAAAAAGTAATACCATTTTATAACGAAAATAATAATAATTTATAGCGAAAGTGATAACTATTTAAAAAAACAAAATTACTTTATTCAAAATTACTTTATTCAATAATCTTAAAAGCGGTTTGAATCTCCTATTACATTTTGACATTACATCTCATATTGCATACCGTTGGATAATTAACACGTAAAATAAAATAAAACATATCCTTAAAAAAATATTAATACTAAGAAGAAAGATTGAGATTTTCTTTCTCACATACGTACTCGCTCATTAACACGTATAACACGAGATCTAACATCAAAATATAATCGTATATTCGAATCCTCCTCCACTACACTCAAGTTTATTACAAGGGACAAAGTCAGAAATGTCCCCAAGGCCCCAATATGGGTAGATGGACATTTCACGTAATTACGGTATAAAAAAAAACGCGTTCATATTTATTGTTCCATTTTATTAGACAAAATTATTTTTTTAAATCTTATTTATTGACTTTTGATGTATTTTATTATTTAAGGTAATAAATGAGAAATTAAACACAATTATTTTCTAACATTTCATAGTTCATCTATATTTCATAGGGCGAAAATTTATTAGTATTTTATTATTTAACCCTTAGGGCAGTTCACATAATTTAGAAAATAATTTTGATATATGTTATTATCTTATTAAAAAGTGAAACATCATATTCTCTTTGTCCCTTTACAAGATACGTGTTTTTTTTCATATAGATTAAGTTATATAATATTGTAATATGTAGTGTGTTGAGGAATAACATTATATTTAATATGTAGTTGGTAGTTGTATTAATTTTGTTCATTGGTCTATAGAAAAATATAAATTGATTTGTGTGAATCTCATTTACTAAAAATAAAAATGCACATCTTGTATTGAATCTGACCATAATGATAAAATGCATAGAGAGAAAAAGGTAGTATAAAATGAGTGAGACTCTTGCGCCTCTGGGGACACCGTGCCTCTTTGTCCCCAAACTCAATTTAAATCCCTAGCAATATACAGGGTTAAATAGAATAGGGAGGGGGAGGGTTGAAGACACGGTGTCCCCGAGGGCGCAGGAGCTTTTGCCGTATAAAATAGTGAATTGAAATAAGTGATGGTGCATTTTTTTTTAATCGTCAAATGTTAGTTTGCTAGTATAGTTAGAAGTTAGTTCACCAAGTACTAATATTCCAAAATTTCTCCAGGACTCCTTGTTAGGCATATTTTACGCACTTCAATTAAATCCTCAAGTATAGAGATGTCAATTATAGCGGCAAGTACCCCAGTTAAATATCATTCCCACTGAAACAGTTAATTATCTACTTTACTATAAATTACTATTCAACTAGAATGAATATAACCAATTTCTAAAGTGAATGTGATTAATAGCTAAAGAATTGAAATAACGAATAACTTAATAAATAAAATGAAGAATTACTCAAGAGTAAATTAAGAGATAATAACAGCTCTAAGGTATCAAGTGTAGTGCAATTGATTTGGTTTCCTAGACGTCCTATTATTCATTAATGTTATTTTAATGGAAATATATCACAAAACTCTATAAACCCACCAAATATGATTTGATTTCAAGTTAATAGTATGACCTAATTAATAACAAACGTTTTGTGAGGAGTTTTGAACCTCCTTCTTAGATACTAATAATGCAAACTTAAAGAATCTCCGGATGGCCAGTTTGACAAATAAATATTCTCTGAAAGTACTACTCAATCCTATTCACTTCCTACTTGAATTCTCAATTGCATTGTTCCACTAAGAAAATCAAGTATCTTATTTATCAGCCCTTGGATTTATCGTGTTCATAGACAAACTACTATAATTCCTAGTAAATAGAAAATATAAACAATGCGTGATCACAAGCTAACACAACATACTAAGCATCACGGGCAATATCAATAATATATTATGAAGACGTTACACACATATAAACAAAGTTTTAATCAATCAAGTAAATAAGAATGTCAATAGCATGAATTAACAACAATTATCTAGTTTTCCAAATCAACTACCCTAACCTTCAATCCTTATAACTGTGTAAAAGTTTTAGCCCATGAAGTTACACACAACCCTCATGGCTGACAATTTCATATCAAAATCAACAAAAGATGAGATAAATAGAAGAAACAAAATCCTAGTGTCACATGGTTTACGTCCTCCCTCTGTCTCTCCGATTAGATTGGCTCTCTCAACTGCACTTGAATCTTCTTCCGGACCAATGGAATAAATGAGTGGATGATCTGATTGTGTGTGAGGGTGGATGGATGTTGTGTGAAGTGATTCACGATCTGTTTTTGTTGGTGTGTGATCGGTATCTTTCTCCAGGTGTCTTGATCCATATTTATACCATGGGCCATGAATTTGACTCCACTGGGCTGTTTTTCCATGTTGTCACGCACTGGAGAGTGAAAATCTTAATTTTTGGCCCAAAATAACCCAACACGAGCTGCAACACGACCAGTGTTACGTTGAAAAGTAACTCGAGTAACACCAACATGATTCGTGTTGATAACTCATGCTATTGCATATCTAGTCATGTCGAGATGCTCTGAAACTGGACTGCCCACGGACCCCAATACTGGTCGTGTTGGCAAGTCGTGTTAGGTCCTACAACTTGTGTTGGCTCTCTGGACGTTCACGGGCCCCAATACTGTTCGTGTTGACAAGTCATGTTGGGTTCTCCAACTTGTGTTGGCCCTCTGGACGTTCATGGACCCAACACTGGTCGCTTGTGCGAGTTATGTTGGGTCCTGTAACTCGAGTTGGCCCTTTTTGCACTCCTTTCTTGTTCGTCTTAGATTCTGCTTCATTTTGACCTGTTTTAACCTTCAAAACTGAATAAAACACTTTAGTAGTACCATAATCATGCAAAATACGTAAACCATGCAATCCCACACAAATATTTGGCCTAACTCTAACAAAAATAGTGTATTGTGAGACCGAAAAGACGTAAATTTTCACTCTCATCAACCCCCCAAACTATTATGTTGTTCGTCCCCGAACAACAAATTCAAAACAAAAGAGAAATGAGAGTTTAAATTCTACAGCAAATAAGGGTTCACATACATCCAAACCAAGATAATACACTCAAATGTCAAAATTACTATCAATTGAACATGCATGTCCAATTAGTCACTTCTCATTTCAGAATGCTCATCATCCACTCTTATGGATAGTATTTACACTCATCGCTCAAGTGTGAGAAGTACACTTTCATGGTTAAAGTATATGCAGTCAAATCAATTCACATGTATGCGTAACCATAAGCTTGACAATTATCTAGACTCTCCGCTAATTTAAAAGACTTAAAGATGGGATCACAAAGGACTTGCTTATGGTTGTAACGTTGGCTCTTTGGACAAGGGTAGGTACATATGGGATAAGTGACTTGATCACTAGTAGAGAATCAAATGTAAAGATATCTTTTCAACACATATACTTGACAAATCAATCTCCTTCTCTTTTCTCTCTTTCCCTTTCTTTTCAATTCCAGTTCCCCTTTAAATATAAAATCAACGTCTTCTTTTCATTTCTTTCTTTTTTTTTTAAAATAGGGTATCCGTTTAGGCACTACCCTATAACTTGGGTACCAGTTTCAGGAACTACGCCCTTTTGCAAATTTTAACCATCCTTTATTTCAATCATTATCCACCAACATTTATCTTTCCAATTTCCTTTACACAACGCCAATCTGACTCCTTTAATTCTCTACTAGGATAGGGATTTAAAGGCTTTTAAAGGAATAAGTTGGCTATCTTTATAGGCTTTCAACGAATAAGGCTTAAAGGCTCAAATGGGAAACTATGGATAATATTACCAGGTAGGATAAAACTTTTGCTAGTGACTCAATAAAGAACAAAATAGCCTAAGTTCATTTCTCATCATCTAATCAATCATCTAGCCTCAAGTAGATTAAAAGTCAAGTTCTAGAATACAAGTATGTAAACGATGCTCTCAAGAAATAAACCAATCATGTATAATTTTCATGATTCTTAGAAGCTCAAATCTCATGTAGGTTATAGAATAATGAGCACTCCTACATAGGCTTATGAACCAATTTTGATATATGCAACAATATTAAGTATCCCAACATCCAAATGCATATCTAGCTGGATTATCACAATTACATTATATCATATCACCACATTTTCATTTAATTCATGCATCAGTACCACAAATTATCACTAAATCACATCAATACTCAAAACACCAATAGTTAAACTCAATCAAATGCTTAGACAAATCATTCAATCATCCTCAAGAACAAAAAATTAACCAAGTTGACACTAGGATTAACACGCAATCAAAAACAAAATAACAGTACACCAGGACAATCACAAAAAAAAATCGACAACTCAATATAGTCAAATGAATCGAAAAAACTAAAAAATTACAAAAAAATTAATTATCCAAGCACACAACACAACGAAGCAACTTTATTTTAGTGCAGCAAAACACAGGTATATACGTAACCCCCCAAACTTAGATCAAACAAAGTGAGAGCACAAGTTTGTTAAGAAGTATAGTCGATCAACACCTAATAAAATTTCTACATCGACACATACTCAATAAAGCAAATAAAAATGGGAGAGCCCGACCAGGCGCTCATGTTTAACGTCGGAGAGTCACGACGGATACCTCTTTTTTACTACTGGATCGTAGGAAAGTCTTCTCGCATTCTTACCTTCAAGTACATCTTCCCTCTCTTGTTTTCTGCACCAATCATCTCACCTTCTTTTGTTACAGAAACAAGAACTTTTGAATCCCATGACTGTCATGATTCGTCCTTGTCAATCATACTCTCAGTTGTAGAGTCAACCTACATAACTAAACAAGGATTAAACAAGTGTGAATTTTCAACCCCATTATAAGAATGAAAGTCCAGAGGTAAGTTCGGAGGCTACAGGTATTGATCTTCAATTTTTTCTGCATGCGAAAGATTATCAAACATAACATCAGAGTTAGTAATAGGAAAAGTAAGAAATCCGCTTGTTTTGTCGATCTCCTCTACGACTTCAACTCTCTTCCCCTCATCATTCACCTCCTTGGCAGTAGGCTTCATTGCCTCTTCAACAGTGGCCTTCCTATTCCTATTCACCATATCAGCAGTGGTCATCCTTCCTTGTTCATCCATAAAATCACTTAATGCAAGTAAATTCTTGAGATAGTCAATACATGCATCGTTAGATAAACTCTGCATCAGACAAGGCAAAATCTTCCACTACGTTCATAGACTTGCATTGTTGCTGATCTGTAGGCCACTGCATCTCCTTATTCAACGAAAAGACAATTTCCTTATCATTGACCCTCAGCTTCAACTCTCCTTTGAACACATAAATAAGAGCTCTTCCAGTAGCAAGGAATGGGTGCCCTAAGATCAAAGGCGTACCATCCTTGTCATCCTCTATGTCAAGTATTAGAAAGTCCATAGGGAAAGTCAAATTCGACACCTTCACTAGCACATCTTCAATAACTCCCTCGGGTATGTCAACGACCTATCTGCTAACTGTAAGGCCACAGAAGAGGGTTTCAACTCCCCTAAACCAAGCTTCTTGAATACTGAAAAAGACATCAAATTTAGGCTGGCTCCTAGATCCCAAAGTGCTCTTCAAGATGGTTCTTTTCCAATTTCACAGGGAATGATAAAACTACCTGGATCCTTCAAATTTTTTGGTAGCTTTCTCTGGATAATAGAGTTGCAGTTTTCTGTCAAATTCACAGTCTCCACACTATTCAACTTCCTCTTCCTCGAGATGAATTCCTTGATAAACCTTGCATATGGCATCTCTTCCAATGCATCTGAGAAAAGAATAGTGACTTGGACATCCTTCATAACATCAGCGAACTTTCTAAATTTCTCATCAAGTCTCTTCTACAAGAATCTCTAAGAGAACGGAATTGCTACTTTTGTTTTTGGGAGACCCAAACTATCTTTCTCGAACACCTCTTCTGTTTCTCTCGACTTTTCACTCGCAACAATTTTTTTATCAGCGATGGCCTGATCAGATTGGTTCACTACAAAATTTAGACGCGCAAGGAACCCTGAAGGTGAACTTGTATCGAGTTGGGGTAGAACTGCACCCTGAAGCTTTGCATGATCTGCAGGAATGCTGCTTAGCTCGATTTGGTCACCCCTCAATCCTGGCTCAGCTAGAACAGGTGTCGAGCTAGTGGTTGAGCGACCTTGCTCTTCTCTTGTTCCATTCTGCATCAGTTCTGTTACTTCCTGCATCAATTCTAGACCTTTACACTGCTTCCCAGACCTCAAAGTGATCGTATTTGCACACTCATTCAGGTTGATTTCTGTATATGATGGAAACTTTCCTTTCTGAAATTGCTGCTACTGTTGATTTCTGTGGTGGAAATCTAGCACATGGTGTATGTTAGATTCTATAGCTACTTGTTAACTTCCTCATTCTGCTTAGTCATGTTTGAGTCCATGAGTACAGTGCAATTATTGATCTTATTAATTTCGACATCATTCTTCTTCATGTTCCATGCCAACACTTCATCAATACCGGCCTTCCCTTCTTCGGTCATAGCTCCATGATCAAAATTGGGAAGGTATGGAACTACATTATTCGGATTTGAATAAGCGAAGTTCTCATACCTCTGGTTCTGCCAGTTTCCTCCTTGATTACTAGGTCCTCCCCCTTGATTGCTAGGACCTCCCCGTTGGTTATTTCTTTGGTTGGAATTTTCTTGAGGGTTCCTGTTTTCTTGCCAATTTTGAGGTGCTCTTGAACCCCGAAGACTCTGCCCCATAGCCCAATTTACGTACTTAACCCCTTGAATGTTCATCACCACATCATCACTTGCAGGCCCTTAGTTGCCTCCCCATTTTTACCCGATATCAGAATAACCAGGTGTTTGTTCATCTATTCCAACTGAGAGACAATCTTATCTTTCTTATCAGCTTCAGAAAACTTTCCTTTAATCTGAGCAACTCTTCCAATTACATAACCTCCACGGACTCTTTCAGATGGCCAATCTCTAGAGTTCATAAAGATATCATTGAACAACTTCTCTACGACATTTGACATTCTGCTAAAAATTGTTCCTCCAGCTGAAGCATCAACTAACGCTCTTGATTCATTGTCGAGGCCATTGTAGAATACACTGATTAGTTGAGACTTTTTGAAACCATTGTTGGGCATCTCCTCAACGCATCTGTAAAGCTTTCCCAAGCCTCTCCAAATGATTCTTCTCTCCGCTGCTTGAACCGATTAATTTTTTGCTTCAGTGCAAGAATCTTACCCGGTGGCATAAAACGATCAACAAACAGCTGCTGCAGCTCTGTCCAATTTGAGCAACTATTTTCTGCCAATTTATCATACCACTTCCTCTTCTTGTCAACCAAAGAAAATTGAAAAACCTCATTTTTCATCTGTCATTAGTGGCTTTCACTGTATCCATGTAGCTGTTGAAGCGCTTTAGATGTCCATATGGTTTATCGAAAATGCCTCCGGCGAAGGGGTTTTTCTCTACCATGTTAATCAGGGTTGGCCTTATGTCATTCGCTTCATTAGCTTGAATGGCCCAAACTACGTCTGAACCTCCTAAGTTGGTGGACTTAAAAGTTTCTCGAATGACGATGTCATCCTCATGAGTTCTATCTCCCATTACTGCTGCTTCTGATTTAGTTTCTAATTCAGCCTTTCCTAGGATAACTGGATTTTCTATCTGCTCTTCTTCCTCTTCTAGACTGCTTTAGGTTCTGGTGTGTTTGCTTTCTTCTTCAGAATAGGTACTGTAGCAGCTTAGGAAGTGCTTTGAGATTCTTCGTTGCTTCTCTTCTTTTCCTCTCAGACGCTTCAACTTTCGGATCAAATTCGAGATCTTGTGTTCCCTTCTTTGACCTGGTGTGCATGCAACTTCAAAAAAATTAGAGGAAAAGACAATTAAATCTCAACATAAATATTCAAATCAAATAAGTAATAAAAGCAAATAAATAATTAAAACTGTCCCATGCAGCATGGTGCCATAAACTTGTTAGGCATATTTTGCGCACTTCAATTAAATCCCCAAGTATAGAGATGTCAATTGTAGCGGCAAGTACCCAATTAAATATCGTTCCCAATGAGACAGTTAATTATCTACTTTACTATAAATTACTATTCAACTAGAATGAATGTAACCAATTTCTAAAGTTTGAATGTGATTAACAACTAAAGAATTGAAATAACGAATAACTTAATAAATAATATGAAGAATTACTCAAGAGTAAATTAAGAGATAATAACAGCTCTAAGGTATCAGGTGTATTGCAATTGATTTAATTTCCTAGACGTCATATTAGTTATTCATGCTATTTTAATGGAAATACATCACAAAGCCCTATTCACCCACTAAATATGATTTGATTTCAAGTTAATAGTATTACCTAATTAATAACAAAAGATGCGTGAGCAGTTTTGAACTTCCTTCCTAGATACTAATAATGCAAACTTAAAGAACCTCCGGATGGCCATTTTGACTAACAAATATTCTCTGAAAGTACTACACAATTCTATTCACTTCCTACTTGAATTCTTAATTGCATTGTTCCACTAAGAAAATCAAGTATCTTATTTACCAGCCCTTGGAATTATCGTGTTCACCGACAAACTACTATAATCCTTAGCAAATAGACAATATATATTATGCGTGCACACAAGCTAACACAACATACTAAGCATCACGGGCAACATCATAGAATATTATGAAGACGTTACACACATATAAATAAATCTTAATCAAACAAGTAAATAAGAATGTCAATAGCATGAATTAACAATAGTTGTCTAGTTTTCCAAATCGACTATCCTAACCTTCAATCCTTAAAACTGTGTAAAAGTTTTAGCCCATGAGGTTACACACAACCCTCATGGCTGACAATTTCATATCAAAATCAACAAAAGAAAAGATAAATAGAAGAAACAAAACTCTAGTGTCACGTGGTTTACGTCCTTCCTCCGTCTCTCTGATTGGATTGGCTCTCTCAACTACACTTGAATCTTCTTTCGAACCGATGGAATAAATGGGTAGATGATCTTATTGTGTGTGAGGGTAGATGGATGTTGTGTGAAGTGATTCACGATCTATTTTTGTTGGTGTGTGATCGGTATTTTTCTCCAGGTGTCTTGATCCATTTTTATACAATGGGCCACGAATTTGACTCCACTGGGCTGTTTTTCCATGTTGTCATGCACTGGAGGATGAAAATCCTAATTTTTGGCCCAAAATAACCCAACAGAGTTGACCCTATGCAATATGAGTTGCAACACGACCAGTGTTAAGTTGAAAAGTAACTCGAGTAACACCAACATGAGTCGTGTTGATAACTCATGTTATTTCCTGTCTAGTGGTGTCGCGATGCTCTTGAATAGGACTGTCCACGGACCGCAACACTGGTTGTGTTGGCAAGTCGTGTTGGGTCATGCAACTCGTGTTGGCTCTCTGGACCTTCACGGACCCCAACACTGGTCGATTTGGCAAGTCGTGTTAGGTCCTACAACTTGTGTTGGCCCTCTGGACGTTCACGGACCCCAACACTAGTCTTGTTGGCAAGTCGTGTTGGGTCCTGCAACTTGTGTTGGCCATTTTTGCACTAGTTTCTTGCTCGTCTTCGATTCTGCCTCATTTTGACCTGTTTTAACCTTCAAAACTGAACAAAACACTTTAGTAGTACCATAATCGTGCAAAATACATAAACCACATAATCCCACACAAAAATATGGCCTAACTCTAACAAAAAAAGTATATTGTGAGACCAAAAGACGTAAATTTTCACTCTCATCACTCCTTATAATTTTTCCTTAATTTTTTTATCAGTAAATGTTAGTTTTTAGTATAGTTAGAAGTTAGTTCATCAAGCATCCATATTCCAAGATTTCTCCAAGCCTCCTTATAATTCCTCCTTAATTCGTTCCCCTTTGAATCGAACCTAGATCATTCACTTTAGTGAGTAGCCCAATTACCAGGTGAGCTAGCCCACCTGTTTAATGTTGCACCTATTTTGACATATAAGATTAATAATTATCCAAAATTCAAGTACAATAGAAATTTTGGGATTTTCATCTGAGCAGAATAGAAAGAGAGGAGAAGTAAGAAGGCCGGCGAAGAAAGAGCTTGTGGAAGAGAAAGAAATGGCGGTATCTTCTTGAGGAGAGGATTAGTGATTTATACTCCCTCTGTACTCTGAAGATTGCTCACTTTTTTTCTTCTTCATTCGTCCTACATTATCGTTTACCTCTAAAAAAAAAGGAAATATCTTTTAATCTATACATAATAATTTAAAAAATATCATTAATTTTTCAAATATAACATACTTTATACTTTATTTATTAACTAAAAATCAATAAAGTTAGTAAAAAAAATTCATAATGTTATGTTACAATAAAGGTGAACATTGTTCGAGGATGGTTTTTTTTTTAAATTTATTTATTGAATTAAATGATATAGGTTAAATTAAAATTTAATTTAATAATAGGAATTATATTAAAATTCAATTTCACAACAGCTAAGATCATCATTTAGATGCATTTTAGTTAGACACTTAAACTCTTTATTTAATTAAAAAAAGTTCATCATAATTACAAGATTTTATTTAAAATAGGGAAAACACATCAATTTTTTTTTTATTGTTTCTTTTATAATTATGTTTGATCAAGGTTTTGAAATTAGATTTTGAATTTTATTTAGAAAAAAATTTACATCTAGGTTTTAAAAATCACCCTTATAATACACATACAAATTCTATAAATTTAAATGCACATATTTTTTATACATTCTCTTTTTCTTAATTAATATTTCTAGACCGTATTCTTACTCTCCTTGTATCTCCTCTTTATCTTTTTTACTTAAATAAATATCTTTTAATTAGACACAAAGTTAAAATATATATATCATATATCTATTAGTTTTCAAATTCTAAAAAAACCCTTAACCAAACATAAGCCAAATAAATCAATGATCGATGGAATGTGTTACTCCATCAAACAATAAAACAGATAGAATTAAAATTAAAAGTTTTTTTTTTATTTATAATAATATCTTCATAAATTGTGAAAAGGAAATGTTCAATTAATAGTTGATTTTGAAAATGAAATCCAACATAATTATTTTTGGGAATATGCTATCTTTTGGAAAAAAAAATCCTTTAAATTTATATAAAATATATAATCTTCTGTAACGTCGCACATATTTTACGCAGTTATACAGGTTAAAAAAATATGTATAAATCTCATATATTATGCGTATAGGATTTCATAAAAAATTGATTACGGAGTCACATACATAGTTATAGATGTGTATAATTGCATTAGATATCGTTATATAATCAGAGTATTATTCAAATTTTAAAAAGAAGTGGTACTTTTCAAAATTATTATAATAGATGACTAGGGGTGGGCGGTATGGTATACCAAAGTTTTTGAGCTATACCGTATATCATACCTAAAATATCGGTATTAGAAAAGTCATACTTTTACCATACCGAAAGTTTTAGTATATCATAGTTCGGTATACTAAAATTTTGGTATAAGAAAATAACATACCTTTTGCTACCCATATTTAAGTATACCTTACTATATTGATTATTTCTGTATATACCGTCAATACTGGATGTTCGATATATCATTTTACATGTACTAATCTATTATATTGTTTAAAATTACATTATAAATTTATAGAAAATAATGACAAAATCCAAATAATCCACCATAAACTACAATGAAATTAATAAAAACAAATATGTACATAATCCACAAATTACAAACAATATGTAAGACAAACAGTTCAAATTTAAAAAATAATAATGGTAAGAGTTTAACCCTAGTGAGTGATTGTTGTACCCGAGAACGAATAAGTTCTAAGTTGATTTAATACACTCTTAGATTGAAATTAAAATAAAAATAATTATATTATATCCTAAATTTAAAATAATAAATCCTATAGTGCTTACGATGAATGTTCTCCAAAATTACACTAAATTTAATGATGACTCAATAATTTTAATATATTAGAATTTTTTTTATGTATATATATCTTACTAAAATAATTTACGGTATATATATATATATATATATATATATATATATATATATATATATATATATATATATATATATATATATATATATATTTGGCTCAGCTCAAAGTTGAAAATGGAGTTGAAATTATGTACTAGTAAATAATAATAATAATAATAATATACAATCTTGTTCTTTTTATTAGAGGTCTATATTTTCTAAAATGGAGCAGTATTTAATTTCTTATAAAATAAATATTATTTAATCATATTCTCTCTTCTTTTTTTTAATATAGAAATTTTAATTTTAATAAATTTTATATTTTTCATTTCTTATATCATATTCCCTCCTTCATAATTATTTGAATGAAGAACGAAACCATTTAAATTGAGTATTCTTTGAATTTGAGGCTGATTAGAGATGCCACAAGAGGGATTTCTTTTTTCAAAGAAGATGAATGAAGAGAAGATCATCAACCCAATTTTCTTTAATTACATTGTCCAAGAATAGGGGGGGGGGGGGGGGGGGAAACTACCAAGGGGGGGGGGGGGGGGGGGAACTACCAAGGAAGTAATTGATTTGCAATATAAATTACACAAAAAAAAATAAAAAAAATGGAAGAGAGGTAAAATGGAGTTAATAATCACCATAAAATTCTTACTCCATGTAGTTTTACAATTTGTAGATGATTAGAAAACAGGGCAACAATGCACGCGAGTCAAATACTAGCAATTCCCCATTTTCACCACTCACTGAGTCATACCCGATTCGCTCTACAAGCAACGAGTCAATCCCGAGTTGCTTCCCGACCCGACCCGCTATGACCCGGCAAACCAGCATCGCCCTCCTCCCTCTCCCCCCACCGGCCTTCTCATGAGCCGCCCCACTACCGGAATACGTACACACGGCGGCTCTCTTGTACCCTTGGAGCATCCACGCGCCACCCCCGGCCTCGTACGTACCGGCGGTGCCTAAACAATAAAACCTCATGGCCTCATTCCCATCCGCAATGCAGCGAACGTGGTCCTCACTGCCGTCGCTTCCTGCGGCGCCGCCGGCCCTCTGTTTAACGACGTCGCGATACTCCTCGAATCGGTTAAGGGTCCGGGTCAGGTTCTGGACCTTGAACACCATCTCGACCCGACCCGGGAAGCTCTTCTCGCTCCAGCTGGTGTGGAATATTATCTCCACCACATTCCGCGACGGGTGGTCCTTCGGAAGCTCGGTGAGAGAAGGGAAGAAGGATTGGGCGGAGACTGGCCGGGTTCTGGCGGCGGGCTGAAATTCGAAATCGGGCTCCGGTTTCCTCGGAACGGGCCGTTTAAACGGCGGCGATGGGTGTCGTTTGGGTGGCTTAGGCTTCTTGGGTCGGGGCTTCTTGGTAATTTCGACAATATTTTTGAGACTCTGATAACTGTTTCTGCAGCTGGATGAGTTGGATAAGGAGTGGTGGTGGTGGTGGACGACGTCGTCTAATGCTTTTGACTTGCACTGCAATGACTTCATCCATCCAGCTGCCATATCCGGCCACTTTCAAAGGCCAGCAGGCCTCTCTCTTTCTCTCTCTAAATCTCTCTTTCTCTCTCTAAAAAAGTGTATCTATCTGTGCATGTAAATGCGTATACGAATGTGGTTGGATGAGGTAATAATAAGGTGGAGTTAGAATATTTTTTGTCCCGTAATTATAAAAAAAATTTGATTTTATCTAAAGAAAGATTAAAATTTCAATTTCGTCCCGTAACTTCTGAAATTGACCAATTTTTGAGTGGAAGAGTCTCATACTACGGACCCGCACACATCCACTAATACCAATAATAAAATATTAAGTCAACACTCTCATTAATACACCTATCAACCACACGTTATTAAATAATAAAACTCCTTATTAAGAGCAAAAAAATCCTCTTTTAAAGGAGTCAGGGGGAGTATAATTTCTCCAATAAGAGAATCTCACATTAGTATTATTTTCCTAAAATTGTAATACTATTGAAATGGACTTATTTTAAGAGCGTGTTTAAATAAGTAGTCAAAAATCATTCTCATTGTGCATCAGTGCAATTAATATGGTTAATAAATTTAAAATAAAATATAAATTATAGTTATTTTTTAAATTATTTTATTTAAGTTAATAATGGGAATTAATATTAATTAAGGTCCTACAGAGTGCATTAGTGCCTATGAATCTAAAATTAATCCAAGTGCATTTTACAAGCTGTGTTGAATCTCATAAGTGCTGAAATTTAAACCAATTATATATACAGCAATTTTTTAATAGAAATTAAAGATTAAAGAAAGGAAAAAGAGGGTGGGTCTTTCCCAACCTCTACTTTGTTGTTTTGATCCCCAAGATAAGAGATAAACCAACCTTTAATTGTATTTTTATATATGTAAAAATGGTCGTTGATTTCGCTTTAACGCGACAACATTGAATTTCCCAATCAATACAAATGCTCTACTAATATGGAAAAAGGTTTGTAATATGAAAAAAAAAAAAAGGTTATAATATTGTCTCACAGTACATTTGTTTTATTTAATTTACTAGTAATATCCCCATTGCACGGGTTATTATTTATATGATTATTATAAAATATATGGTTAAAAAAAATATTATAAGAGATACTATTACAAATTGCACGGGTTATTATTTATATGATTATTATAAAATATATGGTTAAAAAAAATATTATAAGAGATACTATTACAAATTGAGTGTGATATTTCTTTTTTATATGTGGAACTCTATAGAATGTTAAGTAAGTTTTTTAAGAAAATATCGAATTATATTCTTTTTAAAAGAGTTACATAATTTATCATACACAATAGTATTGTATTATTCATGAGGAGTAAGTATAAGTTTGTATATCTGGGTGTATATATACATTTGGAATAATATTAAAATACTGAATAGATAATGTAATACTTATCTTAAATTTGAGCTTGTTTCGGGTTTAACCGTCTAAAACTTTGTATATTTTTGTCGTACACTTTAATATAATAATTTATATCCTTGATTTTCTCGAAAATAATAATTTGCTAAACATTATTACTCTTCATATTTCAATAGATACTTTTAATAAAAAAAAAGTTCGGACACATTTTGTACTTCCGGCGCACAAAAGAACAACTCTTAAACTTTATGCAAAATAAATATATAAAAAAAGACAAAGTCTCTTGTGAGACGCTACTTATGTGAGACCGTTTGTGAGACGCATTAAAGTATATCTATTATATAGATAAAGTATGTTTAATGATTGTTAAAGTATGTTTTGTAAAGTATGATTGACGATGAATTAAAGTATGATTTTATGATATTATGATATGATTCATTATTGACATACTTTAACTACAAATAATCATACTTTACCTATATGATAAACATACTTTGATACTTTGATAATGGGTCAACCCATCTCACATAAAACTCATCTCACAAGAGAGTCTCTCATAAAAAAAAATATTAATTAATATGAGAAAAAACAAAAAAATATTTTTCGTTGGTAATTTATTATTAATAATTCAAACCGTGTATATAATTAATATTTTTCAAAAGTGCAAATAATTTTATATTTTTATTATTAGAAATATAGATTTATAACAAAATATATTTTTATTATAAAAATTAATAAAAGAATTTAACCATATTAACTGATAACACCATGTATTCAAACTTCTCTTTGTCATCTATTGTATTTTTAAACATTTTGGTAGCAACTTTTTTAGTAGTAATCTACTCTCCCATTAATATTCTGCATATATTTATCACGTAATTCCATCAAAATAAAATTTTTAAATTTTCATATATAAGTAATTATATACAAATGGTTCATAAATATTATTATAAAAAATAATTACTGCAATTACTTTATACTTATGCACATATATTTTTTTAAATAGAAATACTAACTTTTAAATGACATAATAGTTTAAATTTGCAATATTGCATTCAATATAATTATTTGGATTCTTTTGTATCCACAATTCCTCATCACACCAAATTAATCCATCCACAAAACTACTTACTGCAGTATCTAAATTAATGATGATATTATTTATGTTATTGTGTTATCAAGTCTTCTTTTCTTTTTCTTAATCATACCTCTGCACACTTTTTCTTCCAACTGATTCATCAAGTTTCAATTATTTTCTTTGTTTGATATGCTTTAATTAATTAATAAGATCCCCATTAATTTTTATTTTTTTTATAAATTCTTCTTTCCATTAATATTGCCTTTTTTATTTCTTATTTCTCCTAATACAAGGAAAATGTCAAATTTTACAGTATTCATGCCTGCATAAAATATGTAAAACTCGATTAATTTTACATGTTTAAAACTTCATACATCATCGCAATGGTTAGCTAACATACTAGCTCTGCCACTTGCAAATGATAGACCATCTAATTTTTCAAATTTTCTTGTCCATACAATCTTCCTCCATACAATCTTTATTTCTTGTCCATACAATCTTCTTCTCATTTTTCTCAAATTTGTCAAATTTTGTTCCTTGAAAATCGGAATTCAATTTCAATTTTAGGAGAAATAAAGTTTTGATACTTCCATATCTCTCAACTTTGTCAAATCTATTTCTTCGAATTCAATTTTAGAAGGAGAAATAAAGTTTTGATTTCCATCTTCCTTCTCTATAACATTATAAATCCATTACATTCTTCTTCCCTTCACGAATTTACCCATTTCTTAAATGGCAGTAAATGTGGCTAACCAATTAAGTCCGAATTTACCCATTTTTTTCTATCTTCTTCTACATTAAACATTGAAGATCAAACAATATAATTTCAATATGGAGTATCTGTAATCTCTTCCGACCTTTCTTCAAGAAGCAAAATTGCACTCTTCTTTGATTCATGAAATTAAATTTCTTTCACATATTTCATCAAACACTTACCTTGCAAAAACAAACATTATTTGCATACATTTCATCCTTATTCAATGGGGTCTTGATTATGAATATCTGGAAGAATGGAGGATAAGGATCCATCGTTGGAAGAATTCTTTTGCAAACGCAAGGATGACCATCAATGGTTGTGCAACCGGCAGGCGGTGGATGAAAAAAGATTGCGTTATTCATTGTCCTCAACAAAAGCACCGTCAGAAAAGGAATGGGCTGGTGAGGGCTATTTGAGAAGTTGGAAAGCATTGAAGAGGATGAAGTTCAAAAGAGGCTACTTGCATTTGTATATAGATTTCTCTCCCCATCTCTCTCTTCCTTCAGACACTTTAATGACTTTTTCCTTCCTTAATTTCTTTTCTCTACATGAGTTTTATAATGGGTTCACCTTTCCAAGCTTCCACCACAAGATTTACACAGTTAAATAACAATATTTATTCATTAAATAATATATGGACCTGTTTTGGCGCCTTCTTTTCTTATAAGCTACCATTGTACTTTTATTAATACTAGTAATGCCCCCGTGCGATGCGCGGAATAATCGTACAGACAAATATTATGTAAATTATTATATTAAAATTAATAATATAATAAATAAATGAAAAAATCACTTGTAAAATAATGATTATATGAAACGGATTTAATTTAAATATAATTAATATATAAATTATGTTTATATATATATTAAAGTATAATTTTATGGTATTCGTTAATTAATAAAGTAGAAATATATTTTTTAGTACAAATCATTTTTTTTAAAAAATGATAAATTACCAAAACCCCCCTCGAGGTTTGTCCAAACTACCAAATAAACCTCATGGTTTGAAAAACTACCTATTAGCCCCTTTAACTTGTATTTAATTTTAACATTGACATAATTATCTTTTCTTAAAATGTAGGCAAGCTAGATGGTCGTGCAATTGGTTGTGGCACATTTGGATCTTGTTCGTCAGCGTAGTAGCCTTCTTCTCCTTTGGCGCAGGAGCAACAGAAGGGTATTGTTTACAGAAACCATGGAGTATTGCTAAAATTGGTTTGAAGTTTGGATGTGTTTACTTTTCAATAGTTATCACAGGTGTGGAGCTATCTCGGATGAAAAACAATTAACATTTTAGTGCATTGTGTATTTGGAGTTGAAGGCACCTTGTTTTCCAAGGGATTGAATGACTGACGCCTTAGACATCGGAATTGGCTTTTCGGGACATAGGTAAGCTAGATGATCGTGCAATTGTATATGAGTATTGATTTCATTTTAATCACTCTTTATTTTAAGAAATAATATTTTTATCAATGTTAAAATCAAATACAAATCAAAAGGTGTAATCGGTAGTTTTTCAAATTACAGGGTTTATTTGGTAGTTTAAACAAATCTCGAGTGGGATTTTGGTAATTTATCCTAAAAAAATTCAAATCATAATGTATTTTATGCTTAAAAATACTTTATTTACTTTAGGAAAAATCTTTGTTGTACACTTTAAAATATATTACTCTATTTTTATTTACAAACTTGCTGAAAAGACCAAAACACTCTTTAATAAAAGTTATAAAATTAATGTAAAATGTCAACCGTCTTAATATATTTGAATGCAAAATACTTTTATTTTTTTTAAATAAATACAATGTATTCGGTATTTTCATTCATAGTTTCCAAATATTATTATTATTATTATTGTTGTTGTTGTTGTTGTTGTTGTTGTTGTTAGTAAAATACCTGGACGATTCACGGAATAATATAAAATTTTCATTGAAATATAATATTATTTTTTATTTAGAAAAAAATTATATAAAATATTTGTGTAGATAATTCATAAAAGAATAAAGTATTATTTTGCAATTACCTAAATTACCTAATTCATGTATTCTAAATGAACTAAAGAGTGACTTCAAATTTTTTGAGTGTCTAAAAATATATTTTTAAAGAGGTGATAGAGTTTGTTATTATGATTATTTATATAGGATGAGAGATAAAAGAAAAAAAAAACCAACTTGTTGAGAAAGATAAATTCTTGCCATTGTTTAGGAATTGTTTAGGAATATGAATGAATATTTATTTATTTTAGCTTTCTAATTTCCAACATAAAAACAAATTGAAAAGTTTTGATTCAATTATTAATGTATGTATTTTTACGATAAATATTAGAATTTAATATTTGTTGCATAAAAATATTTTTATATTTATTGAACAAATAAAGTGATTTTTATTTATGTGAGGATGGTTTGATAAATAATGTGAATGATTACTATATCAACATATTCTTATATCTCTTTCCTTTTCATTATAATTTTAATGATTTTCATATATATTACTACCTATTTTTATATTTTGCATTCCTCTTTTAAAATCAGCACATTTTGTTTATTTATTTATAAAAAATCAGTTCTTATTTTATTTTTTTTAAATATTATACTATTATTTTAAAACTTATTTAAATCAAATAAGTATTTAATCATAATAACAATATAACTTATAATATTGACATGGATACATATAAGATTAAAATAAGATTATTAAAAATAATATATTGTATATTATTATTCAATTTTATAATAATAAATAAAAATTATTATAATAATAAAAAAATTAAAACCATAATACTATATGCATAAGAGACAATCTCATCAATAATACTAAATGAATTTTTAGTTTACGATCTTAAAAAATAATTAAATATATTAAATATTTCAATAACTATGATCAAATTTGAATATTAAAATATTATATATTTTATAATAATTTTTAATTATATATTATATATATAATATGGATGTTAAATTAAATTTTTTAAAAAGATGGTTAATTTGATATATTATTTTTTAGAGAAACATTTAAAATAAAAAAGTTATGACAATTAAAAATTTGAGTAGATTATTATTTTAAATATGAAAAAAAAATTATTGGTGGTAACAAAAGCTTTCTTTTATCAATACTCTCACTTATAAGCTCTTACAATTAACCCATAAATCCTCTCTCACTATGCAATATTTTTCTTTTTATTTTATTTATTAACTAATAGGTTTCTATTATGATAAATATTTTTGGTATCTTTCTTTTTATCCAATCATCTCTGATCTTTTTTTATTTTATTTATGGTAAATATTTTTGGGATCTTTATATAAATATAAAGCTACGTTTTTTAAACGTAACTCTTAATATTAAATGATATACTTTTTATTATATATATTTTTATTATATATTTCTTTTATGTTTGTTCTATTAATAAAAATTAGAATAAAAACGATAACTATAGTATTAAGGAAATTGTAACATAATTTATGTAAAGATTGTTTTGATAAATAATAGGAATGATTATAATATTAATTTAACATATTTTTAAAGCCACTTATATCTTTCTTTTTTCGTTTTCTCTCCTTCTTCTGTACAATTTTAATGAATTTCACAAACATGTTTTTATATTTTTCATTTCACTTAAAAATCAACACATTTTATTTATTATTTAAAAAAAATCAGTTTTTACTTTTTTTCTTTAATATTATAATGTTATTTTGAACTTATTTAAATCAAATAAGTGATATTTTTCTTTCTCATTCAATAATATACATTTTATCCTTTCTTCTATATACATATAAAACATAATAATTGTATATGTTTTTTTTTAAATAAATCGAATTATCAATTATACAATGTCCATGTTAACATGAATTATCAATTATACAATGTCCACGTTAACACGAAATATTCCTAAGATAAAAGTTCAAAAAAAAATTTTATAGTTGAATCATCAAATTTATACTATTCTCTACTTTTATATGAACGTAGAACTCTCCTTAAAACCTACGAAGATAAAATATAACTCCCCTTCACATGATTGGTATGAACTTGAACTCCCCTTCATATCTCCATATGAAGATAGAACTCACCCATCACATTATTGATCAAATTTCTTGAACCATTAATTTTTTATACAAAATATATCTTGTATAAAAAATAGTCAATGTAAGAAATAACTCGAGTTTCTAATTTCTTAACATATCTCCAATATTTCTCTGTCATATATCAGAAATTAAATTATTTCTTCAACATAAATATCTCTAATCTTTCTTTCTCATTTTATTTATTTCTCTTCATATATCACAAATTATATTATTTCTTCAATCTCATTTTATTTATTTCTCTTCATATATGACAAATTAAATCATTTCTATAAATGTAGGAAAAGTTATTGACAATTTCTAAGTTTGCTATTTTTAAGTTTGAATATTTGTGCTACACTCTTATATCGGCACAAACGAAATCTCACCTCCGCCGCACTTGTTGATGCTGCCCTCCGCCGGCATCCAACTAACCCACTCCCCGGCATTCAAGGTATTCCCTTCCACCCTTCCACCAAATAGAGGAGCCTCCATCACTACCTTTGACTCCACCAAATAGAGGAGCTCTATCACCACCTCCGACTCTACCCTCTTGGACCTCCGACTCTACCCTCCTTCCACTAATAGAGGAGCCTCCCTCCGACTCCACCACATCCCATTTCCTTTCCTAAAGCCTATATATATAGGCGAATCTTAAATCTTCTTGTAGAATATTCATGTTTATGAAATATAGCGAAAGTAACCCTTTGAATTAAATCTAAAGCCTATATATATATATATATATATATATATATATATATATATATATATATATATATATATATATATTCTATGACATTATGACATTATATGATTGAGAATAAGTTACATGTATAAATAAGTAGATTTGATGTTAATGTATATTATGATGTTAATGTATTAATATATATGATGTCACAAGCTTCCCATGAAAGATTTGCACCAAACTTTTTGTAGAAGCATTGCACAAGTTTATTCCAAAAGCTTCAAGCTTCATCTTGTAGAAGCCTTACACAAATAATATTATGCATATTTTTTAAATGAAATATATTTAATTATTTATTTTAAAAAAGAAATATACATACTCTTAACTAATATATAGTCATTCAATAAAAAGTTTACTTTATAATTTATATTAAACTAAAATCATTAATTATTAGAATTTTTAAAATTTCAATGATAAATAATTAAATAGAATTTTAATTTAAATATTTTTATTCATTTATAACTACTTTACTTATTAATAAATTGTGATAAAGAAACATTTAAAATAATTTTTATATTAAATTTGAAAATTTGTAATTCCTACTATATTATATTATTAATATGGATGTCAAATCGAATATCTTGAAAAGATGAATAATTTGATATAATTTTCATGTAAAATAAATTTAAAATAAATATGTTATAAATATTTAAAATATTAGATAAATTTTTTAATAAAGATAAGAACAAAATATTATGATTGATTACAAAAATTGACTACTAATACTCCATCTCACTCTCTCTAAAGTAAGTGCATTTCACACCCCCATAATAATTTGACACATGTATCTTTATTTTTAGTTTTTAGTATATTACTATTTATAGAAGCTAGTTTTTGGCGGGAAGTTTTCTAAAATAGCACTATTGTATTATTATTATTATTATTATTATTATTATTATTATTATTATTATAATATATATTTTATTAGATAACGCTTTACATATTAAAAATACTGTTAATTTTATAATATATATATATATATATTAATTATTAATTTTTATTAATCATATGATTGATGAAATAGTTAATAAAGGCGAAAACTTGTGTGAGACCGTCTTATGTGAGACAGTCAGAAAGTGATAACTTTTATATTGAAAAGTGGTACTAAATTAATGAAAAGTAATAATTTTATTTCATGAACAATTTACAGTATAAATGAAAAGTGATAACGTTTTATAACGAAAGTGATAACTATTTTAAAAAGTATAAAATGGTCTCACGTAAGACGATCTCACCCAAGACATACCCTTTAATAAATGGATGTCTATCATTTTCATTGATAATTTATCATTCTTTATTAAATAAACATAGCAAATTTATCCATTTCACAAAACTCATTTGTGAAATTCTCTCACATATTTTATTTTATTTTTATTGTTATAATCTTTATGTAGTTTATTAACTATTTGGACTTCACCCTCAATCTATATTCAAAATATTATAATTAAACTATCTTCTTCATTAATTTGAGGACATGGAGGGACCCTCAATGGGATGTACTTACATGATTTATACAAAAGAAAGAAATAATTATAATGTTATATAATTCCTACATGCCACATTAAGGTTTATATTTTTTATTTTGGGTTGTTCCAAGTTAAAATATGTAGTATGTTTTTTTTATCAAGTTGACCCACACAAAATAATTAATTTTTCTGTGTAGAGCCCACACACAATACTAATATAACTACACACTTTACATTAAATATTATTTCTCTTACCTCACTACACATTAAAATATTTTATTTTTTAATATACGTGCAAATAGCAAACGTACTTAACCCAACTCATGAATAATGAAAATGGATTATAATATTATTTCTAGGTAATCTAGAAAGCCTCAAACTTGGTAATACTCAAAAATAAAAGGCTGCAGTCTTCTAATAATTACAAATGTATCTATTGAGAATTTACTGTGTCAGACTAAAGGGCTACATACAAATTGTCTTCCAAATAATCTCTCAACTACATAAAAAATCATTAAAAAAAAATTGTCATTATTAATTAATAATGAATAAAATAAGCAATAATGATAGAATATAAAAGCAATCTCTTATAATAATATTATTTTCTATTATCTAATAAATTAAGAGAAGTCATGAAGTTTATAAAACTTGATGAGTTTATCGATCTCTATTTCATTAAAGGCAAAATCTTATTCGTTGGTTTAATTTGAGGGAAAATATTTCATGTGTGATGGATAAGAAATGTTTTTTATTTATTTATAAAAAAACGATCATATTCGATAAATGAAAAAGTGACAAACATCTAATTAAATTATTTTACCATTAATTTGTATGATAAATAAAAAATTGTAACGTTTTTAATAAAAAGTAATTGGAATAAGTAATTATAATAGAAAATATAATGATCTTACTCTGAGACTATCTTATATAAAATTTGCTCAATGCATACACTGAGAATATACTCCCTCCGTCCTGGTCAAACTGCACTGTTTGACTGCATAAAGCTCTCACAAAAGCTACAGTAATGGTGCAATATGGGCGGGACGGAGGGAGTATTTGGTTAAATTGAGTTAACATTATACAATAGACCTTAAATTTTTGAAGTACATACTAAAAGATACATTGGAAGCTTCCGTATACAAATATAAAAAATATTACTAACTAGATAAATATACGGTGATATTCATATAATAACCATACAGGATGTTGTATATAAATATTTAGACTACACACAACATTTATGTTTTGTTCAACTAATGTTATGTGAGTTGTAAGTATTAGTCTAACTAATAGAATCGTCTAGATACACCGGTGGACCAAGTGCACCATAATTGAACTCTTAAGTTTTATATATAACCCAATTGTTAATTTTTATGAATCAACACATTCTATTAAGAAGCTAACATAGATATTAAGAGAGCAACATTTATCTGAAACCATCATATGATAATATCGTTTTATTTCTTATTAGGTATTGATTTTTATTATATACATTAGTACTATTTTTATTAAAACTGTTCTAACTTTATATTTATATATTATGGTTTGTTAATAAAATAATTTAATCGGACGATTGTAATGTTTATCAAATAGTATTATTTTTAATATTTTTGTGAGACAAATGTCTTACTAAGTGTTTGCCATATTTAGTAAGAAAGTGGAAGGCTTGAATCTTTGTTACTCTTATTTTTCCCTAAAAACAAAATTGGATAAAATTAAAAAATAATACTAATAAAATAATAAAATAAAAGTAGAATTGATTTAAATTGGAAATGCGAGAATGTGCGGAATTGCCAGCCTTTGGCATCACGCCGGCAAAATCTGAAATGTATCTTGGCGTGCTTCTATTCCACTTACATATGTGTTTGCTCTTATTTATTTATTTATTTATTTATTTATTTATTTATTTATTTTTGGTTTTCTTTTTGTTTTCCTCTTTATTGGACTATTCTACAAATAACCTATTTATTTGAATTTGTGAAACCCCATAAATTTGTTTGACTGGTGTACTCACTGTGGGTTATCTCATGATATGTGCGCAATTGCATGCTTCTATCACTCCGATGCTTCAACAAATTATATGTATGATTAATATCCATAATTTGAATAGACCAGAAGGGCATAACAGTAATTAGACTACTTAATGTCAAGGATTAGGCTATTATTTTATTTTGTTCACCAATTTACCCTCAAATATATATCTTATAATCTCTTTATAAAACAAAATAAAATTCCAAATTTAAAAAATTTTCAAAATGTAAGGTTGTATAATAAGGTTTAGTAGGGTATCTTTTGTGTGGGATCGTATCATGAAATTATTTTAAATTTTTTGGTTATAAAATTCTCATCATTTTCAATATAAAAGGTTATCACTTTTTGTTATATTATAAATTGTTCATGGAATATCATTATCACTTTTTATTAATTGAGTATCACTTTTCATTATAGAAGTTATCACTTTTTATCCGTCTCACGTAAGCTCCTACGTAAAACGGTCTCACACAAGTCTTTGTTTAGGTTGAAATTGGGATGGAGGGAATATATGTTTATTATTAATATTATTTTTATAATCACGAATTTGATAAAATATAATTTCAAATATTTTTATTAACATAGCCCACCAACTCACCATTTTAGCCCACAATTTTTTTCGTGTTGCCCTGCCCGTTTATGCTATTCCAATTAGGGATGTCAACGGGTCGAGTCTGGGCGGGTAGTTAGCTACCCGGACCCGGCCCATTATTGAAAGCCCCACTCCGGACCTGCCCCGTCACCTATACGGGTCCTATATTGCATACTCGTACCCAGACCCATATAGGGTGGATCGGACTCGCCCCGCCCCTTTTTATTTTTTTAATAAGCAATCAATTATATAAATACTGAGTATTAATTTAATATACACTCACATATAAACAACATTAAAAAATTTCAAAAAATAAAAATAAATAAATTATAAGCATATTAAATAAGTTCAATTAGACCAACATAAATAAGATTATATTTATTAAACACAATAAATAATTTATTCTAACTTTCTAATAATATATACAGTAAATAATTTAAGGAAAAGACTTGTGTGAGACCGTCCCACGTAAGGGATTACGTGAGGCGGCCAGAAAGTGATAACTGTTATAAAAGAAAGTGATAATAAATTAATGAAAAGTGATAATGTTATTTCATGAACAATTGATAGTATAAATAAAAAGTAATAGCATTTTATAGAGAAAGTGATAACGTTTTATAGCGAAAGTGATAACTATTTTAAAAAGTGTAAAACGATCTCACGTGAAATGTTTTCCGTAAGACCTATCCATAATTTAATATAATTATACATATATATATATATATATAATATAATATAAATAAATTTAATTATATTGTATTCGGGTCAGTCCGGGGCTGGGCTAAGGTAAGACCCGGACCCGCCAGCACATTTGCGGGTCCGGGCCGGGTCTGAGTCGCCCCAAAATGCGCGGGCCAGACCGAGTACCTGCAGGCAGGATTCAAGTTGACATCCCTATCCACAATCAGCTCATTAGATATTATTCATGTGCAAAGTTAGGCTCATATTTTTTTAAAAAAAGTCCTATCTCGACCTGGCCCAATCAATCTCGTTATAAGGTCGACCCACTTTATATGCGGGTTTAAGTAAAATGGAAAGGTGTGAAATATTTCTAACAAATGGAGGAGTATATGATTACTATTTATCACTTTCAGAAATGTGATCTTAATTTTCAAAAACCTATTGACTACTCTTTTAACGTAGAGTGTAACTTGCGCATGTCGATTACTTGGATAAGAATCGTGGATTTGGTTTCTGATTCCACTAAATTTTTTAAATATTTTTGCATATTGCTCCCTCCCTCTGTTCCACCATAAAATTTACTCCCTCCATTCCGTTTCAATATTTTTTGTCTTTTGCACGTTGATTAAGGAGTGTAGTATTTTAACAGATAGTGGGTGAAAAGATAATATTTAATGTAAAGTGAGTAGGTGTATTAGTATTAGATGTGAGGACCATGGTGATATATTAATTATTTTAGGTGGATCTCATATTCCAAAAAAGGAAACGTAAACATTGAAATGAGACGCCCAAGATAAAAATATGTAAACATTGAAATGGGATGGAGGGAGTACATATTATCATTCTAGACGTCTCACCATACAGTTTGAATTTTCCTTTTTGTTAAATATGAATCCTAAATTTAAAATTAATATTTCTAAAAGTTTTACAATATTACTCAGCTTGCTATTAGTTTAAATTAAGTTAAAGGCATACAGATAACAAAATAATTTATATATACCCACGACCCATTAAAATGGAGTACTATTTTCCACATATAAAAAACAAATATAAATATTCAAACAAGACGGATGAAGTATAACATTTTATTTTATCTTGTTGATTCATATTTCGAAGGGTGATACGTTATTTTGTAGAATTCTCATTTGCAAGGTAAAATACTGTTTGTATCACATTCATCTTCACATCCATAAAATTAAACAATATCTAACATAAATAATCTTATCTTACAATTTAATTTCAAATTTGTCATCGACATATCACACATGCTCCTTCCGTCACATATTAAGGTTTAAGTTTTCATTTTGAGCTGTCTCAAATTAAGGTTTACGTTTCTTTTTTTTTGTCAAGTCGGACTCATACAAAATATTCCTTCTGTCCCACAAATTCCAACACGAAAATTAAGAAAGTGGTAACTTTTAGGGGTCTAATGATATTTTTTTGTAATAAATAAATGATAAAGTATGTTAGGTAGAGATGATTTTTTTTGTAAATAAAGTGTATGTGGAAAGGTGGTTGTTTTTTACTTTTTTCTTTTTTTGGAATGTGCAATATTACTGCGCATAATTTTCTCTCAAAAATGTGAATTTCATTTTTGCCCTCTTTTTTCTTCTATCTTCCCTCAATGACTTGAGCTTTTACATTAGCTTCTTCTCCAAAGAACCCCATCGTTCTTTGGATGTCTTTATGTTTAGATACACGTTGTACAGTGCATCACTACGTCAACTAAGGATATAGTTCTTGCATAAGTAATTAGTGGACCTCTACATGCTTTTGCGTATCAATCTCATTCTCATCCACCACTGGTGCAGACTCCTTTAAGAAGTTTATCAGATTCAGCGTAGTGAGGTAGAACAGCATCTTTTGTTGCCATCTCTTGAAGTTTGCACCCCCAAACTTCTCGGGCTTCTCTGCTGGAGCCGGAACCATGAATGGTCTCGACATCCCCATTGGAGTATACATCCTTTGGGAATCAGTCCCAATAGAAATCTTAGCATTAACTCTCTTGGAGTTATAGCATTGGACGTTTCAATCCCGTCAATATCCATTGGATTAGTCATAGTGATTGTAGGGTGTGGAGGCTAGATATTTTTTCTTGCGATTGTTGGTTTGTATGCACACCAATCAATCACTATTACAATGAATATTGAAATAAAGCAGAGAATTACTAACCTTTCTTATAGATTTGGATCTCAGATCTGGGATCTTGAACGTCTCGGGATGATGGGCGAAGTCGAGTCGAGTAGAACCCTTCCCGCAAGAAGAAATACGTCCCGCTAGTGCTCCAGTCTTGGTGGATCTTCTCCAAATGTGAAACAACTTCTCGTTTCCGGTGAAGCAACACCCCTATTGCAGAAACTCCGGCGAAATAAGAAAAAATGGAGGACTAGATCGTCTAGACTATGCACTATGCAAGTGTATGCAGATGCTTTGTGTTTTTGAAGTATCAAAGTATTTTTCATGTGTTTTGAATGAATGCACAATGACCCTATTTATAGGTTCAAGAGACCATTTTCATATGGTAGGATTGTTATATTAAGTAGTGATCGTGATCACCACTATATTTGATCAATTACCATATTTGATCAAATTTACCATATTTGATCAATTGTTATTTTAAGTAGTGATTGTGATCACTACCATATTTGATCAATTACCATATTTGATCAATTCCACATGTGAGACTAATTTCACTCACTTTAATTATTATTTAATTGGTGATTAATTTATTAAATTAATCTTTACTAACCAATTAAATTCACCAACAAAAATAATAATACTCTTTAATCCACATGCAAAAAAACAAATGGATACATTGAGGATGAACGAAGGGAGTAAATATTAGTAAATTTTTAAATTTTCTTGACATTCAAATTAACCTTTTTTTAAAACTTTTAACAGTGTGAAACAATAATTGTATTAAATTTAATTTTACAACTTTTGATTATTTTAGTTTAAAATTTTTAATTTGAGGAACAATTTTAAATAAATTGTAATCCTTTCAAATAACTGTTGGGATAGGCAGATTCTCATTCATTCCAAAGGGACAAATAAAGAAGAGCATAAAAAGAACTAACATAAGAATTTACGTTGAAAACTCCAAAATCGGAGAAAAATCACGGACCGAGTAAATACCACTATGTGAAAAATTTTTACAATCTCATAGAATTTCTCTCTCCTGACCCCAATCGCTACACTCATACAAATCTTTGAATAATACTCATCTTTCTCCCCATTCTCACAATCGAGAATCCAAGAAAGGAATTTAAGAATATCAAACACAAATATTAAAGTGTACTTGATTGGTGCACTTGACATAAAGTCCAAGGGCCTTCTTATATAGCACCAGGATCCCTCCCCCTTTTACTCTTCATCCGATGTGAGACAAAGAAATAAAGGAGAAACCTTCTTCTATTCTTGACAAACCTAAAAATCTCCACCTTGTCAAATAAAAGAAGTCTCATTGTCTTTACCGACAATCCATTCTCAATCCCGAGAATCTCTTAGAATCAATCATTCTAAGAATCATTGTCTTCACCGACAATCCATTATCTATCTCGAGAATCCTACTCCACCATATGAATAGACCACTTAAAATCAATCATTCTCAGAATTTTCTGCGGCACATATCGAAAATACCTGCTGATATATTTTGAGTCGACACCATGGAAAATCTCATGCCGCTGTTAAGCCAACTCCACCACCGGGAGTCCCAACAATTCACATTGTTGCAGGTCCAAGAACTCCGCCAAAAACTGCTAACCTACAAATCCTACCCCTTGCCACGCCACTGTCGCCATAGTCCGGCGCATTTCATCCAAGAAAAGAGATGTCACCGCATCCGACTGATCTTCTGATCACCTTGTGCTACTAGCTTTTCCCACATTTTTCATTCCACCCTTAGCCTAATGAATAACGCCCCTCTTCCTCTCATAAAGTCTTTTCTGATGTGGAAGGTCAGACTATACTGCAACCACAAAGCATATTAAGAATTTTACAAGCTCCCGAACCGGGCTCTGATAGATAGGCAGATCCCCATTCATTCCTAAGGGACAAATAAAGAAGAGCATAAAAAACACTAACACAAGAATTTGCGTGGAAAACTCCAAAACCGGAGGGGCTCTGATACCACTTGTTTGGATAGGCAGATCCCCATTCATTCCTAAGGGACAAATAAAGAAGAGCATAAAAAGCACTAACACAAGAATTTGCGTGGAAAACTCCAAAACCGGAGAAAAACCATGGACCGAGAAAATACCACTATGTGAAATATTTTTACAATCACACAGAATTTCTCCTTCCTGATCTCAATCCCTACACTCTTACAAATCTTTGACTAATACTCACCTTTCTCCCCATTCTTACAACTGAAAATCCGTGAAAGGAATTTAAGAAGAATCAAATACAAAGATTAAAGTGTACTTAATTGGTGCACTTGACATCAAGTCCAAGAGTTTCCTTATATAGCACCAGGATCCCTCCCCCTTTTACTCTTCATCCGATGTGGGATAAAGAAATAAAAGAAAATTCTTCTTCTATTCTTGACAAACCCAACAATAACCTATGTTTTTTTTCTACGATATCCACTGTTAAATAAAGTTTTAAATTAATTTTTATTATTAAATTAATAAAAATAAAATAAATAAACACCACTACTATTCTATTTAAATATATCGTGAACAGTGCACTACCCTAGAATGACCCATGTTTTCGCTTAACCAACGGAAATGAGCCTTCTAGTTGCTGAGAACGAGTTCGCTGATGGATCAAACAATGGTTTCATTTCCATTTAAACAACTAGGCCAGGGCTACCGTTTTAATTGTAATGGGATTGATCACCCAGTGGGCCAGGGCAGCCATTTTTGTTAAGTCTCCAATCACATCTGATGGGCCGCTCATTTGAGAATTTAGGGCGGCACCGTCGTTTTACTAAATAAAATATTTATGAGATTACACTTTTAGCCCCATCATCAATATTCATTTAATATTTTAAATTATACTGAGAAAAATCGTATCCCTGAAGGAACCCAACAACCCATTCCAAATATGAACTTTGTGAAAAGAATGATCACTCTGCATCATTCTTACACAACGGAGAGAGAAATCTCATTGGAATCCATGGAAGTTCAAGTTGCACCACCGCCACCACTTGTTCAAGCTGCACCACGACCACTTCCGCTACCATGAAATTTGCACCTCCTTAATCATCAATTACATCACCTTGTCATAGGAAATTGCTGCAGATCTCTTGTCATACGCCTCTAATTCCTTTGCCAGCAGCGGAATCAGGTTTCAAGCTGGCTCAAAACCGTCGAGCTGCTGATCTTATCTCGTCCCCTTCTCGTTTCCTACAAACGCCGACGCAGGTGGCATCGGAGCTATATTCTTTGTCGTGAAGCCATGTCTTCATATATATTGGAATCTGGTTTTAGCGGCGAAATTGGTGGTGGCGGAGGCATACAGAGGGGTGGCCGACGAGGGAAGTCCACAAATCAACTTGGTGGGTGAGAGTAAATGGTTGGGTTGGGGTTAAAATTGTTATTTCATACTATTTATTTTAGGATTTTGGGTGCAGTAAGTAAGTAATATATTGGGTAGAATTTAAGCCAAAAATCAAGGTAAAATGGACAAAAATCTGCATGGGCCGCAGCAATTTTTGCTGAAATTTTTGACTTGCGACCAGTTTTCATTTTTGTCCATTATTGCTCATTCTTATCCTTTTTATTTTTATTTTTTTTATTTTTTTTCATGCCTCACAATATCTAAAAAGCCCATTTTACTCTTAAATCCCATTCAGTATTTCTATTGATAGTTAAAGTATATTTTTCTAAAGTATAATAAAAAAGATCAATTATTATGTGCACACTAGTAAACCCACTTTAAAAAACGTATACAATAATGAAAAAAATACTATACACTTATCAATAAAAATGTATACACTTTGTTACCGAATTTTCTGTTAGGTTGTTTTAATGAAAAACTGAATGTATAAAAATTATACAATTTTTAAAAATATATATATACACTATTGAATAAAAATTTATACACATGTGGATGCACATATGCACCCGGGTGGACATGATTTCAACTCAATAAATAATACATTAAAGTTTGATTTTAAAGTGTTATAATATAATTCACTACTAAAATATACTACTTAACTATCAGTAAATATATTTTAATAATAATAATAAGTTGACACATCTCATAACTCGTCTCACATGTATCCATCCTATATAATAGGGTGCCTATAAATTAAATAAACCTAGCTAAAAATGTATTGAGAAATTTCACGCCACAATCACTCACCAAATCCCATGCCCGAGCTCCTTCAATTTCTCCACCTCACCAAGTGAAGTTTTGATTTATCTAAACTGTTACTTCCTACCTATCATCAATTTGTTTTGCATAAGATATTTCTTCATTTTATTATGAATCTTTCAGAGCTAGGAGGTATATCAAACGTGATATGTTGATTAATTCTTTAACTAGTTCTACTTTCTTAGATGAAAATAAATTAAGTTATCTTATACTCCGTCCGCTTCAAAGGTAACAATTTGTTTTTTACATGTGGATAATTCTAAGGTCTTTATTTGTTTTTTTCACTTGGATTAAGTAATATTATTATTATAGATAAAGTGGATAGTTGTATTAGAGATAAGTAGTGGATCATATTGTGTACTTTTTTTTTACTAAATAGAGAAAAATTGATACATTTGAAGCTGACGCCAGAAATAGTGAAATGTATACTTTTGAAGCGGACGGAGGGAGTATAAATTAATAAAGATAAGATAGAATAATTTAGGAATGAAAGTAGTTTGATTTATTACATAATAAAAATATGTACTATTTATTAATACAGTATTTTATAGTATTATTATGATATTTTTGTTTTGAAAATTATGGACTACATAAATAAAACATGGGAAATGACTAGCCGCGCCATTTAATCAACTTTGTCTATAGACTTAAATTATTATTACTTGCCCCCAGGGCATAGCTCAAGTGGTAGAGGGAAGGGTGGAAAAGTCTTCCAACTGAGCTTGGTTGCTGCAGAGTGGGGGTTCGAATCCTGCCTTTGGCATGAATTTGGCCCTTGCAAGCACAAGTTTAACAGTAAGCCCTCTCTATAAGTCACTTGAGGCACATCCTGCGATTTACCTCCTCCACCAATTCCCAGGACGAAAAGGTGATTTTATCCACATTCTAATAGTATGAAATGACTCTATTTCGTAATTGATCACATATAAATTTCACTGGGGTATTGGGTGGAGGGAATTAAAAGCAGGAGATAACAACACTCAGAATAATTATGTAATAATTCACAACTGTGAACATAGTCATTCGGACATATAGCACACTGGGCCTCCTCAGACGCATGAATAAAATTTGACACGGTTCATATATATGATCGGATGCTAATGTTGATGCTGATGTTGATAATGATGAATGGATGCATGCACAGCTGCATGATGCATCTTATGGTGCAGTGCGCGTATATGAGAGGGTGGTAGAAACAGGATACATCCCTTCCAGCTACTGGTAGGTAATTGCCAGAAGTCCATTCACACCAGGGGCAGCAACTGGGTAGCTTGAGTCCTTCTTTTTCCCAAAGGGATTTTTCGAATATGTATCTCAAGGTCAAGAAAAACATAAGTATATAGAACATTGCATTATATCAAGTATCAGGGAAAAGGGCAGGGAGGGGGCACAGGAACACTCCTACCTACACATCATTCATGTGGCACAAAGGAGCGGGTTTCAAGTCACAATGACCCTCCCATTATAGCCAACACAGCAGGTAGAAAGTATTCGAGTGTTGAGGAGGCTGGGATCAAAGAACAATTCAATTAGCATCGTTATATGCAGTTAACTGATGAAAACAACAAAAAAAGCAGGATATTGAATATGCATGCCAAGAGATCCGGAACTGGGTATGACTGCACCCTGCAAGCTTTGATGCACATTAGAGGCACTGTTCACATCCTGCATGATTCAATATAATTCTGTTAATAACATAAAGCAGAAAATACAAAAGCACAAGAAAGATATGATAACGAAGACGATAAACATCAATTCAACATATCTTCAAATTCAATGAAGCAAACAGTGTGTCTTTCCTGTCTTATAACTTTCATCTGCTTAAAACCAGGTTGGCTGCAAGGCAAATAGGCACAACAAAGTGATCATTCTAAACAAATCTGAAGCTGTCACTCAAATATCTGAAAGAATATTTTTAACTCACCTGCTAAAAAGGCCTCTAAACTCTTCTTCATTAATAGCCTCACCAAGATTGCCAATGAAAAGGGTATTCCAAGGAGGGTTATCTTTGTTATTCTACAAGAAAAAAAAATGTAACAGAAACAAACATGGCTTGAAAAAGAAGTATCACAGAATAAAATAACCAAAGAAAGCAACAATGTGTCTTTCCTGTCTTATAACTTTCATCTGCTTAAAACCAGGTTGGCTGCAAGGCAAATAGGCACAACAAAGTGATCATTCTAAACAAATCTGAAGCTGTCACTCAAATATCTGAAAGAATATTTTTAACTCACCTGCTAAAAAGGCCTCTAAACTCTTCTTCATTAATAGCCTCACCAAGATTGCCAATGAAAAGGGTATTCCAAGGAGGGTTATCTTTGTTATTCTACAAGAAAAAAAAATGTAACAGAAACAAACATGGCTTGAAAAAGAAGTATCACAGAATAAAATAACCAAAGAAAGCAACAATGAAACCATGTTACACCACCAGATAATAATCAGCAGAGAGAAATAGTCAGTGTAAAGTCTACAGCTTAATACAAACTAATCAATTCTAATCAAACAAGCTATAAAAGTACCATGGGCTGTAATACTTGCAGGTCTCAAAACTGACAGAGTTACTCAAATACTTGATTTGAAGTTTTGAACTAATGAGACATTAACATAAAATTTCTCACAGCAACAAACATTAATTAAAAGAAATGCAAGGAGAAGAAGTGTGGACATTGATTCACCTGGATGGGTGCATAACTGCTTGGTGCAGGCAGAGGAGATGGTGCAGGCATTGGCACATGAGGAACTGAGTAACCAGCATATGGACCATAATGGGGAGGAGCTGGGGACATATACCTGACATCAAATATCATGCAAAATCAACCAGGTCTGGGAACATCATGACAATGGACAGAAGCCAAATTATAAGATAAAATAGGCAGAACATGTCTCAACCAGTACCAGTCCTTATGAGCGTTAAATTGGTACTAAACATACCCATGCGATCCCCAAACAGCGGCCGGAGGAGGATGAAAAGGAGATGTTGAATAAGCTGTGTGAGTATAATCACCACCTGTTCGCATGCGTTTACTCTGGTCATAAGCATTGGAATCAGCAACTATCTCTGTATATCAATGAAAGTTAGAACAAAGAAGTAAAAAATAGAGAGCACTGGACAATCTGCTGAACACCGACTGTCTTACAACTAACTGATAGTTTATCATAATGTCAAACAAAATGACACGTATAACTTAATATATACAATGTAAATGAGATATGATAAGAAACTCATATAAGGTTAATAATGTGAGAAAATATAAGTGTTCTATTCACACCACAGTTAGCGAAATATACTATAATGAAACATGAAAGGGAAGACAAAGTACTTCAATGTGGCACTTAACACCACCAATGCGGAACTTAACACTAACAGGAACATTTGTATTTGCAGAAATCACTGACATGGCATCAGCAACAAACTTCCCTTGTAAAAGACAACATTGCAATATCAGAGCTCTCTATGGATAATGAAAAATCTATAATAGTCAGCCATCGTCGGACAGACCTTTGGGCCAAGCATCGGACGAACCCCAAAACAGTCAGCAACCTTTGGACTTGGGCAACCACAGCTGTAAAAAACAGCTTATTTGAGTTAAAAGAAGCAAAAGTTCGAGAAAGAGATTCTAAGACAGTCAATAATAAGTGAACAAACTTGAAATTGATCTCATCATAGCCATAAGGCTTTGCAAGTTGAGTCGCTTTAGCAATATTATCTAAGTCACTTCCCCCAATTTGAAGCACTATAGGATGTTGCTCAAGACCAAATGCCAAAGACCTATCCTGATAATATAGATATTCTATATATATCATCAGAAGTCATGACAAATCTTAATATCATAGAACCCACAAAAAACAATCAATTTAATTAGATTCCTCATATGATAGATCAAATGTTCTCAGGCTAAAGAGGATGCAAATTCTCATGGAGGGAATTCCAGTGTAACTCAAATTTCAAGAAGAATTAGTGCACACAGAAATGGCTTTTTTCTAAAAGCTATTGGATTCATTTTAAAAAACAGCAACACAATTTTTAAGGAACAAAACAGAACTTGTAAATTGGAGTAAAAACTAAATGTTAATTCACGAAATGCATGTATCTCATGTTTCAAGCATTCATTAATTCAAAAAAGTTGAATGCAGTGATGGCATTAACATTAGAATACCACTGTCACCAACAAGCAAGCATTCTTTGTTAGTAGAAACAACATAGAATGATTACAGTCACTTAAACAAAAAGTACTAAAACCAAGAACCAACGTTCTCTGGCCCAGCCATATCCGATGGCTGCAGACATCACACGGAAAGAGAAAATTGATGAAATCAAACAAAATCCAATTCCCCCAAAAGTATTAAGCTTTCACATATCTGTCTAGCTACTATCATTAAAACAAAATTAACAATAACTGAATAATTTCCGCGTAAAGAATCTGTTAATGCAAAATAGGAAAACTAACCTATGCGGATATATCGGTGCTCCAACAAGAAAAATAGGCGACAGCTGCAACTGTTAATGTGCTAATCGAGAGGGCGAGAACTTTCTGTACAAATTAAAGGGGAGAAAGTTAGAATTTCCTGAGCTATAGCAGTTCTTAGAAGTCAATCGTATGAAAAAGGAGAACTTACCTATGCCAAAGCACAGGAGCTGTGAGCGCCATGAAATCGGAGCGAGAAAAAACTTAATCAGGATTCAGGATTTTTTTCTTATCTGAAAATTGGAAAATTGGAAGATGAAAGGTGGTGTAGATAGATGAATGTACCGTTTGAAACTGACACCGGCAAAAAATCAAGAAAAGGGGAGAACCCAGATAAGGAGAGATGACGCAGCTTCAGTGAGAAGAGAAGTGGAACGAAGGTGAACTGAGATGAAGGTGGATGGGATTCACATGGAAGGAAGAGAAGGCTTGATGGTTGGGTTAGCGTTATGCGTCGAGGCAGAAAAGGGAGCACATGTCGGACGGGAAACCTGCAACCGGGGAAAGTACCAACTTTGAATCTCATACATTCCAAGTTTAAATGTTGCAGGATTTTTAACTATTGCAAATAGGTCATGTTCCTGCAAGCTAGCAGCATCAAGCTCTTGATGACCTTGCATAAATTCAAACAAAAATTCTGTATAATTCCATATTATATCTCCTCAAATTTAAAATTGAGGAAAAACGTAAAAAAAATTGTCATTTTTACTGTTTAACATAAAGGTAATCAGGCACACACTGCTAATAGAAAAATTAACACCGAATTAAACATTCATTCTCACTTTGTCACCAGCAACAAACATTAAACACTCATTTTCAAGGTTCATAAATTTAGTTTATTCTAAACTGCAGTCAAGGCACAACAAGCTAAAATTAAACAAAATAATGTGCACTCAATGCACATGGCCCACAATCCCTACTGTTCACAAAATGAGTCTATCATGCCACGAATGAGTGAAAAATGTGAGCACCCTAATGCATCCATAATAAGGAAAAAATAGGCCTAAAAATGATGAAAGATTTTTAAGGGCCAAGCATCACATTATATATTGTCAAATAATCATATGCATGCAAATTTCAAACTTCAACAAATAGTAGCTATCTCTGTGTATTTTATTTATCTTATGCTTTTGATGGAATTGTCATTTTCAAGTTCATTACCTGAAATTTTACAAAGCAATTTCTTGAGAGAGGAGTTTTTGCAATCAGGTATAATTCGATGTAAACTTAAATTCTAATGTTGTTAAGGAAGTAGCGATAATTAAATCTTCTTTAAGAAGAAAAAGTAGAATAAATGTAAGCATGGAATGTGAGGCGCCAATTCATCCATAACTAATCTTAAACCGGAGATGTAATCAACGTCACAACATTCAAGAACTAAAAATTGCATATATGAGTAAGGACTTATCTTGTCCACCACCATTTTATCTACGTCAATTTCCATAGAGCTATGATGTAGATGTCCAAGATTTGCCAATTTGTCAAGTCTGCAATTGACTACCAAGAAAATAAAGAGTTGCAAGACGGAAAATCAGTGAGGCATACAACCAAAAATAATACAAACACTTGAAACTTTAGGGAACTCAAGCAGCAAGCAAATAAAATCCCACTGCACAAGTTCTAAACCTCAAATTAATCCATGAACTATATAATTACTGAACACACAAACATGGTGTCTAGTAAAATACCACAAATTCAAAACCAAAAGTAGTTGTATATATGTTATTTGATGCTCCACAAACTACGATGGAAGAGACTGCATTATAAACCTTTGAGAGCAAATTCTGTTTGCCAAATGACATATGAGTGTTCTAATTGAAGGGAAAAGCTCGACATAACAGTACTTTAATTAAACAGGTGGAATGACGCAACTCCATTAACCAAACTATTTGAGTAATTCTGTCAAACATCTTGTGTGACGTTGTTGTTATACACTGAGCTAAAGGTAGCGAACCGATACCCAAATGTGACGTTTATCAAATATCAGTGTTATGAAGCAGTGAAGCACCGTAAACAAGCAAAATGAGAATTCATTACAGGATCAAAATGAATCGAAATCGTCAAATAAACATAAAATTAAGCACGCAGCATGATACAAGCCATGATTGGAGAGTTTAAGCATTGGACAGGAATATACCATCATGCATGGTGTGCGTAGAGATAGGAGTGCCTTTAGTAATAGATATGGTTATATGACTTGAGTTCAGCTCTTCCTATCTTGCTGGATAGCACACATGGAGGAGAAGGGGCGCATTCACCTCTGCCGACAACCACACGCCACCACGCAGTCCTCCATCAGCATCGTCCTTCCGCGCTCCTCTAGAGGTTAGGTGGCAGAGCATTCTCCATAATTGTAAAAATTGAATTTAAGTTGTTTTTTCTTAGTGATTTGCTAGTTAATTCATGGTAAAATTAAGAGTTAGACCTGCTTGATATTCCAATGCATTTAACTTAGTTCCGGTTGACAACTTTAATAGGAAAAGGAAATGCTTATTAGAGGTTGTTTGAATTGCCACTCTTATCATTCATGGATAACTAACTGAACCCAAAATCTTGAGTTTTTAATCCTTAATTTATCATCCTCATAAAATATTTATAAGACTTGGTGGTGGTATATAGTTTACATAGCATAACATAACCAAACACAACATCACAGTTGCTAGAATAGATGTATAAGAAGTTAACCAAGTCTTAAAAATATAAATCAAATGCGGTTAGAACTATTACTACAACAAACTCTAATATTCCAGCAATTTCTCACACAGGGGAGCATGAATATAAATTGTTTTAATAACACGACTCTTCCCGATTTTTCTGCAATGTGATGAAATATAGATAACTACATTTGATCTTCAATCTTACCATCCACAATAGATAAAATCCATGTTCGAAGAATTTTGAAATATTAGATTCAAACAAGCTAATAAATATGTTAGCAAAAGAGTAAGTAATCCAAATGAGCCAAGGAAGGGAACTGCACATGTTTGCACCTTGCTTTTCTATCACATGTATGTATTTTTACTTTTATTTTAGTTTCAGTATATTGCAAAGAATGGGTTCCAACTTAAATCAACTACTATAAATTGTACTTGTAAAGCATCAAATCTATAGAGAAATTGATGCCACTATTTAATCTGAAATTCATAAGCTGGCAAGCACGAGAAAGTTTGATATGGGAATCGACTTGTATCAAGTCATCAGACATGTTGTGCTAATACAAAGAAAAGTTTGGGGCAAGAATTCTCATAAACAAACATTACAATATAACTCTATAAGAGTCCGATCAAATCAAGCAATAACAAACCAAAAGAATCATTTTGTTAATTAATCATCATTCTGAAAGCTTCAAAAATTCATCAGATCAAGCAACCTTAAGCCCGTGGAAGCATTATATTCAATTATAATGCAAATATGTACCATCAAGTTCTTCACCACATACACGACTCAACCCTGAGAGAAAGAAAATATAGAGTAAACATTGAAGAATCATAAGTAATAGAGATGGATTAAGAGAAGAAACAACAAGAGAAAGAGATGTCATAGGCAATTTATCAAACATGTACTCCTGGGCAATACTTTGAAAGCATTAAGGTTGCAGTTTCCAATTTCAATAACACCAAGAAAGGTGAAATGCTTGGAATTTCACAGCTGACCACAAAAATCAATCTACACAAATAGGCGCGCTTTGATTGAGGAAGAGTATGATTGCTTACCCGAATGTCGTCGTTGCTTGGGAGGGAGATGAGGTGCCGCAAAGCGTGGAGAAAGAAATGGAATGGTTGACTTGTACAGGAGGCCTCAATGTGAAAATCGTCGGGGTAATATTATGTAGAAAATACAAAGAAGATGGTGAGGATGAACCATGGGTACACGTGGCTGCGCGGTATGGGTAGGGTGGTGGGCAATTGCGAGTAACGCACGGCGACGGTGAAAGCGCAAAGCAGGAAGGGGAGTATTATGTAGAAAATACAAAGAAGATGGTGAGGATGAAGGAGTAGGAGAGACTTACACCATTACGCAGCGAATCCAAGTGGAAGGGGGAGGCATAGCCGCTGTTACACGTGTCAATGGGTGGGCAACCGGCAGTTTACGGGACCAAACTTCTGAACAACCCCTTTTCTATTGTATAGATATCTATGTTAACCAAATTCTTTTTAAGTTATATTTGAATTGAGTTATTTGAAATTTATTGTATTTTAAATTTTATGAATTTTAAAAATTTAAATGAATTTATTTAAACTATTTTGTTTAGATATAATATTTATGATTATGAAAGAATTTTTAAATTGATAATTTTTATTTATAAAAAATAAATAATAATAAAATTTTATTATATTAAATATTAAATTTAATAATTTAATAATAAAAAAGATTTTGAGAGGGGAGTTTAGTAGGTGGGGCTGGGTTTGGGATTGGGCTGAGGAGAAGGGGGGTGTGGGTAGACATGCACCGATTAACCGGAATCGACGGTTTCAACCGGGGAACCGCCGGTTTTAACCGAAACCGGAACCGCCGGTTCCGGAATCTGAAAAAAACGGTTCCAGCCGTGCACGAACCGGAACCGGCGGTTCGAACCACCGGTTCTCCGGTTCACGGTTAAATCGGCAGTTTCTCGGTTTCACCGGTTCGTCGGAACTGCCGGTTCGGACCGCCGGTTCTCCGGTTCACTGTTAAACCGGCGGTTCCCCGGTTTTTTTTTTTGGAGCGGGAATTTTTGAATTTTGAAAATTCAAACGTGCGGCCGAGATCGTTTGACCGTTGAAGATCAACGGCTGAGATGGACGGCGGAACCGGCGGTTCCGCCCGATTTTTTTTTTTTTTTAAATTCAAGGGTTGAGATTTTTTTGTGTTTAAATTTTGAAATGGATGGATGAGATCACTTCTAATCCTCTATAAATACCCCCCAAGTGTGATCAATTTGGGCACACAACATTCACATTCAATCTACTACTAGTCTACTACTACACTCTCTTCTCTACACTACTTCTTCTTCTATTCCATATTCTTGATTGATTCTACATTTCTACTCAACTACTCAAGTTCTCAATCTCATCTCAACTCTCAAATCTCAAGTTTCTTTTTTTAGTTCATATATATCAAACTAAAAAAAAAGTTGTGGTCTTTTATTTCAATTCTCTTATTATCACTTTCATTTCTATTCTCTTATTATCATTTTCTATTCTTTCCCACACATATACTACTAATTAGTATACTTCTACTTCTAGTCTCTTAGTTTTAGTTCATAAATCCTATATATTCATCCTTTAGTTTTTTCAATCTAAAAAAAATGCCTAGAAGATGTTCTTCTTCATCCGGTGCCTCACCTTCTTCTTCTAGAGGAAAATCCATGGCCAACACCTTAAATTGTCCTCCACCACCTCCACGCCAACTTCCACCAACTCTAGAAGATATTGAACTTGAAAATATTCCTTCGGATGAAGAAATCTCCCCTCATTTGTTCAACTTGAATGTTAGGAAGATACTTGGAGATGATTTCCCCTCCGACGACGACAACGATAATATTCAAGGTCAATCACAACAAAGGGCGAGTGGAAGTCAACCAACCTCGGGTGGTGCGGGTACCGGAGACGGAGCCGGAGGCTCTAGCGGAGGCGGAGGATCAACTCGAAGTTCTCCACAAGTGTTACGTTCCGATATATTTTCCATTCATTTCAAGAAGGAGACGATTGAGAATTCGAATGAATTCAAAGTTATTTGCAACTATTGTGGCACGAAGTATAAATTCAAGCATGGCGGAGGATATGGAACGTTCATCAAGCATATCAACTCGAAGCATCCGGACAAGATTGGCATCTCAACCGGTCAAACACAAATAGGACAAGGGTTCACGGCCTCTTCCGGAGGAGAAGGTTCATCGGCGTCGTTTAAATTTAATGAATCTAATTATTTGAGATTATACCTTAAACTTATGTGCACCAAACATTTGCCATTTAACTTTGCCGATAATATTTTTTTCAAGATTGGGTAAATCTCACTTTAAATCCTCAAGCCCCACCTTTGCATCGTAATAAATGTAAACTTGGTGTTGCTAAAGTTGTCAAAGAGTATGGTTTGGTTTTAAAACAAATTTTGTAACAATTACCTCATAAAGTGTCTATATGTTCGGATATTTGGAGCAATTTTTAGCAAAAAGCGGATTATATGGGTATTACTTGTCATTGGATTGATAGTTCATGAAATTTGCAAAAAAGATTAATTGCTTATAGATCATTTGATGTTCCTCATACCGCCGTTAATATTGCTCACAAAATTAGTACTATTTTGCAAGAATATGGTTTAGTTACAAAGATTTTTACAATCTCATTTGATAATGCTAGTGCTAATACGGCTAGTTTAGAAAGTCTTATTGATATTTGCAAACCATCAATTGGTGGTAGATTTTTTCATGTTAGATGTATTTGTCATATATTGAATTTATGTGTTCAAGATGGTATAAGTGCTTTGAAAACACACATTCAACTTATTAAAAGTGATATATGGTATATAATGAGAAACCCTTCCGTTATAAAAGGTGAAAAAGATATTGTCAATCTGTGAACATTCATCCAAAAAAATTTCCTTTAGATGTTTCAACTCGTTGGAATTCGACGTATAAAATGTTGCATGACTCTTTTGATTATAAAGATCATATTTGTGCTTTTTACTCACAAGATGTGGGTGGTCAAATCTTGTTTGCTAATCAATGGGACACATGTTACACTCTATGTGATGTTTTGCAAATTTTTAACGATGCTACGGAAGAACTATTCGGTGTTTATTATCCTACTTCAAATTTAGTTGTTGATAATTGTGTTAAAATTGCTATGGTTTTTAGTGCTAATGAAGCACACCCGTTGTTGTCAAATGCTATTCTTTCCATGAAATCTAAGTGGTTAAAATATTTTTTTCAAATCCTGGACTTGTGTTTAGTTGCTAAATTGTTGGACCCACGTATTAGAACGGATGATTTAGAAGAATTGTTAATGTTTTACTATGATTCATTGTATGCTAATTGTGATTCTCCTGCTAGACAACAAGCTCCTAATCATAAAGACATAGTTGCAAGTACTTATAATCTACTAAAGGATCTTTTTAAGGAGTATAAAGAACAAAATGATACGAACGATGATCAATCTAGTGGTGATGATAGTAGTGATAGTGTTGATAATTCTAGGAAATATGATGCTCTTCAAAAATTTTATAATTTTTATGATGCTAGATCTCAAAAACGTGCACGGGTTATATCTAATCCTTTTTAAGAACTTGATTCTTATTTTACTAACACTTTTGAGTTTGAAACAAGCGGAACTAGTTTTGATATTTTGAAGTGGTGGTCAAGGAGAACAAAGTCATTCCCTATTTTATCATTGATTATAAAAGAGGTTTTTGCATCTCCCGCCTCTACGGTTGCCGTCGAACAAGCATTTAGTCTTGGTAATCTCACTTTGGATCCGACACGATCCAATTTAAGTGTGACAAATTTACAAAATTTGTGTTTGCTTGATGATTGGTCAAAGGCGGAAAGACGGATTCAACATCAAAATGAAGAAGACCGATCGGATGATGAAATTACGGAATATGGAAGCGAGTTAGATTGGTAGAGTAAACAAAAAAGACCATCACCATTCACCTCCACCGAGCCAAAGAGGTAGGTTGAGGTAAGTTAAGAGAACTACGTGGGCTTTGATTCCTTTCGAGGATACGTAGGCAACTTAAATTTAAGTTGAACTTGAATTTTCAAGTTTAACCCTAAATTTAAGCTCAAGTCCTTCCCCCCCCCCCCTTCTATTATGTTGTTGTATTTTATCTTATAAAGTTTGTATTTTTTAAATTTTTGAAGTGTAACAATAGAGTAGTTGACATGGAAGTAAACTTGTAGTGTTCTCTACACTTCTACATTTGTAAATTGTAATGGTTTAGACTTTAATAATTAAATTTTTTTTGTGATCACATTAATTAATATTGTATGATTATTGTGAATTTAATATCAACTTTGAAATTTTTACTTGCATTATTGAATATTGCATAATGCATACATCAACATCAATATCATGTTTTCAATTTTAATGATATTATTATTATTATATTAATTCAAATTCAATATTTCAATTTTCAATTACACATGTTTCACTTATTTAATAAATAAATTACACTTAATAACTGATAACACATGTATGATGTATAAATATAATATAAAGAAAAAAAAACCAGAAAATCGGCGGTTCCGAACCGAAACCGGAACCGCCGGTTCACGAACCGGCCACCTTATTCCCCGGTTCGGTTCTGGTTCCACCTCCGTTGGAACCGAAACTGCTGGTTCGGAACCGGAACCGGCGGTTCCGAACCGGGGTGCATGTCTAGGTGTGGGTTGAGAATTAAGGGCGGGTAATTCCGGCATACCAAAAATATCAATAATGTACTGATATCGTACCGAAAATTTAGGTATGAAAAAGTCTATATCAAAACTAATATCAAAGTGTCGGTATATCAAACTTTCGATAAATTAAATGGCATACAGATACCGCATCGAAATTTAATATCGAAACTTTGGCATGCCATTTCACACCAAAAATTTGACATACTGAAAATATCAATGTACAGAACCATACCAAAAAATAATACTCTCTCTAACCACTTACAGTGGTATCAATTTTACCATTTTGGGCGTCTACTTCAAAGGTATTCATTTCTCTTATTTAGTAAAAAAGTACACCATATGGCCCACCACTTCCCTCTAATACAACTACCCACTTTACATATAATAATAATACTCCTTAATCTACGAGCAAAAAGAAAACGATTACCTTTCAAGTGGCTGGAGGGAGTATTTAATTTTAATTAAAATAATAAAATTTATATGAAAATATTTTAAAATGATTAAACTTTCTAATTAAAACATTATACTTTTATGACAATTACATAGTTCTAATATATATATATATATATATATATATATATATATATATATATATATATATATATATATATATATATATATATATATATATATATATATTAGTTAATAAATATTTGGTTATTATATTTTATAAGTACATTATATTTCTATTTATTTTTGTTAGAGTTTATTTTAAATTTCAGAAAATATATATGAATAAATGTGATACATAATTACATACATATAATTTAGATGTATTAATAATATAAGATGTACTTATTATTTATAATTAAACTTTAAAAAATATAAATAAAAATAATATTTTTATATTTACTGTACTGTATACCGATACTAAAATACTAAAAAAAATTCGGTATACTGAAATACCAAAAAATTTTATATACAATACGGATACTGTATCGAAAATTTCGATACAGTAACCATGTCGTACCGAAAATTTCGATATGTTGAAAATTTGATATTTTTCAATATTTTTCGATACGACGGCGCAGTATACCGAGTTTTCAGTATTTTTTCTCACCCCTAGTTGAGATAAAACGAGAGGGGAAGGGGTGCCGTTGGGGAACCTGGAATAAGTTGAGGTAGGGGGCGATGTTTAATCTGTTCTTCCTAGAAGACTAGGGGTAAGTAAGTGCGCCTAATTACTTTATTGCAGATTTGTAGGTTTATATTAGGCCACCATTGAGTTTTTTTTTTTTTAAAGTTCTTCGACTTCCTATTCGAAATAGTCATTATACATATGTTAGTCACACCTAAAGGTGGGCGATATGACATATCGAAATTTTTTGTCATACCAAATACCGTACAGAAAATTTCGATATATAAAAAATCATACCGTTACTTTACCTAAACTTTCGATATACCATAGTTCGGTATACCAATATTTTGGTATAGGAAAATAGTATATCTTCTACTTACCAATATTTCGGTATACTGTATAATCCCTAAAATATCGGTATATATTGTCCTATTAGATATTTTGTTATGTCTTTATGTACCTAAAATTCAATAAATCTAATTAAAAACAGTACTAGAAAAGTAAAAGATAGTTATAAAACAAATTCTAATAGATAACAAATTCATAATAAGAAAAATATATGACAATTCACAAACGATCAAATTAAATTAGAGTGAGTCTCATGTAAATCGGGTTTACATGTAAATCAATTTTTTTAAAACTACTCTTTAGTATATAAAAAATTACCCTTTGAAGAGTAATAATTTTTATTCAAAAAAGTAATAATTCATGTCTCTAAAGAGTAACTTCCATGTACTAAAAAATAATCGATAAATCAGGATTTACAAGAATTTGAAGAGTAATTATTTAATTTAGAAGAGTAACAATTTATGTACTAAAGAGTAATTTTTTATGTACTAAAGAGTAACAGAGTTTATATAAGTAATGTATGTAAATTCGGTTTACACAAGTGTTTGTTATTAAATAAATTGTACCCAAGAGATCTACACAAGAACCATATGGAACTCATATTAAAATCAACACATTTAAATTTTCATATAGGATATAACTACATGATTAAAAAAGTACAAGATATGATCACGAGAGCCAATCAATACTTTATCACTCATTTATAATTACGAAATTTACAGTAAGATTTTAGATTTAATCTTTTAATTAAATAGTGTATATTATAATTTAATTAAAAATTATAATATATAAATAATAATTATAATTGCATATATCATATAATATGATATAACGTATCATATTCCCCAAAAATTAAATATTTTACTGTATTTCGATATATATCGAAATACCGTAGTATTGATAATTTATATACCTTTATCGTACCAAAATTTTAAATACGGTATCATACCTTATCAAAAATTTCGGCATACCTAAAATTTTGATAAAATTGATATTTTTCGATATGGTAAGGGCAGTATATCGAAATTTCGATATTTTTTCCCCAGCCCTAGTCACACCATTAATTATATGAATTAGTGTCCATTTATGTTATTTTAAATTCCTTATAATACTTGAATAGTGTCTTTTAAAAACATATGAACTCACGTGACTAAAAGTGCCAATGAAATGTATAGTGAACAAAAATATTGCAATTACTAAGATCATGAAGTAACATAATATCGAAATACAAAACACAAGAGTGGCAACAATACAATAACAAGTAAATACCTCTACATCAATTTTGATAAAATGATATTTAAATTTTTTTTTATTAAATTTTTTATGAATATTAAAATAAATTTTATTCATCAAAAAGATTTCAAAGGACAAGATTTGACTAAAAATTTATAAATAAACAACTAAAAAAATATTAAATTCAAATTCGAGATTTGAAATATATTCATTTAATATCATAAATTTATAAATATGTTGATTTGATTTATCATCTAAACATAAGGAATTTATTTGAGGAATAGATTTGTAAATCCCTTCTCTGTTCCCTCCATCCAAACACAATCAAAAAATCTGTAAATGTTTCCTCAATTCCCTCCATCTATCCAAATTACATTAATTGAAGTGATAAAACAAATATACCATAATAGACATCTTGTGCACCCGGAACACAACAAAACCAACACTAACTTGAAAGGCTTAATCCCAATATTTGACTTTAATTTCCAATAGAAAAGCACAATGACATGAGAGAGTTTACATTAACCAACACTAACTTGAAAGGCTTAATCCCAATATTTGACTTTAATTTCCAATAGAAAAGCACAATGACATGAGAGAGAACAATGTAAACCATACTGCTAAGATAAATTTCGCCATTGTGATAACCAGATAAATTTGGCCATTGTGATAACCAATAATTAATTAATAAGAACAGAGCATGCACGAATGATCTGGTCTATACCATGTGTTGTGTAGTAATGTCCATGAAGTGGAAAATCAATCAAACCAATATTAAAAAAGAAAAACATGTCTAACATCTAAAACAGATTATTACATTTATTTGGTTATAAAATTCTTTGATTTTCAAAAACCAATATAAACAATTACCAAACAAACCCTAACAATGTGAGCATTATGATAACGATTATAATCATTTTTAATAAACATTATGCGTATTACAGACACATTAATTAAGAAACATTAATTAAACTAGAGTATCTTAATAAAAGGAAGGATTAGACTATATATATACTCTAATGGCAACTGGGATCACTATTATCTTCCAACTCAATTCCCTCATCAGAGAGCCTCTTCTCCTTGTAGACATACCCACTGGCACACCAGAGAAACACCACCAAATTCATAATGCTAAAAATGGACAGCAGCCAATAGAAGTTGTAAAGCCTACCCTGGTTAAGGTTATCAGCTAACCATGGTTTGTTGCTCCCTGTCACCCTATGAACAATGGCCACCAAAATAGAACTCACAAAGAACCCCAGTGAGAGTGTACTCAGAAACAACCCAGTGCTCATGGTCTTCATCCCCTTAGGACACTCCCTCAGGAAGAAATCCAGCTGTCCCATGTACGCAAACGCTTCCCCGGACCCCACCAGGAAGAACTGTGGGACCAGCCAGAACACGCTCAGCGGCACCACAGTGCCAGCTGGCGCGTGCGTCAGGTTGTGCGCTGCCATGGCGAATATGGACAGGACGAGGCCCACTCCTATCCTCTGGAGGAGAGTGAGCCCTGCGGGTTCTTGAGAACCCGTTTGCATGCCGTAGCAATGATCCGGTCGTAAACGGGGACGGTGAGGAGGATGGTGGCGACGAATAAGACGGTGAGGGAGGCGGCGGGAATCTCGAAGGACTGGCCGATGCGGCGGTTCATGGTGGTTGCTTGTGAAACGGAGAAGGTTGTCATCTGGGCGTAGACGGTCCAGAACATGATGGTTGTGGCCCATGTTGGGATCATTCTTATCACTAGTTTCACTTCTTCAACATCTGTTAATGTTGAAAGGTACCATTTGTTGATTGTCCCTGTCATTGCAACTTTTGGGTCCTTGATGGCTGCTTTGTCAAAAACCTGTAATCAATGAAATATTTTGAGTGTCATATGACACGTTGAAAACATCAGAGATTAAAAACAAAAATAGAAAGTTTAATTTTGGGCTAAGGATCTTATTCTGGTCCTCATATATAAATAGTGAACGTTAGTAAAATCATAGATAAATCCCATGTCAATTAAAATGGTAAGTTCTTTTGATTAGGTTTGCAAAGTTTATATGAATTTTAAAAATCACGAACAATGTACTTCATCCGTGTCTTCACATTGTATATATATATATTTAAAAATATTCTTTTCTCCTTTTTACTTCTATCTTTTAATTAAAAGGAAGCGGCTCAGATTCTCTATATCATTTTGGTACATTATCTTATGTGTCAAACCGTTGGATGTACGACACGTAGGAGAGAGGAAACTATACCCTAATCCTTAAACCCTATGGGCAATGGTTGGATTTAATTCTCCTCTTACGTGTCAATCGCTTAACGCGTGCCACAGGAGATAATGCACGAAAATGGCGCAGAAGATCCGGTGTGAAAAGGAAGGTATTATTCACATAAAAAATATTTAAAAACATAATTTACCAAAAAAAAATTGTTGCTAATTACAAATGAATTAACAAAAAAAATGACTTTTAATTTCTTTTAATAACGAAATGTTAACGGATGAAGAGTTTTGTGCGATTGATAAACAAATAAAGAGAACGTACGTGGAGAGTTTTATATGATCTTGGATATTCTGTTACATTTTGGTGTTACATCTCCTGTTAGATAAGTGACACGTATGCGGAGAGAAAAATCTCAACATTTCCCCTTAAGGTTGATTGTTAGGATATAGATTAGTCTATCCTATGTGTCAATCATCTAACGGTTTGTAATAGGAGATGTAACACCAAAATGTAACAGAAGATCCGAACCGATTTTATATAATGCAGCTGATAATATTTAAATATAATTTTTATCTTTAACAAATTAATACATTGTAAACACGACATGGGGCTTCATGTGTCATGTTGATGCATGTAACATATTATCTGTCACTAGTTATAATATTAATGTGTAAAAGTGAGTAGAAAATCCAACAACCTTTTAGAGGAGGGACATTGTCCATATAATTTTATAGTTTTCTTTTAGAGTAGTCCCTCCGTCCATTATAAAAAAAAAATTATGTTTGATGTTTGCATGTCTATTAAAAATTAACCGTTTTATGACAAGGAATGCATTTTACCATTTTCGTCCATCCCAATACAAGAGGTGCATTTTTCTTTTTAGTAAAAGAGACCCACACAAAATAATTAATATACTCACACACCATACTAATACACCTACCAATTATACATTAAAATATTATTTCTCTCACCCCAACTACCCATTAAATATTATATCCCTTAATCTACGTGCAAAAAAGTTTCGCCACTCTTGTTGTGGGATGGAGGAAGTATTATTTTATGCATAGTGAGTAATTAAACTTGTATTGTTTAAGGGCAATGATAGAGCTCTTTAAAAAAAAAGTAAAATGTAAACTTTTCAAGTGGATGTCAAAGTGTTAAATGTAAACATTTTAACGGAGGGAGTACTTCCCCTGTCTGCTCATAATAGTACCATTTTGTTATTTCAGATGTCCAATACAAAGGTTATAATTATTATTTATCTTTTTTTTTTTTAATATGAGATCCCATACACACTATTAATATAACTAAAATATGACCCTCATACACTACTAATACAATTACTCACTATATATTAAAGCAAAGATTTGTGTGAGACGAATAAAAAATAATAATATCATTACTATTTTCGTTATAAAATATTATCACTTTCACTATAAAATATTATCACCTTTTTATTTATACTATAAATTGTTCATGAAATAATTCACTGCACCATTATCATTTTTTATTGATTGAGTATCACTTTTCATTAATGATATTATCAGTTTTTATCCGTCTCACGTAAAGGTTTACATTAGACGGTCTCACACAAGATTTGCTCATATATTAAATACTACCTTCATCCCATTTAAAGTATCCTCTTAACTTTTTGCACACAGACTAAGTAATATTATTATTTAATGTGTAGTGTGTAGTTGTATTAATGAGTGTATGAGTCTATGTTTTAATTGTATAAGTGGGGTATGTGTGGATCACATTATGTGTGGTAAACAGGAAATGAGTCTTTTTGAAATGGACGTCCTAAATGAAAAAAAATGAACTCTTTAAAGTAAATGGGTGAGTAAGAATATTTTTTAATCTAACCCTTCCATCTCGCATTAAAGTTTACGTTTTATATTTTGGTTTGTCCCAATTTAAGGTTTACATTTTTTTGTTGATAAGTTAGGTCCATACAAAATACTCCATCCGTCCTCTTGATAAGTGTCCGTTTACTTTTTGCACGTGGATTAAGGAGTATAATATTTTAAAGTGTAATGAGGTGAGAGAAATATTATTTTATTGTATAGTGAGTAGTTGTATTAGTGTTGAGTGTGGGCTCATGTGTAGTGGGTTGAGTATAATAATATTATTGTGTGTGTCACATCAACCCAAAAAGGAAATGGACACTTTGCATTGGGACGGACCAAAATGACAAAATGAACACTTATCAGGGGACGGAGGGAGTAATAAATTATTTCATGTAGGGTCATTCATACCAATACAACTACCTATTTTAAATTAAATATTATTTCTAATACCACTACAAAAAAACTATTTTTTACCAACGAAATATTCCGTTGGTAAAAGCCTTAATTTCATTGTTAAATTGGCTTACTAACAAATTATCAATGGAATCCGTTGGTAAAATTCCATTGGTAAAGTGGTGGTTGGTAAATTTTTAGCAACGAAAAATTAATTCCATTGGTAAATAATTTCGTTAGTAATATATATAATGATTCTCTTGGTAATCCGTTGATAATTACCAACGGATTGAATTCAGTTGGTAAAATATAGAATAAATCCGTTGGCATTCCGTTGCTAAAATAAAAATATCATTTTTTGTTGCTAATCCATCGGCAATCACCAACGGATTGACATCCGTTGATAAATTCTGTTGTTAAAAATACTTTTTTTTGTACCTTATTATACATTGAAATATTATACTCCATTCGTCCATCCTCAATATATCCATTTGCTTTTTGCACGTGAATTAGGGGTATTATTATTTTATGTGTAGTAGTTAGTTAGTTGTATTAGTGGAGGGTGTGACTCCCATATTTTATTTGTATTAGTGGAGGGTGTGGGTCTCATAATCCAAAAAGGGAAAAGGATAAATTAAGGATGGACAGCCCAAAATGGTAAAATGAATAAATTGACAATGGACGGAGGGAATATCTCTTAATTTATATTGAAATATTACATCTCTTAATTTACGTGAAAAAGCAAAACATAAATTTTAGCTTAGAGACGGAGAGTAGTACACTACAAAAAAACTATTTTTTTACCAACGGAATATTCCATTGGTAATAGCCTTAATTCCATTGTTAAATTAGTTTACTAAAAGATTAGCAGCGATATCCATTGGTAAAATTTCGTTGGTAAAGTGGTGGTTGGTAAATTTTGAGCAACGAAAAATCAATTCCATTGGTAATTCGTTGCTAATAATTTTGTTGGTAATTTATATTGTTGAATATAGACTTGCATGCATTAACAATGTAATGTGGAAGAAGAGGATTGAATGATCAACATATAAGATCAAAGGCTATGATCATTGATGATGTAAGTTCTGGACCATTGGATCAGCTATAAGTTGAGATGAGGATTCGATAGATTATGGATAAAGATTAAGTGAAGATTTGTTGTTATCTTCAAACATCAGATAGCATGCAACGTAGGATTCTTTCATATATCTTTTCCTAACATATATAAGTAGGGTTAGGGTTTATAAGTTTTAATATATCTTCATTACGTTGTAACGTTGTCATCATAAGAAGTATCTTCTCCCTTAAGAATGGACGTAGGCATCACGCCGAACTACTATAATCCTCGTCTCTCTTGTTTAATTCTTTGTTGTTCAAGCTTCAACTTGTGAAAGATAATAAGCGTGAGCGTTTGTGAGATATAAGATAATTGAGAATCTTGCATACGTTTCTTAAGATATATAATGATTCCCTTGGTAATCTGTTAATAATTAGCAAATGATTGAATTCTGTTACTAAAATAAAAAATAAATATGTTGGCATTACGTTGTTAAAATAAATTTTTATTTTTATTACTAATTCATTAGTAATTATCAACGGATTGAATTACGTTGATAAATTTGGTTGTTAAATTTTTTTTTTTAGTGTTATATGTTAAAAAAAGACATGATACCTTGAAAAGGAATGGAGGAGATATAACTTTTGTAGTGTCAACTGTTGGACACATGAAATGTATAAGAGAACTCTAGAAAAACATTTACAAACACATGTTTTCTACTTGAGTGAGACTCTCGAGTCTTGTAAGTCAAATCTTTAGTAAAATCATGATAGCATTTGCCCATTGTATAAGCTTAGATTCTTCACTGACATTTATGTTTTTAATGTGTATGCTTATGATATACTCTCTCTGTCTCGTATACCATTAAAGTTATTACATTTTCTTTTTTGTCACGGAGATTAAAAAGTATACTGTGTATTTTAATATAATAAAGTGAAGTGAGATAAATAATATTTAATATGTAGTGGGTAGGTGTATTAGTGGTGTGTGTGGATCTATGTGAATATATTAATATTTTTTGTGTAGGTCTCACATGCTTTAAAAGAAAATGTGATCATTTCTATGTGACAACTCAAAAAGGAAAATGTCACAGCCTTTGTGGGACGGAGGGAGTATAATAATAGTAATAATCAATATCTTAATCCACCAAATCACAATATTATTAATTAGGAAAATTATTTAATGGAATTGTTTATTTATTATTATTATTTTTAAAAAAATTGTTTTAAATGTGGTTTATAATATAATTTACCGTAGAATTAATATGGTTTGAAAACTTTTTGGTAACTTAATCTTGAGATGTCAAGTGTGATTCTGGTGAACAAAAGTATTCGAACTTTGATTGCATTTTCTAAATTTCGATTAGGACAGAGTAATATTTTAATTAAGTAAATTAATATTAGTCTTGAAACTAAATATAGGAAATAGTTGGCCCATCATCTCTCCAAAATTAAATGGTCAATAATTAACTGAAAGATACTATAAAATGCAGTGTCACAAAACCCTAGGAACCAATCAGATGCCAGCATCGTAATTTGGTGGGTGTGCTTACTCTTTCACTCGGTGATTAAATTGCATTATTAATGTCGACACAAAAATTAAGAATAGTCTTTTTAAAGTAAATATTTTATCAGTAATATAAATAAATTTATATTTACTATTTTTATTTCTTTTTTTATAAATAAATCTTTATCTTAAATAAAAAAATAAATAGCATACGTACTATGATCTAATAACTTCACTGAATATTATCTAAAAAGAAAAAAATTATCTTTAAAAAAAAAATTTAAAAATAAAAATTTTCTCCAAATCCCAAAATCTCATATGTGTAAATAATTATGAATTTCATTATGAGATTAAGAAAATAAATTACACGATATATTATGTGTTAGGTTACTGTAAATCTGTAATAATTTTTAAAATTAAGATGTATAATTGTTTAATGTTTCTTTTTATTTGTGGGGAAATTTATTATTAAACGATAATAAAAATGAAGTTTATCATATGGGTGGTGAAAGTGTGTTCTTTCATGACATTTATGTGATATAACTTTGTAACTTGCACAACTTGGCTTCTCACGTAAATTATTATGGTCTACCCCACTATTAGGGCCTATCGCCCCTGCCCTATAAATTGATGGAGGAGGTAAATCACAAGATATGCATGCTTATTGATCATATATACGACCAATCTCATTTAATTTCTCAAATAATGCCTCACTCGACTCCAAAGAAGGGTACTGTTATTTATTGAAACGATAATATTTTGTCTCATTTTTTTATATTATTTAATATTCTAATTTTATTTATAAATTGACGCTTTTAAAGGATAATGAGTTTTTTCTAAGATGGAGAAAGCAGACCGACAAATATAGTTAGCACTAGAAGTGCCTTAATTACACGTGTCATGGGTTCAATGAAATTATTATTTATTATTCATAATAATTTGTACTATAAAATAGAATAAATAACCTCACTCCCATTATTTATTTCATTTCATGACGATAAGCTTTTCAAATAAAATTATCTCAATCATTATTATAGGAAAGTATAATTCTTTCCACCGATATTGTGGTTTGATGATGAAAATTTCACCAAAATGTGCCATCATATTTATTTCAAATATTGATGTTACCGAATTTTGCATGCCAGCTTAGTGTTAAAGAAAATTTAATGATATTTATTTGTTTCATTAACGTCATATTATTTAAATTATTATCATATAATAACATATTACTTGACCAGAAAATAGTTGATTTCTTTTTTAATTATGCATCTCACACGTGATCTCATTTCTCATATGTTATTTTCATTTTCGGTGCTTGCTCTAATGGTTCATTTAAATACTCGTCATATTTCTTATAACATTTTATATTTTAAATATTTAAATATTTTTCTTTGAATTTGGTTTTTCGTGCGTATGGACACACAACGTTCAAACGTATAACATTTTATATAAATGATATACATTTTAATTTATAAAAGTATTATTTCTTTAATGAAAAAAAGTTAATTGAAATTTAAATTGTATTAGTGTTAAAATAAGAAAATTATTTTTCTTTTTTAAACCTTAAGTGTATACTATAATATTTCTTTAACAATAATAATACTACCACCTACCAATATACTATTTTACTTATATTAGATACTCTATGTTCACTCTAAAGATGATTATTTGCTTTTTTTTATTGAAATAAATAGTATTATTATTTTATGTATAGTGTCTAGTTATACTAATTAATAGTGATGATGGTTTATATGTTAAGTTCTTTATGAAAAAGTGAAATATGTATCTTTGGAGTACTCTCTCCTCCCACACAAAGATGGCCTTTTTACTTTAAGCACGTAGATTTATTTGGATAGTTGTATTAATGGGATTGTAGACCTCTTATTTTAATTGTAGGCAAAAACTCTTGTGCCCCAGGCGGATGGATTTAGATCCGTGCCCAAGTCCGACCCTTCCTATATTGAGTTTTTTTTTTATTTTTTTAAACTTATAAATGGCCCGTTTAATCAATGGGGCAGGTTGGGCGCACGGGTCAAGTCCATGCCCCCGAACACACAAGATACTGACTCTTAATCGTATTATTGGGTGCGTGAGGGTCACAAATGTATAAAAAATGAAATTAGACTTTTTGAGTTGGATGTCCAAAATGAATAAATGGACTTTTTAAAAGAGATGAAGAGAATAACTTTTTTAATTATATTAGTGAGTGTGTGTTTCATATATTTAAAAAATAAAATTAGACTTTTTAGATGAGACGCCTAAAATGGATAAAATGAATTTTTTAGAAGAGGTGGAGGGAGTAACTTCTGAGGTTTTTTTTTTTAGAGGTGGACAGAGTATATAGTTTAAAATTTAGTATTATTTTTAATTAACCTCACTGAAATCTTGTGCTCTCTTTGTTAATAAATAGTATTAATGATATACTCATGCATTTTGATAGGTGTATGACCTGTACCATTAACGTATAAGAATTGTGTAAGAAAAATAGATATAAAGTTTAATAAAAATAAAATTTTATCAACCTTATTATTTTTTAGGGTAATATAATTTAGTTAGGTAATAAATAAATTATAAAATATATTATGTTTGATTGGTGAGAATTATTAAATTTGTAATTAAATACCATATTATTAGTGACTGATGTCTATCGTGGGATGAAAAAAGTACTTCCTCTATTCCGATTATAGGCCGCCATTTGCTTTTTGTATGTAACTAAGTAGTAGTATTAATATTTAATTTAATGTATAGTATGTAGTTGTATTAATAGTGAATGATGTCTAGTGTGGAGTTATTTTTACCAAAAAAAAAATGCAACATGAAAACCTCTTAACGAGACGAAAACATGTTTTTAGGTGGGGATGAGGTGAGAAGAAGCAACGTGTAAAGTTAAGTAAAAAAAGGTGAACTCACCGGAACTGCTTGCTGTGCGGTAACTTCTGCTGCTGCTTAATTTTCTTGGCCTGCTCCTCATCACACACAATATCAACATCATCAATATCAAACAGAAGAGAAGCATCCGACGGCGCCTCAAGGCATCTCTTCCTCCACGCCGCCACCCCCACTCCCTCCCCAGATTATCCTGAATGTACACCAGAACAGTCACCGCTGCCAGAGCTCCGATGCTGATGAAAAAGAAGAACCACTTGAAGAACTTGATCATCTGCTTCTTCTCCTTCGTGTCGAACTGATTCGACCCGAAACCGGACACGCTGGATTTCAGGCCTCCCGTGCCGAGCGCAGTCAGGTAGAGAGCGGTGTAGAGGATGAGAAGCTGTTTTCCGTTCGCCGGAATACAGGAACCGCCGCCGGGGACGCATTTCGGAGGCCGGAGAGTGGGGATTAAGGTTGAAATTGTTAAGATTGTCATACCCTGCATTACAAGTATAATCAATTTCACAATAATAGGACCAAATATACTTTTGAGGTAAATCATATTTGTCAATCACAAAATGATGGATGAAAAGGTAAAATAATCGTCGTTGATTTTAAGTAACATTATTTTTAAAAAAAAAAAAAAGAGGGGATTTGCTTGAGTGTTTAGCAGTAACATTCTTGGAGTATACTTACTGTTGCTTGAACAGTAGCAAAGATGGCGATGGTCAAGTACCTGAAATAGCCAAAAAAATAAAAAAAAAATTGTAATCATGATAGATATACTTGTGATTGCGTCAAATAAAGTTAGTGTTTTGAAGAGGGTAGGTGAAAGATTAGGCATACCTTCCTAAGAAGGTGTCAGCAATGAAACCACCAAGCAAACAAAGCATGAAAGAAGTGCCAAGAAAGTTGGTAACAGTGTTAGCAGAAACAGCATTGCCCAAATGCATAGTGTTGGTCATGTAAGTGAGAAGATTGACAGCAATTCCCAGCGTGGTCAGCCTCTAGCACCCCTCGACTCCTGATCATGTTCACCACCACCACCACATTAAAACAAACTCAGGCTAACCAAGTGAGTTAGGCTCCTCACAAAGTTTGAGTGACCCATGTTCAGGTTCGATTCTTTTTGGGAACTAATAGGTGAGGAGTAGCCCAAAGTTGAGTGACCCAGGTTCGGGTTCGATTCTTTTTGGGAACGAATAGGTGAGGAATAATAAGGATGCTGGGAGATATGAGAGTGTATGAGTGCTAGGTGAACCAACTACTAACTATACTAACAACTAATTTTTTCCTATAAAAAAAAAACAAATTCATGCGGTTATCATCAAGGATGGATGAAGGAGTAAGTACCTAGAATCATGGCGGCGCTGGTCCATCCGCCGGAGGAGGAGCGCAGGGCGGGGCGGCCCTTGTAGTCGGGCAGAGTATCAGCCTCTCGTTTGGTTTCGGCCATTTGTTTGGATGTGGTGTTCTGCTCGTGAAGTGTAGTTGAGACTGAGAGGGCACTTTTAAACTTTGTGGTGAGATAATCAATTGGTTTTCGAGGGTTTATATAGCACTGGAAGGGGGTGGCCATCCTGCCAAATCTTGTGCCCTTTAAAACCTTCCGGTTTCCTCTACTTTTGTGTAATGTTTCCAAAATCAGATCGGATCGGTTGGACTGAGCACCAACCGGAATCAATCCAGAAAATCCAAAAAAATCATTATTTTCGTTGAACTGATAAAAACTGAAAAAATCGATCCTTTTTTTTTTAATGATAATATTTCACTTTTACTTTTATTTATTTTAAAACATAATTTTGCATTTTGGTTTAAATTATGAGTTGATTCTAAAGTGCATGTTTAAATAGGGAAGTAGTGAGTAGTGATTTATTTAAATATTAATAATTTTATTTAAGTTAATGATATGAGATTAATTTAAAATATAATCAAACAATTGCGTGACACATGCCCACTCTATTTAAAGTATAAATTATGAATTATAATATTAGATAGGAATATTATAAAAGTATAAATTATGATATTTTTATGGGTAAGTTTTGCGTGAGACCATTATTTTTCACTTTTTAAAATAGTTATCACTTTCGCTATAAAATGTTATCACTTTTTATTTATACTATAAATTGTTTATGAAATAATATTATCACTTTTCATTGATTTATTATCACTTTCAAATATAAAAATTATCACTTTCTGGCGGTCTCACGTAAGCTCTTACGTGAGACGGTCTCACATAAGTCTTTGCCTATTTTTATTTAGATAAAGTCTCTTGTGAGACGTTAGTTACGTGAAACGGTTTGTGAGACGTGTTAAAGTATTTCTATTGTTTAGATAAAATATGTTTAATAATTGTTAAATTATATTTTTAAAGTATACTAAATTATGTATTCCCTCCGTCCTGGTCAAACTGCACTGTTTGACTGCATAAAGCTCTCAAAAAAGTTACAGTAAGCGATGCAATATAGGCGGGACGGAGGGAGTATTAAATATGATTTTAGTTATATTTTTATGAATGATAATTTTATAATAAAAAAAATATGTGAATCTAAATTTTCAATTGAAAATTAAACCATTGCTTCTTCCTCTTCGTTCAACAATTCAATTATATAAACATGATTTTGTAACATCTTTGATTAAATTTGCTTTTACCACATGTTCTAGCGAGATGAATGTTTTCTTTTTTTTTTATGGAACCGTGTGGAAAACTTACACCTCACCAAGGTCACCTTTATTTATTGGTGAGTGAGGGATACCGTCTAAATATTCACAGTTCATTGCATCTATACATCGTTATTATATTAATTAATGTCCAATCACTAAATTTTCGTCTTAATTTATTGATGGGTGTGTTTTGTATGACATGAGAAAAAGTCATTTTCTTATAAGAGTATTCTTCGAAAATAGTGAAATACTTTTTTTTTTATGCTCTCTCAGTATAACTATTCTTACGCATTTATGTTTAAAATGTAAAATAAAATAAGAAGAATTTTACTATTCAATAATAAAAATAAAGTTTTTGACTTTTACTTAATAAAATGTAAAAATTAGATGATATGTGTATTTTTTAATATTATGGTATTACAGGGCAGATAGTATTGCAGGGTGTAGACTGTAGACGTTATACATATATGATGGGACAATCGGTAAACAAAAAGTAACAAAAAATGATTTAGTTTGAAGGAATACGATTTTTTTAATTGTCTACCTTAGAAGAATTAATTTGAATTTTATTTTTATTTATATTTATGTACTTCAAAATATGTCATAAAATAAAAATTGTCATACAAATATTTAAGAAATTAAATTCAATCAACGAGTTGGAACATTTCGAATGTGGCTATGATGCAAAACCTTATATTAGAGCCACAATCCTCCGATCATGCACGTAGTACTTTAAAAATATTATTATTCTGTCTATACATACATTCACAATTATTATATGGTCAAAGTTTATTTTAAGACTCTGCTTATTCTATACTAATCTTAATATGGGTTAAAGTATTTATTATATAGATAAATGTGTATATTGATAATTAAATATATTTTTTAAAGTGATCGAATTTACCTATATAATACTTTAATACTAAATTAGCCGTTCTCATATAAACTCATTTCATAAGAGAGTGCCCATATTATATACTTCATATAATGTTAAGGAAACTTACTTTTTGATTTAATTTATTTCCTTTGATTTCTTTATAAGTAATTTGTATTTTATAGTAATAAATAAAATATAAATAAAGTAGATAATGTTATAGATAAGAATTATAAAATTAAAGTGTATTACGAAATTATATGAATAGACAAATACTTGCAGAGTCGGTATCAATGTAATCCGGAACAAGAGTGATGAACTGCGGTAAGACGTATTTGAAATGCCTGAGAAGGAATGAAAATTATATATAGGCTTACCGGACAGATTCACTTCTTCTTGAGAATTACGTAGATTCGGATTTTTCAAGTCAGGTAGGACGGCAGTAAATCCACCTCATGGTTATGCGTTTAATTTTAGGAAGTAAAGCCATAATATGAAGAAGTGTCATATAGAAATATATTTCGGACTCTACCATGGAAAGATGATAAATTGGAGCATCTGAGGGCAATCAAAGTATCTGTATGACTCTAGAAACTTCGTGATGGACTTGGATGTGGTTTCTAAATTTGCCCAATATTATCACAATTTATTGTGATAATAATAGTGCAGTTGCAAACTTGAAGGAATCACGAGTTCATAAGACAATTAAACACACTGAGAGCAAATACCACCTGTTACGAGAAATCGTATGATGAGGGGAAGGTTGTTGTCTCCGAGATTGCATCGAAAGATAACCTAGTAAATCATTTTTTTACAAGGACTTTAAAGCGAAAGTTTTTTATGGTCGTGTAGTGGGAGTGGAAATCAGATGTATGGCAGCTGACATTGCAGCATAGTCTTTTAGTATAAGTGGAAGATAATATGTTGTGCGACAACACGCAGAAGATCATATTATCGGTTTCTTTATAAAGTATAAACAGATGCTCACAATCGAGATAGAAAGTGACTCTTTATCGGGATGGTTGTAGTGTGATTTGGTATTAGTTTGTCTTGACTATAGAATCACATTAGTGCACTTTGTTTGTATTGAGCAGGACCTCTTGAGATCATTCGATTTATACGAACTATATAGGAGAACTTGATCTCTATTATTATGGATGTTTGATGAGCGTTTTCTCAACACACAAAATTATCCTCAAGTATGAAGGACATCAATTGTATTTTCGATAGGCGACCAAGTGATAATCGAACCCAAGAGACGGATTATTATCAATTTAATTATATTCTAATTAACTAAGACTACGTTGGCAAATTGGTTTGGAATAGTTACGAAACTAATTAACATATCACTTTAATAGCAAATTAAATAAACAAGCAATGGAGAAAATACGGTTGTGATCAAGTAAGAAATTAGGTAGTTCTTCGGGTCGTCCAGTTTTACTGATTAATTTCCTTTCCATGCGTTGTTGTCAGACTCTGCCTTGTGTCTTATGGATGCATCACTAATCCATGCTAGTTTACTCTATAGACACAAGCAAACAAGCGTACGACACGTGTGAATATTCTTGGAGCAAGAGATATAATTCACCCCCCTTTCTAGGTAATATCAGTATCAATTATTTCCCATACACTTAATACTCTAACCCGATATGATCTCCCTTTTTAGGTACTATGATGTTATACTCTTTATCCTACTCATTAACCTGAATATTATTCAATTAACAAGTATTTATATAAGATAGTCCTAATAAGACTTCGGAATCCCTTCACTTAGAATTATAACATGTAATCCTGCTCAGCAGTGAAACAATAACCAAGATATATATTCAGACTCTACATAACAGTTAATGATACACAAAATGACTGTGAGTATGAATTTAAAAAGCACAATCTTATATAAAATAAACCACAAGTAGTGTTGTACGGAGTTTACTCATGGAAATTCAATTAACTCATAAAACTTTCATAACCCTAGAACTACCGAAGCGGCTCTAGCCCATGATTGATCTAGGAACAATCATGGTTAATTGGTATGATCTTACTTGACTCGCCAGACAAATCTCTCTTCACAACTCCTTGAGATGATGGTAGGGTTTCGGTGGTAGATGGATGATGAATGATCTTCTTCTCCTGTGAAAACTCTTCTTTTATACTTGTAAACTCTCCTTATGGGTCTTGGATGGGTTTCTTGAGCTAACATACATATTGAAGGTGCAAAAATATGAATATGGTAACAGGCCAGGTCGAATGATCCTCCCCTGGTCGAACTCCAGGTCGAATCGACATGTAAGTTGGTTGTGGGCCCGGATTCGACCAGTATCCTGGTCGAACTGCATACTCTCTGGTCGAACTGCAGGTGCGTCTCTTTAGGCTTCTGGTTCGACCACCGTTCAACCAAATGGCTTGGTCGAATGGCACTCCAGGCACTTTCTCTCAATCGGTTCGACCACAGGTGTTGGTCGAACCATCTCCTTCTTGGTCGAATCCCATGACTGCTTGGTCGAATCCACCTCTAAATTCCCCTTTTTCTGGATCCGATCACTTCCAACTTGTTTTCCTTCGAAAATCAACTCAAATAGCCTTCAAGACACTTGATTCGTGACATTCCACCACATATATCGATTCACATCGAATTACAATCATCTAACACACCATTATTACACGAATCTAGGCTCGAAACAAGTGAAATTACACACTCATCAAACCCCCAAACTTACATGTTGCTCGTCCCGAGGCAATGCAATCAAAAACCATAGAGTTGTGTAAAATTTACTCAGCTACCACATTCAATACAATTCATATTCACACATGCAATTTCATCAATCGAAAACAAGTATCACCAGCATCATATGTATCATTCATGCAAAACATCACTCAATTATGATGCAATTCGGAGTACAAAGCCATCTAGCTCACAGGATAAGTATTTACTCTCACTCTCTAGTGTAAAAGATGTACACTTCAGTAGGTTAGTATACACTCATATCAATTCATACTTCCGCGTAACCATAAGCTTGACAAGGGTCTCAAAAATCAACTTACAATCAATTCATTACTAGGATCACAAAGGACTTATTTTTGGGTTGTAATGTTGACTTTTTGATAAAGGTAGAAAAATTTAAATAAAGTGACTAATTCATTAGTAGAGAATTACCTTGGAATTTTGCTTTTCATCATATAGCTTCATCTTTTTCTCCAATTACTTCTCATGCTCTTCATGGTTTGAATTCTCCTTCTTTTCCTTAGCGTCAACATCATCTTTCTTCAATAAGGAAGGGTACCAATTTCGGGCACTACCCTTCTAAGCAGTCGGGGTACCAGTTTCGGGCACTACCCCTAAACAAGATTTAACCATACCTTTACTTTTTTCATGCTTCTCAACCAATCTTCTACCTTCTTCATTCTTGCTACTACTTATTCACTTCAACTCTCTAATAATGAATAGGGTATTCAACAAGGCTCAAGTAAAGGTTAAATAAGGCTTTTCTATCAAGACTTGCCAAAGAAAAAGCTTTTTAAGGCTCAAAAGGGCTTCCAATGATACATATATTATAAGGTAAGATAAAATTTTGGCTAAGTGACTCAAATAAACAATAATGACCTAAGATCATGTCCTAGAAACTCATTAATCACAAGTCTCACACAAGACTCCAAGCCAAGTTCTAAAATACGGTCATATAAATGATTCTCACAAGAATAAACTATCATGACCAAGCATGATTCATATGGCTCAAATTCTCACATGGGTAAATATAATCCTAAGTACTCCTCATAGCATATAATCAAGATCAATTTCATAATAAACTCCACATACTTATCAAGTTGTACTTGCTTCTCATCAATAGAAAATTAACACATGTAAAATATGAATGCAACACACTAATGTCAACACACTAATTTCTATTAGGACAGAATAATATTTTTATTAAGTAAATTAATATTAGTCTTGAAACTAAACAGGAAAGAGTTGGCCCATCTCTCCAAAATTAAATGGTCAATAATTAACTGAAAGATACTATAAAATGCAGTGTCACAAAACCTAGGAACCAATCAGATGCCAGCATCGTAATTTGGTGGGTGTACTCAGTGATTAAATAAAGAGTTGATCTATTGAGCAATAAGTGTACCTTGAAAACATAATTCATATTTGGAAATGGGTCAAGTATATAACCCAAAACACTCCTAAATGGGTCATTTTTCCTTCACGGCTGAATGCGACAACCTTCCCCTCCCCTCCTTCTCTTCTCTGCCTGCTCTGCCTTTTCTATGTTCTATCTTCGCGCCCGCCTCCATCTCCTCCGATCTCGCGACGTCACATCTGCTTTACCTTTCACGCTACGCTGCGGGTGCTTCTATACCTCTCAGATCTCAACCTCCACACCGCATATCCTCCATCCTCTCAAATCTTAAACTCCGCCTTACGCGGTATTGGAATTAGAGATTTGGTTGATTAAATGTGGAATTGGATATTTGAATTGAGGGTTCTGGCTGGTTTGACGTGGAATTGGGGATTCAGTGGTGGGCGTGGAATAGGAAATTAGATTCGGCAGCTGATTGAGGGTGGTGGGAAAATCAAACAGTCACTTCTCAGAGCTTCATGTACATTCTCGCTGGCAAGAAGTTGGTTGCCTTGGAGGTAGAATTGGTGAAGTAGAATTGGGAGGCAATATTACAATAATGTATATTGTATAAATTTTAATTAATTATACATTTGTCTTCATAAATATATTATTTAAATATTAATCAATATCTATTAAAAAATACATTTTTAATAAAAACATATATATGTTAATGATATACACTTAGTTATTAAAATTATAAGTAATTGATGGAATCATTGAGGTGAGATAGAAGACTTAGTAGAATGCACTACGATCTTAAATTACTGTATTAGTTTTATTTTATTAATATAACATTAATGAATAAAAGAATAAGTAGAAAGAGTATACACTTAAAAAGTAAAATATGATACAGTTATATGATAAAACGTATACATTAATTGAATTGAAATAGAAACTATCTTCAGCCTCCAGTCTTCCATGCAATATCATAATCCTGTCGCTCTAATTAGATTCGAATGGTGCGTCTGCCGGAAAGAAGAACACTTCATCTGAATTGAAATCTTCTTCCGCTTTCACGTCGTATGACTGTGTAGAATGTCATGAGGCAGATCTGATTGGGTGATCCACTCTCACGTCGTATGACTGTGCAGAATATCGTGAGGCAGATTTGATTGGGTGAGGCAAATCTGATTGAACAATTATGTTAACGTCAGACGGCGGAGAGAGAAGGAGATATCTGACCATGTTCAGATCTGATTGGGTGAGGCAGATCTGATTGCGTGAGGATGATGTTTGTTCATTAGAAGTGGATCTATGCCGAATGAGTCGAGATATAGCGCCGTCATCGGGTGACGGAGAGAGAAAGGGAGAAACGTCAGACGGCAGTGACAGCGGGAGAATGAGGCATGAAGAATGCGTAGAGAGAAAGCGTATTCGCGTAGAGAGAGAGAGAAAGAAAACGTGAGGATTGAATAACCACCCATGAGATAATTCTTTTTATAAATATCCAGGTTAACGGGTCAAATTTGACTCAATTGCACATTAAAAACTATTGCACAATAATAATTGCCTTACATAAATAGTATACTAATCTAACAACTTTATCGTACATTTTAATTCTAAATTTGGTTTTCATTTACCATTTACATAACTTAATTTATATGGTTTATTATATAAATATATTAAATTATTCTAAAAAAAATAAAACAATTAAATATTTTCTCCCCAAACTCTAAATAATATATTATAATCATAAATTTCATTAGAACCAACAGAATAAATTATAAAATATATTATAGGTTATACTTGATGACTGTAATAATTTTTTAATTAAGATGTATAATTGTTTTATGTTTCTATTAGGGTCAATAACTGTTAGGTACAAATTTATCTACTTATTTACTACGTAGTACATTGAGTTTTTAGAATTACTCACGCATACAAACTTTATAATAGTTTTTAAATACACATTTAAATATTTAAATAAATTATGTTTAATCCACACTAATGTACATGTATTTTCTGTAAATGTATTATATTTTATACTAAAGTGTATAACATTTTAGTATAATATGTATAATTAAAAATAATAAATATATTGAAGAAAATATTGATAAATATAATATCAATATTATTTTTTTACAAAAATCATTTATTGAGAAAAACATATACTGTACATTATTAAATTACAACATTGATTATAAAACTACATATAAAATTAATTAATTTTAATACAATTTTTCTATATAAATTTAATTATATATTAAAAAGTAAAATATGATACAGTTATATGATAAAACGTATACATTAATTGAATTGAAATAGAAACTATCTTTAGCCTCCAGTCTTCCATGCAATATCATAATCCTGTCGCTCTAATTAGATTCGAATGGTGCGTCTGCCGGAAAGAAGAACACTTCATCTGAATTGAAATCTTCTTCCGCTTTCACGTCGTATGACTGTGTAGAATGTCATGAGGCAGATCTGATTGGGTGATCCACTCTCACGTCGTATGACTGTGCAGAATATCGTGAGGCAGATTTGATTGGGTGAGGCAAATCTGATTGAACAATTATGTTAACGTCAGACGGCGGAGAGAGAAGGAGATATCTGACCATGTTCAGATCTGATTGGGTGAGGCAGATCTGATTGCGTGAGGATGATGTTTGTTCATTAGAAGTGGATCTATGCCGAATGAGTCGAGATATAGCGCCGTCATCGGGTGACGGAGAGAGAAAGGGAGAAACGTCAGACGGCAGTGACAGCGGGAGAATGAGGCATGAAGAATGCGTAGAGAGAAAGCGTATTCGCGTAGAGAGAGAGAGAAAGAAAACGTGAGGATTGAATGACCACCCATGAGATAATTCTTTTTATAAATATCCAGGTTAACGGGTCAAATTTGACTCAATTGCACATTAAAAACTATTGCACAATAATAATTGCCTTACATAAATAGTATACTAATCTAACAACTTTATCGTACATTTTAATTCTAAATTTGGTTTTCATTTACCATTTACATAACTTAATTTATATGGTTTATTATATAAATATATTAAATTATTCTAAAAAAAATAAAACAATTAAATATTTTCTCCCCAAACTCTAAATAATATATTATAATCATAAATTTCATTAGAACCAACAGAATAAATTATAAAATATATTATAGGTTATACTTGATGACTGTAATAATTTTTTAATTAAGATGTATAATTGTTTTATGTTTCTATTAGGGTCAATAACTGTTAGGTACAAATTTATCTACTTATTTACTACGTAGTACATTGAGTTTTTAGAATTACTCACGCATACAAACTTTATAATAGTTTTTAAATACACATTTAAATATTTAAATAAATTATGTTTAATCCACACTAATGTACATGTATTTTCTGTAAATGTATTATATTTTATACTAAAGTGTATAACATTTTAGTATAATATGTATAATTAAAAATAATAAATATATTGAAGAAAATATTGATAAATATAATATCAATATTATTTTTTTACAAAAATCATTTATTGAGAAAAACATATACTGTACATTATTAAATTACAACATTGATTATAAAACTACATATAAAATTAATTAATTTTAATACAATTTTTCTATATAAATTTAATTATATATTAAAAAGTAAAATATGATACAGTTATATGATAAAACGTATACATTAATTGAATTGAAATAGAAACTATCTTTAGCCTCCAGTCTTCCATGCAATATCATAATCCTGTCGCTCTAATTAGATTCGAATGGTGCGTCTGCCGGAAAGAAGAACACTTCATCTGAATTGAAATCTTCTTCCGCTTTCACGTCGTATGACTGTGTAGAATGTCATGAGGCAGATCTGATTGGGTGATCCACTCTCACGTCGTATGACTGTGCAGAATATCGTGAGGCAGATTTGATTGGGTGAGGCAAATCTGATTGAACAATTATGTTAACGTCAGACGGCGGAGAGAGAAGGAGATATCTGACCATGTTCAGATCTGATTGGGTGAGGCAGATCTGATTGCGTGAGGATGATGTTTGTTCATTAGAAGTGGATCTATGCCGAATGAGTCGAGATATAGCGCCGTCATCGGGTGACGGAGAGAGAAAGGGAGAAACGTCAGACGGCAGTGACAGCGGGAGAATGAGGCATGAAGAATGCGTAGAGAGAAAGCGTATTCGCGTAGAGAGAGAGAGAAAGAAAACGTGAGGATTGAATGACCACCCATGAGATAATTCTTTTTATAAATATCCAGGTTAACGGGTCAAATTTGACTCAATTGCACATTAAAAACTATTGCACAATAATAATTGCCTTACATAAATAGTATACTAATCTAACAACTTTATCGTACATTTTAATTCTAAATTTGGTTTTCATTTACCATTTACATAACTTAATTTATATGGTTTATTATATAAATATATTAAATTATTCTAAAAAAAATAAAACAATTAAATATTTTCTCCCCAAACTCTAAATAATATATTATAATCATAAATTTCATTAGAACCAACAGAATAAATTATAAAATATATTATAGGTTATACTTGATGACTGTAATAATTTTTTAATTAAGATGTATAATTGTTTTATGTTTCTATTAGGGTCAATAACTGTTAGGTACAAATTTATCTACTTATTTACTACGTAGTACATTGAGTTTTTAGAATTACTCACGCATACAAACTTTATAATAGTTTTTAAATACACATTTAAATATTTAAATAAATTATGTTTAATCCACACTAATGTACATGTATTTTCTGTAAATGTATTATATTTTATACTAAAGTGTATAACATTTTAGTATAATATGTATAATTAAAAATAATAAATATATTGAAGAAAATATTGATAAATATAATATCAATATTATTTTTTTACAAAAATCATTTATTGAGAAAAACATATACTGTACATTATTAAATTACAACATTGATTATAAAACTACATATAAAATTAATTAATTTTAATACAATTTTTCTATATAAATTTAATTATATATTAAAAAGTAAAATATGATACAGTTATATGATAAAACGTATACATTAATTGAATTGAAATAGAAACTATCTTTAGCCTCCAGTCTTCCATGCAATATCATAATCCTGTCGCTCTAATTAGATTCAAATGGTGCGTCTGCCGGAAAGAAGAACACTTCATCTGAATTGAAATCTTCTTCCGCTTTCACGTCGTATGACTGTGTAGAATGTCATGAGGCAGATCTGATTGGGTGATCCACTCTCACGTCGTATGACTGTGCAGAATATCGTGAGGCAGATTTGATTGGGTGAGGCAAATCTGATTGAACAATTATGTTAACGTCAGACGGCGGAGAGAGAAGGAGATATCTGACCATGTTCAGATCTGATTGGGTGAGGCAGATCTGATTGCGTGAGGATGATGTTTGTTCATTAGAAGTGGATCTATGCCGAATGAGTCGAGATATAGCGCCGTCATCGGGTGACGGAGAGAGAAAGGGAGAAACGTCAGACGGCAGTGACAGCGGGAGAATGAGGCATGAAGAATGCGTAGAGAGAAAGCGTATTCGCGTAGAGAGAGAGAGAAAGAAAACGTGAGGATTGAATGACCACCCATGAGATAATTCTTTTTATAAATATCCAGGTTAACGGGTCAAATTTGACTCAATTGCACATTAAAAACTATTGCACAATAATAATTGCCTTACATAAATAGTATACTAATCTAACAACTTTATCGTACATTTTAATTCTAAATTTGGTTTTCATTTACCATTTACATAACTTAATTTATATGGTTTATTATATAAATATATTAAATTATTCTAAAAAAAATAAAACAATTAAATATTTTCTCCCCAAACTCTAAATAATATATTATAATCATAAATTTCATTAGAACCAACAGAATAAATTATAAAATATATTATAGGTTATACTTGATGACTGTAATAATTTTTTAATTAAGATGTATAATTGTTTTATGTTTCTATTAGGGTCAATAACTGTTAGGTACAAATTTATCTACTTATTTACTACGTAGTACATTGAGTTTTTAGAATTACTCACGCATACAAACTTTATAATAGTTTTTAAATACACATTTAAATATTTAAATAAATTATGTTTAATCCACACTAATGTACATGTATTTTCTGTAAATGTATTATATTTTATACTAAAGTGTATAACATTTTAGTATAATATGTATAATTAAAAATAATAAATATATTGAAGAAAATATTGATAAATATAATATCAATATTATTTTTTTACAAAAATCATTTATTGAGAAAAACATATACTGTACATTATTAAATTACAACATTGATTATAAAACTACATATAAAATTAATTAATTTTAATACAATTTTTCTATATAAATTTAATTATATATTAAAAAGTAAAATATGATACAGTTATATGATAAAACGTATACATTAATTGAATTGAAATAGAAACTATCTTCAGCCTCCAGTCTTCCATGCAATATCATAATCCTGTCGCTCTAATTAGATTCGAATGGTGCGTCTGCCGGAAAGAAGAACACTTCATCTGAATTGAAATCTTCTTCCGCTTTCACGTCGTATGACTGTGTAGAATGTCATGAGGCAGATCTGATTGGGTGATCCACTCTCACGTCGTATGACTGTGCAGAATATCGTGAGGCAGATTTGATTGGGTGAGGCAAATCTGATTGAACAATTATGTTAACGTCAGACGGCGGAGAGAGAAGGAGATATCTGACCATGTTCAGATCTGATTGGGTGAGGCAGATCTGATTGCGTGAGGATGATGTTTGTTCATTAGAAGTGGATCTATGCCGAATGAGTCGAGATATAGCGCCGTCATCGGGTGACGGAGAGAGAAAGGGAGAAACGTCAGACGGCAGTGACAGCGGGAGAATGAGGCATGAAGAATGCGTAGAGAGAAAGCGTATTCGCGTAGAGAGAGAGAGAAAGAAAACGTGAGGATTGAATGACCACCCATGAGATAATTCTTTTTATAAATATCCAGGTTAACGGGTCAAATTTGACTCAATTGCACATTAAAAACTATTGCACAATAATAATTGCCTTACATAAATAGTATACTAATCTAACAACTTTATCGTACATTTTAATTCTAAATTTGGTTTTCATTTACCATTTACATAACTTAATTTATATGGTTTATTATATAAATATATTAAATTATTCTAAAAAAAATAAAACAATTAAATATTTTCTCCCCAAACTCTAAATAATATATTATAATCATAAATTTCATTAGAACCAACAGAATAAATTATAAAATATATTATAGGTTATACTTGATGACTGTAATAATTTTTTAATTAAGATGTATAATTGTTTTATGTTTCTATTAGGGTCAATAACTGTTAGGTACAAATTTATCTACTTATTTACTACGTAGTACATTGAGTTTTTAGAATTACTCACGCATACAAACTTTATAATAGTTTTTAAATACACATTTAAATATTTAAATAAATTATGTTTAATCCACACTAATGTACATGTATTTTCTGTAAATGTATTATATTTTATACTAAAGTGTATAACATTTTAGTATAATATGTATAATTAAAAATAATAAATATATTGAAGAAAATATTGATAAATATAATATCAATATTATTTTTTTACAAAAATCATTTATTGAGAAAAACATATACTGTACATTATTAAATTACAACATTGATTATAAAACTACATATAAAATTAATTAATTTTAATACAATTTTTCTATATAAATTTAATTATATATTAAAAAGTAAAATATGATACAGTTATATGATAAAACGTATACATTAATTGAATTGAAATAGAAACTATCTTCAGCCTCCAGTCTTCCATGCAATATCATAATCCTGTCGCTCTAATTAGATTCGAATGGTGCGTCTGCCGGAAAGAAGAACACTTCATCTGAATTGAAATCTTCTTCCGCTTTCACGTCGTATGACTGTGTAGAATGTCATGAGGCAGATCTGATTGGGTGATCCACTCTCACGTCGTATGACTGTGCAGAATATCGTGAGGCAGATTTGATTGGGTGAGGCAAATCTGATTGAACAATTATGTTAACGTCAGACGGCGGAGAGAGAAGGAGATATCTGACCATGTTCAGATCTGATTGGGTGAGGCAGATCTGATTGCGTGAGGATGATGTTTGTTCATTAGAAGTGGATCTATGCCGAATGAGTCGAGATATAGCGCCGTCATCGGGTGACGGAGAGAGAAAGGGAGAAACGTCAGACGGCAGTGACAGCGGGAGAATGAGGCATGAAGAATGCGTAGAGAGAAAGCGTATTCGCGTAGAGAGAGAGAGAAAGAAAACGTGAGGATTGAATGACCACCCATGAGATAATTCTTTTTATAAATATCCAGGTTAACGGGTCAAATTTGACTCAATTGCACATTAAAAACTATTGCACAATAATAATTGCCTTACATAAATAGTATACTAATCTAACAACTTTATCGTACATTTTAATTCTAAATTTGGTTTTCATTTACCATTTACATAACTTAATTTATATGGTTTATTATATAAATATATTAAATTATTCTAAAAAAAATAAAACAATTAAATATTTTCTCCCCAAACTCTAAATAATATATTATAATCATAAATTTCATTAGAACCAACAGAATAAATTATAAAATATATTATAGGTTATACTTGATGACTGTAATAATTTTTTAATTAAGATGTATAATTGTTTTATGTTTCTATTAGGGTCAATAACTGTTAGATACAAATTTATCTACTTATTTACTACGTAGTACATTGAGTTTTTAGAATTACTCACGCATACAAACTTTAAGTCTGTAGTTCCCATATTATTCATACTTAACACTAGTTTTAACAAACATTTTAAAAAGGAAATTTTAATATATTCCCGTATATCTATCTATCCAGATATTTTCGCATATACAATTCTCCTATGATACAAATTCGCGTAAGTTGATTTGAAAACGCCATCCAATTGACAAAATCCGGCGCAAAATAGGCGAAATCCGAACCCGATCTGAGTTCACAATCAGATTGTTGAAATTGGGTGGGGTCAAGTACTTTGGCAAGCAGCTCTACCAGTTAGGGCTTCAGCCTATTAAGTTAGGGCTTTACCTATTAAGTAGTATTTCGACCCGTGCGATGCACGGGAGTGTGTTTATCATCATTGATTTTTATTTTGTTATTTTTATTTTTTGAAGATGAATAATCATAAAGATATTCTGAATATGTTTTTTTTAAATTTTTATATTAGTATAAATTTAAGTTTTCGTTTTTTATCAAAATATTTTATTTATCTTAAAGCATAATACTTTAAGTAATTTGGAACAAATTTATTGTTATGGTTTTGAGAACAAAGTTACTCTTATGTTTTACTCTGTTTATATTCAACGTATTTGATATACTTCTATTTTATAATTAAATTATGTCTTTTCTTGTGGGTTTATATATGTTCTGAATGCTTATAAATGTTTAAAAGAAAATTACTCGTATGCCTCAAAACTTTGTAATATGATTTTCAAAGCATTAAAGAAATCTTATATATCAATGTTACATTAATAGCATATTTTACAAAAATAAATCTTTTATGTTTAACATGCTAATGATATATGCTTTTGAGACATTTAATTTTTTGAGAATTATAAAGGATATTTTATTCCATAATCCATCTCCGATAATTCAGTTAAATATATAATATATTTGTAAGTTTGAAAGTTAATCTAGAAGTAATTATGATAATATATATATATATATATATATATATATATATATATATATATATATATATATATATTATCAATTATTAATCGCAATAATAAGTTTGTTAAATATATTGTGCAATCTATTATTATCCAATATTTATATAATTTAAAAAAATATATTGAATTATTAAAACATCTATAGAATTCATATTAAATAAATCATGCTTATTCAATAGCAGAACTAAATATATTTATTTATTCAAATTTTATTTTATTTAATTTATTCATACGATAATACATTAGAAACTGAGAAAATATTTTAGTGTAAACAAAAGGAGATGTAGCAAATTATTCTTCTGAGTTCTTGTCTGCATCATATCTATAATGGCGTTGAATATTAGAAACTCGAAACGTAATGGAAGAGTGATCCAAAAGTTCAAAAAGGAATCTAGATCCAACGTAGCGTTGATTTCAATTCATAGCCTAAAAACACCCTGTGAAAACATGAATCCATCATTATTTTTTACAGCCAGCAGATTCCATATATGATCATCATAGATGATAGAGACCTCATGATGATCAAGTAATGAAATCTTCTTCGAGACATCACAAATGTAATCTGGAAGAACTTATATGAAAGAAAATAAATATATCATTAAATCATTAGTTAAATTAAAAATTATTATAAAATATAAAGCATTTTAACTTGAGGGGTTAAATATTAAGTTAGAACAAAATAAAGCAAATATTACTAGGATATCACTATATAAATCGTGTTGCGTAAGTGTATATGCAAACGATAAATACGTTGAATTTTCCGGATACTTCTTGCAAAAGTCTGAACTATCTGATTCTGATAAGCCAATGGAAGGTGCGCTAAGAGCGATCTGATCTAAAGAATATTAAATTTCAAAGTTATTAAAATAGAATAATGGTATAAAATATTCTAAAAACACTCTTCTAATCTCACCTTCAAAGCGTAAGTAGTATTTCGACCCGTGTGTTGCACAGAATTGAGTTTAACATAGTTTGTTTTTTAATATTTAATACTAATTCTCTAAAGACGAATAAAGTTATAGGACCAATCTAAAAAAATGTATAATCATGAAGTTTTGCTGATTAACTAAATTTGAAGATTGAATATTATAAATTAAAATTTTTTTGAATTTTTGTTTATTTTACGCTTAATACGTTGAGTTTTGTGAACAAAGTTATTCATATGTATTAATCTGTTTATATTCATCGTATTTGTTTTATATCAATTTGATAAAATTATGTCATTCCTGTATGTTTCGATGTCCTATATATTTATAAATGTTAAATGTAAAAGGGGTTATTAAATTATTAACCAAAACTTTAATTTAATTAAATAATATTAAAAAAATGATTAATCTTTTGATCAATATAATATTTATAAACAAAACATCATCATTAATTTAATGAGTCAACCTTTTACTTTTCTATTAATTTCATTCATAGAATGATATAATATATTTTAGGAAGTCTTCCTTTAAAAATAATGTTGATTTCATCCATGTATATAAAATACATGTGCTATTTTTAAATAAAAATATTTAATGTAATGCTAAATAATATGAACAAACATCTATATAAGCAGGCATATGGACAAACATCAAATAAATTAAACTTATTTTCGTTTGTGTATTTGACATTTGAACAACAGATAAATCTGAATGAACTATCGAGTAAATATTCCCTCATGTCAAAACCTATGCTATACATGCCATAAGTAATGCAGATACAGATCTACATGTACATAAGGATGGTATGTAATGAGTACACACAAAATATTATTTCATATTTGTAAACACTTCGCTGAAAAACATAGTTCTTGCAAATGACCTTGTCATCGCCCTCCTTTTTCAGTAGCATTATATTCTACATTTTTTTGCTTGGCATCACTAAATGATTTACCACAGCATCAAATATTTTATAGATGTAATTTATTGATATTTAGCTTTTTTTACCCGTGCATTGTATGAGAAGTGATTTTTCACAATGAAATTTATAGTTTTTTTAAAGAAAATAATTCAAACATAATAATATTAAATTAAATTGTATTGAATTATATATATATGTATATATGTAGTGACAAATGCACTTTTTAAAATTAAATTTAAGAATAGTATAATAATTTTAGCGGACCTATATATCTTAAACAATCATCAAACATTTCTAAATATTCCCTAAATATATAATTTTTGCAAATCGCTCTGTTATTGATTTTATTTTTATATAATAAGATCTTACAACCTTTTTTTCAATTGATTTTATTTTTATATAATAAGATCTTCTAACCTTTCTTGCTTGTGAATCTCGATACTTCTACGTACAATTGACATGAGCTAAAAATAATTTTTTTAAGAACAATCCAATCATAGCATTTTTAAGATCTTCCAACCTTTCTTGCTTGTGAATCACGACAATACTACGTACAATTGACATTGACTAAAATAGATCTTTTTAAGAACAGTCCAATCATAGCAATAACCCATGTGCACGGGACGAAATTTTCACAATGTATACAAATTAGAAATATATTTTATTTCTTCTTACACACATTTTAAAGCTATTGATAAATAATAACAATTTTTTTATTATTATCTAATTTAAGAGTCTAACTATGGTGCACCAGTTACATCAATGCATCTATAATATTTAAGTCTTTAAATCTAATGTAAAATGAGTATCTCACTATTAGATTTAAATTTTTTAAATTTAAAACAAAGTATATAAGTACAACTATACCATAAATTTAGCCTATAAAACCTTAGGTGTGCACTCCAAAATCACTCTTAATTTAATTATTAAAATTAAAATATAATAACCGTAATGCATTTGAAAAAGATATAACCTTAATTTTTATTTAATGTAATATTAGTCCATAATAACAATACATCACATGTTTCTTAATATTTCCCTAAAAATATAATAACTGCAAATTTCCTCAAATGTACTGTTATTTTTTTCCAATAAAATTTTTAGACTTGATTTCTAATGAATCTTGACAAAATGACTTTCAATTAATCATATAAAAACTCAAATAAATAATTCATAATGAATATAAATGCTAATAAGGAAAAAAAACCACACATTTTTTCACATCTCAGTCTATTACCCATAAAGGAAAATGGTTAAAGAATAACTGCGATGAACTATTATAACATTGGAATTAAGAAGCATTATAATTAATCTGCATGATACAACTACAGCAACATTTTATAAAAAATATCATACTCAATTGAGTAACATTATTAAACAAAAATTAAAGTATTATCCAAGCTTTTATTATAAATTTTAATGGTATACATTTCCAAATTTAAAACTTTTCAATGGATACACTTCGCAAGAGAGAGAAAAAAAAAAGACTTACAACTCCTTGAATACATTACGTGGAACAATTATTAAAGAGTTGTAATGGCCACAACCATCTTCAATGCTTCTTGGATAATTCTCACAACATAAAACACACAATAAGTTAACAGATAATTTAATTGAACACACAATGCATTACAATCTCTGCCTCAACTGCTAATACTAACCAATTCATTATTCAATCACAAATAATGATATTATTTGCAAACTTAATAGTAAATATTTAAAGTTAATAAAGTTTTTGCAAAGATTTAATATTGAAAGTTAATAACAATAAACACCAAAATTAATATAGTTTTGATATTTTTATATTCTCCTCTAAATTAAGAATATCAAATACAAAATTAAGAATATAAATTTGTTATTGCATAATTTTCAAATAAAAATGAATAGGATGAGAAAGAAAGAAACCTGAACTGATCACTCAAACTATAATATAGCACAAAATAGAACTCATGCTAATGAACTTACTATTCGGTAATATCGACAACAGCCCAACACAAACATGTGAAAGTGAAATAGGTGTTATGCAGAATAGTATAACAACTTGAAAATTAAAAAAAAAAAAAAAATTAAGACAAAAGTTTAGCCAAAAAAAAAAAGGGCAGTAACTTTAATCTCAGTGGCTTATCTAATAATTCATGGAATGCATTTTTTATAATAATCTCAGTATTGCTGGACGTAGAAGGCTAATCAAGTAATGGGCATCTCTTACCTTTTCAGAAAAAGAAAGTTATTTGTTGTAATGTGGCTCACGCAACAAACTAAACCCACTGATGAAACCAAAATCAAATGGTAAAAAGAACAGATGAAACAAACCCATAACGGGAAATTGGTAAATGTGAAGCAGCAAGAAAAATAGATCGTGTAGGGTGTTCTTGACAAAGATAGAATCCAAGTAGTTGCAGGGATGGAGAAAGAGAGGATGTAACATGCTTGAAGAGGCTCATTCTCATCAGTTGTTCCAAGCATCTCATTAACCAACACGGGTCACCAAATATTAAGCATTTCTCGACAAAATCTGATTTAAATTTCTGCTGGCTTATCTTAACTATCTTCCCAGCTAACTCCGGAATTATGGCAAACCCTTGATGTTTCTTTTAGAGAAAGGAAATTGATAATGTGAACAGTAGATTTGACCTAATTACGTAGTGACGTCAATAGAAATAGATGGATTCTCAATGAAAAATAGAGAGAGAGGCAATGATAACAATACCTAAATAAGGGCAAAGAAATTATCTTAAAAAATCAGTTTCAGAGCGGGAAAACATAAATGCCCCAATAGGTGCTATTATATATCATACTAAAGAATCATGTGTTTATAAAACTTGAAGAATGATTACCTCGTCTCCCTGATCCTGCTTGTCATCACCGTCACCGTTCCCTGCAATTCCTTTCTCTTCCCCTCTGTTGACCTCCAAACAATGAAGAAGACCTTAATGGAAGGCAACAATATATCATAGCAAACTGAAGTAAGATAACCACTCAAAATAAAAGGCTTTGAAAATTTGAAATCAACAAAATCTAAATTATAAAAGAAAGTCATAAAATTTAAAACACTTCTATAAAATTGAATTAGAAACTAACACCACGTGTGGCTGCAAAATAAATATACAAACTTTACTAAAATATCCTTTCCTCCACCGAAATTAAAACAGTCATAAGCGAAAACGAAAATTAAAATCATAAGCGAAATAGCTTAAACCGATATGTTAATGCATAAACTGCATGACCAATACTATTCCAGGATTTCACTGACCTATCAATTAATCAGGTTCTTTGTTGTGCTTCATCAATACTAAAACAAAGAAATATGCTTTTTTGCATACAGTGGTGTCACCCCTAGGTATTGCAAATTTAGAAGAGCAAATGCTCACATAACATCTAACCAATCACATAAAATGTTTAACAAATCCACACCGCAAGAATCAATCAATCAGCCAAACTCGTGACGGAAAAATTGAAAGGGCAAATAAAAATACATCTAATGATATACTCCATAGTGGATAGCAAGACCAATATCACTATGAGTGTTGTTCTCAATTAAGCAGTATCCTAATTCAATTGCTTAGTATTTAACAAATTGCAGACTATTTTATCAATACAATTCTAAATATACTTGATAGCAAGAAAAATCTAATGATATGAGAATTTGCAATGAGTATATGATAACCTGAGTGTACACTCAATAAAGTGGAACAACACAGGATATTTGTAATACCCCGTAAGTTCACGCTGCGATTTTCTGTCATGGCCCAATCTTTAAAGCCAAGGTTTTCAACTCTTCGAAGCCCACATCCAAACTCAGCCCATTCATTATTATCAGCCGTGAGTTTAATTAAAACAGATAAGTTTTCTTACGCCCCAAGAAATAAATCGTGATCTTCATAAAGGAGATATCTTTTCCTCTTATCAACCTATATCTTAGGAAAGTTTGTTAAATCCTATGAAGAGATGCGTATTATTATTTTGATCAGCCGTGTGAATATAATTCTAATCTTTCCTTATTCTCTACACACACTGGCTTCGCTTCACGTATTCTGCGAACGGAGAGAGAGGTAAAGTTCTCACTCTTTTCTTCCTCTTTTCTTTTCTCTTCCTTTTCTTTCTTCTTCCTGTGTTTATCGTGAAACCAGAAAACATGTTTCCTCCTTTCTTTTTCTTCTTCAAACTATAAATCCTAGTCCTAAAGTTCTTAGTCTGCAACGCTTACAAAATTCTGCAGATTTGTTTCTTTTCGATAAAATTGCATGGTTATGTGTAACGATCGATCATGACTTAATAGGTTTTGAAGGAAGCACCGATCGAGACATTTGATAATTGAGACTAGGACTCACACGGTAAAGGTGGGGACTCTTTCATTCTTATATGTGTTTAGATGATATCGTATGTGGTAATTGAAGTAAATTCGAAGTTTGTTATCACTTATGAGTTGATGATCATACTTGAATGTTATGAAATTATATATGGCATGGGTATGGGCTGAACTAGTGCCATACTATAGCATGGGTATGGGCTGTAATGGTGCCATACTATAGCATGGGTAAGGGCTGTGAAGGAGTGTCTTACTAACGAATCGCGATATCGTAAAGTTATACGGATAAGGGCCGAAAGGTGCCTTATTTTGACATGATAAAAGTGTATTGTAAGTGAATTAAATTCTCGCATATGGATCAATTGATGTATATAAGCATGTTTTAGATCTTCACTGAGCGTGTGGTTGCTCACCTCGATAAAAATTCTTATCGCAGGTTCAGCGTGGCTAAGCGTATGAGCGGGGGTTGTGGGCGAGGAAACTTAATAGTTAAACTTCAGTTTTAACGCAGCATGGTTGTGCTGCAAACTTTCTCATTTTTTTTTATGAATACTTGCATTAAAACTGATTCCTATACTGGCGTTGATTACACGGTCCTGACTAGTATTTTGAAATTTTATTTACGATGATATTGTTGGAAGAATAGTATATTCGAAATCGAGTGTGTTAATAAGGAATTTGACTTGCTGAATTGGAAGTGTCTTTGTGTGTAGTGTCGAGTGCCTAATTGGGACTGCTTAGCATGCATGTTGATGTATTGAATCTGCCATCTGTAATGGAAATAAGAAACTGTTTTGAAAGTTGAATGATCGTGTTGAATTAATTGTTCAGATTGGTATGCTTGATGTTTACGGGGTAGACAGTAGGTGTTGGGTGCCATCTACATAATTAAAATAAAGGGTAGTCGAGATTATTACTCTTAATTATAATCTGTTCTCCAATCTGTTTATGTGCAGTACTTCTTAATTGAAACAAATTCTGTAGTGTTGGTCATGTTTAGGATTTACCCTTGTTTCATATAATTTGGAATGTTTTTGAGGCAGATTAGTATGGCCACATGGATGGATGCCCTGTCGGTGGTGGTGTTTATGCACCGAACAAATTTTAAATTCTATTAACTGGAGTTTTCAAAGTCGACTTGGCCACTGTCCTTATTCAATTTGTTAATGTCCATTGCATATTTTTTTTAAAAAGGGTTGATAGTGCGTATGTTTCATGGTGAAGTTTTACAAAATAATATGATGACATGTAATTGTCTTTTGGCTGTTTTTTTTTTGTCGTGTAGTGTTTACATAGATTCTGGTAAATTCCTTATTACTTCCTTGTATTATTAAAACTGTTGCGATCTATTATGTATTTTAATTAAATTAGTGAAACAAAACTTGTCCGGTAAGTTTTAGGTCCTATATTTTATTTAAATTAATTGTCGTAATGTTATGCATGGTGGAGGGTGGCAGGTTTAGTTTTATTTTATAACATTTGACAAGTCCTGTATGTTTGTATGACATGGATTTCTTTTTGGGGATAAACTTGCAACACTTTACTCTCAAAGCTTTTGCGATAATATTTCATTTAATATATTAAGACTAAATTTGCAGAACTTAAAGGGTCTAACCCTCATCTAAATCCTTTGCTTAAATTGTTTGCTAGAATTTGTAAAAAAAGAAAACTTGTGGGACTTGCTGTTTATTTGCTAACTCCTCACTTTGCAAGATAACTTGTTTCTTTTTTTTAAGATTTCTGAAATTTATAGGACTAAGCACATTTCCATTTCTTTCTACTTCGCAAATTACTTCCCACTTGATAAATGAAACACTTTAGTCATGCCCTATTAAATATTTTATTTCAAAATACCATACAAATTTCCTTGATAAAATTTGGGGCGTGACAGATTGGTATCAGAGCAGGTATGGGATTCTGTATACTTGCTTAAAAATTTTTAAATTTTTATTTCCGCACATAAGTGAATTTCGTGGCTTGAATGATATGATTTTGCAATTGTATAAAAGTTTAAATAAAGTCTCTTGCTACGCATCCACCGAGTACGACGCCCGCTTCAACCAAGGTATGAAAGTATAAATTGCATAAATTGATGATATGCGAGATATAAAATGAAAGCTTATGTTATATGAATAATGTGGGTTTTTCTTTATGATAAATGATGAATATTTAGAATTTTATTGCGAACATATATGATTAGTAAAGATATTATCGCATTAGATGGGTGACTTGGCAAGACAACAAGCCTACATCAATTATCACCGGGATGTCAAACATGACTTGCCCACCCACATTGCTCACATGCTACAATTATGGAGACAAGTAAAGGATATGGGTGAAGGTATTACTGACTATTGGGCTGGATTAAAGCTCATCAGTACTTTACCGTGGGCTTGGAAAGACATGGCCGATTCCATACATGCTGACCTTATGCATCACTTGGTTCAACACCAAGTTCCACAAGTGGACCATGTGCAGTTTACAGCCGTTTTGTTCATAAGAGTCGCAAGATGGTATCCGCCAAACCCCCCTCCTGGACATCATATCTGGGATATTCATAATGAGCAAGAAGAGCGATTGGTAGGTTACCTTGCAGAGCCGGCACCGGCACCGGAACCCAATAACGAGCCAAATGGAGCCATGAATGAAGGAGAAATGGATGAGAATTCCGAGTCAGACCCGTCCGAGGACTCGGGAGTATATGGAGACTAAATTACTTAAGTTTTAAATTCCATTTTTTTTAAAACTAAAAACAATATCCCATATGTTAGGGACTCGAATTTATTTCATTATTTAGTATTCGTTATTTCATTATTTAACATTTGATTCTAATTTAATTTGCAAGTTTAAGACAATTTTTCGTTCAATGATCAAAAATTTTATTATTATGATGTCTATGCCTCTATCATACATTGGCTACTTTGTACAATGATATGATTTGCATTATGATTTCATTCATTAACTTGAATAAATGCTAAAATTATTTTCATGGTGGAATTGAAGGATGCCTCCAAGAAGGGATGTTCAAAACCCTCCAAACGCACCGAATGCTCCAAACGCTAATGCGGATGCTCATACAAGAATAGTACATGAGTTTCGCCAAAACCATCCACCCTTCTTCAAGGGAAGTGAAGGGCCCGAGTACGTGGAAGAGTGGCTACGAGCACTTGAGAGAATTTTTCGTCTCTTAAGGTGCAATGATGAGCAGCGTGTGATCTGCGCATCCTACCAATTTACTGAAGATGCCGATCATTGGTGGGACGGATACTGGGAGATGAGACCTAATGAGAACCGGGAAGCTATTACCTGGGCAGAGTTCAAGAATATAGTAATGGCCAATTACTATCCTCAAGTTTACCGCAATAATATGGAGCATGAATTTTACAATCTCCAACAAGGGAACATGACCGTAATTGAGTATGAACGGCGGTTCAATAAGCTGCACCGATAAGCTCCACAGCTGGTCAATACCGAAGAGAAACGAGCCAAGAAGTTCCCGGATGGATTGCACCAGGATATACAAGAGAGAATGTCTTCACTTCCCGATATGAGCTACGCCGACACGTTTATGAGGGCCCAGAAAGTTGAAGCTTGCTTACTGAAGGGGCGAGCGAACAGAAAATCGATGGAGAACCCAAACAAACGGAAATGGAAAAATTCTAGCCAAGGCAGAAACAACAATCAAAGACAAGCTAGAACGAACAACAACCCGTCTGCCAACGCACAAAGACCAAAGCCTCTCTGCACACAGTGCGAGAAGAATCATCATGGAGAGTGTCTCATGGGACAAAACAAATGCTTTAGGTGCTATGAAGTTGGCCATCAAGCATAGAACTGCACAAAGCCATCCAACTTTAGACTTGATCATAGGGGACCACCTCCGGGGGGAAACACAAGACAAGGCACTGGAGGAAGAGGGAAAGTTTTCGCTATGAACCAAGCTGAAGAGGACAATGAACCTAATGTTATGACAGGTACGTTAGCAGTGGGTAAATTCCGAGCTTTCACTTTGTTTGACACTGGTGCATCACATTCATTTATTTCCGCAAAGTATTGTAATAAGATTAACTGTAAATGAGTCAAGAGTGATGAACCTCTTGAGATTACTCTACCTTCGGGGGAGAGAGTTGTTGTGAATACCTTAGTAGAAAGTGTGAGCATACACGTTGAAGGAGTAGACTTCAGCGTCAAGCCGTATGTTATGGATATGCATGGATTTGATTTGATTCTAGGAATGGATTGGCTTACCTATCATCAAGCCAATATAAAGTGCAAGGAACGAGTAATGATCTTAAGGGAACCAAAATTCGAGAAAGAAGTGGTACACAAGCTCAAGAGTGGTGTAGCACCGAGAATATTATCTGCTGCAAAAGCTGCCAAGATGCTTAGAAAGAAGTCCTGCCAGGGATTCCTAGTCAACATTGTAGACACCAGGACCACACAAGTACCACCTAGTGACATACCTATTGTCCGAGAGTATCTTGATGTCTTTTCGGAGGATTTACCAGGCGTGCCTCCAAATCGTCAAGTAGAGTTTTCAATAGACTTGATACCTGGATCAGTACCAGTATCCAAAGCTCCGTATCGAATGGCGCCCGTGGAACTACAAGAGTTGAAAGTTCAGCTACAAGAACTCTTGCACTTGGGGTTCATCTGCCCAAGCGTATCTCCATGGGGAGCGCCAATCCTATTTGTTAAGAAGAAAGATGGATCCATGAGGATGTGTATTGACTACCGAGAGCTTAACAAGTTGACGATAAAGAACAAGTATCCCCTACCTCGAATTGAAGACTTGTTTGACCAATTAGAAGGAGCAAGTATATTTTCCAAAATTGATTTAAGATCCGGGTACCATCAATTGAGAGTGAAGGAGTCAGACATTTCTAAGACTGCTTTTAGAATGCGTTATGGGCACTATGAATTTGTCGTCATGCCATTTGGGTTGAGTAATGCGCCTGCAGTGTTCATGGACCTGATGAATCGAGTTTTTCACCCGTATCTCGATTAGTTCGTTATAGTCTTCATCGACAACATTTTGGTATACTCCAAAAATGAAGCACAACATGAGCAGCACTTGAGATTGGTATTCGAGACACTTCGCAAGGAGAGGTTATACGCGAAGTTCAAGAAGTGTGAGTTTTGGTTGAAGCAAGTCACATTCCTTGGACATGTGGTGACATCAAAAGGGATTGAAGTAGATCCATCTAAAATAGAAGCAGTAAATCAGTGGAGGACACCTACAAATGTTCAAGAAGTTCATAGTTTCTTGGGATTAGCTGGTTATTATCGAAGGTTCATAGAAGGATTCTCCAAGATAGCCGGTCCAATGACACGATTGATTCGTAAAGGAGAGAAGTTCATTTGGTCGGACACGTGTGAAGAGAGCTTTCAAAGGTTAAAGCACGATTTGACTTCAGAACCCGTGTTGACAATCCCAAATCCGAATGAAGAGTTCACGATCTACAGTGATGCATCAAAGCAAGGACTCGGATGTGTATTGATGCAACATGGAAAGGTTATTGCATATGCTTCTAGACAGTTGAGGCCGCACAAAGTGAACTACCCTACTCATGACTTGGAGTTAGCAGCCGTAGTTCATGCTTTGAAGATTTGGCGACACTACCTTTATGGTGGAAGATGTACGATCTTCACGGACCACAAGAGTTTGAAGTATCTGTTCACGCAGAAGGAGCTCAACATGAGACAACGGAGATGGTTAGAGTTGGTGAACGATTATGACTGCACCATTGGGTACCATCCAGGCAAGGCTAACGTAGTGGCCGACGCTTTGAGTCGGAAAACCAAAGTGGAGTTGAATAATCTGTATACCAAGCAAGAAGAGCTGGTCGAAGAGTTCGCCAAGATGCAAATTGAATTGGTGGCACCACCCTCCGGCACGAAGGCGATCATTGCGGCATTAGAAATTCAGCCGAGTTTGAAAATGGAGATAAAAGAAGCTCTAGAACAAGATAATTTCTTGCAAGGAATGATGAAGAAGGCACTAGCTGGAGGCGAATACAATGGCTTCAAAGTGGACGAAGAGGGAGTTTTGACTCTAAATGGAAGATTGTGTGTTCCAATGGTTGAGAAGTTGAGAGAAAAGATTTAAGTGAAGCGCTTGGAGCGCCATACACAGCTCATCCAGGAAGAACGAAGATGTACCATGACTTGAAGGAAAGATTTTGGTGGCGAAGTATGAAACGAGATATTGGATACTTTGTTGAAAGATGTTTAACTTGCCAACAAGTTAAAATTGAACACCAGCGACCAGCTGGAAAGCTTAAACCACTCGAGATCCCCGAGTGGAAATGGGAGCAAATTGCCATGGATTTTGTCGTAGGTTTACCAAGGTCTTCGAAGGTAAATCATGCCATATGGGTCATCGTCGATCGATTGACCAAGTCAGCTCATTTCTTGCCCGTAAAGATGACATTCAAGATGGAGCAGTATGCGCAGTTGTATATTCAAGAGATAGTGAGGCTACACGGCGTACCAATGTCAATAATGTCTGATAGAGATACGCGTTTCACTTTAAGGTTTTGGGTAAGTTTGCACAAGGCGATGGGAACTAAACTAAATTTCAGCACAGCTTATCACCCACAAACGGATGGGCAATCTGAAAAAATAATCCAGATTTTGGAAGACATGCTAAGAGCCTACACTGTTAACATGGGAGAAGCATGGGAGAAGTTCCTACCTCTTGTCGAATTTGCCTACAATAACAGCTATCAAGCAACTATCAAGATGGCTCCTTACGAGACGCTCTATGGAAGGAAGTGTAGATCACCATTATATTGGGATGATGTTGGTGAGAAAGCTATTCTAGGCCCCAAGCTAATAGAAGAAGCAGAAGACAAGGTCAGAATAATTCGAGAAAGAATCAAGAATGCTCAAGATAGACAAAAGTCCTATGCTGATCAACGAAGAAAGGATTTACATTTTGAAGTCGGAGAACATGTCTTTCTGAAGGTGGCTCCCACGAAGGGTGTCATACGATTTGGAAGAAGAGAAAAGCTTAGACCTCGTTTCGTTGGTCCATTTCAAATTCTTGATAGAGTTGGAGATCTAGCCTATCGTTTGGCGTTGCCACCCGAGTTATCCTCCGTGCACAATATTTTTCACATTTCGATGTTGAGAAAATATGTTCATGATCCAAATCATGTTGTAAATTTCTCGACATTGGGGATTGGCAAGGACCTGACATATGAAGAAGAACCTGTGTCCATTTTGGATCAAAAGGTCCATATGATTCGAAATCATGACGTGTCACTCGTCAAGGTTCAATGGAGTCGACATACGGAAGATGAGGCTACATGGGAAGAGAAAGACGAATTCAAGCAAGATACCCCTGTTTCATTACGGGTAAGATATTTATATAATTATGGAATTTCAAGGACGAAATTCTTATTAGGAGGGTAGGATGTAATACCCCGTAAGTTCACACTGCGATTTTCTGTCATGACCTAATCTTTAAAGCCAAGGTTTTCAACTCTTCGAAGCCCACATCCAAACTCAGCCCATTCATTATTATCAGCCGTGAGTTTAATTAAAACAGATAAGTTTTCTTACTCCCCAAGAAATAAATCGTGATCTTCATAAAGGAGATATCTTTTTCCCTTATCAACCTATATCTTAGGAAAATTTGTTAAATCCTATGAAGAGATGCGTATTATTATTTCGATCAGCCGTGTGAATATAATTCTAATCTTTCCTTATTCTCTACACACACTGGCTTCGCTTCACGTATTCTGCGAACGGAGAGAGAGGTAAAGTTCTCACTCTTTTCTTCCTCTTTTCTTTTCTCTTCCTTTTCTTTCTTCTTCTTGTGTTTATCTTGAAACCAGAAAACATGTTTCCTCCTTTCTTTTTCTTCTTCAAACTATAAACCCTAGTCCTAAAGTTCTTAGTCTGCAACGCTTACAAAATTCTGCAAATTTGTTTCTTTTCGATAAAGTTGCATAGTCATGTGTAACGATCAATCATGACTTAATAGGTTTTGAAGGAAGCACCGATCGAGACGTTTGATAATTGAGACTAGGACTCACACGGTAAAGGTGGGGACTCTTTCATTCTTATATGTGTTTAGATGATTTCGTATGTGGTAATTGAAGTAAATTCGAAGTTTGTTGTCACTTATGAGTTGATGATCATACTTGAATGTTATGAAATTATATATGACATGGGTATGGGCTGAACTAGTGCCATACTATAGCATGGGTAAGGGCTATGAAGGAGTGCCTTACTAAAGAATCGTGATATCGTAAAGTTACACGGATAAGGGCCGAAAGGTGCCTTATTTTGACATGATAAAAGTGTATTGTAAGTGAATTAAATTCTCGCATATGGATCATTTGATGTATATAAGCATGTTTTAGATCTTCACTGAGCGTGTGGTTGCTCACCCAGATAAAAATTCTTATCGCAAGTTGAGCGTGGCTAAGCGTACGAGTGGGGGTTGTGGGCGAGGAGACTTAATAGTTAAACTTCAGTTTTAATGCAGCATGGTTGTGCTGCAAACTTTCTCTTTTTTTTATGAATACTTGCATTGAAACTGATTCACTATACTGGCGTTGATTACACGGTCCTGACTAGTATTTTGAAATTTTATTTACGATGATATTGTTGGAAGAATAGTATATTCGAAATCGAGTGTGTTAATAAGGAATTTGACTTGCTGAATTGGAAGTGTCTTTGTGTGTAGTGTCGAGTGCCTAATTGGGACTGCTTAGCATGCATGTTGATGTACTGAATCTGCCATCTGTAATGGAAATAAGAAACTGTTTTGAAAGTTGAATGATCGTGTTGAATTAATTGTTCAGATTGGTATGCTTGATGTTTACAGGGTAGACAGTAGGTGTTGGGTGCCATCTACATAATTAAAATAAAGGGTAGTCGAGATTATTACTCTTAATTATAATCTGTTCTCCAATCTGTTTATGTGCAGTACTTCTTAATTGAAACAAATTCTGTAGTGTTGGTCATGTTTAGGATTTACCCTTGTTTCATGTAATTTGGAATGTTTTTGAGGCAGATTAGTATGGCCACATGGATGGATGCCCTGTCGGTGGTGGTGTTTATGCACCGAACAAATTTTAAATTCTATTAACTGGAGTTTTCAAAGTCGACTTGGCCACTGTCCTTATTCAATTTGTTAATGTCCATTGCATATATTTTTTAAAAAGGGTTGATAGTGCGTATGTTTCATGGTGAAGTTTTACAAAATAATATGATGACATGTAATTGTCTTTTGGCTGTTTTTTCATGGTGAAGTTTTACAAAATAATATGATGACATGTAATTGTCTTTTGGCTGTGTTTTTTGGGTCGTGTAGTGTTTACATAGATTCTGGTAAATTCCTTATTACTTCCTTATATTATTAAAATTGTTGCGATCTGTTATGTATTTTAATTAAATTAGTGAAACAAAACTTGTCCGGTAAGTTTTAGGTCCTATATTTTATTTAAATTAATTGTCGTAATGTTATGCAAGGTGGAGGGTGGCAGGTTTAGTTTTATTTTATAACATTTGACAAGTCCTGTATGTTTGTATGACATGGATTTCTTTTTGGGGATAAACTTGCAACACTTTACTCTCAAAGCTTTTGCGATAATATTTCATTTAATATATTAAGATTAATTTGCAGAACTTAAAGGGTCTAACTCTCATCTAAATCCTTTGCTTAAATTGTTTGTTAGAATTTGTAAAAAAAGAAAACTTGTGGGACTTGCTATTTATTTGCTAACTCCTCACTTTGCAAGATAACTTGTTTCTTTTTTTTAAGATTTCTGAAATTTATAGGACTAAACCCATTTCCATTTCCTTCTACTTCACAAATTACTTCCCACTTGTTAAATGAAACACTTTAATCATGCCCTATTAAATATTTTATTTCAAAATACTATACAAATTTCCTTGATAAAATTTGGGGCGTGACAATATTAAATCCACTAAAATATATGATCATAAATGATCAGTAAAAACCATATAATTAATTGTATCCAAACGATTATCAATGAACTAAGAAGACACTGTCTTATTGAAGATTTTATTATTAAGAAATTTATTTATATTTTTTCATGTCAGAAAGCTTACTCTTTAATACATCGTCATCCATAAACAACAATGTAAAGACAGGTGATTGCTTGGCAAACTACTTCCCTAAATCCATATCGAAGTATTTGCAAGAGACATTCTCAACGAATTCACCTCCACAAAAACCTGAAAACTATGTTGCTATAAAATGTTAACGGGGATTTATTTGAGAGAGTAATTGTGAAAAAAAAACATGACCAAATTAATGCATTTATTAGGTACCTAATAGTTCAATTTCATGGAAGAAGTGCCTCTTCTGAACTCATCGAATCTCTAAGAACACAACAAAGAAAAATCATGCCATCATGCACCTTGTATATCAAACCATGGTCCATAATTCTAAAGAGCAATTACACAAACAATAAAAATTTGTATAATGGTTAACAAATCAACCAACATTAAAGGTGATTTTCTTCATTGAGAAAATAGGCTGAAATATGACTTTATAACTATCACTCTACTGCTATATATACCTTGAAAACAAACACCATTATTATAATATAATATCGTAAAATCACACACACACACACACACACACACACACACATATATATATATATTTATATTTATATACTGCATTTACATGACACCAGTGTACATATTTTAAAATTGATAAAACAACCCAACATTTCTTTAATATGAAAGTTTTCTGTAGGTAAAATATCTCTCCTAAATTGACCACAGGAATAACCATTGCAAAACAATATCAAACATGTATTGAGTTTGGCCTGACCTATTTCCTTTAAATTCTTTTAACCAATTCCGAAAATGAAGTTTAGTTTGTGGATGTGGCCATTCATTAAAAGTCTAAAGGTCAAGGTCAGGTTAAATTAAAAGAAATATAATATCATAAATCCATATGGCATTATAGGAATTATCCATCAAAGTGGAGCAGTTTACTAGATAAGCAAATGTTTTAAGTAAAATAGAAAACTTCAGATAATCCGCCATGCTCTCATTTATCAGTAACGACAATTATCACAAAAGAAAATGATTTTCGAGAAAGGTTCACAATTCCTTGTATATTAATATTCTCATATAATTTAAAAGGACTTTTGGATTTTACCAATAAAATTTCATATACATATAAAAAATCACATTCACCTGGTTTTATCCCTAAAAAAAGAAGTGAATAAAAGCCATGTACCCAATCAAAGAAATCTGTTTTGGTGTTAAACTATTTCTTTCTGATGTATTATTTGTTATTTGGTAGAATTGACATCCCCAATCCAAAACACAATCACATAATTGACTAATTATCTCAAATAGGAGTAAGATAATCTACAAATCAAATGTGTTTACAACTCATTTCTGCATGAAGCCAAGATGTTCACCTTCTACCACTAAATGACAATCAACCGGTAAGGACTCTCAACCACCAACTATATTTAGACTTCATTCATAAAATTTTGGTAATTAGAGAATACCTTAAATGTAGCAACAAATTAAAGTAGAATAAATCGACATTTATTCGCAAACACACAATAAGAGAAATTAACTTGATAATATCCACAGATAAAGTGTCGATAGGTATGAAGCAATTCTCTTATGTAGGAGTAAAACTTTCGAATGAATGAAGCAAGATAGAAATGCATATAAAAGAAGACAATAAGTACTGATATAGGAATATTCACTTTTGATGCAACTAAAAAACCACATATAATTTATGATCTTCAAAGTTCACACCACAAAATAAATCAAATAAAAGCTAAAAATTAATATGACAGAGTGAAGCAAACATCAAATCTCTGCAAAGTACTTCACAAAAACACCAAAACAATTCTTAGATATATATACTAATTTTTTTTCCGTGTACCTATAATGGAAGGAATGAACCGCCAACATATGTGCCAATAAAGCCAATTGCAAACATGTTCATCTGCAAGTAAATTCTGTGTAAGGAGATGCATTTCGTATCCAATAACTTTAAACACAATATTAAAGAACAGAAAGAAACAACATTCATGCCTAATAAATCATTCACATTTTGCAAAGCCACAACCAAAACCCAAAATTCTCACCTCTTGCAAGTATTCTCTACAGAAATTCGGTTGATCGAACAAAAATATCAATCAGAACTTGGGAGTGGAGCACAAAACAATGTAATCTTCTCTCTGTTTGACAGCAAATTCATGAATAGAAAAAGATAAAGTGAATAATGACAGAGATTATAAGGTTAAGAAAAGGAAATGAAAGCGATAAATCGAAGAAAAAAAGAATAAAATATAAACTGAAATTATCTTACCTCTCACAGGATTATCATCAATCGATATAATGATAAAATTGTTTGCAAACGAATCAATAATCATTTAAGAGAAAAGTCATTCTACATCATCCTTTACGAAAAATTACAAATCAGAATCAGTGAAAAACTAATTTACCAAACTAAAAATGGTATATAAGACACAACTATATATCATAAATAACGCGAAAGACACACCCAATCCCGTAGCAAGGAGATTAGTACCATACACTTAAAAAATCTATAACTGAAAAAAAAAAATTGGATAAAAAACATAAAATTTCAACCAGTAATTGTTATTAAATTAAACAAAAAATTTTGCTTGAATATGAAGATAATAGTGTAAAAGACAACAACCAAATTCAATTCATTTTTCTTTAAATAATATAGTCTATTGTTTAAAGAAAACTATCTAAAGTCCTGCAGGCTTGCTTAATAAATTCAACACAGAATGTGGGTGGTAACACATGATGTCACACTACATAAATGGGAATACCACCCAACTAAAGATTTAAGCATGTTGGGGTAATTATTTCATCAGAGGTTGTATAGTAGCTTTGTAACCCACAAGCTTTAATACTCCCATCTCCAGCTACCATATTCCACCTCACTCTATTTAAGTAATAACCACTGAATCAATAATTACCACAACAACAATAACTAAGACATTCATCCACCCACCAGGATCATGTTCACATGTAACTCTTGTTCAAGTTTCTCTATTGTAGATAAGATCTATGTAAATAGTTCAACCACACATCAAGAATCTTAATTCCAGTGTGAAGATGAATCGACTTATATGTAATGCTGTTTTAATGCACTAAATCTTTCAAGAAAACACTTGTGTACTTAAAAATATAAAATATATTCTGCAGAAGCAGAATTTTAATATAAAAAATCAGCAGAAGGCCTGATTAGCTGACATTATAAATAAGCTCAAACAGATATATTCTGTAGTTAAACCACTGTGTACTTCAAACTTGTAAGAAATCTTGATAAAAGTGAAGTGCCCTTTTAGTGCAGCATCAGCTAAGTAGGGTATTCCGCGGAGAAGGCCAAATTATAAGCTGTATAGATCATACTACAAAAAAAAAAAAATTCTATCTTTGTTTCCTAACAACAGATTGACCAAAGCTGTGAATAAAGGTTATCATACACAAGCTAGCTATGATAATTCCCAAAATACTAAGTTCAGAGTATGATGCACACCTAGTAGATTTATTGGAACATTACCTTCATCCTCAGTATTATGCTTCAAGCAAGAACATGATATTGAAGGCATCAGCTGATAAACAAAGTAAACAAAAAATAAAAAATAAAGTGAAAAGAAACTTGCTATTACAGTATTACATAATTTGCTGCAAGAAAAGAGAAGGAAAACATGTTTGCTAATAATGTCTACCTTCAATCAGTTTAACCGCAAAAGATTACCAGCCATGGAATGTGGACTTTGTAGTTTGAACTTTCCAGATTTGCTATTTCTCAAGCTCCTCAATGGTGTCATATAGAAAGGTGTTACAGCATCACCAATATCAGCTGAAGAATACTTACCACTCCTGTTTCTTCCTAGCTAAAAACCTCCTTCTCATCAAAAGCAAACAAACCTGCATTATCAACACTCTTCCTACGATAATTTGATCCTACTTCATCACATAAATTTTTTGAACCAACAACACTTCTACTTCATTCAAGCTTCCATTCATCCACATCTCTTTGGTGTCCACTACCCTCCTTCCATTGCTTCTCACTTTTATCATAGCTAAAAGGGCAACCCACATATCCTCCTAAGGTTTCACACACATTTTCGCAATTCTTGTTCCTAATTCCTAAATCCGAACACATTGCAGACTTTCTTTCATCTAAGAGATTTATTTGTTGGTGCGTTCAAGCTGTCAACACCTTCAGTAGCTGCAGAAATATCGAATTAAGATTATATAAAGTTTGTTTTCCTTGTCACTCTAATCACGTGTTTGTAATAAACCAAATGATCCCTAATCTAAAGATGTCTTTTTCTTGTAATATTTTTAAAACAAAATCATAAGCTTACTTCCAATATTAAATATAGTATAAATGCGAGTGCAGCATTATACTAACCCGATTCATGTCTATGGTTTGCAAGACTTCTCCACGAGTGAAATTTATTTCATTTGATTTTCTGGCTTCCCCTTCCGTATCTCTGCTGGAGGACACCTGGAAGTTTGATGCGAACAAAACAGCGATGCAGAAGAGTAGGAAATGTAGAAAATCGCGATACAGAAGAGTGAGAAAAGAGTAAAAAAAATCACATCAAGAGAGGAAACAATACTGAAATCTAAATGTAAAAAATTCCATCGATAAATCCTTTAACAAAAAAAATGAGAGAAAAATGGGGCGAACAAAACAGCGATGATAAAGAGTGAGAAATACAGAAAAATCGCGATGCAAAAGAATGAGAATTGAAAACAGTTGATGAAAGTAGTGGAGTGATTTTATTACCGATCACAGAAGAATTGGGAATAGAGATACAGCAACTCCATCATGCAATTGAGATCTCAGGGAAAGGAAAATGATAAAAGGAACAGTAGAATTGTTTAACTGTGAGAACCGCATCCCAGAGATGACGGCGATGGTGTCGAAAATCTGTCTCCAAATCTTAGAGAGGGTTGATTCCAGGGTTAATATATCTTGGCATGATTTTCATAAGAAATTGAAATAGGGAGAGAGTTTTGATAGAAGAGAATTAATTCAGTGATCGTGTTTTTCATATTAGGACAGTAATTGATACACCCACGATTGAGACTGAAAGCAGAAATGGAAATTGATATATGGAAAATTGGAAATTACAATGAAATGAAAGATGAGCACTGTTTCGAGTGAGTGCAACTCCTAGCTCCTAAGAGACTATCTCCACAATATTCATCTATGCCCATCCTAAATCCTAAAGCTAGTAATATATAGCAGCTGTTTTCCCTCTCTCTGTGCTCTCCCTCTCCCTCTCCCTCTCCCACTACTCTGAGCATAACAGAAAAGGTACATCCATTTCCCAACCTAATCTGTCATCTGCGCAGGGGTTTTGATAATTGGGCTGGGCCTTCCCAATTGGATTGGGCTTTTATCCTACATTATATTGTTTTGGGCTAATTCACTTGGTTGGATCGTATCAGTAATCCTTGCCAAGGGCAAAAAAAGCATTACCTTAAAAACCAGTTCAGAAGCGGGAAAATAAAGTACCCGTTAGGACTATTATATATATAGATAATAAACCCATTCTATTCATTATCGGTGTGGAAATTTATTATTAAACGATAAAATTGAAGTTTATCATATCATATGGGTGGTGAAAGTGTGGTTTTTCATGGCATTTATGTGATATAACTTTGCAACTTGCACAACTTGGCTTCTCACGTAAATTATTGATCATATGTACGACCAATTTCATTTAATTTCTCAAATAATGCATCACTCGACTCCAAAAAGGGTACTGTTATTTGTTGAAATGATAATATTTTATCTCATTTTTTATGGATTAATTATACTAGGTTCACACTTTATACCCCTAATTACTATTAGATATATTGATTCAAAATAATTATTATTATATATAAAATATTAAAGTAAAATACCAAATATACTCCTAAATCCATACACTTTTAAACCACCAACTCTACTCCTCACTCACCCACCCGCCGGACACCGTTGACCGGCAGATGACCGGCAATTGGCCGGCGTTAACCACTGTTGACCGGCAGTTGACTGTCGCCGCCGGAGCTCAGCCGGACCATCACATTTTTTTGCTGCACACACTTTTTTTTTGCTGCACACACTTTTTTTCTATTGCACACACCTTGCTGCACGCGAACACTTATTGCACACAACATTTATGTGCAGCACATTTATAGAGGTAATATTGGAATATCACTATATTTTTGTAGTTAGTAGTAATATTTTTGTATGTTTGTATCTCCTAATAATTAAGAGTTTTTTTTTATACCTAAGTAGTAATCCTTTTTTTTTTATTTAATATTCTAATTTCATTAAAAATTGACTGTTTTAAAGGATAACGAGTATATTTTAAGATGGAGAAAGCAGACCGACAGATATAGTTAGGACTAGAAGTGCCTTAATTACACGTGTCATGGGTCCAATGAACTTATAATTATTATTTATTATCCATAATAATTTGTATAAAATAGAATAAATAACCTCACTCCCATTATTTATTTCATTTCATGACGATAAGCTTTTCAAATAAAATTATCTCAATCATTATTACAGGAAATTAAGTATAATTATTTCCACCGATAATGTGGTTTGATGATGAAAATTTCACCAAAATTTGCTATCATATTTATTTCAAATATTGATATTACCGAATTTTGCATGCTAGCCTTATGTTAAAGAAAATTTAATGATATTTATTTGTTTCATCAACGTCACATTATTTTAAATTTAACATATAGTAACATATTACTTGACCAGAAAATAGTTGATTTCTTTTTTAATTAGGCGTCTCACACGTGATGTCATATGTTATTATCATTTTTGGTGCTTCTTCTACTGGTTCATTTAAACCCTTTCTTATTATTTTATATTTTAAACATTTAAATATTTTTGTTCGACTCCTGTGATTAAGGACACACCTAACGTTAAAGAGTATAAGATTAATTTGTTCTAAATAATATAGACTTTAATTAATAGAAATAATATTTTTCAGTAAAAAGGTTAATTAAAATATAAATAGTATTAATACTTGAATAAGGTTTTTTTTTTGGAAAAACATTAAAAATATAAATTTTTATATTAAAGTATACAACATTTAATATTAAAGGAAATAATCTAGACGTACTTTGCGCTCGCACACTAATTTTCTTTTTCTTACAATAATAATACTACCTCATACCAATATTCTTTTCACACTTATATTAGATACAATGTTTAAAAATCATTCTTCTCTAAACTAATAATCTTACTTATATTTGAAAATAATTAATCATGTGATCATTGTTAATAATAATATTATAAATTGCTGCATAAGTTAAGGGTAAGTTATGTACTTCATTCGTCCCTAGGTAAGAGTCTTATTTTACCATTTTGATTGTCTCACTCAAATGATTCAATTTTCTTTTTTGGACATATGGGACCCACCCACACTCACTAATATAGTTAAAACATGGGGCTCACACACCCATCAATACAACTATCTACTACACATTAAATAATGATATTTCTTAATTTACGTACCCTAAAGCAAATGAGACTCTTAAAAAGGAACAGATGGAGTATATGTTTTAAAATGAGTTGATAACATGTGCATTGAAAGACATAAATAAATGATTCATGTATTAATGGTTTTATATTAATGATTAAAGTATGTTTTTTCTTAAAAAATAGTTATGAAAGATATATCAAAATATAATTTTATAATATGATTCATTATAAACATACTTTAACTATTGATAAGCATACTTACTATTAAACATATTTTAACAATGGGTGGACACGTCTCCCATATATTTCTAAGAGAGTGCCCCTGAAAAATATAGTGTACTGTTATTTACTCCCTTCGTCACATAATAAGAGGATCATTTGCTTTTTGCACGTGTATTTATGATGATTATTATTTATTGTGTAGTGAATAGTTGTATTAGTAGGAGTATGGTCCTAATATTTTAATTGTATTAGAGGATATGTGTGAGTTACATATATATAAAAAAAATGTGACTCTTGAGTGAGACGTTCAAAATAATAAAAAATCATCTTTAAATGAGATAGAGAGAGTATTTTGAATTCTTTTACTATTTTTAAAGTGAAAAAAAAAACCCTTTTCCAACTTATTATGTGTTGTTATTGCATATATACTCATGAGATTTGTAAAATTAATTTTTAACTAATTTTATTGATTTTTTAAGAATAATATAATACTTTTATGTAATAAATAAATTATAAAATATATTATATGTGTTGGCTAAGAATGATAAATTTGTAATTAGATGTAAGATTTTTCTTTTCTAGGTGAGTAAGTTTAATACTCCCTCCGTCCCATGCAAAGGATAACTTTTACTTTTTAGCACGTGAATTAAAAAATATTATTATTTAATATGAATTGAGTAGTTGTACTAGTGGGTGTGTGTATGAGTCTCGTGTGTTTAAAGAAGGAAAGAAGACCCACCCTTTGGACGTCCAAAATGAAAAAATTGAACCCTCTGAATGGGAAGAGATCGTATACAAAGTGAACAAAAACCCACCAGAATGGCACACGCAAAAATCCCGTACCCCCACTCCCTCCCCAGATTAACGTGAAGGCTGAATGTACACCAGAACAGTCACCGCCGCTAAAGCTCCGATGCTGATGAAAAAGAAGAACCAGTTGAAGAACTTGATCATCTGCTTCTTCTCCTTCTTGTCGAATTCGTCGCACTGATCCAACCCGAACCGGAGACGCTGGATTTCAGGCAACCAGTGTCGAGCGCGGTGTTAGGATAAACAGATCCCCATTCATTCCTAAGGGACAAATAAAGAAGAATATAAAAAGCACAACACAAGAATTTACATGGAAAACTCCAAAATCGGAGAAAAACCACGGACCGAGAAAATACCACTATGTGAAATTTTTTTTACAATTACACAGAATTTCTCTCTCCCGACCCCAATCCCTACACTCTTACAAATCTTTGACGAATCCACACCTTTCTCCCCATTCTCACAACCGAGAATCAAAGAAAGGAATTTAAGAAGAATCAAATACAAAGATTAAAGTGTACTTGATTGGTGCACTTGACATCAAAACCAGAGACCTCCTTAAATAGCATAAGAATTCCTCTCCTTTTGATCTTCCATCCGATGTGGGACAGAAACCCCTTCTTTTAATTTGACAAAATACCAAGAATCTCCACCTTGTCAAAATAAAAGAAGACTCATTGTCCTTAAGAATCCATTCTCAACCCCGAGAATCCTACTCCACCATATGAGTAGATCACTTAGAATCAACCATTCTAAGAATTTCCTGCGGCACATATCGAAAAACACTTGCTGATATTTATGGTGCTACTTCCAGCACTTGGTTACCCCTGGAAGTCCATCAGCCATCGATATGCATCTACCACACACCCTATATCACCTGTCAAGTCAATGTCCGTGTGCAAACTTGTGGACCAGGTAATATTATTACACCCTTTTCCATGACCACTGAACATGTCATTAGGATCCCCAATAATATTAACTCAACATTCAGAGATGTTGCTGCATCAACTCCTTCTTGGCCAGAAACGTCACTATTGCTCCACCGTAAGCAATTACCGCACCATGCTACACCTTAAGCAAAAACCCCCCATCATTGTACCAACATAACGTTACTGCCTTTTACCGCCACACCAGGTTTGTACGAACCCCTTTTTCCTAGTGAAAGTGTTGTCATTTGAAGCCAATTCCAACCCTCCGAAATCCACGATGCTTTTTCCCACTTGTCGATTGAATCCACGCTATTCTTTATCGATCTAGCGCCACCCAATATCAAGCCACCACATCGTCATCTTCCCCGTTGAATCGCCACTTCCCCACCCCACCAATCATTATCGAAAAACTCGTTCCTTTCAAACCTCCTTGAGCCGACATCCATTGAAAACCCCATGCCGCTATTAAACAAACTCCACCATTGGGAGTCCCAGCAATTCACATTGTTGTAGGTAGGGGTGGCAATTCCCTACACGACACGACGACACGACACGAGCACGACACGATAATTGCGGGTTAGTATTTGGCCCTATTGGGTTCGTATCATTATCGTGTCAACTCAATAAGGACACAAAAATTTCATGTCGTGTTCGTGTCGGGATCGTGTCAACCCATTAAGTACGATTAATATTAACAGATGACCCATTAACCCGTTAACAACCCAATATAAATATAAAATTAGAAAAATATATGATAAAAATATTTAATAATAATTTTAAAATATATAAATTTAAAATTTTATTTATTTTAATTTTTTTATTTTTTATTTTCTTATCGTGTTGTTATCGTGTCGTGTCGTGTCATCCCGTTATTTTTCGTATTCGTGTCGTGTTGGAATGAATCCTTATCGTGTTGTGTTCGGGTTTGCCCTTATCGTGTCGTGTCACTATCGTGTCGACACGAAATCCAACCCGTTAACACGAATTGCCACTCCTAGCTGTATGTCTAAGAACTCCACCAAAAACTGTTTTCCCGCAAATCCTACCCCTTGCCACGCCACTGTTGCCACAGTCCGGCACATTTCACCGCAAGAAAGGAGATGCCAACGCATCTGGCTGATCTTCTGACCCTGCTACTAGCTTTTTTCACTTCTTTCATGTCACCCTTAGCCTAATGAATAACCCTCTTCCTCTCATAAAGTCTTTTCTGATGTGGAAGGTCAGATTGTGCTGCAATCACAGAGCATACTAAGAACTTAGGCGCCCGAACCGGACTCTGATACCACTTGTTGGGATAAGAAGATCCTTATTCATTCTTAAGAGACAAATAAAGAAGAATATAAAAAGCACAACACAAGAATTTACGTGGGAAACTCCAAAACTGGACAAAAATCACGGACCGAGAAAATATCACTATATGAAAAAAAATTTTACAATCACACAAAATTTCTCTCTCCCGACCCCAATCCCTACACTCTTACAAATCTTTGACTAATCCACACCTTTCTCCCCATTCTCACAAACGAGAATCAAAGAAAGGAATTTAAGAAGAATCAAATACAAAGATTAAAGTGTACTTGATTGGTGCATTTGACATCAAAACCATAGACCTCTTTAAATAGCATAAGAATTCCTCCACTTTTGATCTTCCATCCGATGTGGGACAGAAACCCCTTCTTTTAATTTGACAAAATACCAACACGCAGTAAGGTAGAAAGCGGTTACGAGGACGAGAAGCTGTTTTCCATTCGCCGGAATATAGGAGCCGCCGCCTGGGACACATTTCGGCGGTCGGAGAGTGGGGATTAAGGTGGATATTGTTAAGATTGTCACACCCTGTATTACAAGAAATCAAATAATTGGATCAATATACTTTTGAGGAAAATTATATCTGTCAATCACAAAATGATGAACTTGTCGTTGATTTTAGCCCCTTTTCTCTATTTCCATTTCACAAATCATCAAAATACAATATAAAACAGGGGATAACATTAGTTTTACAGTTTAACAAAAACAGGGGATTTGCTTACAGTGGCGAAGATGGCGATGGTCAAATACCTGAAATAGCCAAAAATAATAGAAAATAAAGTTGTTAAAGTGTTTTAAAGTGTCAGCAAAGAAAGCATGAAAGAAGTGCCAAGAAAGTTGGTAACAGTGTTAGCAGAAACAACATTTCCCAAATGCATGGTATTGGTCATGTAAGTGAGAAGATTGACAGCAATTCCAAGTGTGGTGAGCCTCTCGCACGCTTCCACTCCTAGAATCATGACGGCGCTTGTAGTCCCAGGCGTCGGCATTTGTTTTGATGTGGTGTTTTGCTCATGATGTGTAGTTTTAACTCTTGGTTTCTCAGGGTTTATATAGCCACTACATCTACAAGAATCTTGTGCCCTTTACAACCGTTCCGATTTTCTCTACTTTTGTGGTATGTTTTCAAAATCCTGAGCACCATTACAGGGTTGGACCTATCAAAATCTTAATAAAATTATTTTATTTAATTTAAAATAAAATTAAAAAGATGTTATTTAATTTTTCAATTGAACATTGAGCCGTTGCTTCTCATGTTCATTCAACAATTCAATTATAGAAACACGCTTTTGCGTAACATCTTTGATTAATATTTGCTTTTACCACATATTCGAGAGAGATGGATGTTTGTTTGTTTGTTTGTTTGTTTTATTTTTATTTTTTTAAGTGGAACCGTGTGGAAAACTTACACGTCACCATATCACCTTTATTTATTGGTGAATGAGAGATACCGTCCAAATATTCACAGTTCATTGCTTCTGTACATAGTGATTATATTTGTGTCCAATCACTAAATTTTCGTTTTAATTTGTTGATGAGAAAAGTTATTGTTGTCCAATATCTATTTTGTTTTCTGCACTCTCAGTATAAATAGAATTACGCATTTATGTGTAAAATGTTAAATAAAATAATAAGAATTTTAGTATTTCAATAATAAAAATAAAGTTTTTAATATTATGGTATTATAAAGCAGATAGTATTGCAGGTTATGTAGGTTATACACATATGATGGGAAAATCGGGAAACAAAAAGTAACAAAAATGATTGAGATTGAAGGAATACGATTTTTTTTAGTTGTCTAGTACCTTAGAAGATTTAATTTGAATTTTATTTTTATTTATTTACTTAAAAATATGTCGTACAAATATTTACGAAATTAAATTCAATCAACTAGTTAGAGCATTTCGAATGTGGCTATGAAGTAAAACATTATATAGTGTGAAAATCCTCCAATCATGCATGTAATACATTAAAAATATTGTTATTCCTGTTGAAAAATGACTATAGAAGAAAAGCAATCAATGTCTAAAGCAATGAAGAAGAAAGAAAGATTAATCAGAGATAAAAGAGAAAGGAGTCTAAGAGCGAGAGAAGGATTTTCATTATCATGATAAATAGTTCCTAAAACATTCAGTAAAATTGTCACACTTCTCTACATGAGAGGAGAGTGATTATTTACTCTAGTAATGGTCACATACAAATAATATTACAACACTCCCCCTTGGACATTACGCCAATCACGACTCATTAAAAACCTCGCTAGAAAATTCTGTGAGAAAAACTAATCGAGAAAATAAGTACATATCTTATGATTGTTCATGTGTTATAGCTACCTTGTTAAAAACATTCAACTAAGAAAACCCCGTTTGAAAAACTTAGATAAGGAAAAAGAGTATAGCTTGATCTTTAGGACCAAATCTGCAAGATTGTTTAGAAGTTATTGTTCTTCTTGAACATGATAATCTAGTCTGTCTCATTAAAAACCTTTAACTAAGAAATCTTTGGGGGAAAAAACTTAGTTAAGGGTATAAAGAGTACAACATTAGATTTTCAGGATTCAATCTTTAGAATTGTTTAGAAGTTATCATTCTTTTTGAACAGGATCCATAACCTTCCTGTGTTGCATTAGCACACATCCTAAGCCTAATTTTGAAGCATCTGTGTAAATTACAAACCCTTCAGTTCCATGTGGAATGGTTAAAATTGGTGATGATACCAATCTTCGTTTTAGCTCTTGGAAATTATCTTCACACTTCTGGGACCAAATGAACTTCTCATTTTTCATTTATATTCGAGGGAGCCTCCCAGTTCAGCACTGATTCCACCTTCGCTGGGTCAACTTCAATCCGTTTAAAAGAGATTATGTGGCTAAAAAAGATAACTCGATCAATCCAAAATTCATATTCACTAAATTTGGCGTCAAGTTTCTCTCTTCTCATTGTTTCCATTATGATTCTAAGATGTTCCTTATGTTGTTTCTCATTTTCTGAGTAAACAAGAATATCATCAATAAACATAATGATAAAACAGTTAAGATACTGATGAAAGATTCGATTCATCAGATCCATAAAGATTGCTGGCGCATTGGTTACTCCAAATGGCATTACAGTGAATTCGTAAAGGCCATATAAAGTCCTGAACGTTGTCTTGGGGATGTCGCTTTCCTTGACTTTTAGTTCATGGTATCCGGACCTCAGGTCAAGTTTTGAGAAAACAGATGCATTTCTCAATTGATTAAAAAGGTCTTCGATACGTGGCAAGGGGTATTTATTGTTTATAGTTAGATGATTCAGTTCTCGATAATCAATGCACATCCTTAATGATTCATCTTTTTTCTTCACAAACAGTACAAGAGCCCCCCAAGGAGATACACTTGGTCTGATAAATTTTTTTTATCAATAAGCTCTTGTAACTGGTCAGGAAAATATCAATTTGGTCCTCTAGAATATGTTAAATCCATTTTTAGTCCTCAAGTTTGGTAAGTTCTCAGGTCTATTTTTTGTCCTTTTGGTTCACTTTTGGTCCTTAAGGATAGATCAAATAAGGACTAAAACATAACAAAAAGGACCAAAAGTGGACCAAAAGGACCAAAAATGGACCAAAAAGGACCACTTTTGAGAAATTACCAAACTTGAGGACTAAAAATGGATTTGACATATTTTAGAGGACCAAAATTAATATTATCCCTGACTGTTCCTTCAATTCTTGTAATTCATTTGGTTACATTCTATATAGGGCCTTTGAAATCAGTGCAGCGTCTGGAATAACATCGATGGTGAATTCTATCTGGCGATCAGGAGGTATTCCAGGTAGTTTTTCAGGGAATACATCAAGGAAATCCTTAATGATTGGCACCTTATTTGGTGGATTGTCATCTTCTTTCTCCTTTGTGATGTTCACCAAATATCCTTGGCATTCTCCCTTCCGCAGCATCTTCATGGCTTTTATTGAGGATATGATTCTCATTTTTGGACGTTGTCTGGTATCATAGAATATAAATTCTTGGCCTTCTCTCGTTTCTAACTTTATATTTCGCTCTGCACAACATATGTTGGCCTTATACTTACCCAACCAATCTATTCCCAAAGTGATATAAAAAATTTTCATTTCAAGGATATAGAAGTTAGCACCAAGTATGTGCTCATTCACTTCTAACACCTTTCAACATATTGTTTACTCTTATATTTTCCCTAGAAGCAACGCCCACATCCATTGTTACTTCTACGTTTCCTTTGATCCCTAGTTTTCTTATAAATCTTTCAGATGTAAAGGAGTGGGATGCACCAGTATCTAATAAAACACATGCTGGCATGTTAGATATTATTAACATACCTGTTATTATTTCGTGCCCCTCCAGATTTTCTTCTTCAACGACTGCGTTTAGTGGTGCCTTTCCTTTCAAATTTTGAGCACGACCATTTCCTTTTTGTAGTCTTGGTATCACATCATTCCTCTTCAGCGGTTGCCACGCATGTATAGGCATCGACACTTGACTTGTTCCTCCAATTGGTCCACAGTTGTTGATCCTTGGGCATTCATGAGCTCTGTGCCCTTTTTGGTTACATCTGTAGCATACATCCTTCCATGCCAAACATTCTCCCTGATGCACACGTTTACAAATGGGACATGACGTTATTTTAGTCAGATTGGGCCTTGTGGTTATTGCCAATTGATTTCTTTTTATAGAGGAATTTGGCCTATTCCTTTCGTAGGCTTGCCACTTTCTCTTGATCGATGTTTCTTGAGGTTTTTGATTGTATTCAAGCCCTTGAAAAATAGAGACAATCAATGCTCTTTCAAACACTTCTCGGAAAACTGTCAACTTCAATCCAGAAATGATCCCCCCCATTTTCGGCCTTCTTCTCATCCGTGTCCACAAGCTGTGGAGCATACTTTTATAGATTATTGAATCTGCATTCGTACTCATTTACGGAAGCAGTTCCTTGACGCAGGTTGATGAATTCAATTTCCTTTTGATCATAAAGAGCTTGTGAAAAGTATCGGTTCATCATAATACCTTTGAAATCATTCCAAGTTAAAACTTGCCTCGCCTCCTCACTCATAGTGCGCTCGTGTGAGTCCCACCATTGGCCAGCATCTTTAGCTAGTTAGAAAACAGCACAAGAAACCTTTTGTGCTTTGGTTAGCTCCATATGTTTGATATTCGGTCCATTTATGCAATCCATTCTTCGTTGGCCAATGGTCCTTCCTTTCTTCGAAATTGAGGTGGTTGCAAATGACGGAATTGGTCCATGACATCATTCATTCTTGATCTCTTTTTGTTCTTTTTGGTGGTGGTGGTGGTGCTTGTTGAATTTAGTTTTGAAGAGTGGTGAAAATTTCTCGAGCCATATCGGCTCCCGAATTAGTGTTGGTGCATTCCTGTTGATCATGTCTCACAGAATCCTCAGATGATCCCCTGTTCCTTCTAGTCCTTCTTTGGTTTCTAAATGATGGCGCCATTTGTCAAAAACTGAAAGGATCAAGAAAGTTATGTCTTTTATTAGTGTTATATTTATAAACAAGTTTTTATTATATTTCTACTTATTGCGGCATACGAGGTGAGACAAAACATCTAAAGAATAAACTTGTTAAAAAGACTTGAAAACATCTATTTATAAGTCATAGTCACACTACATTGATTTCACATTATTACCTTATGATTCTTTCACCGTACCATGCTCTCATTACACATTTTATAAGAAAATTATAAATAGACATCGATAATCTGGTTTCTCATGGTTCTCAATTAGTCTTAAAAGAAGAAATAATGAGTACTAGGTCCCGCTTCATCCTCAAACCCTAGAATGCGAGTACCGGGTCCTGCTTCGTCACATCCTAGAAAAAGAGAGATATTATCATTCATATAGATGTTTCCTTCGTATTGTGTTGTCCCTGCTGCAGTCATTCCTAAATTTCCTGGGTCGTTGTAGGGGTTGAATGGTGGCATCATGTTATAGACTAATTCCCCCCAGTCTCTGACTCTACATTTTCAGTCCAAAACGCCGACAACGCTATGGGATCTGAAATTATTCCTCCATTTACCAGTTCCTACTGATACCTTATGGATTATTCTCTAGCTTCGATCGATTTCTGCCTTTGTTCAATAGTCTTGGTCCGGTAATCGTTTGCTTGCCTATCATACTCCATAGCATTTTGTTCCTACTAATAAGCCTTGGCATCTCTCTTTCGTGCTTCCGTCTCCCACTTTGTTGCCAACTTTTCTGCTCTGTCCTCCCTTCTGCTACTTTAATCAGTGTCCTTGTATATTTCAATTAGTTAATCCTTGATTCTCTAGCTGAATTCGTTGTGCTGAGATTATCAAATAGTGTCTGTGTCACTGCCCTGTATTTGGTGGAGACGGTTTCCTTTAGGCACATCGCGGCTTCAAAGTCTTCTTCCATAAATCCTTATTTCCATGCAGTGATCCTAAGATCTAGGACTCGGTCGACATAGTGCCTTAAAGTTTCCGTCCCGTATTGGGTACAAGTCTGGTATTGTTCAACAGCCGAGTTTCCGTGGGGTTCCATTCCTAAAGAGACAAATTTCATTTATTTATTTTAGAAACACTTTATAAATTTTTTCTTCTCTTCCAAAAAATTTTTCGAGCACTGCGTGCTGACATTGCATGGTTCTCCGTGAATTTTTTTAGTGTTCTAGTTGTTAATTAAATATATTTTATAAGTATACTCATATATACTTTCAAGGATGTTATAAACCATGACTCTGATACCACTCTGTAGCACCCCGAACCCAATTTTTTTTTTGAAATCGAAGTACTACTAATGAATTGAAAATATCATCACAGACTTACTTAATAATTTAATACAATATTTTTAAAGGAGAAAAATATATTTTATAACTTTTGAAAATGATTTTATAATAGCATAATAATATAATACTAATAATAAAATTTTAATGTATACATACATACATATATTAAAATTTTCATAAAGAAACCATAATTTGTAAAATTATAGTCCTTGCATTTTTATAAATATTTATATAGAATTATAGTGAGAACCACGAAGAATGTCATGTCTTGTCGTAGTCCAGATGTCCCAATCATTGATCTGAAAATTTGTTGTTTGAAAATGTGAGATTAAAATCCCAGTGGGTAATTTTGGCAGAATGTTAATCAGTAAATACACAATGATATGATTAGTCTTTTTCATGACAACCTGAGAGTTAGTCACTACCATGTTTCATAGCCCGTCGACTACTACAATTGTCACGGCTCGTCAATTACAACCATAAAATTCATAATCCATACGATCACTACCATAAGAGAAGAAATAAGCATACTTCATATACAAACCAACAATAACATCCAACCATTTTCAAATATTTTACCCACCTTTGATTCTCTTAAAATACCGTGTTACAACTTGAGTGGAAGAGTGATCCGACGTCTTGTACACCAACACTTCACCTAACACAAAAGGTTTATTTAAAAAATTTCACCCATATATTTTATATATAAGTAGGAATGAAAAATTATCTTTTTTTCCTTTTATACCATAAAATGATAATATTATTCAAGTAGTGATAATAAAAATAGTGCAATAGTAATAATAATAATATCAGTATAAATTTGTATCATTATTTTATGATTAGGTCAGAGGCTTGACCTTCTTTTTAAATCATAAAATGATGATAATAATAACATTAATAATATAATAGTAATTGTAATTATAAGAATTTTCATAGTATAAAATTTAATAATAATGATAATAATAATGATAATAATAAAAGTATGATAGAAGAAGAAGGAGGACGAAGAAGAAGAAGAAGAAGAAGAAGCCTTCCTTTAAAATTATAAAATGATATTTGTATAAATGATATAAATGATATAATAATAATATTAGTATAATAGTAATGACTCGTGAAAAATAAAGAATAAAGTTGACGATGGAAAATCACAAAATATGTATACATATATATATTTCTTTTACTAGATTGAGGAAGACTATTTAAAGTGAAAAAATTTCACTTAGCTAAAATTTTATTGTGTGCGGAAATTTACTTGTATTGCATGTGGAAATTTCATTCTACCTTCTCTTTTTTTTTTTAAAAGATCTGTAATTCGTACATAATAGGTTTGGAAAATAGGGTTCCTACATCTATTTTATTTATTTATTTATTTATTTATTATATATATATATATATATATATATATATATATATAACTATTATTTACTTATCCATTATTATTACTATTATTATTATTATTATATCTATAAGTTAGTAGAAATATTTTGCGTATTTTACTATTTTCTATTTAAATTCAAAATAGTGTTCTTCTTATTTTATTGGTGCTAAAAGTGCGGTTGAACTCGTATGTTTTCGTCACTTTCTTCTTGTAAATTTTTAGAAAAAAAACAAATTATATTAGTGGCACTGTGAAAATATTGTAAAAATAATTATAAATATTTGGGGTATTACAACTTCAATTTGATCATACTTGGTGTAGATCTTCCAACACTAATCAGGGTTGCGTATGGAAGGCCTGAGATCGTGGAGACGGCCGTCTATGGCCGATATCAAACGGGTCGTTCTGCGGGTTCGGGCTTTCCGGCGTCCCGACCATGGCATCTCCCATGGCTTCGATCCCTACATACTGCTGCACCACCACCACCGAATATGTTGCTGCAAAATCCGACGAAGCCAGCAAGTCTCCGATGGCCCCCAGCTCCGGGCACTCACTCCAGTCCGTCAGCCCTGCTGTGAGAGGCGATGACACCCCCTCCCCTCTCCCTACCAAGAACAGATCATGGATTGGATCTATAGACCTTATAGCTGCCACTGTGTCCTCCCCATGATTCACCACCTTTTCCGCATACACAACCGAACCATCGTTCATCGTCCTGGCCCTGAACTCGTTTATGAATTCCTCGTCGACCTGTAGGTTAAATTCATTAAACGTCCCATAACTATTGAAGATTTCGATTTTCGTCTAAAAATAGTTAAAACTTTTAACAAGGTCCCATAACTTTTGGATTTCGATTAGAAATGGTCCTTTTTGGTACGGTTTCAGAAATTTAAAGGAATTATGGGAGGATTTCAATTAGAAAAGGTCCCATAAAATTTTGGAACCTTTAAAAAAATTGGGATTGTTTTGAGAAATTTTCAAGAGTTATGGGACGATTTGTAACAAATTTTAAGACCTGCTTTTATAGGACGAAATTTAAAATTTTGAATAGTTACGGGATTAAACCGAAAATTTGAAGTAATTTGGGATGAAAATCGAGGCAAAATCTATGGGACTGAAAGTGCATTTAACTCTCACACCTGCTTTTGTCGATCGTACTCCGTGGGCACTCTCAGGATCTCTCCTCCACCCTCCGCCCGACTCTCAGGGTCGCCGCCTGTCGCGGTATCTCCGGGGAGGAATCGCATGACAGTGAGATTGATTCCAGGGTGTTCACTCATTCTCCATCCATAAGCCAAGGCTTCTCTGTCATCCGCCCCTCCGAAGAACAGCACAGCCACGTGGTGTGCGATTTGGTTAGCAGCGAGTCGGGTCGACCCGGTCAGTCCTCTGTCGACAAGTATCCCGACCGAGCAGGGTGCATTGGTAAGCACGTTCTGATTTATTGTCCGAATGGCAGGGTTTGTGGCCTCCATTCCTCCATCCACTGTCTGCTGCTTGTGGAAAGGGATGATGATCATGGCCACACGTTTGTCCTCCGCCACGTCGCAGATGTCCTCATGCATGGTCGAGTAGGGGGAGATGGCAGTCAACGGGTTGACCTGCACGAACCCGGAGTGCTGCTCGAAGTTCTCGAAGGCGTTGATGATGTGGTCCGACTGGGCTTGGGTCCGGTTGAGGGCCGGGCGGCCGGACTTGCGCGTGTTGTGGACGATGAGCATGGCGGACGCCCGGCCCGTGAGCTCGACGAGGTGGAGGACGTAGGTGCAGATGGGGGACTTCTTGGTGGGATGGGAGGCTTCGAGGAGGTTGATGATTGTTGGGACGTTTCTTGGGGTGTGAATGCAGACAAGAAAACGGAGTTCTCCGTCGGGTTTGGATCGTTGGATGGTTCTTCTCTTGTAGGGGGCGTATTTCCGAGAGGGTTTATAGATGTTGGTGACCACGGGTGTAATCACTGAAGTCATCACGAGTGCCACGATTACCATTATTGCAAATGATTTATCATCTAGAACCTACAATTATTCACGTATACATCTGTCATTAGAGGAGCTGTACTTGTGACCACATTGTGTAAAAAATTTAAGATATAGTTGAGGAAAGTAAAATGAAGTTTCATTATTTCATTTACGTTAAGAAGGCAAAACTTGAAATGATGAAATCGGATGGATAATGAGTGATAATATTTTAATCAAATTAATGTAAAATGATTATGGTAAAGTAAATTATTTCATGAAAAATGCGTAACATAAATAAAAATTGTTAATAATTTTAATTAATTAGAATTGATATTTTCTTTAATAACTATTTTAAAAAACTTAAATGGTCTAATTCAAGTTTACCCCATTTAAAAATATTCACATAGTTTTCAAAATTCAGTTTTTGTTTTGTCGTTTTTTTTTTTTAATTTATTTAGCCACTTGTTATATGATTTAATATATAGAGGGTAAAAAAAATTGAAAAAATGGCTTATATGCTCTTCAACAATTGCTTGTATGAAAGACTCAGTAATGAAACCCTGTTGTAAAAATGGAGATTCAAATTGTTCAAAGAATAATTTTTTTATAAAATATAATTAAGTCCAAAGATCATGTGGCATCAATTTAGAGGAAGTAAAGAAGGGTATCAATTTTGGAAAATCATGAAATACTAAATTTGATATCAATTGAAATAGCATGCATATGATATGACTTCCCCTGATAAATTCATAGTGAGAATATATAGAGTTTAGAATATACTTCAATCATTGGGCATAACTTGAGCCAAGTTTTTCTCAATGAACATAAGTTGAAGAATTAATTTCAAGAATTGTTGTTAAATTATATACACATAACATGGATTGAGAAGAGAGGGGAAATAATAAGTACCTTTTGGTCTTTGCCAACATTGAGCACAATCATCTCCACAAGCCCTTTGGCATTCATTAGCAGACCAAGAGTGAGGCCTTCATAGAATGGTATTTTGTAATACAGAGTAACAAGGAGTGTTCCTGCTACTTTGCCTGCACAAGCAAGAACTATAACCACTGCAAGGATAGCCCAAGTGGTGACTCCCGTAATCGAAGATATGTCGGTTTTGAGGCCGCTGATCGCGAAGAACAGAGGCAACAAGAGTCCCGACACGAAGTCCTCAAGGCGCTCGATCAATGTAATGCCAAGAGGGCCATTTGGGATAACCAACCCGAACACGAACGCCCCGAAAACAGAATGTGTTCCAATTGCATCCGTGATGAACCCCGAGATCATAACCCCTGTCAGGATCAAGCAGATGAAGAATTCACTGATGGATTCGCCTTCCGGTGTTCTCCGCACCATCCATCCGATCACAGGCCTTACTATGTACACGCAAAACACTACAAAAACTGCACTCGAAAGGATAACCCAAAGCGAAGCCAATGACAACGCCTCATTCTCCGCCAACGCTATGGCGAAGGCGAGCAGGATCCAAGCGCACATGTCGTTTATCAGGGCCGACGACATGGCTAGTCTCCCAATGTCCGTGTTGAGAAGCTTAAGCTCTGCTAGAATACGAGCAAGCACGGGGAAGGCTGTCACGGAAAGTGCGACTCCAAGGAAGAGTATGAACGTGCTTAGCCTTACAAACTCGATATTCTGATGCAGCACGAAGGCGAACGAAACGCCTATTAGAAATGGCAAGATCATGCCGGATATTGCTATTGCTATTGCCCTTTTACCAGTTCTTTTGATCACGCCAATGTCCATTTCTACTCCGATTAGAAAGAGGAAGTAAAGAAGGCCTACATTCGCCATTGTCTCCAAAACCATCACACTCCTAAGAGGAAATATTGTGTTTGCAAATTTATTACTTCTTCCTAGTACTGATGGCCCCAAGATTATACCACCCTGTCACATCATACCATATAAGTTATAAACATACTTCATTAATTCAATCTATTATAGTGAATTATATATTAAGTAATAAATGAAGCTCATCTCTATAGCTAAAATTTTTAGATGTGAATGTCATTTATTATGGTATTAGTGGAATGACTAACAACGGTTCAGGTTCTAGGATAGAGAAAATTTAAGTGCAAGAGTTGAGGCAAATTAGCCCGTCTACACACGTAAGGTGACATGTAATTAACCTAACTTAATTAAGTATTAAATTATACATTTTTTTTCTGGCTTAAATTTTTAGATAAGATGGTCAGTTAACACAATCACTTGAAAGATTAAATGACTTACAAGGATCTCGGAAATGACACGTGGCTGTCGAAGGGGTTTGAGAGCGAACACAAGAATACGAGTGGTGACAACGACAAGGGTGAGTTGCAAAATGAAGAGTGGCAACGAATAGTCCAGGGGATTATCACCCTGCCAAATCCCATTTGTTGTTATCATTGTCGGAGCGTAGCATACGATTGTCTGCTCCGTTTTGTTGGGAGGAGTGTCCCCCGCTTGTGCCATTTCACCTGCAACTTAATTTCACACTTTTCGTTTCTACGTCGACAACATGTACGCACGGATTATTAAGATTCTTCGTTGCTCACTTTTTCTTTCATGTCTCAAGCTCTACCATATTCATAGCTCTTCCTCATTACTAGTGTCTTCATTGACCTTGAATGGAGATTTGATGAAAGGATTAAAGTAACATAATGGATTGAAATTCATCAACGAAAGATTAATCAAAACCTAAACTTTTTTTTTCTTTTTTTGGGGAAAGTGGTACTTTGAAAAACTATGGATTGCTTTGAGTGGTGGGCCGCTGCAGGAGGGTATGATAATATAATGCATGGTCAAAATTGTTTGGAGTACTTTCTATTTTTGGAAATAATTAGCATTATCTACATGGATTTATCAAATGGAAAAGTCTTGTTTGTGGGCGAATGTAAATTTATTCGAATAGGATCGCACATTCCATTTTAATATGTCATCTCATATTCCGTTTTTCTCTTCAATTTATTGCTACATGAAATAATTTAATGATCAAGGATATAGTCTTTTAATCCATCGAAACTGATAAATCAAATGAAATACTATCAAATGAAATACTATTATAGAATTGAGAATTAAAATCAAAATTTATCATACAAAATTAACTTAAATCGTACTTGAACTACCTTAAAATGAGAATATCTGTCGAAACAACCCAACTCAATATAATTAATTTTCACCAATTCTGTATTCAACAACTAATTATTAACAAGAGGAATGTACTCAAAATAAAAAAAAAAAATAAAAAAAAAATAAAAACACTTTTTAATATCCTATCTCCACAACAACAGTAATAATTTCACATTTTGTCAAATAAGTATGACCAATTTTCATTTTGGTCCTTTTAAATTTTAAATTCTCAATTTTCTTTTTCAATTTCAGTAGACTTTTTTTAATCTAAATTTATTATTTTATTTTCGAGAGCAACTTGAGTTGAATTGTTCCATTGGTCCCACTTCTTTCTAATTAATTTCTCCTCTTTTATTAATGGTTCTCACCCTTCTTATTTAATTTATGCTCTTTATAAATGTTGTTTTTATTTTTATTTTTTAAATTTACTATACTTAAATGGCTATTATACCCTAAATCCTAAACCCTAAGAGTAAAATATACCTTAAACCATAAGAGAGAAATTATAATTATACCTTAAACATTAAACTTTAGAAGTAAAATACACCCTAAACTACAATGGTGAAGTTACAATTATACCCTAAATCTTATGGGTAAAATTACAATTATACCCTAAACCCTAGGGATGAAGTATACCATAAACCATAAGGGTGAAATTAAAATTATACTATAAACCCTAGGGGTGAAGTATACACTAAACCAAAAAGGTGAAATTACATGTCCTAAACCATAAATCATAGGGGTGAAGTATACCCTAAACCATAAGGGGTGAAATTACAATTATATCATAAACCCTAAATCATAGGGGTGAAGTATACCATAAACCACAAGAGTAAAATTATAATTATACCCCTAAAATTAAATTTTAAAAAAATAAAAAAAGAGAAAAAAAACAAACAGTAATTTTGTTGGCTTACCTGTACAGTGCGGTGAGAAAGGTGGGGCCACCACGGTTCCCCAGATTTTGAAAAATATGCAAGGCCAATATGTTGGGCGTTTTCTTTACACACAATTAATACCCAAGTATGAAGGATATCAACTGTAACTTATATAAGCAACCAATTTAAATATGAAACCCAAAGGACGGAATATTATTAATTTAATTATAAACTAATTAATTAAGACTTAAGTTGGCAATAAAGGTTGATGGAATAATTATTAATTTACTAAATAAATAATTAAAATAGCAAATAAAATAGACAAGCAGTAGAGAATAACGAAAGTTGATCAAGTAAGAGAATAGGTAGCTGTTGAGAGTGAAAATAAACGTGTTTTAGTGTCCAATCTAACACATTTTTTATGAGAATTGTTGTTATATATTAGCACAAATATCTTATATTCAATATATGTGAGAAAAATATGCACTTGAGGTGTTTTATTGTGTTTTAGGTAGAAAAAAGATCAAAAGTGTCAAGTTGGAGTAAAGGTGAAATTTGTGCAATGATGCTGAAAAACGCACTTTCAACTTGTGTAATTTTTCTTTATTCGTGTGGAGCTTTGAAATGAATTTATGATATATGGTTGGAAATACATAGAAGATATGGTCGTTTTGACATAAAGAACACCCCAATCGGATTTCAAACGAGAAAGTTATGATCAAAGTGGTGATGTCGCACAATCTGTGCCGAACAGAACGACTGTTCCACTTTGCATGACTTGTCACTCCTTCAAATGTTGGAGTTTCTGTGAGTTCTTTATATGGATCGAAATCCAAGGAATAGAGAATTGTGTGAGCGCAAAAATTACTCAAATCGGAGGTCGGATGCGGAAGTTATGCGCAAAACGGTAAGACTGCGCAAGCTTGTTCGACCAAGGAGATCCGTTCAACCAGCAAAAATCAAGTCGAACGGAAGAAGTCTAGTTGAACAAAATGTGTGAAAACTTATAGTAAGGTTGTTCGACCAGCGTTCGACCAGGAGGAGTTGCTCGAACAAGGAAGGTTTGGTCGAACATAATTGCGCTGGTGATATTTTTGATAATTCCGCGTTTCCTTAGCCAAATTTGATGTATGTCTCAAGTAAAAGTCCATCCTAGGTCAATAAGGAGAGCTTACAAGTATAAAAGGGGATGTAGATCACATCATTATTCATCATTGGGATTGAATTGATTGGAGAGAACCACAACACAATACTACACCGCACAAGGGGGGATCACCCCCCAACCATCATCCACATCTTTTCCTCCATCCATCCATCAATTTGAAGATTCGTCTGTGGAATCAAGAGGAGAACCAAGAGGAGGATTCAAGATGGAGAAGGACGCAACGACTCCCACATCTAGGGTTTTATTAGTTTCCTAATTTATCTTGTATTTTCCAGACATATTGGTAAAATTTATTCAACCCCATGATTGTTCTTCGCAACATCATGGGCTAGAACCGTTTTGGTAGATCTAGGGTTTATGAAGGTTAAAGAATTAATTAAACTCTCTTGTGTATCCTCCGTACAACACTACTTGTGGATTGATTTTATATATGATTGTGCTTTCTTAATCCATATTCACAGTCGTTGTGCATCTTCAACTGTTATATAGAGTCTGAATATATATCTTGGTTGTAGATTGAGTGCGTTCACCGCTGAACAGGATTCCATGTTATGATTCTAAGTGAGGGGATTCCGAAACTTCATTAGAACTGTCATATATGAATGTTTATTAATTGAATTGAATTCGGGTTAGTAAGCAGGTTAAAGAGGGTAATTTTATAGTACCTATTAAGGAAGATAATATCGGGTTAGGTTCCAAACGTGGGAAATAATTGATACTGATAGTACCTAGAAAGGGGGATGAAATTACATCTCTTGCTCCGAGGTTATTCACACGTGTTACACGCATATTTACTTATGTCTATAGAGTAGATTTACATGATTTAGTTATGCGTCCATAGTTCACAAGGCAGAGTCGACCTGCATTTGAGAGACAAGTTATGTAGTAAAGCTGGATTACCCTAGAGCTACCAATTCTCATACTTGATCCACTTTCATATTCTTCTAGTGTTATTTATTTTAATTGTTAATTAAATTAATTGTTTAGTAGTTTAATAATTCAACCCTCAAACGTTATTGTCTTTCATCATAATTAATTTAGTTAATAATTAAATTGATAATGCGCCGTCCTTTGGGTTCGATATTTAACTTGGTCGCTTGCTTATGCTGCAACTGATATCTTTAATACTTGGGAATTAATTTTGCGTGCAAAGAAAACGCGCATCAGTAGCTCTAGGTTAATCCAATTTCACTCATTAATCTCCCTCTCATGTGTACTGTCCGACTATGCCTTGTGGACTATGGACGCATCACTGCCTTATGGAATATGAACGCATACTAAGTCATGCAAATCTACTCTATAGACATAAGTAAATACGCTTGTAACACGTCTGAATTCCCTTGGAACAAGAGATATAATTTCACCCCCCCTTTTTGGGTACTATCAGTAATAATTATTTCCCCGGCCGTTTAGTACTCTATATTCAATTTTTTTAAATTTCAGTAGACTTTTTTTATCTAAATTTATTATTTTATTTCGAGAGCAACTTGAGTTGAATCGTTCCACTGGTCCCCACCTCTTTATAATTAATTTATCTTCTTTTATTAATGGTCCCTACCCTTCTTAATTAATTTATGCTCTTTATTAATGTTGTTTTTATTTTTATTTTTTAAATTTACTATATTTAAATGACTTTATACCCTAAACCCTAAATTCTAAGAGTAAAATATACCTTAAACTACAAAGACAAAATTATAATTATGCCCTAAATATTAAACTTTAGAAGTAAAATATACCCTAAACCAAAATTGTGAAATTACAATTATACCCTAAATCTTATGGGTAAAATTACAGTTATACCCTAACCATAGGGATGAAGTATATCCTAAACTATAAAGGTGAAATTACAATTATACCCTAAACCCTAGCGGTGAAGTATGCCCTAAACTACAAGGGTGAAATTATAATTATACCCTAAATCCTAAATCATATGGATGAATATACCATAAACCACAATGGTAAAATTATAATTATACCCGTAAAATTAAATTTTAAAAAAATAACAAATAAAAAGAGAAAAAAAAATAGAAAAAAAACAGATAGCAATTTTGTAGGCTTACCTGTACAGTGCGGAGAGAAAGGTGAGGCCACACACAGTTTCACAGATTTTGAAAAATAAGCAAGACACATGTGTTGGGAGTTTTCTTTACACACAATTAATTCCCAACTATAAAGGATATCAACTGTAGCTTAAATAAGCGACCAGTTTAAATATGAAACCTAAAGGACGGAATATTATTAATTTAATTATGAAGTAATTTATTAAGATATGAGTTGGCAATAAAGGTTGACGGAATAATTATTAATTTACTAAACAAAATAATTAAAATAGCAAATAAAATAGGCAAGCAGTAGAGAATAACGAAAGTTGATCAAGTAAGAGAATATGTAGCTCTAGGTTAATCTAGTTTCACTCATTAATCTCCCTCTCATGTGTATTGTTCGACTCTGCCTTTTGGACTATGGACGCATCACTAAGCCATACAAATCTTTTCTATAGACACAAGTAAATAAGCTTGTAACATGTCTGAATTGCCTTGGAATAAAAGATATAATTTCACCCCACTTTCTGGGTACTATCAGTATCAATTATTTTCCCGACTGTTTGGTACTCTAACACGATATGATCTCCCTTTATAGGTACTCTAAAATTACCCTCTTTATCCTACTTATTAACCTGAATTCAATTAAATTAATAAATATTCAAATATGATAGTTCTAATGAAGTTTCAGAGTCCCCTCACTTAGAATCATAACATAAAATCATGTTCAATGGTGAACGCACTCAATCGACAACCAAGATATACATATTCAGACTCTATATAACAGTTGAAGATGCACAAAACGACCGTGAATATGAATTTAAAACACAGAATCATATATAAAATAAATCCACAAGTAGTGTTGTACGGAGGAGACACACAAGAGTTCAATTACATAAAATCTTCATAAACCCTAGAACTACCAAAGTGGTTCTAGCCAATGATGTTGCGAAGAACAATCATGGAGTTTGGATAGATCTTACCCATAAGTCTTGGAAAATTACAAGATAAATTAGGAAACAAATAAAATTCTAGATGCGGGCATCGTCGCGTCCTTCTCCATCTTGAATCTTCCTCTTAGTTCTCCACTTGATTTGACAGACGAATCTCTGCAGCACCTCCGAATGATGGTAGGTGTTTGGTGATTTGATGTAGGATGGATGTGTTATGTCTTGGATGTTAATTGTATTCCTTTTATACTTCAAACTCCTCCAATGGGCCTTTGATGGGTATTTTAGATGAAAATAAGCGAATGCACGTACTGGGGTGTAAAACCGTACGGATCTGGGCTCTCGCAAGACCGTTCGACCAAAGTGGTTCTGGTAGAATGTTATGGCCCTGGTCGAACGGTGGTCGAATGGACTACCTATGCACTGAACAACTTAAACACGTCATTCGATCATTGTTCGACCAAAATGACTTGGTCGAACAGCATCCTCCCTGGGTTGAACAGCACCTCGAAATCTCCTCTTTCCGATTCTGAGCGCTTCCAACCTGTTTTCCTGCGAAATTAAGCTCAAACCACCTCAGTAGCACTTCAATTATGACTTTTCCATACATATCCCAATTCGTCCCGATTTAAGAGCAAATCGTACATAATTATCAAATAAATGAGAGCTCAACTTACGTGAATTTTCACTCTTATCAACATGCTAGTCATTGCCTTTATTTTTTTTATTTTTTATCGGAAATAGAAAAACCACCGTCTCAGGAAAATGTTGGGAGTCTAGTGTGAATCCTTTATTCATCAAATTTATCAAATTTTTGGTTATTCTTATTTAATTTTTATTTGAAATTGTATTTATTATTTTAAATACATGCATTAATAATTTTATACTTTAAATAACATTTAAAATATTAAAATATTACTCCCCGTCCAACTAATGTTGTTACATTTTTTTAGGTAGACGTGATCCACATAAAAAAATTAATATATCTTCATATATATGACCTACATAACACTAATACAACTAATCACTATATATTAAAATATTATATCTCTCAACCTTTTAGATATTAAAATTTTATATTCCTCCTGTCCACTCTAAGGCACTATATATTAAAATATTATCTCTCAACCCTTTAGATATTAAAATTTTATATTCCTTCTGTCCATTTTAAAGAGTTTTTTTTCATTTTGAACGTCAACCTTAAAGAGTCTCATTTTCATTTTTAGACACGTGTGAGTCTGTGACCCACATACACCTACGAATACAATTAAAATATGGAGTCTACACACCCACTAATTCAATTACTCATTACACACTATATAATACCCCTCCATCCTGCTAAGCTTTTCACATTTTCTTTGTAATTTTTTATTTTTTCTTTTGATCAGTAAAAATTATTATCATTAATAAATATGGGCACAAGATATCACATAAATACAATTTTCAAAGAAAATGTGAAAGGCTTAGCAGGACGGGGGAGTAATACTTCTTAATATATGTGAAAAAAAAGCAAAAATAGGCTTTTTAGTCCGGACGGAGGGAGTATTCCTTAATAACTGTGCAAACGGTAAATGTAATAATAGGGGAACAAAAATAGTATTTCAAAAAATAAAAAAATCTTAAAAATTGATTAAAATAAGATATAAATATTTTTTAAATTTATTAATAATTAATGTATTTATACACATAAAAATATAATTATATACCCAAATATATATATATATATATATATATATATATATATATATATATATACACACAAATAAACACACATGTATAGCTGATGGATAATTAAAATATACTTACTCTGTTCCGCTTTAAGATTTACATTTTAATTTTAATTTGTCTGAAGTTAAGGTTTATATTTCTTTTTTTATCAACTTGGGTCCAGAAAAAATAATTAGTTATTCATGTTAGTCTTGTACACAACACTAATATCACTATCTATTTTACATTAAATATTATTTCTCTCACTTTACTACACATTAAAATATTATACTCTCTCCGTTCCGCCCATATTGTACCGTTTACTGTAACTTTTGTGAGAATTTTATGCATTCAAACAGTGCAGTTTGACCGGAACAGAGGGAGTATTTCTTAATCTATATGCAAAACCTAAATATTACTACCGGAGAAAGGGTGTGCACCCAAAATACCGCATCATATTTATTGTTTCATGGGAGAGTACTCATAAAGAAAAAAATAATAATAAATAAATAAATAAATAAATATTGAGAGTGCGTGAGAGCATGGAATGCAATCACAAGGTACAGCTGTGCTATATACACAAAGATAGTGACACGTAGCTGTTGGATGATTAAAATATACATACGTGAGCGCTGCCATGCATCGATAAATTAAGGTAAGCAACTTACATTTTTGCTTGTTAATTGATTTTATATTATATATTATTCTGAATCAAATTTCGATGCAATGATGTATCAGTATTCACGTAATGACTTCGTGAAATGGCTCATATTTTCTGTGAGAACACATCCAAACAACATTCTGATGCATGCAGTACTGTTTCTCTTTCCGCCAACGAAAATTACTTGAGTTTTTTGTTTATTACTCCATCCGTCCCATTAAAGTTGGTATAATTTTTTTGGCACGGAGATTAAGGAATATAATAATTTAATGTAAAGTGGAGTGAGAAAAATAATATTTAATATGTAGTGGGTAGTTGTATTAGAGGTGATATGTAGGACCCATGAGAGTAGATTAATTGTTTTTATGCGGGTCCCATGTATTAAAAAGGAAATGTGTCAACTTTAGTGGGACAAACCAAAAAAGAAAGTGTGTCAATTTCTATAGGACGGAGGGAGTAATTCAAATTAATTTAAGATATACTCCATCCGTCCCGACATAAAAGGACCATTTGTTTTTTTATACGTAAATTAAGAAGTATTATTATTTAATCTGTAGTGGGTAGTTGTATTAGTGGGAGTGTGTATCCCATATTTTAATTGTATTAAAGAATGTGTGTGAGTCTCATATGTGTAAAAAATAAAAGAACTCTTTGGGTGAGACGATAGAATACTTAACCTGAATTTCATGTTGCACCCTTTATGTTTTATTGAATATTTAGTACCAAAAAAATTATACCCTATCATTTATCATTAAACTCTTAGTGTATATTATATTAATCTAAAATCATAATAACATGGGTCATTTAATTAAATAGTGAAGAATATATAAGATAAAACACCAACCTGGAATAGGTCTTACCCCCTCATAACTACGTATCTATATCAGGGAACTCATCCTATGAATACAAATATTTTTTATTTTTCTTAAACTGATCCAAATATTACAAAATTTATTGGACAAAAAGAGCAAAATGATATCCAGCAAAGCACGAGGTGTGCTAAATTGCTGATATGCATACACATAGCAAGGCAGTACAGCAGAAGTCACGGGTTGAGCAGATAACTCAGCTATATAAACTAGCAATGAAAGCCCTAACTCACTGCACAACAAAACCCACCAACATGGGTTCAAAGCCTAAAGCAATCTTCTTTGCTTGCATGCTTTACACCCTCATCACACTCCCACCTGCTTATTCCTGGCAACAAAACTGCCCCCCATCCTACCCACCCTACCACCGCCCCACCCCACCCCCCACCCCCCATCCTCGCCCCCCTTCCAAACCCCATCCCCACCCACCATCCCCTCCCAAGCACCACCCGCCCCCAAAGCAGCACCCCCCATCTCCGCCACACCACGGCGGCAAGCCACCGATCACCAAACCCCCCGTCGTCGTGCCGCCCATAATCATGCCGCCACCGATCGTGAACCCACCCATCATCCTCCCTCCCATAACCAACCCTCCGGTCATACTGCCACCTCCATCATCGCCTTATCCACCGTACACCCCTCCTGGCGGCGGGGGACCTCCAGGCGTCGTCCCGCCTCCAGGAGGCGGCGGCGGGGGCTCGCCCCCGGCAGCAAAGTGCCCCATAGACGCGCTGAAACTGGGGCTGTGCCTTGATGTGCTGGGAGGATTAGTGCACGTGGGGATCGGAAATCCGATAGAGAACATATGCTGCCCGGTGATTCAGGGGCTTCTTGAGTTAGAAGCAGCTATTTGTTTGTGCACAACCATCAGACTTAAGCTTCTAAATCTCAACATCTTCATTCCACTAGCTCTGCAAGTATTGGCCACCTGTGGGTTTAATCCGCCGCCTGGTTTTACATGCCCGCCTCTCAAATAGAAACACTTTTGTTTTCATCTATCCACCTCTTAGTTAAATAATACCTATGCTTCTTGTAATTAGCTTTGCGTTATTTGGTGTATCTATAGATTGCAATTATGAATGATGTTTTCTATAATATGAGTGCTTTAAATTAATGACTCTGAATGTTAGGAGTGCTAACAAGGACGGTATCAAGAAGGGCCTAAAGAAAAGACGTGTGTAGTAATTTGCAAACTTGACGACATGAACAATTGGAGCATCTCTTTGAACGTTGCATGAAGTAATTAATTTCATATTGATTGTCTCTTTGTTTTCTATGCTTTTAGAATTATCCTTCTACTTGTATAAAAGATGATACGATGTAACAGCAAGTAATTTAAGAGTGAAGCAAGTAAAAATTCCTCATAAAATCTAAACAAGTGTGTTATAGCAACTCTTAAAATCTCATAAGTAAGATCTGTTTTCACCCATCAAAGCTTCCACACCCAACATATTTGATGTATAGGGCCACCTAAATTCTTACCACACAATCCAATCAACCTCATGGCTTCTACATTATTCACATATTCACCAAGTCAAGTGTCAATATTTGAAAGAGAGCATTATGGTTATTGGAATAGTAAAATGAAAATTTTTTCATTTCTTTAGATCTTGGGACGTGATTGAAGACGAAGAAAAAACAGTGAAAAATGACAAAGCAGATACTTCTCAAGTAAATATCGAAAATGATAAGAAGGAATTTATAAAAAAATGATGCAATGGCGCTACGATATATTCAACAAGGAGTTGGTAAATCTATTTTTCTCAGATCTTTGGTTTATAAAAGGCCAAAGATTCTTGGAAAATTCTGGAGCAGAAATTCCAATGAACAGAGAAAATGATCTCATTGAAGCTGCGATCTTTGTGGAGAGATTTTCGTAATCTAAAAATGGAAGATCTAGATTGAAGCTGCGATCTTTGTGGAGAGATTTTCATAATCTAAAAATGGAAGATCTAGAATGGAATCGTGATTTTTCCTCACGAGTCTCAGAGAACGTGAATCAAATCAAAAGTTGTGGAGATACCATCTCTGATTAACAAGTCATAGAAAAGGTTCTACGTTGTCTTCCTCCCAATTTCGATCAATCTACTACTGCCATCGAAGAATCAAACTATTTGTCAAAAATGACGATGTTCGAGTTGACGGAGTCTCTTCTCACTCATGAGCAAAGAATCAATAGGTCAAACTGATAGAGATACAAATACTGGTTAAGTTCAAACGGGCTATTCAAAGAACGAATTTTAATGCTCAAAAGTTTGACTAGGGATTTAATGAATTCAGGTAAAGTATATGGAAAAGATGGGTTATAAAATCAAAGATGACCTAATATCATTTCCATAATCAACTAGACTATTCTCGAATATTCAAGGAGACTCAAGGAAAGTTCTAGAATACATGCACAAGAACGATTCGCTCAAGAATAAAAATATAATGCATCATGTAACATGATTTATAGGCTCAAATCTCACTTGGCTTTTTCGTAGAATGAACGAGCAACCTTCAAGGCTACACATACATCATAACAAACACATCAAGAACTTCAAGTACTTAAGAATTAACGCATGTTCCCCTTATCAGTCATAATCAAGATAGCTCATAAATCCCTATGAAATTCAGGTCATAGAATTTAAAGCTCATGCTCCTCAGTCATAAGAATTTGAAAGTCACAAAAAATTTAGAATAAGGAACGAAGTAGCCTGATTTCAATCTCCTTCACATCTTGCAAGTTCCTCGAGTTATCCAACTCAGCCAGACGTAGGCTTCAGATAAAACCCACTTCGCTACTCCAATACTCTTCTCAATCAATAAAGCTCAACACAAAACTCGTCATCATAGGATTCATAAGTATTAAGAATATTAAAGGCATCAGAAAATCAAGGATCGAAAATTATTGGTAAGACGAAAATCGATGACAGAGCACCAAGGGACACACAAAAACGAACGAAAATACACAAGACACCTGTATAGTAGCAAAAAAAATCGAAAGATTAAAAAAATAAAAAATTTCTAAAAAAATCGACCTCCAAGCACACAGGCACTAAAACAATGCAGAGTAAACATACCTGGGTGCGGTTAGAACAAGGGAAGAACACCACACCACACCACATCTTGATCGGGTAAGATCTAACACTTATAATGAGCGGCAAATCTTAGGACCGATAAGGAATTAACTCTCACTCCCTCTATAGGTACTTCTGCTAAATTCCATTAAAGGCTAAATCACTAGACTTCCCTTTCTAGGTACTAAATTATTAACCTCTTTTCTCTCCTTACCAATTACCTAATAATGATGTTTTACCAAGTAATTAATATTCCAAATTGATCATCTAACACTCTTATGAATTATAGGCTAATTCCTTAAGATTGCCACAAGAAACAACAATTACCATGTGGAATAAAGAATCCTATTAACTATCAATCAATGATACCATCATGAATAATTAAAGGAATTAAAACTCAATACACAATAATATGAAGTCTCAAAATATCTTCTTCAATAAGGAAATAAACATACTGCAGTATAAGAAATCCAAGTTTAGGACAATCAAATTACATAGTCAAAACTCTCTTATCGCCCTGACATTACCAACAAAGAACTTAGCTCATGGATTTACGAGGTCAAATCACAAAGATGTAATTAACCTAACCATCATGCTAAAATAACAAAGATAAATAATTGAAAAATAAAGAACCCTTTTGAAGGACTCTAATTCTTCAATCACAATCTCCGTCGGGATCTCACTCTCTGATGGATGGATGAAAGGTGGGTGATGAAATTAGGGCAAGATGAGGATGGGTGCGTGAGTATGGATTTTGAGCATAAGGAACTCGTCGCACCAATGAAGAAATTTCCCTTTTATGCTGCTGTAGGTGTGCTGATGAACGAAGTGGGCTAAGAATAAAAATATAAAACACATGGCCCACTTCGGATAAGCCCAGTAAAGAACTTCCACTTGCTTGCAGCAATTCATTCCATAGAATGCATATGGCATTTATTCAAGTCATGGGCCCCACCACTATTAATAATATAATTTCGGCATGATCCTTAGAAGTGAATTGCAATGCAAATTCATACACCCGTTTTAGACGTGGCTTCTACTTGGTGACATGAGGCCCACCACTTCCAATTCAATTTTCAAATAATTGAAATCCTTTGACGTGGCAATGGCTTAGAGTAAACCGTTGCATCATGGGCCAAAATTGAAGGAAGTTCGAAAATCACATATAAAACTAGGCCACCTCACCGTATTGATTATAACTTTTTCATCCGAACTTCGATTGAGGTGAGATATGCAGAAATATTATGCAATGTGATCCTCTATTTTCTTGCATATTGCACAAGTTCACCATTCATTCCAACTTTTCATTTTTTATCCTTTTTTCTATCAAAACATAAAAAAATACTTATCAAGTACCTTTTAGTCAATAATTATTCAAAGTATTAAGATTTGTGTAAATAATAGCAATAAAACACTCAAAGAGTTATCAAATCGAACAAAAAAATACATGAATTTCCACTCTCATCAATCATTTAACTCTATCAAATTGGTCCGACCTACCAGATCCAATTTATGCCGGATACGCGAAGCACGATGAAGATGGAGAAGGTGATTGAGGAATTAACATACTTAGTATCGATCGTGGAAGACGCCCTTGTAAATCTGGATAAGAATATAGGCAAATATGATGCCCAGTTCACTGCAATCATGACAAAACTTAATTCCATGAGTCTATCGACCCATATGCCTACCAACCCTCCAAACACAGCGCCATCAGAAGAGAGCGACGCAAATGGCAGCCGATCTGATCGCATCGAAGAAAGATCTAACGACCGCCCGATCAGAAATGCGACCCCTCCAGAGGTACTAAACTTGCATCGGATGGAACTACCACCATTCGACAGAACTGATCTGGTGACATGGTTCGCGCAAAAAGAGTAATATTTTCTGGTGCACCGCACGCCAGTTGAGGATCGGGTGCAGTTAGCTTTGATTGTGATGATAGGGAAGGCGATGTTTTGGGCTCATTGGGTACTAAGACGATCAACCGCCATTCCCTGGAACCAGTTTTTATGAGAGCTTATTGGAAGATTCGGGGACAGCTCTGCAATCAACACTTATGAAGTAATGCATGTGACTCGACAAACAGGAATCATGGAGGATTATATCTCTTTGTTTGAGGAACACGTAGCTCAACTGCCATCACTACCCCCAGAGCAGTATCTCGAGATGTTTCTTGGAGGACTATAGCCATCGATCCGTGATCAGATACTAGACATGGAGATATCCGATGTGTTTGCAGCCATTTGGGCAGCGAACCGAATTATAAGAGCCCCACGACCAAATGTGAACGGGAATAAGATTTCCCCATCAGGGGTTTTCTCACGATTCTCTCTATTGGGAGGCCTTTCGCAATCACCAACAACCTTCAAATGAGGCTCAAGTTACACTACAACAAATCATCAGGGGTCAGAGTAATTCATTAAACATCGCACTCAAGGTCAACAAACTCCAGTGTTGGGTCTACAAACATGTTGAATAGAAACACGAAGCACTTGACAGCAGAAGAAGCTCATGGATATCGCGAGAAGAACTGTTACCATTGTGGACAAAAATATAACCCCCTGCATAAATGTGCTAGAAAGTTATGTAGTGTCTACATCAAGGTAGAAGAGTGCGGCACTGTGAATGATGAGGATCAGGTTGAAGAAGTTATGGTTGACCCTGTAGTAGTAGCGGAGGAGGAAAATACTCAATTTTAGCACTTGGAATTATCTAAATTGTCATCCAACGGGCTTAACGTGGCCTGCACTTTTAAATTGTTTGGTCGAGTGGAAGGTAGAAGACTTCTTACAATGATTGACAGCGGGGCCAACCGCAATTTTATTTCACCAGAGATTGCCCGTAAGCTGAACCTCATGCCGGACAGGCTATCAACTTTACCCATGGTGTTGGGAGATGGTTCCCGCATTTGCACAACAGGCATCTGTAAGAATATTCCTTTCATATTGGATTGATATACTTTCTATATTGACTGCTACGTATTTCCAATTAGTGGTATGGATATTATTTTGAAAATTTCTTGGCTAGCACAGTCGGGTAACGTGACAGCGAATTGGGCAGAATTAACGATGAAATTTGAGGTAGGGGTAAACAGATTTGTTTAAGGGGAGACCCATCACTCACTTGAAAGAGTTGTTCTTCAAACAAGATCACATCGTTAGAGTTGTCTTACCAAGCATGGTTGTTGTGGGGGCTGGACGGAGTAGTTGGGTCCGAGGGGGCAACAGGTCAGCAGTCATTAACGCCAGAACAATGTCGGGAACCTAATTTTATCATTGCAGCATACCCATTGACTTACCAACCACCGAGCGGGTTACCACAAGCCCGAGAATGCGATCATCGCATTCATTTACAACCCAATTTCTGTACAGTCTTATTGGTACAATCATATGCAGAAGGATGAAATGGAGAAGTTAATATCCGAAATGCTTGGAGCAAGAATTATTAGACCAAGCACTAGCCCATATTCCATCCTGGTTCTTTTGGTTCGTAAGAAGGATGGATCATGGCAATTTTGCATCAATTACCGAGCCCTAAACAAGGCTATTATTTCGGATAAGTATCTAATTCCAGTCATACAAGAATTATTAATTGCATGGAGCTTGATGGTTTAGCAAGTTTGACCTCTGGGCTGGGTACCATTAAATCAGGGTACATCCCGAGGATGTGCCAAAAACTACATTCCTAACTCACTCCGGCCACTATGAGTTCCTAGGCCTTAAAATGCTCCCGCCACATTTCAAGGCTTGATGAATGAGGTATTTCAACCATTTCTATGAATGTTCGTACCGGTCTTCTTTGATGACATCCTCGTGTACAGCCCATCTTGGTTGGCTCACTTCTGACATCTTCACCAGGTTTTCTGACTATTACAGACTCACTCTCTATACATTAATTCAAAGAAACGTACATTTTGGTGATTATCAGGTTGAATATTTGGGGCACTTAGTTCGATCAAAGGAGTGCAAATGGACTCAGGGAAGGTTGGTGCGGTGTTGAAATGGCCAACTCTAGGCTCCAGTCACGCATTGCGAGGATTCTTGGGCTTAACAGGGTATTATCGCAGGTTCATTAAGAATTATGGCAGCATTGCTGGGCCCCTCATGCGAATGTTGAAAAGGACAAATTATGGGCTTGGGAATGGCCCCTAGGAGCGGACAAAGCTTTCTAAGAGTTAAAATTGGCCTTTCCACCGCCCTCGCCCTCCGAATGCCGAACTTTGAAAAGCCTTTTGTGGTGGAGTGCGATGCCTCAGATCGTGGCATTGGGGCAGTCCTCATGCAAGAGAGACAACTTTTGGCATATTTTAGCAAGCAATTAGGGGATAGATCTCTTTCTAAATCAACATACGAAAAAGAATTGATGGCTCTTGTGTTAGCAGCGCAACATTGATGACCCTACTTACTAGGTCGCCGATTCGAGGTGCGCATGGATCAGCACAGCTAAAGCAGTTGTTGGGGCAGACTCCCACCACTCCCGCACAATAGAATTAGGCATCCAAGTTGTTGGGTTTTGATTTTGACATTATGTAGAAGGAGGGTATGGCGAATTGTGCAGTAGATACATTATCACGTCGTTATAAGGAGCTACATATGGTAGCCATGAGCCTTCCTCAATGGTTGGAATTGGGCAGCCTACAGAAAGAGATTTGTACTGACCCGCTGTTGAGGTTGATTCTTGGAGATTTGGAGTGGGGGCTACCCGGGCCGATCCACTACACTACCGTTCATGGGATTCTCTACTATAAGGGGCGATTAGTGATTCCTCGACAATCTCCTTGGGTGCTTTGCCTAATTACTGAATGCCACTCAACGCCAACAGGTGGTAATTCGGGTGCCTTTTGCACTTGTCGTCAATTGGCAGCTAGCCTTTATATGCCTGGAATGATGCGGATGGTTACAGAATTTTTGGTTGGATGTGAGGTGTGTCAGCGGAGTAAGTATGGGATTAAATCTCTAGTTGGTCTCCTCAACCCGCTCTATTCCATCATGCGTATGAGAAGATATTAATATGGATTTCATTATAGACTTTCCTCGGTTCAGAGTTGGACTGCATATTAGTGGTGGTTGACTGATTCTCTAAGTATGGTCATTTCATGGGTTTGCGACATCCCTTCATGGCCCGCACTGTGGCTAGGAATGTAATCGAGCCGAGCCGAGTCGAATATCTCCGGGCTCGAAGCTCGGCTTAAATTTTTTTTAAGGGGCTCGGTCTCGGCTCGAGTTCGATTTGAATTTTATTTTTTAGGCTCGAGTTCGGCTCATGTGTAAAATATAGAGCTCGCGAACAGTTCGCGAACTCGACTCGAAATTTTTTTACTGAATAAAAAAAATTAAACTCGAGCTCGAGATCGAGCTCGAATTTGGCACGATAAAAATTAGTCATTAGTTCGAGCTCGAGCTCGTTCGGACTAGTTAAGCTGAAAAGTATTTATTTTTAACTTTTAATGTGTAAAGGCTTGAGTGAGACCGTCTCATGAATAATAAAATTTTATTAATAATTTTTTCTATAAAAAGTGGTATCTAGAGCTATTATAATTTTTTATTAATTATTAGAATTATTAATTATTAATTAAAATATATATTAATAATATAATAAAATATTTTTTTAATTAACATTTATAAGTATATGGAGTATGTATTTAATTTAAATTTTTGGGTAGGTCTTGTGTGAAACCGTCTCACGTAAATCTTTACATGAGATGAATAAAAAGTGATAATATTATTAATTAAAAGTGATATTCAATCGATAAAAAGTAATAATAGTGTAGTAAACTATTTTATGAATAATTTATAATATAAATAAAAACTAACATTTTATATGGAATATAGCAAAAGTAATAACATTTTATAAACTTTTTATTCGTCTCACATAAGAGCTTACGTAAGATGGTGTCACACAAGTATTTGCATAATATTTGAATTTATCCTTATGTTATCCCATTAACTATAATAATAATAATAATAAAAGGCAAATACGGGTGTATATAAATTCGAAATTTCTCCTTCAAATAAAATTATACTATTAAAATATAAATAAATAATTATATTAAATTAATTTTATTTCTACATATAATTATATATATATATATATATTAATGAGGTGTCGACTTTAAAATACTTACAATTTTATTAATTACTATTAGTTAAAATTTAATGTATATAAATACATATATTTATTCAAAATTTAAGTATAAATAAATCAAAATTAAATCTTATATAGAAATAGAAAATAAAAAAATTTAGATCTTTAAACCCATTATAAATATGACTTTCAAATTCATTATTTAGAATTAATAACATGCGTTCTCTTTTTAATTTTATTTTTATTAATTACGTTTTAATAATTCATTATTTTCATTGTCATACTTTAAAATTTTTCTTTAATTTAAAGTATACTATATTTTTAAAATTATAAATTTATATCCCTTATAAATTATATTGATATAAGTATATATATATATATATATATATATATATATATATATATATATATATATATATATATATATATATATATATATATATATATATATATATATATATATAAGTTTATTTATTTTTGTAAAATTTTTTAAACTCTAAAATTACCATATTAATATGTTATAATAAATAACAACAAAAACAACAACAACAACAATAATAATAATAATGAGCATATTGACCACTATTTGAGCCTATTATCGAACATGTTCACGAGCCTATAATCGAACACGTTCGCGAGCTTTATAAACGAACATGTTCGCGACCTATAAACGAACAAGTTCTTGAGCTTTTAAACGAACATGTTCGTGGATACGTTCGCGAGCCTGTAAACGAACACGTTTGTGAGCTTTCGAGCCAAACACCCTCGGGCTCGAGTTCGGCTCAAAAAAATAATCGAGCTCGAAATTAGAGCTCGGCTCGGCTCATTTTTTTCCACGAGCGAACTCGAACGAATTTTTTTTCAAAAAATCGAGTCTCGAATAATTTACGAGCGACTTAGTTTGTTTATATCCCTAACTGTGGACGAGGTCTTCGTAAAAGGCATTGTTTGTTTGCATGGCATTCTGACGTCAATAGTTTCAGATCGGGACCCGATATTCTTGAGTTCATTTTGGCGCGAGTTATTTAAACAGACTAGGACAACACTGAAATGAGCTCGATCGGCTTATCACCACGAGATGGATGGGCAGTCGAAAGTTTTAAATCGCTGCATTGAAACTTACTTACATTGTTTTACTTCCGAATGACCGAAGGGGTGGGGAACATGGCTACCATGGGCAGAATTTTGCTACAATACAGCTTTTTAATCAAGTGCTGGAACAAGTGCATATGAGGGTGGTGTTGAAGGAATTTGGAGAACAGGTGGAATAGGTTCTAGTTCATTGGGATGGGCTAGGAGAAGACGAGCAAACGTTGATGGACAAGGCTGACTTTCTGGGCCAATTTTTGGACTTCTGCCTTGAGGACAATGCTGCTTCGTCGGATGGAGTAATTGATAAAGATACAAAATGGGGTCAAGTCTATGTGCGCAAGAAAAAAGGAAAGTTGGGTGGGAATGAGGTCTGGAAATTAGGCTGTAAATCATTAGAATAATTATTGTCACAATTTATGGAATAATTAGTGGCACAATTAAGGGATTTTATTAATAATTAATGATGCAGGCTTTGTGCATGGGAGACATTACGTTGTAACCAAGAAATTCATTGAGAATCCTAGTATTTTGCAACTTTAGTTGTGGCCTCTAAAGAGGAATAATATCATTCAATCTTTTTGATCATCTTAACTCTATCACAAACCATTCAACTGATCAAGCTTTTCAATCAAGACATGTAACAAAATCATGTTGGAGCAACTATGGAGGATCATATCACAAGAAGGAAAAACTTAGAAAATGACAGCAAAATTAAAAAAAATCAAATTGGAGAGGCAAGTCACAAAGTTCTGGTAATAACTTTTCTTTCATTTGCAAAAAATTCAAACAATGAATCTAAATATTGTTTCTTTAGATGCAAAAGAAGCAAAATTCCAAACCATTCTAAAAAAGACTGTTGGTTTCAATAAAAAAGAAAATCTGAAGTAAAAGAGAATGATAAGTTTTTGAGTGAATCAAAAGAGGAAATTTTATTTTTTCTAATGATAAACATCAACGCCAAAGTCTCCAGTACTTTGATAGTGGTTGCAGCAACCATATGATAGAAAAATTGAGTTGTGGAGCTTGATCCAAAAATTACCTTACAAATTATTCTTGGGGATGGCTCAACGAGAATTGTAGAAGGGAAAGGCACCATTGCTATCCAAACCAAGGAAGGTAATGGAAAACTCAATATTGATGTTCTTTATATTCGTAATCTCTCACATAACATTCTTAGTGTTGGAAAACTTGCACATAAGTATTTTTCTGTTCATTTTGATGATGGAAAATGCAACATATTTGACAAGAAAAGGAATGTCATCATAGCAAGTGTTGAAATGAGAAATAATTAAGATTTTTCCTCTCACATTATCATTGAATGAGAACTGTGTGTTCAAAGCTGAAAATTCAGATTCATCACAATTTTGGCATTTGCAAGATGGGCATCTTAACGAAAGGAGTCTTCTACTACTAAAGGAGAAGAACATGGTCATTGGACTTCCTCGCATGAAGAAGGCTGATCAAGTATGTGAAGGCTGCATTTTTGAAAAAATGCACAAGCTTCCTTTTCCTAAAAATTTTTGGCGAGCAAAAGCACAGTTGGAGCTCATCCACTTGGATATTTGTGGTCTGATATAGAATCCTACACCTGGAAATAAGAGATATTTTATCCACTTTGTGGATGATTACACAAGAATGGTATTGGTGTTTGTTGAGAGTGAAATTCGGCGTGTTTTAGTGTCCAATTTAACACATTTTTTATAGAAATTGTTGCCAAATATTAGCACAAGTCTCTTATATTCCAAATATTTTTGAAAAAGGTTCATTTGAGATGTTTTATTGTGTTTGAGGTGGAAAAATGATCAAAAGTGCTAAGCTGAAGAAAAGGAGAAACTTTTGCAAGAATGCTGAAAAATACATGTCCAACTTGTGTATTTTTTTGTGTTTGTGTGGAAGTTAAAATTGAGTATGTGATATACTGTTGGAAAGCCACTTCAGATAGGATGATTTTGGCGTAAGAATCACTCAAATCAAAGTTCAGTGTGGAAGTTATGCGTAAAATGGTGAGACTACGTAAGGCTGTTCGACACAAGTCCCTCCCGTTTGACCTCCTTGTTCTAGTCGAACGAGGTGCCAATTTGTTACAGAATGCTTGTTCGGCCTTCCTGACCCTGTTGGACCTTTGTTCAACCAGTACCTCTAGTCGAACGGTGGTCGAACGGGATGCTTGAGAGCTCGTCAGATCGCCATTGTTTTGTTCCACCCTTATTTGACCAGTGTCGTTCAACCAAGCCCTGAGGTCGAACAGACACGCGGGATGCTCCAGATCTGTACTTTTCACACCTTTAGTGTGTGCTAATGCATATTTCGATGTTAAATGCTCATTAGAGGTCCATTGAAAGAGTCTGATGTGAAGAGACGGAAGAATGAAGGAAGAAGATCGCTGCACCAAGGGTTTTCCTAATTCTTTTCTTCTATTTTCTGATTTTCCAGACTATAGGTAAAATTTATCCAACCCCCATGCATGTTGTTTGTAACACCCTAGGCTAGAACCTTTTGGTAGTGTTAGGGTTATGAAGATTTTATGAATTAATTGAATTCTCTTGTGTACTCATCCAACAACACCTTGTGAATTATTTTATATTTGATTGTGCTTTTTAAATCCATATTCATGATCGTTTTGTGTATCTTCAACTATCATATATATAGAGTCTGAATATATATCTAGTTGTGGATTGAGTGCGTTCATCACTGAACAGATTGCATGTTATGATTCTAAGAGAAGTGACTACAAGGCTAAATCATTAGAATTTTCAAATACCCCCTCCGTCCCCTTGATAAGTGTCTATTTAATTTTTGCACGTAAATTAAGGAGTATAAATATTTTAAAGTGTAATAAGGTGAGAAATAATATTTTAATGTGTAGTGGGTAGTTGTATTAGTATTGAGTGTGGGCTCCATGTTTAGTGGGTTGAGTATAATAATATTATTGTGTGTGTCACATAAACCCAAAAAGGAAATGGATATTTTGTATTAGAACAGACCAAAATGACAAAATGGACACTTATCAGAGGGACGGAGGAAGTATGAATGTTTGTTAATTACATGAATTCCGAGTTAGTAAGCAGGACTAAGAGTTGTTCAACACAAAAATTAGTTCTTTTCACAGGCCGTTTTCATATGATTATTGCATTATTTTAGTATTATTTGTGGAGTTTATTGCTTATTTCATATTTCTATAACTTCACGGGTACTATTGAGATTTTGCAGATTTTTAGTGATTTTGGAATGAAATTAATGAAAGTTGAAAGGAAGAATTTTAGCAAGATTTGGAAAGAAATTCATGGTTCTTTGGAGAGAGTAGGAGAGGCGTGATTAAGCAGCAAAGATAGTACTTCATGTAGCAAATCTAGGGATTAATTTCAATTAACAAGTGGGCCATGTATGCAAGTATTGAATCAATTGTTGAGAGGATTAGAGTCAAACAATAATGTGGGGCCAAAGTAATTGAGTTGTGGATCAAATTCACGTAACTCATGGTTGGGTGTAATGGCATTTAATTTAATAGTGGGCCCATTATAAGCCCATGCAAACTTTGTTGGAAGAAACCCATTTGCGTCTGGGAACACCATATAGCCAAGAATCAACGAAAAAAATAAGAACGTTGCTGTACAGGATAGAACGCGATCAGCCACTTCACACATTCCACCACCTTCATTCCATCCATCGTTCCATCGGTCTGGAAGGAGATCCAAGTGCAGTTGAGAGTGTTGGATTGTATACTAAAAGTCTAGCTTTTTGTATGAACAATGTTTAAACAATTAATTTGAAATGAGAATCATTTGATCAAATGATTGCATCTTATAATTTATTTATGTGTACGATGCAATAGTCCACTTATTTTATAATGTAGATAATATTTTGTGCGAAAATACGCGAAAGATCATATTATTGGTTTCCTTATAAAGTATAAACAGATGCTCACAACCGAGATAAACGAGAACTCTCTATCGGAATGGTTGTAGTATGATTTGATATTAGTTTGTCCTGGCTATAAAATCACGTTAGTGCACTTTGTGTATTGAGCAGGACCGCATGAGATCGTTAAACTTATACTAACTATATAGGGGAATTTGATCTCTGTTATTATGGATGTTCGTGCTCTTAATCCCTATACAATAATCTCGACAAGTAAGCCAGTATATATCTCTTTGATTCATCAATGAGTCAGATTTAATTGTTAAATCACTAAACTCGGTGAGTTGGGAAAAATAGTGATGTCTCTATGGTATACTGTTGATTGTAGAAGGAATCCGTATCCTATTAAATAGGTTGATTATGTCTCCTTGAGGAGCTCATAAGGATTATCGTGTAAACCCTGCAGGTAGATTTATTCCCGCATGATAATGAGGTTGAGTTGTACTACTCTCGGATGAGATATTAATTGATGGAGTTGTCAGTAACTTAATTAATTAATGTGTATTGTATATCTTAAACATGGGAGACTAACGAGCTCATAATAAGAAGGAGCCCATAACGTAATTATGGACTTAGAACGGTAGAGCAGTAATAATAGTTTAGTGGTATATATTATTATTATTGGACTTAAGTATAAATTTTGGGCTAAACTTGGATACTTAAGCCCAACGGAGACTCAACTCTAATTTCTCCTCCTGATCCCTGATGTAGCCCATATATAAATCATCTCAGATGTCCGGAAACCCTAATCAAATCACGCCTAGCACTGTGAGGAGGGTGAGGGAATAGCAAATTGAGAAGATCTTGTGGATCGTCTCCCACACGACGTCAAGATTGGACTTGGGAATACATCATAAGATCAAGAGATTTTTTGCTGCTGCTGTTCGTCAATTTCCATGATTTTTCTAAAATCATGTGGAACTCCAAACTGGACGTGTGATACACTTTTAGAAAGCCACTGAAGAGAGGATCATTTTGGCACGTAGATCACTCAAATCGGAAATCGGATGAGAGAGTTATGCCAAAACGGTGAGGCTGCACATGCTGCCGGCGAGAATTCATGTTCTTCTTCAACATACCCTGGTGAAAGGTAATACGTTTTTATATTTCTTACTTCCACTAATTTAGAAATGTATGAAACCCAAACGGTTCATATTAACTAAATAATCGAATGCCAATAGAGAGAGGCAATTCGATCAGAGAGACGAAGGAAAAAGGTAAACTACGTGACACTAGGGTTTTGTTTCTTTCTCTTTAATCTTTCTTTGTTGATTTTGTTATGGAATTCTTTGCCATGAGGGTTGTGTGTAATCTCATGGGCTAAAATCCTTTTATAGTTCTAGGGATTGAAGGTTAGAGTAGTTGATTTGGAAACCTAGACAACTTTTGTGATATCATGCTATTGATATTCTTATTTATTTGATTAATTCAAACTTTATTTATATGTGTGTAACATCTTCACAATATATCATTGATGTTGCCCGTGATACTTGGTATTTTGTGTTAGCTTGTGTGCATACATAATTTATATTGTCTATTTACTAAGGATTATAGTAGTTTGTCCGTGAACATGAAAATTCTAAGGGCTGATAAATTGGATACTTGATTTTCTTAGTGGAACAATGCAATTAAGAACTCAATTAGAAAGTGAATAAGATTGGGTAGTATTTTTATAGAATATATGTTAGTCAAACTGGTCATCCGGAGGTTCTTTAAGTTTGCATTATTAGTATCTAGGAAGGAGGTTCAAGATTACTCACACATCATTTGATATAAATTGAATAATACTATTAACTTGAAATCGAATCATATTTGGTGAGTTAATAAGGATTTGTGATGTATTTTCATTAACATAGCATGAATGAACAATAGGACGTCTAGAAAACCAAATCAATTACATTACACCTGATACCTTAGAGCTGTCATTATCTCTAAATTTTCTCTCGAATAATTCTTCTTTGTTTTTATTTATTTCGTTATTCATTATTTCATATCATTAGATAATTATTGAATTCAAATCCTAAAAATTGGTTACATTAATTCTAGTTATATAGTAATTTAAAATAAATAGATAATTAACTGTCTTCTAAGGGAACAATATTTTTAACTTGGGTACTTGCCTCTACAATTGACATCCTTATACTTGAGGATTAAATTGGAGTGCGTAAAATACACCTAACAAGAGTATAGTTTATAGTACCTAAAAAGGGAGATCATATCGGGTTTGATTACCAAACATGAGAAATAATTGATACTGATAGTACCTAGAAAGGGGGGTGAAAGTATATCTTTTACTCTGAGGTCATTCACACACATTACACTTACTTGCTCGTGTCTATAGAGTAATTTTGCATGGTTTAGTGATGCGTCCATAGTTCACAAAACAGAGTTGGTTGGTACACGTGAGACGGAAATTAAGGAGTAAAATTAGATTACCCTAGGGCTACCTATTCTCCATACTTGCTTTACATCGAATTCTTCAAAGTGCTTTAATTTTTATTGTTATTTAATAATTTTGTGAGTAGATTAATAATTTGATACATCACTTTTAGTTGCCAAACTTATCTTAATTAGTTTAGTTTATAATTAAATTAGTAATATACCATTCTTAGGGTTCGATATTTAACTTGGCTACCTGCTGAGCTACAACTGATATCCCTAATACTTGGGGATTATTTTATGTGCTAAGAAAACTTGTAACAATATTCTTCCTCAATAAAAAATTTGAAGCTTTTTCAATTTCCTTGCAATTCAAGGCACTTGTTGAAAGGGAAAATAGATTTCTTATTAAAACGTTGAGGACTAATCGTGGGGGAGAATTTCTAAAAAAATCCTTTACCTGAGTATTGCAAAGTTAATAAAATCAAAAGACAGCTAACTGTGAGTAGAATGCCGCAACAAAATAGTGTCTCTGAAAGAAAAAATCACACTATAACAACAAATTTTGTATTTATGATGATGTAAATACAAATTGAGTACAAAGATAATCCAGATAGATTTAATTTAAAATATTTGTAAATGGGTTACAATCTCTAATCAATCATCTGATTTTTCTTTCGAACCAATTTGGCTTTGACTTTGACTTGTTGTGTTGATTGCACTGACTATGTTGACAGTGTTGGCTATGTGAACAAAGTGTGTTGAGCTGGATCTTCAGATGAAGCTTGTCCGAGCTCGGATGTGGAGTCTTGTAACGTTGATCCGGGGGCGTTGAGCCTTTGTTCGGATTGAACGTTGACTTGAGAGCTTTCCGCAAAGAACACCATAGAATGTGTAGAACGTCGTTGACTCCACGAAGAATGGTGTATGAACTTGAACTCCCTATTGGAGGGGTTTAGAACCTTGATCTCTGATTGAAGACTGTTGACTCGTCGGATCGGAGGGGTATAGAACCTTAATCTCTGATCGGAAGTTGTTGACTTGAAGAACGCCATATTGGAGGGATGGAGAACCTTGATCTCTGATTGGAGGCTGTTGACTTGAAGAACGCCGAATCGGAGGGGTGTAGAACCTTGATCTCTGATAAGAGGCTATTGACTTGAAGATCTTGAAGGGAGGTTGGACTTTCATCTTGGCTTGTATTCTTCGAATCTCTTGGAATGAATGGAGGAGGGCTCCTTATGTAGGTGAAGGGTGAGGAAGCCTGATGAAAGTGAAAATAAGCGTGTTTTAGTGTCCAGTCTAACAACTTTTTGATAGGAATTATTGTCATATATTAGCACAAATATCTTATATTTGATATATGTGAGAAAAAATGCACTTGAGGTGTTTTATTATGTTTTATTGTGTTTTAGGTGGAAAAAGGATCAAAAGAGCCAAGTTTGAGAAAAGGTGCAATTTGTGCAAGAATTATGATAAACGCACGTCCAACTTGTGTAATTATTCTATATTCTTTTGGAGATCTGAATTGGAATTGTGTTACATGTTTAGAAATCCATAGAAGAGAGGGTCATTTTGGCGTAAAGAATACCTCAATTAGATTCCAAACGAGAAAGTTATGATCAAAGTGGTGACGTCGCGCATGCTGTGACGAATAGAACTGCAGTGCCACTTTGCATGACTTGTTATATATTCAAATGTTGGATTTTCTGTGAGTTCTTTATATTGATAGAAATCCGAGGAAGAGAGGATCGCTTGAGCACAAGAATTACTCAATTCGGATGTCGGATGTGGAAGTTATGTGCGAAATGGTGAGACTGCACAAGCTTGCTCGACCAAAGGAGATCCGTTCGACCAGAATCGTCTTGGTCGAACGGAAGAGTAAAACTCGAGCAAAATGCCAAAAACTTATAGAGAGCTTGCTCGACCAGTTGCTCGACTTGGAGGCCTTGTTCGACCAAGAAAGTCAAGTCTAACAGCGTCACTGGGTTCTATTTTTTGTAATTTCAAGTTTCTTTTACCAAATTTGACGTATGTCTCAAGTAAAAGCTCATCCAAGGCCTATAAGGAGAGATCACAAGTATAAAAGGGGGTATAGATCACATCATTATTGATATATTCATCATATTGGATTAGAGAGAGGTCACAACAATACTACACCCCACAAGGGGGGTTCACCCTCCAACCATCATACACATCCTTTCCTCCATCTATCCATCACTTTGAAGATTCATCTGTGGAATCAAGAGGAGAACCAAGAGGAGGATTCAAGATGGAGAAGGACACGACGACTCCCACATCTAGGGTTTTTATTCATTTCTTAATTTATCTTATAATTTTCCAGACATCCGGGTAAGATCTATCCAACACTCATAATTGTTCTTCGTAACATCATGGGTTAGAGCCTTTTTGGTAGAACTAGGGTTGTGAAGGTTTTTATGAATTAATTGAACTTTCGTGTGTAAACTCCATACAACACTACTTGTGGATTTATTTTATATATGATTGTGCTTTCTGAATCCATATTCACGGTCGTTTTGTGCATCTTCAATTGGTTGTAGATTGAATGCGTTCACCGCTGAACATGATTCCATGTTATGATTCTAAGTGAGGGGACTCCAAAGCTTCATTAGAACTATCATATATGATTACTTATTAATTGAATTGAATTCGGGTTATTAAGTAGGATAAAGAGGATAATTTTATAGTACCTATAAAGGGAGATCATATCGGGTTAGAGTACCAATTGGTCAGGGAAATAATTGATAATGATAGTACCTAGAAAGGGGGGTTGAATTATATCTCTTGCTCCGAGGTTATTCACACGTATTACACGCATGTTTACTTGTGTCTATAGAGTAGATATGCATGATTTAGTGATGCGTCCATATTCCACAAGGCAGAGTCGGACATCAAAACACGAAAGGGAAATTAATACGTGAAACTGGATTATCCTAGGGCTACCTATTCTCCTACTTGATCCACTTTCGTATTCTTCGAGTGATATTTTATTTTATTTATTATTTTAATTAATTGTTTAGTGGTTTAATAATTAAATCCCAAACTATATTGCTACACTTGTCTTAATTAATTAGTGAATAATTAAATTGATATACGTCGTCCTTTGGGTTCGATATTCACTTGGTCGCTGGCTTAAGCTGCAATTGATATCCTTAATACTTGAGGATTAATTTTGCGTGCAAAGAAAACGTGCATCAAAGCCCTATATATAACTCGCAGTCTGATTGGTCCAGGGCTGATTTAACATAATTCTGTGGGCTTGGGCCTTTCCATTTATAACGCAGTTTGATTGATCCAATGCTGATTTGGCCTGATTATGCGGGCTCGGGCCTTCCACTTATTCAAACTTTTAGTCAGACTTATTTGTCTTGGGCCTAATTAAATTTGTCGGGACTTATTTGACTTAATCTAGCCCAATTATCAATTATTTACTCATTTATTTTAGGAAATAATTTATTTAAATTCCTTAATAGATAATTGATTTTTAGTGTGTAATTTACCACATATTTTCATTTAATAGACAATAAAATTCAAGTGCATACAAATGCCCCCTCGCATTTTGTTCGTGGATGCCTTTGTGTTGAAGTGAACAAACTGTGATACTTTATTCTTGTCAACATGACTGAATTTTATTGCTTGCCTCACTTACTTGATAGGAATAGCCTGAATTATGACTGAACTTAACAGAGTGCTAAGCTGCCTACGTATACCTTTGAAGAGGATCAAATCATATCATAGTTCAAAGGGTCATGATTTGATTTGGATGGAGGGTGTTGTACATGCTTGTTCACCTTTTTGCGTGTGTCCTCAAGTGTAGGGAATCTGTTGTAGATAAGTGTGTGACCAAGTCTATTATCGAACCCAAAGGATGATTCTAGGATTACTATTTAATCTATTTATGGCTATTCTATTATAAGACAAATCTGAGTATTTTTAAGAGTATTACCTAAATTAAAGATGCAGAAAATAAGTACTAAAAATAACAAAATAGCAGATAAAATTAAATATGAAAGTGTTCAAGAGAGAAGATAGATAGCACTAGGCAATCTAGTTAAATCGGCTGAACCAAATCACTAGACAATCGGTTGGAATCCCTGCAATTTTTATGAAAGCAATCACTAATTTATGTTAAATCCCTCTTTTAAAGTAAACTTAACACATAAATCTGGTTTAAACCCTCAGATGCAGAAGAATAATTTCTACTCCCTCTCTAGGTACTTCATGCAAAATTCCATTAAAGCTAGAGCACTAAACTTCCCTTTATATGTACTTAAGAATTAATCCCCAATTCCCACCTAACAATCTAAGAAACTAAATCCTCTAGAATGGTAATTAATAGATATATTAAGAGTCCAATATTAATTATTTTAATGAATAAATGTTATATGGTTAGATCCCCTTTACCCATAACAGGTTGACAAATATAATCACTTTATGGCACAAGCAACAAGCATAAATATGCAGAAGACAATGACATATCATGAATGAGGGTAGACCATATAAGACAAAATATAAGTCTAAATTCAAAGCATTAATAAGGGAATAAGTATACTGCAGGTATCCAACCTATTCTAGATCATCAATTCAAACCAATTCAATCATCAAAACCTAGCATTATCCAAGAAGTACTAGCCCATGGTGTTACAGGCAACACACATGGTTAAGTATGAAAGCATAGTCATAGGTCTATAATTCAAAAGTTTAAAAGAAAGAATAAGAAAAACCTAGATGTGGCGTGATTTTCTGTTCTTTCCTCCGTGATTCTGAATCTTCTTATTCTCCTTCTCAAGTGAGCAACACTGATGAACTCTCCGGGATGGGTGGATGGGATGGTGACAAGGAAAGGGTATGGAAAAGTAAGTATGGTTGTGAAGAGGTATGAAGAGTTATTTTTTGGAACTCCCCAATGGCTCTTTTTATAGTTGAAGGCTGATAAAATTTATATTCTACCTCAAAATAGGGTTTTTTCACGTCAAAAACACGTACGGGCCGAAAACTGGGCCGCCGGGTCGCGTCACTCATCAGCAGATTGTGCGACCTCACGGTTTTGCTCATAACTTCTTCATCCGGACTCCGATTGAGGTGATTTTTATGCTCATGCGATCCTGTCTTCCTCAGCTTTCTATTAATATAAAGACACAAAAACTCTAATGTTTGAAGGGAACAAGTCGTGCAAAAGTGGCACGAGTCGTGCTGGTCGGCACAGCTTGCGCGTCTTCACCGTTTTGATCATAACTCCCTTATCTGACCTCCAATTGAGGTTTTTCATGAGCCAAAATGACTTTCTCTTCTGTAACTTTCCAACCACATATCACATGATCAATTTGGACTTCTACAAAAATACAGAAAAATTATGCAAATTGGACATGCGTTTTTCAGCATTCTTTCACGATTTCACTCATCATTCCAACTTTGCACTTTTAATCTGTTTTCCACCTAAAAACACGAAATAATACCTCAAATGCACCAATATCTCAAGTATATGAAAATTAACCATTTAGTGCTAAAATACGAACATAAATTCCACAAAACGGTGCTAAATCGGACCCTAAAATACCCAGATTTTCACACTAAAAAGTACACAATTTATACTTATGCGGGACAGAAGTAACATGAATTTTAAGCTCGTACGCCAAGGAGCGATATGTGTACATTTTTCACTCGTGTCGAGGAGTATTATGTGGACAGTTTTCTCTCGTGTCGAGGAGCATGAGTAACATGCAGTTTTTAGGCTCATGCATCAAGGAGAGTAATGTGTAGAGAGTTTAGCTCGTGTGATGGGCGCACTACAACATATGTCTTATTATATAACACCATAAAAATATTACTTAATGATGAAAAATATTATTATAGATCATAAGTAACGTTTTTTCGGTGTCGCTGTTGCCCTTGTTACCTAAAGTCTAATATTACACTTTTTTTTTGCTTAAGATAACACCTCATATCCATTTTAACATTTTATTATAACACTTTTAAAAATGTTACATATACTCTTTATGTAACATTTTTTCATCTGAATATAACATAATTTTGTTAATACCTTTAAATGTAAATGTAACATTATGTAAATTATTTTGTTAATACTTGTAAATCTAATGTAACATTAAATATATTATTTTTCTAACACTTATAAATATAATGTAACATTAATTACATAATAATTATATCACTTTTATGAATACATATAACACTTTTATCAAATAATAATGTAACACATATGTTAACATTTTAGGTATTTATGTAATATTTAATAATAATGTTTTTTTATTATTTCAATAAACAAAATATAATAATAATAATTTAATTTTTATAATTACTTTATATTTATTCTGAAAATTTTAAATTACAATAAAAAATTAATTATACAACATACACAGTATATTGAAGGCACAAAAGTGCATTCTCAAAAACTAGCTACTTGGTGAAGCTGCCGCTAACGTTTGTCTAAAATCAATCATTATGATTAAATCGCCTATCTATTAGCTTGCATATTTACAATTAGAATGAAATATAAAACTAGTCAATTACAATTTCAAATCTTGAATGAGAAAATCAGAGCACAAGTGCATCTGTAGATTCATCCAACTACATCTTTTTTTTTTGGAACCATATATATGAAGAGATACCTTACTAGGATCTTCTTGTGCCGGATCCCGAAGAACAAATTTCTTTCTGTGACAAAAAGTAGCATTATCATCAAAGTTTTGCATTAGCCACAACCATTTGATTATTAGAACTCTCATCAGAATAGGGTTGATCTGTTAAATAAGTTATAGTCAATGATCGATTTCATATAAAATCCTATGCAAAGATGATGTGCAGTATGTATCACCTCCAACATTTTGTAATCACACAGAAAAATTCGTATAATTTCTTTACTTGTTCATTGGAAGCATTTGTATCAGCAACCTTTGGAGACCATCGTCAACCGCCTTAGCAGCATACTGCTCATAAGTAATTCCAGTAAAAGCATCACCAATTACCTATACTCAGAAGAGAGAGCACTCACAACTAGAATTAGGTAACAACAAAAAAATTTTAAAAAAATAGTATACATGTTATAGGGGTAAACCTTTATAATCACTTCTGGATGTGTCTCAACAAGATCCTAAGGTGGGCTAGTCCTTTTGAGCCTTTCTGTTTTCCTTCTTTGTTTTACTCTTACATGTAGTTCTAGTAAATAGTTTGTTGAGAACAACTCAAATTTTAACTAAATATAACATTTATTTTATACATTGCTGAACGAGATTCTACCATATAACATTCTTACAAGTTACAATATAAATTAATCCTAATGAAACAAGAAAACATGAGAGAAATATATGTTTGTTATCAAGAGTCTCAACACCTGCACCACTTCTAATTTGCGAACACTCAAAAAGAAAAGAAAAAATTGATTCAAGAATTATGCTTGCATGATTAAACAAGTCGATAATGTGTGTTCTCCCATTGCCATGGTTAAAGAAGATAAATAGACTCCAAAGCCATATTCTACTATATATGGACATGATGATTCAATGGAAAGAATAAATTATGCAAAGGGACCCATTTATAAGTTATAATTTGGATATTGTTAACATGAAACAACAAATGCATGAAAAATATCAAGACTAATGTGCATTAAACAACAATAGATCTTATTTATTATGCAAGTGTCTTGAATATTCCAGTGCTAATTTGTTGGTCCCTAAATATCAGTAAATAACCTTCTAAGATAGATGTTACCTAACACACCTCCCATAAAAACCCCATGAGCCTGCTGATGCGGCTACAATGTAGCATCTACTAGTTACGTGTACGTAACTATCCTCCTCCTCCTCCTCTCTCTCTCTCTCTCTCTAAACACATACATATATTATTATAGGTTCATGCTTTATTAAAGTTAATCAAACTACATGAATCCAGTCCATCCCCTTAACTTAACACAAAACACACCACATTTCAAACATATATGAATCTGACCAGTAAATAAACCTACATGAGTTACAATTATTCCACAAAAAATTACACTATGGTTTCTATGAATTCGAGTGAGGTGGAGCAGAAGCCCTTATCAGAACTTCCATTTTTCATATTGAGAGAAATAACAGTTACAGTTACTTACCAGGTAACCCCTAATCCCGATTCTTTTAGAAGGTTAAGATGAAGGAGCTTAATGAGATGGCACAGTGTCGGAGACGATCATAGCAGGCAGAAAAGTAGGCTGAGGAAGAGCGGGGACGGAGGCGGGCCAGAGTCTGAAGATCTCTTAAAAGAAAAATAGGTTGAGCAATATGCTTACATTTTCAATGGTTAGAAAGCTATTATAAAGAATAAAAAATAAAAAAATTATTACACCAACTAGTGTGTTTATAATCTCAAAGTCAATCCTCTAACAATCTCTGTTAACAAGTATATCAGTAATACTAAAATCTACTTAAAGCAATTAGAGGCAGTCAAATACTATGCAACAAGGCAGCCAAAGGATATATACAAAAAATATGAAATAAGCATCAGAACTAATTGAAAAGCTTAAAAGAGGCATTTTCAGCATTTAATCTAGATGAAGGGTCAATAAACTCAACATCTAATCATGCCAATTGAAACAAAGGAAACAAGGGCAAAACATCAAACATTTAAATGATTGATTTGGTAAAAATCAGAAATTAAAAGAAATAATTAATAAATCATTACTTCTTAATTATATGCGACTTGAGAGATATTGTTGTGAAATATATGCATTTTCAATAGATTTACGACCATTAAAGATGAAATTGCAATTTAAAGATTCATATTCACTTCTCAAAAAGAGGGGTATATAAGATACATGATGTAAACAAACTCAAAACCACGCATCAGAGGCACTTAATCTCAATATTCTATAATGTTTAATGGGTGTATCTCAGTGATTTTTGAGATGATCCGTCTTTGAGAAACTTGCATCTTTCCATACACCTAGTTTTCAGAATAAATAGTGAGATATAATCGAATAAAATATAAGACTGAAATCGATATGAACATATATACATTGCAGTTGGCCCATCTCAGTTCTTGGCATTTCCTTCATTAACAGAGTTTTTATATTTATTCTTTTTTTCTTTTTTAATCTGTAGCACAATGGAATAAGTTCTAGCTGGTTACTTACCTAAAAAAATGTCAAAAAAGTAAAAAAAGGATAAATTAGTACAGGATTTTTTTAAACCAAAAACTCACTGAACTGTATAGTATATCTCAAGGATGATTTTATCAAAGAGAGGTGCCTGGCCCTAAATGATATATTCCCTTTGTTCAGGAGCAATGTGTTGCATTTTCATTTTTACAGAAATTAAGAAGAGTCGGTTCTTAATTAGGGATATGTTCAAGGCTAGTTGCTTATTTACTCCTCTATAGGGCTTATTTAGGTTAATCAAATAACAAAATTAGATCCCCTAGATTGTTCTGAAACAGGAATGTTGCAAATTAAAACTATCAAAAGCTATGATAAGAGTTAAACTATAATATGTATTTGTCAAATATCCACGTCACATAAAAATTTAAGAGATATATGTATGTGAGCGTATAAAATAAAACGATAACAATTATATTAGAATTATGCAATATCATTTAATATCAGTACAGATTTTTAACCCTCTGATGGCTTCTAGCAACTCATATCTCTTAAAAATCAAAACAACACTATATCAGCTACTTGCGAGCTTTCATTTCAGACCTATTGGATCTAATGTTATAGCATATAGATAGATTATTCATATGTATTAGAAGATCAATAATTAAGGTTAATGAAATCAATACAACATACCATAGCTATCTTGTGTAATATTTAACATTATAGCCATCTTCTGTATTATATGCCATTACTACAGATTAGTCACATATCCATGTCCCCACCTATAACAGAATGTTAATGTTAACATCAACCATCACCAAATACAAACAGAAAAACTTAATTTGTCCCAGAAAATTGTTGACGACGACTCATAGAAAGATGGCAAAATAGAACATGCACAACAATCAATGGAAGTCAAACATTCACATCAAGTACATCAAAGGATAAATTCCGGGACTTGGATAAATAGTTCGAAATGATAACTAATGCCACAACAAGGATCCTTCCATACATGCAAACTCCACAATCTAAACATTTGAAACAACAAATTTTACACTTGACAGAGCAGAAAAACTCGCTGATAGATCAAAATTCATGCACTCACCGACCAATTGAGCATAAACCCTGGATCATCATTCATCAACAAAACTATAAAATACAGAAATCCTTAATAAATCATACTCATTAGTTGAAACTATCCAAGGTTTAATACAATGAATATTGAGTAAGAGAAAGGTCGATACTCTTTGAAATTCTAATTATCTGAACTTCTAACAGAATACTATTGAAATGAAAAGGAATCGAACTGTAATTAAATTTTGTGAACATCTTACTCCAAACCTAGACGAAATCGATCTTATATAGATCGTTCTGGCCATACTCCGAATGGAGTCTTCAACTACGGCATACCCCTGTGCTTGCAGACCGCGGGATCCTTGCAGATACGATAGCACTCTTGCAGTAAAACAAAAAATAGGATTAAAGGGCAGCAGGAATAGGGCATACATAAAAAACTAAAATTAAAAAAATAGTAATTGATATCTGCATACTTTATTGCTATGAACTTAACATTTTGTGAAGCATACTCCCTACAATTAACCAATGAATTCTTGGTTAACATATAAGATCTCTCAAATGGAATTTCCACTATTGTAGGGCTTCTTGATAGGGAAATCAAAACTATAATCTTAAGAGAATACCTCTCATTCTTCGACGGAAAAATCACCAGCACGCTCAATTTCTATAACCGCGCGCCCAATTTGATAGACTTACCTCCCACTCTAATTATCCTAAGCGGGATGCAGAGGCCTGATTGCAAAATTAGGATATGGTTTCAAATTTCATTTCCTTTCTTTTTATTCTTTAATTTTCTGTTTTTTATTTAAATTCTATTTATATTTTTACTATTTATTTCATTTTAATTTTATTAAAAAAATTAGTTGTTATTTTTTTCAATTAATTTTATAATATTCTTCTTTTTATTTTTGCAAAGAGAGACCATGAATAAAAGTAATAATATTTTATTGAAATGTGATACTCAATTAATAAAAATTGAATGTTGTAATAAATTATAGGCAAAGACTTGTGTGAGACCGTCTCATATAACGTGAGACGATCAGAAAGTGATAACATTTATAATGAAAAGTGATACTAAATTAATAAAAAGTGATAATGTTATTTCATGAACAAATTATTATAGTATAAATGAAAAATGATAATATTTTATAGCGAAAGTGATAACGCGAATTTTTAAAAAAATATATCTTTAATAAAAAAAGTTATAACTTACTAAAAAAACGTAAAATAATCTCATGAGATGGTCTCCCCCAAAGTCATTCATGAATAATTTTTTTAAAAATAAATTTTAGACATTTATATAATTTATTATTATTATTATTTTATTATTATTATTATTATCAATACATATTGTATTTTTAAATTAATGAAATAATAATATTATGTTAAATTAATAACAGAGTCTCTTATGAAATGATATTTATGTGATACGGTTTTTGTGACATGTTAAAGTATACTTATTAGTAATTCAATGATATTTTTCTAATGTATGCTGAATGATGCATTTAAATATAATAATTTTAGAATATTATAATATGACTCACTACTTACATACCTTAATTATCAATAAACATATTTTAACTTATATAATATATAATAATTTAATAATATGTCCACCTATCTCACTTGTCTAATTAGAGTTCCCCTAAATAAATTAGTTATGAGTAATATCATATTAATTATTTAAAGATCAGAATAAAGGACACAAAAATTTGATTCACATTGGCATACTAGTAAGAGTTAGTCTCTTGTGTTCCATGTAAATAAGGTATATAAGGGTACATCATTTTGAGAGAGTATATGTGAAATTGATTGTGAAAAGGATCGACTTATTATTAAAATATAGTTGTTATAGGGTAAATTATGTTTATTAATAGTTAAAGTATGTTTGTAGTGAATAATAATATTATAATACTAAAAAAATATACTTTAATTCATTATTCATTATATTTTAAAAACCTACGAACTAGCATATCTTACTTAAGTAACAATTATACTTTAATAACGGATCAACTTTCTAACAACCTAACTCACATATTTATAGTTTAAAATATGTTTGAAATTTTTTAGTACTTAATTATTTATAATTTAGTCTGCACGTAAAATATGCGCTAGAATTTCAAGAAAAATTATTATTTACTATTTAATTCATGGATGCCTAAACTGATTCCAACGTACTCCAACGTACTTATCATCTAAATTATATGACAAAGCACTTGCAGGAGAGTTAAAATTGTCTAACAGGAAAATTTATATGGAGGGAGTAAAATTTGATAATATTTTAATAAAAAATATATTAAATTTAATAAAAAATAATAAATAATGCAGTTAATTACTCATGAAATACAATTAAAAATGATAATATTTTTAATAAAAACAATAATATTCTTGATAAAAGTAATAACTATTAAAAAAAAAAAGGTAGGTTTCGTGTGAGACCGTCTTACGATGAGACTATTTTTCACTTTATAAAATAGTTATCACTTTCGCTATAAATCATTATCAATTTCGCTATAAAATGTTATCACTTTTTATTTATACTATAAATTGTTCATGAAAGAACATTATCATTTTTCAATAATTTATTATCACTTTCCTTCATAATAATTATCACTTTGTGACCGTCTCACGTAGGACTTACGTGATACTGTCTCATACAAGTCTTTGCCTTAAAAAAAATTATTATAGTCTCAATCGCATTTGTTGGTCAAATTTTTTTAGAAAAAAGACTATAATTTGTATTATAAATATTTAAGCAAACACAACCTTTTTTCTAAAATTTTATTTTCAATTAAATTCCATCAACCTGGAAAGTAGTAATACTAAAATAAAAGCGACAATAAGAAATATTTTTTGGAAATGAAACGTCAATCCACTATTAACGCTTTCCCTTTACCTCTCCATCTCCATTTCAAAATAACCAGCGTCAATACAGACGGCAAATTCCCAGAGGAGTTGATGGAAAGGCAGCCCATTCAATCACAAGCTGCTAATCAACGGTAAGAAAGATTTTCTGAATGATGTGTCGCTGCAGTGGGATTTTGTGGCTAGTTACAGCGCTAGAAAAATGTTGAAGCAGAGCAATCAGCTCTCTCTTCCGAACAGGTAACTATATTGAAGGATGCTATGTCCCAATTCTCTTCAAAGCAGAAGATTGTTTAAGCCCAATTTTATTGTTCTACTTTCTAATGTTCCAACTATTTCAGGAGATGAAGGAATCAGTGCAGTCCAATTTCAGGCACCAAGTCTCTCTCCTTGTTAACACAATGCTTCAGACAAGTACGAATTTGCACGTATAACAAGGTAACTTCTTGTCTTCTACCAAGCATTTGTTTTGAATTTTGAAGGATTTAAGGATGAATATGAAATTCATAGTGGCGTATTTATCAGTTGTGTTCTTGAAATGTATTGAAGGTGCACCACTTGTTCTAGGAAAAGGGATTTTGATTTTTTGAGCTATAAAGCATATATGACAATTCTGTGTGCAGTCGGTAAGAACTATATTTTGACGACATAAGACAATTACATTAAGTTGATGACAATTACATTAAGTTGAACTTCTTTGATCAAAATGGGGGTTCTGCTAGCAATAGTAGCCCTGTTTGATAAAATCAAATTTAAAAAGATATACTAGAGTTGAAGAACGAATCAGTGGTTCTTCTGCGGAACGGGATGCACAATATAAGTTAGCCAAGAAACTTATTGAATGAGTCCTCTTGGATCTTTATATAAAAGGCAAGTTTCTAGTGTTGAAGTGTACTACGAATCTTATTGAATGAGTCCTCTTTTTATATAACTTTGTCCTTGCAATGATAATGACATAGAATGAATCTTCTTTTATCCCTTGGTCTTCATTCCTTTCTTAATTTCAGATTTTAGTAAGTTGCGATGATGTTGACGAACATAATTATATGCTTTGGAGCTATTATCTGGTAATGTAGCTGATTAATCCTCATATATATCATCTGATTCCCAAGTGAATAACTACTAAGACAGGGGAGAAGCTGGCTGGAAAATAATTGTAACCTGTAAGCATGCTGCTCACTTTTCTTCAGTTGCATTTCAACGTTTCTTTCCTGATTTTAGATCATTGTACTCATTTCTTACCACTAGATGCAATTTTCGTAATCAGCAATTTCAATGTGTGGTAAGAAATTCATCATCATTGCAGAAACTTTATTTAGTTGATGAACAACTTGAAATAGAATTTTGGATGATCCATGTGTCATGAAAGTACTTTGGGAAACTTGGAAGACTCTGCCTAAGTGTCCATCCTGTTCAAGCTACTATAATTCTCAGGTACATTATGTTGGTTATGTTAAACAAGTTCCTTGTGCTAGATAGATTCATATTCTAGCTCAATATGGTTGTATCCTATTTGGCTTACTATGGTGGTATCATATTTGGTTGTGTTCTAGATTTAGTGTGAAACATTTTGTAACATTTGGAGTTTCGATGACTAAACAAGTAGAATGTCTCACTTACCTGTACGAATAAAACAAAATCCACAAAATGAACAAGAGGTCACTGTTTCAACAATATTCAAGAAAACATAGTTTGAAATTTAAATTCTTCTAAAAATAGTTACAAAGAATGAATTATATTATTCCTATGCAAAAGTCCTGCTGTCAAGACTCTAATGCATCTTATAGCTTACAAAACTCGTTTAAGTAGTGAGTGGAGAACGTAGCTGTGATCCTTGGTGGAGGGTAATTCTCTCAATAAAAAAAGTAAGAAACAGAAACATTACTCCTTGTAATTAAAACCACAATAAAAAAGTATGAGAATGAGAAAAAAAATTCAAAAAAGCGGTGAATGAGTATATGCAAATACCAATACCAACTTAGATAACTAATTACTGGGTCTCAAGTGATGAAACTGAAAACTGTTGATGGTTAGTCATCTCTATGTTTTATTTTGAAAACTGTTGATGGTTAGTCAATTTTGTTGGTTCAATACAAGTTAAAACACTTTCCTAGATTAATATATTGTATGAAACAGCCCGATATAGTGTTGCTGATTTTTGTTTCATGGAAGATTGTTCAAACTAGTGCTAAGGTAGTCAATTTTTTTAGTGTTTACTTGTAAATAATTCTGGTATTAGATAGAAGGAATAGCAACGAATTAGAGTGTGCAGGAAGAGAAAGAGCTTCAAAGTTGACACAAATGGATTTATATATTGAAGTAATTAAATTAATGTTTTAGTATTAAGGCAAATGGGTTGTCTCCAAAAGCGAAAAGAGAGCAACAAGGAGAGGCCAAAGAGGATTGTCCCCGATACCATAAAGTAACAACATGAACTACCAACCTCTTCTAGGTTAGAAGTACTAGTATAACAGGAAGAGGAGGAGGAACCAACCATCTCGTGCAACAAAGAAAAAGAATCGGTAGTCCTTCATCTGGTTGGAATTCTGGAATCAATAGAGAACTTGGGCAGCTCATCATCTTTACTTCGCAACAACACCCTTTAGGATTTGCTGTCTTTTTGCTTTGGTACTCTTGTTTCTCTTGAAGTAGTTCATGGTTTTGGTGCATTATGTTTTTTCTGTAATTGTTCACTTTCTGGTGTATTTGCTATCTTCTTACTATTTTGCTAGTTGTTTTGGTTCCTAGCTGCTGGTTCATTTGGGCTCGCTTTTAGGATATTAGCTGAACTTGGTTTCAATTTTGGTATTAATTGATTAGAGCAAGCGTACTCTATCGCGTAGTAGACCGTAGTGACTACGTGCAAAATTTAGAAATATCGAACCCAAAGACGAAAGTGGGTAGCCGTATTTGAGAAATGCTTTACTCTAGTAGGATTAATCAATAAAAGGAGGGGGTGTTTAACACTACAATTAATAACTAGAAAAGCAATTAAAGATAGAACATGTACAAATGGGATGAATGATGGATGAAGGTGAACAATCTAAGAAGTATGTAAGGCAAACAACATCATGGAAAAGGCTCATGTAGACTCACACACATGCATGCATTGAAGGGCTTCATGTTATGATATTAAGGACAATCACCTATGTACTCCTAATTCCTATGGCCAAGGCAATTAGGTTCTCAACTCTTTTACAAGTTTAAATCTCCTAGAATTGTCTCTTACTCTCAATTCCCATGAAGGTACTATGATCATAAGTTGGGTTCCCCTCACTAGTTCATCACTAATGCCCTATCATGAGGTTCTAAGCACAAGAAGGGTATGACTTACCTCTTCTCATACTAACTAAGTCATATCATTCAATCAATGATTCAATTAAACCATTAAGCATAATATTGGAATGACCATCCTAATACTATGAATAGAGAATTTAATCACACAAATCATACATAAAATGAGAATAAGTATTAATGATAGAAAATATCCATAATAATCATTTCATCAAACATGTGGTGTGCAAAATCTACATAATCCCTAACCAATCATATTGCTAGCCTCACATGAGGACTAGCCACAAAAAATCATTACAAATCTTATACAATCCATGACATGCTCCAATTGAGCCAAATAATGAAGAAATTCACAAATTAAAGGTAAGTTGACTTCCCTTTCAAAGTAGGCATTATCTTCCTTCAACATGCTCCAATCTTCACTCCTTGATTAATTCCCCTTCTTAGATTGGTGGATGAATTTGAGGAGATCAAGTGGATTTGATGGATGAAGGGTATGAAGATGGATGAAATAGAGTTAGTGTGTGAAAATGTGGTGTAAAATGTGTGTGGAGCTGATCCCAACTGATTCCCCCTTTATTTTACACTCAAAATAGACATTTATACCACCTGGAAGCTTCTAGAACACGTTCTAATCATAAAATTGACTTCGCGCCGAGCTCGGGTCGAGTTCGGGTTGGTGTAACGCAGTCTTTCGCACATAACTTTCACATCCAAAATCCGATTTGGGTGATTATTGCGCTTACGTGATCCTCTCTTCCTTGGCTTTCTATGAATATAAAGAAATGACAAAACTTCCAACATTTGAAGGTGTAACAAGTCATGCAATATAGCATAATCGTGCTAAGTAGGAACAGCTTGCGCGACGTCACCATGATAATCATAACTTTCTCGTTTGGGCTCCAATTGAGGTGTTTCTTATGCCAAAACAATCATCTCTTCTGTGGCTTTCCAACCATGTATCACAGTTCTAGTTTTGAGCTCCACAAGAGTACAGAAAAATTACACAAGTTGGACGTGCATTTTTCAGCATTTTGCTTTGGCTTGTTCTCTCTCGTTTCAACTCCTAATTGAGCTCCGTTTTGTCACACATCTTCCTTATCGTGTCTAGAATCTATTTCTACCTGAAAATCACACAAATTACATCAAAGTACCAATTCTCTAAATATTTACAAATATTACTCAATTTAAGACACTTAATCATGAAAATCACACATTTATCATTTCAAAGCACAAATCTCCATATCTTCATATAACACCACCAAAAGATATACAAGATGAATAAAAACACAAGAAAAATTACACAAGTTGGACGTGCGTTTTTCAGCATTTTGTTTTGGTTTGTTCTCTCTCGTTTCAACTCCTAATTGAGCTCCGTTTTGTCACACATCTTCCTTATCGTGTCTAGAATCTATTTCTACCTGAAAATCACACAAATTACACCAAAATATCAATTCTCTAAATATTTACAAATATTACTCAATTTAAGGCACTTAATCATGAAAATCACACATTTATCATTTCAAAGCACAAATCTCCATATCTTCATATTACACCACCAAAAGATATGCAAGATGAATAAAAACACAAGAAAATACAGAAAAATTACACAAGTTGGACGTGTGTTTTTCAGCATTTTGCTTTGGCTTGTTCTCTCTTGTTTCAACTCCAAATTGAGCTCCTTTTTGTCACACATCTTCCTTATCGTGTCTAGAATCTATTTCTACCTGAAAATCACACAAATTACACCAAAGTACCAATTCTCTAAATATTTACAAATATTACTTAATTTAACGCAATTAATTATGAAAATCACAAATTTATCATTTCAAAGCACAAATCTCCATATCTTCATATAACACCACCAAAAGATATACAAGATGAATAAAAACACAAGAAAATACATAATAAAGAGACACTAAAATCTAGGTGAAAATGACACCGATCATTAGCCAATGACAGTTTGATTGATGTTCTGTTTGCAGACCCTTGTTGTCTCTTGTTGTTTCTTTTAAGCTGTTTGTTGGCCTTTGAAGTTGTTTTCTGGTTTTTCAGCCTTTGCTATTTGCTACTAGATGTTGGAATTTTCTTGCTACATCCTTTTGATTTCAAGTTTTCAGTGCTTTTTGCTCTTTTGAGTTGCTGGTTCTCTTTATTATCAAATCTTGGGTTGCTGGCATTTTTTATGATTTCATGGCTATCCTAATGGGTTTTGCTGCTATACCATTCCTGCTGTTTTCTGCCTTATTGTTGCTGGTTTGTCACCCTGTCTTACTTAGTTAGCTGCTGGTTTTTCTTGTGTTTAGACTTCTAGAGTGCCTCTGTTTGTTTCTTAGCAGGCTGTGTTTTCATGCTGCAGTTGGTTTTCTGTTATATTTTCTCTGGAATAGCTTTTTGATTTCATTTCTGCCGTGTGTTCTTGCTGCTGGTTTTTATTTACAATGCAGGCTCTAAGGCTCCCATTTGTTGCTGATTTTTGCTGCCATTTTGGCCACTATGATCTTCTTCTCTAGCTCATGTTCCAACCTGCTAGAATCTCTTTACTCATGCAACATTTTTCTGATTAGAAGGCTATATTAATGAACTATTCAAGCCTGATCTGTTGTGGCCACTCTTTATTTGGAAGTCTTACTTCCTACTTCCATTCTTTATTTGGAAGATGTTATCCACTTCATCTAAAAGGCCAGGCCACCCTTCATCTAATTTTTAACTTTTTCATGTTTACTTTTTTGGTTGTATACTTGCAGCTTACTAGAAAGTTCTTATGTCCATTCCATAGTTTCCGTTTGCTTGCCGTTTGCTTGTGTAGTTGACTTATTCCGATCAAGATATTTTATTTATTTAATTTTGTATAAATAAATTAAGGAGTTTATGTATGCACATTTTTATATAAATATCAATTTTAAATTGTATAGGGTAGGTTGAACTTGAATTAATTTCATGCTTATCATTTATAAAATTCCAATCAACTTTTTTTACATTTGATTAAAATTATATTTTTAATTATTATTTAATTTTTTAATTTAAATATTCGACTCACTTATTAATAATACACTTATAATTTATTTCTAGACATTCTAATTTTTTTTAATTAACACATTATACGTATTGTATATAGAGCAAAATGAATACTTAACAAAAGCTTTTATTAAGCACATTTAAAAAAAATAGAATTAATTGTTTTTTTTTAAAAAAAACAAAGATATATCTAATATATTATTAACATTATGCCCATATTATTTATTTATTAATATGTTTTAAATTTTATTTATATAGATATTTATATACATATAATTTAATAATCATTATGAAGATTATAAATATACATTTATTAAATAAAAACTACATTAAAGTATAATATAAATATTTTATTTGTGTTTAAAAGTGTTATTTAAAAATGTTACTTATATAAAAGTGTTGTGTAATAATGCTACTTATAAAAAAGTGTTACATGAGAAGTGTAATTTATGTAAAAAAATTATATGTAAGTGTTACATATTAGAAAAGTGTTATTCGTGTATATTGCTTATATAAAATGTGTTACAAGTGTGTTAAATATTATAATAATTTAGAAAGTGTTATGAATTTGTGTTAAATATATTAAAAGTGTTACTAAGATGGTGTTATGTAATGTCACTTATGTTGTACTGGCGTTTTCTCAACACACAATTAATCCCCAAGTATGAAGGATGTAACTGTAGCTTAGGCAAGCGACCAAATTATAATTATTGAACCCAAGGGACGGAAGATTATCAATTTATTATTATCTAAATTAACTAAAACTATTGTTTGGCAATTTTAATTGAGGAATTATTAATCTACTAAATAAATAATTAAATAACAAATAAAATAGAAAAACATTAGAGAATAATCGAAAGTGAATAAGTGAGAAGATAGGTAGTTCTTCAGGTCATCCAGTTTCACTAATTAATGTCCCTTCCATATATCAATATTCGACTCTGCCTTGTGGAATATAGACGCATCACTAAATCATATAAATCTACTCTATAGCACAATTAAATAAGCGTGTAACACATGCGAATTACCTCAGAGCAAGAACATAATTTCACCCCCCCTTTCTAGGTACTATCAGTATCAATTATTTCCCGTGCACTAAGTACTTTAACCCGATATGATCTCCCTTTATAGGTACTATGAAATCATCCTCTTTATCCTACTTACTAACCGGAATTCAATCCAATAGTAAGTATTTATATAAGATAGTTCTAATGAAATTTCGGAGTCTCCTCACATAGAATCATAACATGGAATCTTGATCAGCAGTGAACGCGCTCAATCAATAACCACAATATATATTCAGACTCTATAAAATAGTTAATGATGCACAAAATAATTCTGAATATGAATTAAAAACACATAGTCTTATATAAAATAAACCACAAGTAGTGTTGTACGTAGTATACATGCGGAAGTTCAATTTACTAGTAAAACCTTCATAAACCCTAGAACTACCGAAGCGGTTCTAGCCCATGACGCTTCAAAGAACATTCATGGTGATTGGATAAATCTTACCCACAGTCTTGAAATTTAAAAGATAAATTAAGAAACGAAATAAACCCTAGACGCGGGCACCGTCGCATCTCTCTCTGTCTTGAATCTTAACTTGATCTCACATGATTCGACAGACGAATCTCTCTCTACAGCTCCGATGGATGGAGTTAGGGTTTGGATGTGATGTAGGATGGATGTGGAATCTAACTCTCTTCTTGATCTGATCTATATCCCCTTTTATACTTGTAAACTCTCCTTACGGACCTTTACTCTACTTTTTCGTGGAAAATATGCACATACACGCACTAGAGGTGCGAAATTACCAAAAATAGACATACGTGTCCTTGCTCGACCAGAATGGTCTTGGTCGAGCAACGATCGAGTTGTTGGATTGTATACTAAAAGTCTAGCTTTTTGTATGAACAATACGTTAACAATTAATTTGAAATGAGAATCATATGATCAAATGATTGCGTCTTATAATTTATTTATATGCACGATGCAATAGTCCACTTACTTTATACTGTAGATAATATGTTGTGCGACAACACGCGGAAGATCATATTATTGGTTTCCATATAAAGTATAAACAGTGCTCCTCGAGAAGTAGTGCTGCTTCTATGGTGTGCTGTTGATTGTAGAAGGAATCCGTGTCCGTCATAGGTTGATGATGTCCCCTTGAGGAGCTCATAAGGATTATCATGTAAACCCTGTAGGTGGATTTATTCCGGCATGATAATGAGGTTGAGTGGTACTACTCTTGGATGAGATATTAATTAATGAAGTTGTCAGTAACGTAATTAATTAATGGACATTGTATATCTTAAACATGGGAAAACTAACGAGCTCATAATAAGAAGTAGTCTATAACGTAATTATGGGATTAGAACGATAGTGCAGTAATAATATTTTAGTGAAATATATTATTATTATTGGACTTAAGTATAAGCTTTGGGCTAAGCTTGGATACTTAAGCCCAATGGAGGCCCAACTCTAATTTCTCCTCCTGGTCCCTGCTGTAGCCCATATATAAGTCATCTCAGCTGTTCTAAACCTAATTATCTGCGCCTAACATACGTGAGATAGAGAGTGAACAACAAATTGAGAAGATCTCGAGGATCGTCGCCCATACGACGTCGAGATTGGATTTGGGAATACAGCAGAAGACCGGAAGGTTGTTTGCTGCTGCTGTCCACCACGTTGTACAATTTTTATAAAATTGCACAGACCTCAGAACTGAATGTGTAATATACTGACGGAAAGCCACAGAAAAGAGGATTGTCTGTACGTGTAGATCATCCCAATCAGAGTCGGATGAGGAAGTTATGGCCATTCTCGTAAGGCTGCGCAAGCAGCCGACGAGAATTCATCTTCTCCAACATACCCTGGAGAAAAGTAATGCGTTTCTTGTTTACTTGCTTCCGCTGCTTGTTAAAAACGTATGGAACCCTAATGATTCACGTTAACCAAATGATCGAATGCCAACACGAGTGGCATGTCTGTAAAATGAAACTTTGTCCAATGTCTTGCTCGACCAACTCTGATGTTGCTCGACAAAATCATCTTGGTCGAGCGGCACATCGAAAATCGTATTTTTTTATTCTGAGCACTTCTAACCTATTTTCCTGTATAAATATGCTCAAATAGCCTCAGTAGCATCTGATTCGTTGCTTTTCCATAAACAACCCAATTTGCCTTGATTATAGACCAAATCGTACTCAATTTCTACATAAATTAGAGCTCAAAATATGTGAATTCTCACTCTCATCACATTGCGTGTAGAAAGTTTAGTCTCTTCTGAAGGAGATTTTATTTTATGTGTAGATAGTTTATACTCATATCAAGGAGCATTGTGTATAGATAGTTTTAGCTCGTATCAAGGAGCAGAGTGTGTAGATAGTTTTAGCTCATATCAAGGAGCGTAATGTGTTGAGATTAGATAGTTTTAACTCATATCAAGGAGCGTAGCTTGTAGATAGTTTTCGCTCGTATCGAGGAGCATGACTTGAGGATTTTAAATAGTTTAAGCTCATATGAAAGAGCGTAATATAGACAGTTTTCGCTCATGGCAAGGAGCTTTGCGTGGGTTTTAGATAGTTTTAGCTCATATCAAGGAGCGTAATGTAGACAGTTTTTACTCGTGTGAAGGAGCTTTGTTTGTGAATTCTTTTTAGATAGTTTAAACTCGTAACAAGGAGTATAATGTGGATAGTTTTTGCTTGTGCCGAGGAGCGTTGCTTGTGGATTTTTTAAATAGTTTAAACTCGTATCAAGGAGTGTAGTGTGAATAGTTTTAGCTCATATCAAGGAGCGTAATGTAGACAGTTTTAGCTCGTGTCGGGAGCATTGTGTGTAGATAGTTTTCACTCATATCAAGGAGCGTCATGAGTAGAGAGTTTTTCTCTTTCCAAGGATATTTGATTTGATGTGTAGATAATTTATACTCATATCAAGGAGCATCGTGTGGACATTTTTTATTCGTGTCGAGGAGCGTTGCTTGAGAGATTTTAGATATTTTTAGCTCAAACCAAGGAGCGTCATACAGACAGTTTTTGCTTATATCAAGGAGCTTTAAATTTGATTTATCAAAAATTATTGCCCCCAATCTTGGGACGCATTGTTTTCTCTCGCTTCCACTTTATTTCTATGTAACTGCAGTCTTTGTTTGCAGTTCCTCTTCCATCAGCTCATCGAAGGACATGTCTTCAAACTCGTAAATGCCTTGAATAGAAGGCCATTCGATGTTATTTGATATTAGGCTCAACTCCATGTCGTGAGCTCTTGTAGCCAACTCTTCAAAAGTTTTATACTGAATTCCTTGGAGTATGTAGTGAAGATTCCACTCAATTCCTTGAATACATATTTCAATAGGTGAAGTTTCTGACAACCTTTCTTTAGAATTGAGGCTTAGACACCTCCATCTATTAATGTAATCTGCGACATATTTTTCATCACTTTGAAGAGTATTTGTAAGATCCATCATAATAATAGTCTTCGTGTGCTATAAAAATAGTTGAGAAATTTTTTTTCCATTTGCCCCCAATTGTCGATGGAGTCGGTTTCCAAGTCGATGTACCAATCGAAGGCTTTTCCTTTTAGAGATCGGACGAATTGTCTCACCATGTGATCTCCGTATGTCCCAGCATCATTTCATGTCTCAATGAAGTGCGCTACATGTTGCTTTGTGTTGCATTTGCCATCAAATTGTTGAAACTTGTCCTATTCTTCATGTTCATCCTCAACTTATTTTCCATTTGCACTACTTATATTCGCATTCTTCATTTTTTTCATAAGTTGAGAGATCTTTAAATCTTGAGCTTTCATGTGCTTGGCAAGTCCTTAATGGCATTCATCATACTCGCTATTTGCTCCTCGAGAGTTATAGTACTCGTCATCTTCACTGCAATTGTAGTTGAGGTAGATGACAAGCTTGGTGTTGAGCGAGGAGTTGAGGAGACAAAGTTATCTTCACCATCTTTATTGCCGTGTAGTGGCTTATTGTGAGCAACTCCAGCCACATAGTTTGTCTCTGATGATCCTTCGGACATACTTCTTGTAAAGTCTTCAACCTTATCAGTTTGCAGCTCTGAAGGCTTTGATGAAGTAGGTCTTCGTATCGCAATCTTTAATGGAGACATCACTTGAGTCTTCTCAGCCTGTAGCTCTAAAGGCTTTGAGGTAGATGACTTTTTTATCGCAATCCTAAGAGGAGTCATACTATGTATCCTCAAGCTTGAAGAGAGTAGAGATGAGAGGTAGAGATGTCCCATTGGGCGTGCCAAAATTTGTGACAACAAATTTTGTATTTATGATGAAATAAATACAAATTGAGTACAAAGATAATCCAGAAGGATTTAATTTAAAAGATTTGTAAATGGGTTACAATCTCTAATCAATCCTCTGATTTTTCTCTAGAACCAATTTAGCTTTGAATTTGACTTTGACTTGTTGTGTTGATTGCGCTGACTATATTGACAGTGCTAGCTGTGTTGACAGCGTGTGTTGAGCCAGATCTTCAGATGAAGCTTGTCCGAGCTCGGATGTGGAGTCTTGTAACGTTGATCCGGTGGCATTGAGCTTTTTTCGGATTGAAACCCCCAAACTTACCCGTTGCTCGTCCCAAGGCAACAAAATAAAAATAAAGAGAAAGAGAGTAAGAAAATTACCGGGGAAACAAGGACTATGACAAATACCTCATTCACAATACAATTGTCCTCAACTAACGTCATGCAATTCTAATTACATGTAATAATCAATTCATAGCATACAAGATACGACAATCACCACCAATCAGATGCTCCATTGACATGTTCTCACTGGAAGTATATATCACTCGCACTCAAGTGTAAAATATGTACACTTATGGGTTTAGGTGTTTACGCTCAAATTCAATTCAAGTGCATGCGTAACCATAAGCTTGTCTATTGTCTCAAACTCTCCTTTTACTTGTAGCTAACAAATCGTGGATCAAAAAAGTCTTTTATTTGGTTATAATGTAGGCTCTTTGGAATAGGTGGGAAATATATGGATAAGTGATTCAAAAGTCGGATCAATCAAGCTACAGTCTCTCCCGATCTTTCATTCTTCCTCATCACTTCAATCAAGCACAATATTCTCTTCAAACTCTCCCATCTTTCTCCTTCAAACACAACATATTTTTTCAACTTTTCTAGCTCTTCAACTCCATCATTCTCATTTTCTTCACCTTTTTTCTTTCTTTTTATTTTTCGAGGTACCAGTTTCGGGCACTACCTCTCAAATCCTCCATAGGGTACTAGATTTAAGCACTACTCTAGGGTATTTGTTTCCATGGAGTACTAGATTTAAGCACTACTCCACGAATTTTTCTTTTAATCCTTAGGATTCTTTCTTCATCATCCTTATCATCACTCAAATCACCACTCTATTCAATCAAACTTTATTGGCTATCAAAAGAATGGATTTAAAAAGGCTCAAATGGGCTGTCAAGGGATTTATTGAATTCAGGTAAAGAATATGGGAAAAGATGGGCTAAATAGCAAAGATGGCCTAATATCATTTCCATAATATGCTAGACTAATCTTGAATATTCAAGGAGACTCAAGGGAAGTTCTAGAATACACGCACAAGAACGATACTCATCAGAAAAGAAAATATCATACGATTATGGTTCATGATCAACGAGGCTCAAAATCTCACATGGGTTTTTAATAAGTAACATAACACTTTCATGGTAAGCAATATCTCACAAATACACATAGAAATTCATACTATAATATAACTCAAGTACACTTCCTTCATCAATTTCAAGAGTATAAGAATTCGGGCATAGTTCAAAAATTTAAGCTCACATGTCCACAAAACCAAGATCTCAATCCTTCCACTCCTACTAATTAAAAGTACACATAAAAATTAGAATAAAGAAACGAGGGCACCTGATTTCTCCTTCAAAGTATGCACGAGCTCCTCGAGTTGTTCAACTCGGTCAGATCAAAGCCTCAGTGTAGAACTCGTCTTTCCAATCTTTTACCTTTTCTATCATCAAAACTCAAGCACACTTCATCATCACAGATTCATCAATAATGAAATAGGAGAACTACAAAAAAGGCTCAATTGACTATCTAATTTACTCCATACATCATACACACCAACACAACACACTAAATATTAGGTAAGTTGCAAAAAATCATCATATCAACATCGGTTAAAATATTAATATGCCGCAAAAAAATCAACTTCCTAACAAACATTACAAAGAAAAGATTATACTCTTGGTGCTTCAATGAGGTAATAACATCACACCTCCCAAACTTAGTAAAATCGTAAGTTGAAACTAAGTTTGCAAAGAGATGTAATTGCCGATTAGTAAGCACCTTAAATATAATTTTTTTTACTCACACGAAAGAAATAAAGCAATAAAATGGAAGGGCAAGCCCCCAACAGACGCTCATGTTTAACGTCGGAGAGTCACGACAGATGTAACCTTATACTACTGGATCAGATAGCGGTCGTCTCGCATCCTCACCTTCAAGTACTTTCTTTCCCTCTTCTTGTCTACACTCAGCACTTCACCTTTCTTGGTCACAAGTATATGATCCTTGGAATTACCTTCCTCCTATGGCTGTCTAGACACCTCCTTGTCAATCTTCCACTTAAATTCAGAATCATCTATCCTATTAAAATCAAGATTAAACAAGTTAGAAATCACATCTATGCTCTTGCACGATTGAGTCTCCATGGGCATCTTCATTGCTTGATTAAGAGAGAAACCACATCTTCATTATCCATCTGCAGTCTAAGCTTCTTGGCTCTCAACTTCTTTGCTCTTTCCTACTTCTCTCCTATAAGCTCAGTATTCTGCTCTTTGGACAGCTCTGGAGTGTTCTGAACAACAGATGTAGCATTCAGTATCGAAATGGGAAGTGCATGAAGCTGTTCGACCACTGCTTGACCAAAGTGGTCTGGTCGAACAATAGTGGTGTGGTCGAACGAAGGCTCTGTAAACTGGTTCCCGTCATTCAGTTTCTGTTCGACCATCGTTCGACCAGAATGGTCTGGTCAAACAAAGACCCTGTAAACTAAACGCGATCCTTCTCCTCCATAGGTGCTTGTTCGACCTCTGTTCGACCAAAGTGGTCTGGTCGAACAAGGGTTTCTTGGTTGAACTACAGGGCATAAAAGAGAGCATCGGGATTCTATTTTTTTGAAAGCTATTCGACCTCAGTTCAACCATTAGGTCTGGTCGAACGAGGTGGTGTTGGTCGAACAGCGCCCCTATTTTCATCGTTTTTTCTCACCGGCTTCATCGGACCTTTGTACTGCATCTCGGACCTCAATGTGATGGCATTATTCAAAACGTTTCTGTCAATTATTCACGTTCCCAACCATCTCCCCCATCAACAATGTAAGGTCTTTAACTTGTTTAAACAGATCTTCATGATTGGCATCAATCTTATTTTCTAACTTGGCCTCAAGACGATCTACTTTTGCATCATTCCTTGCCATGTACCTGTTCACCGTATCCTCGAAATCCAGTTTCCCTTCTTCCACCTTAGCGCTCGGATCAACACCGATAGGAGGTGGTACTACATTATTGGGATTACTTCACGAAAACTCCAGCCTCCTTGGTTATTGATAATTATCGGGGGGACCACGATTATTGTAGTTCCTTTGATAATTCCGGCTTTCTTGATTTTGGAACCTCATTCCTTGAATACTTTGACCCATAGCATAGTTTGCCTCTTCTATGTCCTCTTGGCAAGCTCCTTCATAGCCAACATCATGCTGCATCATTGGTACTCACTGCGATAAGTCCGTGATCTGCTTTTGCTAAGACTTCAGTAGCTTGCTGATATTAGTCAAACTAGAGATGAGCTCATCGTCTCTTCCTGACTTAACCATAGTATACTCAACCTACGCTACCTTTCCAAGAACATAAGTGTCTCTCACTCTATCATTTGGCCAATCTCTTGAATTCATCGAAATATCCTCAAAGAGCTTTTCGGCCTCCACGGATGACTTTGTAAGCAATGCTCCATTTGATGAAGCATCGAGTAAAACTCGAGAGTCACAGTCCAATTCGCTATAGAAAATGCTGATATATTGAGCTTTAGATAGCCCATGTTGCCGGCACTTCCTAAGCATGTCCTTGAATCTGTCCCATGCCTCATGAAACTTCTCATTACCATGGATAGCAAATTGATTGATTTCTAATTTTAACTTAAACACCTTTGAGGGTGGCATGTATCGCTCCAATAATTTCACTTTTAATTTCTCCCAGGTATCACATTCAGCAGCATTAAGATTATCGTACTAATCTCTCGTTTTTTCATTCAGCGAGAACTTAAACAAGATGATCTTCCACACATCCTCATGAGCTCCTGCATCTTTTTGTGTACTTGCATACCCAAGAAACTTATTCAGATGTTGCTGAGGATCTTCACAGGTTCCCCAGAGAAGAGACTCCTTTCAATCATGCTGATAAGAGCATGGTGTAAGTCAAAATCAGCTCAGGCCCCTCTTACCCCTAACAGCCCACATTGCCTCTTCCGTTGTTCTTAAAGACTTCACGGATGGCAAATGTATCAGGATTCGCCGCCATGTTAACCACTTATGCCTCCAAGTTTAGTTCGGTGGCAGCTTCAGTTGCTTGCGGATTCAACTCGTCAACTTCAACTCCTAAATTAAGAGCTTCAGTTGGTTCTACTTTCTTATTCATGTTCTACTTCTTCTTTCTCGATGAAACACAAATCTCAGGGTTAAAAGGTAGTAACTCTCCTGTCTTTGATCTAGTGAGTATACACCTAAGAAAAATAAGCGTTAGAAAACCAAAACAAGAATAAGATAATCTCAATTAAACTAGAAATAATTAACTAATAATTAATGTCATCCCGAGCAACTGCGCCAACGACTTGATGCGCATTTTCTTTGCACGCAAAATTAATCACCAAGTATGAAGGATATCAGTTGCAGTTTAAGCAAGCGACCAAGTTAAATATTGAACCCAAAGGACGGCGTATTATCAATTTAATTATTTACTAAATTAATTAAGACGAAAGGAAATAACGTTTAAGGATTGAATTTTTAACAAATAAATAATTAATTTAAAATTAAAAAAATGAATAACACTGGAAGAATACGAAAGTGGCTCAAGAATGGAGAATAGGTAGCTTGCAAATCTACTCTATAGACATAATTAAATATGTGTGTAACACGTGTGAATAACCTCTGAGCGAGAGACGTATTATGACCACCCCTTTCTAGGTACTATTAGTATCAATTATTTCCCACGTCTGGAACCTAACCGATATGATCTCCCTTTATATGCACTATAAAATTACCCTCTTTATCCTGCTTACTAACCCGAATTCAATTCAATTAATAAACATTCATATATGACAATTCTAATGAAGCTTCGGAGTCCCCTCACTTAGAATCATAACATGCAATCATGTTCGGCGGTGAACACACTCAATTTACAACCAAGATATATATTCAGACTCTATATACCAATTGAAGATGCACAAAACACCCGTGAATATGGATTAAGAAAGCATAATCATATATGAAATAAATCCACAAGTAGTGTTGTACGGAGGACACACAAAAGAGTTTAATTAATTCATAAAACTTTCAAAACCTTAGATCTACCAAAATGGTTCTAGCCCATGATGTTGCGAAGAAATATCATGGGTGTTGGATAGATCATACCCATATGTCCGAAAAATACAAGATAAATTAGTAAACGAAGGAAACTCGAGATGTGGGCATCGTCGCGTCCTTCTCCGTCTTGAATCCTCCTCTTGGTTCTCTTCTTGATTCCAAAGACGAATCTTCAAAGTGATGGATGGATGGAGGAAAGGATGTGAATGATGGTTGGGGGGTGATCCCTCTTGTGGGGTGTAGAATGATTGTGGCTCTCTCCAATCCAATTCCAATGATCAATAATGATGTGATCTACATCCCCTTTTATACTTCTAAGCTCTCCTTATGGGCCTTGGATGGACTTTTACTTTAGACATACGTCAAATTTGGCTAAGGAAACCCGGAATTACCAAAAATATCACAATCGCAATTCTGTTCGACCAAACCTTCCTTGCTCAAACAACTCCTCCTGGTCGAACGCTAGTCGAACGACCTTTTTTAAAGTTTTTGGCATTTTGTTCTACCAGACTTCTCCCGTTCGACCGGATTTCTTCTGGTCGAACGGACTCAAATGGTCGAGCAAGCTTGCGCTGTCTCACCGTTTCGCGCATAACTTCCACATCCGACCTCCGATTTGAATAATTCTTGCGCTCACGAGATCCTATCTTCCTTGGCTTTCAATCTATATAAAAAACTCCAAGAAACTCTTATATTTGAAGGTTTAACAAGTCATGAAATGTGGAACCATCGTTCTGTTCGGCACAGGTTGCGCGACGTCACCACTTTGATCATAACTGTCTCGTTTGGAATATGATTGAGGTGTTCTTTACGCCAAAATGACCCTCTCTTCTGTGTCTTTCCAATCATGTATCACACATCCACTTCAAAGCTCCACCAGAACATAGAAAAATTTCACAATTGGACGTGCATTTTTCAGCATCATTGCACAAATTGCACCTTTACTCCAACTTGACACTTTTAATCATTTTTTCACCTAAAACACAACAAAACACCTCAAGTGCACCTTTTTCTCAAATATATTGAATATAAGACACTTGTGCTAATATATAACAACAATTCTCATCAAACAGGTGTTAAATTGTACACTAAAACACGCTTATTTTCACTCTCAACAAATGTTGACTTGAGAGCTTTTCGCGAAGAATGACGTTGAATGTGTAGAACATAATTGACTCCACAAAGAATGCTGGATGAACTTGGGTGCCCTATTGGAGAGGTTTAGAACTTTGATCTCTGACCGATGACTGTTGACTTGAGTAACATTGGATCGGAGGGGTGTGTAACCTTAATCTCTAATCGAAAGTTGTTGACTTGAAGAACGGCGGATCGGAGGGGTGCAGAACCTTGATCTCTGATCCAAAGCTGTTGACTTGAAGAACACCTGATCGGAGGGGTGTAGAACCATAATCTCTGATCGGAGGCTGTTGACTTGAAGATCTTGAAGGGAGGCTAGACTTTCGTCTTTTCTTGTATTCTTCTGATCTCTTTAGGTGTCTGAGTGTGTTTAGAATGAATGGAGGAGGGCTCCTTATATAGGTGAAGGGTGAGAAAGCCCCATATATAACTCGCAGTCTGATTGGTCCTGGGCTGATTTAATCTAATTCTGCGGGCTTGGGCCTTCCATCTATAACGCAGTTTGATTGATCCAATGCTGATTTGACCTAATTCTGTGGGTTTGAGCCTTCCACTTGTTTAGAGTTTTAGTCAGGCTTATTTGTCTTGAGCCTGATTTATTTTGTCTGGGCTTATTTGACTTGATCTAGCCTACTTATCAATTATTTACTCATTTATTTTAGGAATTAATTTATTTAAATTCCTTAATAAATAATTAATTAATTAATTTTTAATGTGTAATTTGCCACATATTTTCCTTTAATATGCAATAAAATAAAAGTGGCTACACACACGATTCTGGAGATGGTATGAAGTATGTCGAAGGGAAATGAAGTTCTGAATTTTTATTGGGTAAAGGCTTTACACACGGCTGTATACATTCTCAGTCTTTCTCCTACAAAAGATGTTTGAAATAAACCATATGAATATTGGTACAAGTCGAGACCAAAAAATATATATAATTATAGTTATATATTGAAGGGAAAAAAATTTCACCATAGCTTTCTCCTAAAAAAAAAATCATGTCAAATTTTAACTTATTATAGATTATATATACACAAATAAAATATTCTTTAATATGTTTGTATTTATCTACTTATTTTTCTTATTAAAATACATATATATATAATTTATAAAATTTTTACTTAAGTAGTATATATTTTTATTTAATTATTGTAGGAGGATAATGAAGGAAAGAAATGATCCTTAAATCTCAATACATGTTTATTTTTCACTAGAGAGAAAAAATCGGTAGATATATTTCATATCTTTTATCTTCCGTATATCTTTTACATATATATCTGTGCATCTTTCCTTTAAAAAAATTCAAATTTTATAAGATTCTTATATCTTTCATCGTTCCTACTGTAAATTTAAAATACATCACAAAAAAAATTCTTGGTTTCGTCTTCTTCAAATTTTTGATTCCTCTGGTGAAAGATAGCACCAAGGAGCAAGAAGTATCGTCAAAGTATTTCCACTCCAAAGTGGGGTTTCTACTGTAAAGAAGGTATGTAGATTTTATCTAATCTTTGTTTCTCATATAAGAATTCACTTTTTTCTCTTTCTTTTTTATGAATACATGATATTCTTGGAAATTAATATGTTAATTATTACAGGGGGTTTATTTTATCCTTTGATTCCATTGATTTAATCGGCTTATTGCTTATGTTTGTTATTTTTCTCACTTTTAAATTGGTATTTTAGGCATAATTAATCAATAAATAAAAGATGTTGATTGTTTTGGAATGAAACAATGATCCAAGCAAATGGTATTTTCTCATTTTCTCATGTTTGTTTTCTTGTTGGTATTTTGGCAGCCTAATGTGGTCCATGCTGATAGTTTTTACTTATGTCTTTTGAAGAACACTGCACAAGCTTCTCTAACGGTCCTATGATCGATTGATTTGTGTTGTCGTTTCTTTGACTACCAGCTGCTTAATGGTGTCCAGGCAGCCAAATTTTAAAGATGGATGTTATGGTTTTCTTTTTACTTTTGTAACCTGCTATATAGGTTATTAATGTTTTTTTAAAGATAACATATTTTTCTTAGTTTCTTTTAGGATCTAGATTTTAGTCTTGGCATATGTATTTCTTAATTTGAATGTTAATTTTTTTATGAATGGTAATTTTAAATTCATTATGATGTTAAATTTATTTACATTTAAATGTGTTGAATAATAAAATTATTTGATCCTAACATAAATTTTATTTTATATAAAATTACAATATATTATTAGCTACACATAATTAATCTTGAATTTTATCTATACATAAGTACTTAATTTACCCCACATAATATTAATTTTTACATACACATAATGTCAATTTTGTCACACATAATTATCGCCATGTGTCAATTATCGATAATGCACATCATCGGCCATGTCACCATCCACGTCAATGCCACGCCATCATCTCTATCCTCGTCAATGTCCATATCATCATCCATGTTATAAATGTTATATGATCAAAGGAATCTGTGTCACATAAAATAGGTATTTGTTGACACATATATAAGTGTAGATAAAGGTCTAAGATTCACCCACTCATAAGTAATGTGTAAGTAAAAATACTTATCAACACGTGAACAGTACTTCTAATATGTGTGAGCAAAAGATATTGTTCACATATGTAACTATTAACTACACATAATGGCTAAAAACCTAATTTTTTATATATAATTGTTAATAAGTTAAATAAAATACTTATATAATATTCTATTAATTCATCTTTTCACCCGTCCTTTTATACGAGTTCCAATCTTGCAAAGATCAAAATATACATGTATACAAAACTTGAGATAGATGAGTGTGTAAATTCACGTGTGCCCTGATTCATGTGATAATGATGTAAGATTTGATCTTAAGTTAAGATAAATCGAGTTGTATTGTAGAAAGTCATCAATCAGGTGTGTTTCAGTCCAATTGAGTGAATTTTCGAAGGAAAATGGACTAGAAGTGATCGGAACTACAGAAAGGGTCTTGAAGATGTCTGGTTCGACCAAGCAGCGAGCCAATTCGACCAAGCACAGAGCTGTTCGACCAGGAAGAAAGTGGTTTGACCAGGCCCTCTTTGTCGAACTGATGAGCTGAACATGCCCGGATCCATATTTTTACACCCTAGTCATGTATTTTCGTGTTTTCCTAGAAAAAGCTCATCCTAGGTCCGTAAGGAGAGCTCAGAAGTATAAAAGGAAGACCCTATACATGGGAAAAGAGAGCCATTCACCACCTTCATTCTACAAAACATCCGAAACCTACCACCATCCACGGAGCTATGAAGAGAGATTCGTCTGTCAAATCTAGTGAGAACCAAGTGAAGATTCAAGATGGAGAGAGACGTGACGGTGCCCGCATCTAGGGTTTACTTCGCATCTTAATTTATCTTGTAATTTTCAAGACTATGGGTAAGATCTATCCAATCTCCATGATTGTTCTTCGATCAATCAGGGGCTAGAACCGCTTCGGTAGTTCTAGGATTTTGAATGTTTTATAAGTTAAGTGAACTTCCGTGTGTATACTCCGTACAACACTACTTGTGGTTTATTTTATATTATGCATTTTTAATTCATACTCAGAGTTATTTTGTGCATCATTAACTATTATATAGAGTCTTAATACATAACTAGGTTATTGATTGAATACATTCACTGCTAAGCAGGATTTTATGATATGATTCTAAGTGAAGGGATTCCGAAGTCTCATTAGAACTATATTATGTAAATACTTGTTAATTGAATCGTATTCTGGTTAATAAGTAGGATAAAGAGTATCACATCATAGTACCTATAAAGGGAGATCATATCGGGTTAGAGTACTTAGTGCACGGGAAATAATTGATACTGATAGTATCTAGAAAGAGGGGTGAATTATATCTCTTGCTCCAGGATATTCACACGTGTTACACGTTTATTTACTTGTGTCTATAGAGTATATTTGCATGATTTAGTGATGCATCCATACTCCAAAAGACATATTCGGACATTGATACATGAAAGAGAAATTAATAAGTAAAACTGGATGGCCCGAAGAACTACATATCTTCTCACTGATTCACTCTCGTTCAATCTCTACTGTTATTTTTTTAATTGTTCTTTTAGTTATTTAATAATTAGTTAATTAATTATTCAACTATTTTTCCATCATAGTCTTAGTAAGTTAGAATTTAATTTAATTAATAATAATCCATCCTTTGGGTTCGATAATATAATTTGGTCATTTATCAAAGCTACAATCACATCCTTCATACTTGGGGATTAATTGTGTGTTGAGAAAATGCCCATCAAGTTTCTGGCACAATTGCAGGGGAAGGCATTAATATTAATTTATTATTTCTAGTTTAATTGTGACTAAATCATTCTTGTTTTTATTTTTTAACAGTTATTTTTCTTAGGTGTATGCTCACTAGGTCAAAGGTAGGTGATTTAGAAGTTTATAATCCGGAGATTGAAGCATCGTCAAGGAAGAAGAAGGGAAAGAAGAAGAAGAATAAGAATGTGGAACCAACGGAGGCTCTGAATTTAAGAGTTGAAGTTGATGAGCTAAATCCGTAAGAAACTGAAGCTGCAACCAAATTTAACTTGGAAGCAGAAGCAGTCAATATGGCGGCGAATCCAGATAATCTTGCATCCGTGAAATCTTTAAAAATAACGGAGGAGGCAATGCGGGGCTGTTAGGAGCAAGAAGGGCCAGAGCTGATTTTGATCTACACCCTGCTCTTATCAGCATGATTGAAAGGAGTCCCTTCTCTTGGGGAACCTTTGAAGATCCTCAGCAACATCTGAATAAGTTCCTTGGTTATGCAATTACACAAAAAGATGCAAGAGCTCATGAAGATTCGAGGAGGATCATCTTGTTTAAGTTCTCGCTGAATGACAAGGCGAGAGATTGGTACAATAAACTCAATACTGCTGAATGTGATACCTGAGAGAAATTAAAATTGAAATTCTTGGAGCGTTACATGCCACCTTCAAAGGTGTTTAAGATGAAACAAAAAATCAATCAATTTGTTATCCAGGGTAATGAGAAGTTTCATGAGGCTTGAGACTGATTCAAGGACATGCTTCGAAAGTTCCTACATCTTGGGCTTTCTAAAGTTCAATACATCAGTATTTTCTATAATGAATTTGACTGTGATTCTCGAGTGTTGCTAGATGCTTCTTCTAATAGAGCATTACTTAAAAAGTCATCTGTTGAGGACAAAAAGCTCTTTGAGGATATTTCGATGAATTCAAGAGATTGGCCAACCGATAGAGTGAGAGGCACCTATGTTCTTGGAAAAGTAACGCAGGTTACTTGAGTCCTAGCAAAATCAGATTACTGACATAGCTCAGCAAGTACTACTTATGCAGCAGGATGTGTGTAATGAAGGAGCTAGCCAAGAAGAATTGAAAGAGGCGAACTATGTCATGGGTCAAAGTATTTAAGGAACGAGGTTCCAAAATCAAGGAAACCGGAATTACCAAGGGAACTACAATAATCGTGGTCCCCCGGGTAATTATCAACAACCAAATAGGCCAGAGTTTTCATGGAGAGATTCTAATACAGCAGTACAACCTCCTGTTGGTGTTGATCCGGAGGCTAAGATCGAAGAAGGAAAACTTGGTTTTGAGGATACAGTGCAAGAGTAGATCTTCTCGAGGCCAAGATTGAAAAGAAAATTGATGCAAATCATGAGGATATTTCTAAGCAAATGAAGGACTTGACGTTGTTGATGGAGGAGATGGCCGGGAATGTCAACCACTTAACGTAAATCGTGGAGAAAGGTAAGTTCCCACCGCAAAGTATAGCGAATCCGAAGCAGTGCCATGCCATCACATTAAGGTCTAGAATACAGTATGAGGGACTGATGATGCTGAAAATGAGTTATGAAGCTCCAGAATCGCGATTCGACCAACACAGATGGTCGAACCACACTGAGGAGGTTGAACCACGACTGACTTGGTTCGACCAAACCTGTTAGTCGAACCATGGTCGAACCGACCTGTCCAGAGTACACTATTTTATCAGAAAGGCAATTCGATCATGATCATTAATGTTCGACCAACCCTGTTGGTCGAACTATGGTCGAACCAGCCTGTCCGAAGGTGAAACTGCTGTCTGACGCACAGTTTGACCATTAGTCATCTGGTTCGACCAGAAAGCCTGGTCGAACCACATCATTCTGCACCATTTTGCGCGTTGAATGCTTTAAATGATGTGACGCTACTCTAGTGCCATCCAAAAAGTAAAATAATGAGCTTATAGCAGAAAAGAAATGAGAAAGAGCAAAGAGATTAAGAGCCGAAAAGGATAAAGCAGAGAAGGTTGAACGTGATGAATGGGGAATTCCAAAAACTAAGGCACCGCCTCCGTTTCCTTTCAAACTAGTCAAGAATGGATTGGAAGAAAAGATTAAGAAGTTTTCAGATATCATAAACAAGATAAATTTGAGCATTCCTTTATCTGAAGCACTCTTAGAAATGCCATATTATGCCCGCTTCCTAAAGGACATACTTCTAAAGAAGAGAAGCTTGAATGAAATTGAGACATTGAATTTGTCCGAGAACTGCAGCTCGATCATACAGAGGAAGCTGCCAGCGAAGTTAAAGGATCTGGGAAGCTTCACTATTCTATGTGAGATTGGGAAGGGGCCGGCACATCGAGCGTTGTGCGATCTTGGGACAAACATCAATTTGATGCCCTTATCGATATTTCAAAGGCTTGGTTTGGAGGATTGACTCCCACAACGGTTGCTCTACAATTGGTGGATCGGTTTATAACTTTTCCAAAAGGTATGATTGAAGATGTTCTAGTGAAAGTAAAGAAACTAATCTTTCCTATGGACTTTCTTGTACTTGAGATGGAGGATGACAAAGATAATGTTCTCCTTATCTTAGGGAGACCATTCGTTGCTACAGCTAGAGCCATGATTGATGTTCAAAAGGGTGAGCTAAGGCTGCGCATGGATAAAGAAAAGGTGTTATTCAATCTTGATAAAGCAATGAAGATGCCGATGGTGATGCAGTGTCACAACATCGATGTGGTGGAGGAGATCATGAAAGAAGATATGTCCTTGATCATTTCTAAGGATCCTTTGGAGACATGCATAGCAGAGTCCTTTGGATAGAGAAAGCACAATCAAAGAAGAAAAGAAAGAGGAGTCGAAACCACTACCAGAGCACTTGAAGTATGCCTATCTAGGTGACAATGAAACATATATGGTAATTGTATCTTCTTCTCTAACTGATGATCAACTCGATGAGTTATTAGATGTGCTTAGGAAGTATAAGTCTGCAAATTGGTTGGTCTCTTGATGATTTGAAAGATATTAGTCCATCATATTGCATGAATAAGATAAGATTGTTAGATAAGGCTAAGAGTAGCATTCAGAATCAGCGGAGAGTTAATCCTGCTATTCAAGAAGTGATTAGGAAGCAAATCCTAATATGGCTAGATGTAGGAATGATTTATCTAATTAGTGATAGTCCCCATGTGAGTCAATTGCATGTTGTAGCTAAGAAGGGGGCATGACTATTATGAAAGCCGATGATGGCGAGACTCTAGCTACTAGGATTTCTACGGGATGGCGTGTGTACTGACTACCGGAAACTGAATGAAAATACATGCAAAGACCACTTCCCCCTTCCTTTCATGGATTAAATGCTTGATCGTCTTGCAGGGTATGATTTTTATTATTTCTTGGATAGGTACTCGGGGTATAATCAAATCATGATTGCACCTGAGGATCAGGAAAAGACTACTTTTACTTGCCCTTATGGAACTTTTGCTTTTAGAAAGATGCCTTTTGGATTGTGTAATGCACCTGCTACATTTCAGCATTGCATGATGGCCATATTTGACGAGTTAATAGAAAAGATCATGGAGATGTTTACGGATGATTTTTCTATGTTAGGTTCTTTCTTTGATATTTGTTTGTCTAACTTATCTACTTTTTGAAGAGATGTCAAGAAACTAATCTTGTCTTGAATTGGGAGAAGTGCCACTATATGGTGAGAGATGGGATTGTTCTTGGCCATCATATTTAGGCCAAGGGATTGCAGGTGGATAGAGAAAAGGTGGTGGCGATTGAGAAGCTTCTACCATCTACTAATGAAAAAGGAGTGCGGTCCTTTCTTGGACATGCAGGATTTTATAGAAGATTCATTAAAGACTTCTCAAAATACTCCAAACCACTCTCTTATTTACTTGAAAAGGGTGTTCCTTTTGTTTTTGATGAAGAATGTCTAACAGCTTTTCAGGTTTTGAAGGAGGCACTTATTACTGCGCCTATCTTGATCACACCGGATTGGACTCAACCGTTCGTACTTATGTGTGATGCAAGTGATCAAGCACTTGGAGTGGTGCTTGGTCAGATGAATGAGAAGAAGTTCTGCGCCATCTACTATGCGAGTAAGACTTTTGATACAACACAAAAGAATTACACTGTCACTGAAAAAGAGTTTCTAGCTATTGTGTATGTCAGATTTTATACTAAAAGTCTAGCTTTAGTATGAACAATGTTTTATCAATTTATTTGAAATGAGAATCAATGATCAAATGATTGCATCATATAATTTATTTATATGTTCGATGCAATAGTCCACTTACATTATACTGTAGATAATATGTAGTGCGACAACACATGGAAGATCATATTATCAGTTTCCTTATAAAGTATAAACAGATGCTCACAATTGAGATAAGCGGGGACTCTCTATCGGGATGGTTGTAGTGTGATTTGGTATTAATTTGTCTTGACTATAGAATCATATTAGTACACTTCGTGTGTATTGAGTAGGACCGCTTGAGATCGTTCGATTTATACTGACTATATAGGAGAACTTGATCTCTGTTATTATGAATGTTCGTGCTCTTAATCCCTATACAATAACCTCAACACGTAAGACATTATGTATTTCTTTAATTTATCAATGGATGAGATTTACATGTAATTAAATCAATAAAATCGGTGAGTTGGGAAATAATGTTGTCTCTATGGTTGCTGTTGATTGTAGAAGGGATCCGTGTCAGTTATAGGTTGATGATGGCCCCTTGAGGAGCTCATAAGGATTATCATGTAAACTCTGCAGGTGGATTTATTCCGGCATGATAATGAGGTTGAGTGGTACTACTCTCGGATGAGATATTAATTAATGGAGTTGTCAGTAACTTAATTAATTAATGGGTATTGTATAAATTAAACATGGGGAGACTAACGGGCTCATAATAAGAAGGAGCCCATAACGTAATTATGGGATTAGAACGGTAATGCAGTAATAATATTTTAGTGGTATATATTATTATTGGACTTAAGTATAAGCTTTAGGCTAAGCTTGGATACTTAAGCCCAATGGAGGCCCAACTCTAACTTCTCCTTCTGGTCCCTGCTGTAGCCTATATATAAGTCATCTCAGCTATCCAAAAACCCAAATTGAACATGCCTTACACTGTGAGGAGGGTGAGGAAACAGCAGATTGAGAAGATCTCAAAGATCGTTGCCCACATGACGTCGAGATTGGACTTGGGAATACAGCAGAAGATCGTTAGGTTGCTGCTACTGTTCGTCAACTTCCACAATTTTTCTAAACTAGATGTGTCACACAATTTTGGAAAGCTTCTGAAGAGAGGATCGTTTTGGCGCATAGGTCACTCAAATCTGAGATCGGATGAGGGAGTTATGTCTAAAACGGTGAGGCTAGGCAGGCTGCCGGCGAGAATTCTTCTTCTTCAACATACCATGGTGAAAGGGAATACGTTTCTATTTTTCTTGCTTCCGGTGATTTAGAAATGCATGGAACCCTAACAGTTCACGTTAACCAAACGATCGAACGCCAAAAATTGGTATTAGGGCTTCGGTTTTGTGGTGAAACGTGACACGTTATGCTAGGGTTTTATGTACCATATGTGATTAGGGTTGTATAATAAGTTTCTTGTTGAACACCCTAACCATACACGACACACTCTTTCATCGCACAGAATCACGCAACAGCAATGGATGGTCGGCATTGAAAGTGCGGCGATGGATGCATGGTCGTTGATGTACGGCGGTGAAAGGAAATGAACTTCAGACGGGGGACTTGCGATGGTAATGCCATCGAAGAGTTTTTTGTATGGCACGGAGTGAAGTAGCGCACCAGGTAGATGAGTCGCTCTTCCTACCGGGCACTGGACACACGATGCCCACCGTACAGTGCGGGCTGGTGCACAGATGACTGCACGTTGGCATTCAGCGTGCACGATTACGCGTCTGGACACGGCGGAAGGACTGCGTGTGATGCAAGGCAGGCGTGGCAGTATGGCGTGCTGGTGAACAGAGCCATAAGGCGACTGATCTGTTCACGGCAGTTCCGGTGTAAATTCTGCTTAGCCAGCATGATGCTGGTGTTGGTGACCGGCGACAGGCGGTAAGGCTCAGCTCGGAACAGGCGCGAACTGATGGGTTCTGGCGAGTTAGTCCAGAATTCCGGGGTGAGTCAGTAGGCATTTTTTATCAAGCCTGGGAGTTTTCTAGTCAGGTCAGGTATAGGCTGGGTCGAGTACGAGAAGATTTCCAAGCAAGTCCGACGTGATTACGAGCAGGTTTGCTAGTTTTCGAGCGAGTCATGGGCAGTTCCGGGTGAGTTTAAAAACAGTTCTGGGCAAGTCCAAGGTGGCTTCCGAGCGGGTCTTGCACTATTTCGGAATGGGTTTGTATGTATTTCCGATTGCGTCTGCATGCTTTTCTGGGTGAGCCATCTAGATCGCTGGGTCAGTACTGGTGACTTCGCGGTGAACTGCTGCGCGATCAGACCACCGGTGTACGACACAAGGCAGGAAATTCGACATGGCATGGGCACGAATTGTGCTGGTGGAAATAATTGTTGATAACACGGTGCCGGTGGCTGATAGCGGTTGGTGAAAGCGCGATGGAGTCAACCGGCAATGCTGATCAGTGCAGGCGGTACAAACTTTTGGAGAGGGCGGCACTAGTGGAGGGCTTATGGCGCGACAAAGTGGCATGTCCTGGCAGTGAGGCTGGCACGATCAGGTGCTGACAGATGGAGTGTGTGGCAGATGGAGTGAGCAGCGTGAGTTCGCTGCAACTTACATGAGGTGTGATGCTGCCGAGAGCTGAAACTTCTTGGAAGGCGTGGCGCCCATAAATGTGCACGGGGCCTCACATGGTGAGGCGTTTATCGAGCGAACAACACATGTTGCCGTGTGGGTAGTGCACGATATTGGGCAAAGCGCAAGATAAGCAGAAAGTTATGCTCGTTGATCACCGAGTATGAAAAGATGCCGCTCGTTCAGCATCGGTTGTAGGAGGATTGGAGCGCGGATCGCCGAGTGATGCGCACGGATAGGCACACGATTGTCCTGCAAAGGCCACACGGCGGTATGCTGATGATGGGCATGTTGACGGGCGGACAGCCGGATAGTGGACCAGGCTGCTGGGTAAGGAATCTGGAGGAAAATTCATGAAGACTTGCTTCTGATTTTTAGATTAGGTTTTAGGGCACTGCCCTGAACCCTGCGACCTGACCAGACAGGTTGATCCCTACGACCTCACCTAGGAGGTCGAACCCCGCATAGTCGCAGTTGCTCAAATTTTTTGCTTGGTGGCGAACAATCAAATTTGCCGATATATAACTGTTTATAATTGATTTAATTATCTGATTATTGTTATATATGTATGTGTGTGCTCTGTGATTTACTGCCTTATGTACCGTAATAGGAGCATGCTAGGTTGCATATTTTATTATTTAATATTATTTGCATGTAAAAACCCTCGGTTTAAATAACTAAGTGAGAGAGGGTATTGATAATTAATTCCCGCGGCCTCCATTATTGGTATGTAAGTGATGTGAGTAAGCTTGCGCGTTATCTATAGTGCTTTCCTCCCTAATGGATGAGTTTATTCACGGATCACTGGTACATAATTCTTTAAATAATTATTGTTTGTAATGTGATGTATATGAACTTGCGCATTGGCTATAGTACCTTCTTCCCTAACGAATGAGTTTATATGCAGTTCACTGGTACAAACTTATAATTGATGATTGTAAGAAGTTATCCGAGCGCGTGTGTACTTCTCCAACAGTAAGACACTTAAGCTTGGGCAGCAGACTTGAGATCAAATAATGGTGTACACTTAGGTGTAAATAATTAGTATCCTCCCCAACAGAGTCACTGCTATTATTTACATGGCTAAAAAGGAGCCGACTATTAATTATTTTGTCAAGAGGTTAGGTTGACGAATGAAATTAATAGGTAAAACTTTCTCTTGTAAATGTTCAGGTTTGTATACGTCCACACTAACGTGGCATGTAGACCACGGTGTTTGAGATATCGGTGAATTTTATTTTATATTGTTTTGAGGGAATCAATATAAAAGGATAAATTCGAATATTTGATTGGTGTATTTATTTGTGATTATCTGATTTTTTTAAAATGATTTATCTCGCTTATTGTTTACTAAAAGAAACATATATACTTGTCCAAAATTACTTGTTTAGAAAAGAATCTTGGTCTTAATTCTTACTGATTAAAAAAAATATGTATTCTCACTAAGGATGTCATATGATGCCTATTAAAGTCTCTAGTGGAGAGGTTAGAGGTTCATAGAAATATGTTGGTCTCATGTAACTCTTTGGATACCTGAGAAAGGTTAAAAGGCAAGAGGTCATGATTGACTTGATGAATAATTGGAAAAACATTGAGTAGAAATTGAAGGGGAAACTTAGGTCAATTTTATTCTCCATAGTTTGCCTAGATGTCTTAAGCAAGTTCTGCTTGAAATACAAAGGATTGTATATGGTGGGGAACTTCTGACAAAACATGTGGCAAAGTAAATCCAATTTCATCAAGATGTGAACAAGGATAGTATCTCATTCACTAGTTATTGAAGCATGATTAGGGATGGTATCTACTGACACGTCGTGTGTAGATACCGAAATCACTAAATGTCTGCAATTAAGTGATGATGAAATTATTATAAACATGGGTAAAACTAAGAAAGTAGTGGCTGCTGCTGTGAGAGTTGTTTATTTATCTTACGATATGAATAAACGTTTGATTTTGAGAAATTGTCTTTACGTACGTTTTTCATAGAAAGAATTTGATTTCAGTTTCTATGCATTTACGGATGGATACTCTATTTCATTTAAATGGCATGGTCATTATAATGAAGGATGGAGCTATAATCTGTTATGGTACGTAGGTAACAATTTGTGTACTCTTAAATCATGTTTATCCCACGGATGCAACAAATTGAAATTAATAACGCGTCTTCTAATTATAATAAGAGAAAGACTCTTATGGAAATGGTTAGATAAATGATGAGTTATTTCGAATTATTAAATTCATTTTATGGATATGCCCTAGAAAACAGTAATTCGTATGAATGTTTGTCTGTTTGTGGGATATCCTAGAAAAATGAAGGGTGATTTGTATAATCCAAAAGATCAAAGGGTGATTATTAACACAAACACTAAATTTTTGGAAAAGGACTATGTAATAAATCACAAACCTATGTATAAATTGTTCTAAAGGAAGTGATAGGGAAAACGCAAAATATTAGTACCAATTGTATAAGAGGAGATACCACAAGGTAAACTAAAACGCGTGTCACGTCTGATACACAATTGCGTGTAGTGCTTTGTCGTAGTGGGAGGGTTGTTCGACAACCTGTAAAATATATATTTTGGGAGAGTCGTGAGACTTGGTCCCTAGTAAATATGGAATTGACCTACGGATACAACGAAGTATTACAAAATAAAATGCGATATCTTAGAAAGATGCAATGATTTCTGAAATAGGATCTATGTATTATAAATCAAATCTCGGAGCCAGTAGAACCACTAAATGGTGTAAAAACCATTGGAAGTGGTCATACAAAATAAAAGAGGATCATACGGTAAGGTGAAATCCTTGAAAGCAAAGCTTGTTGCGAAAAGGTATACTTAGAAAGAAAGGGTTCGATTATGAGGAAACTTTTTCGCCGATAGCTATGCCTAAGTTGATTCGGATTCTTTTATCTGTTGCTAATCATAATTGATTATGAGGAATAGCAAATAGATGTCAAGACAGCTTTCCTAATTCGAAGTCTTGAGGAAAACATCTATATGAAGCAACCAGAGTGATTCATTGCAAAGGGCTAAGAGCATTTTGAGTGTAATCTTAAAATTATCCATCGAAGGACTAAAGCAAGCTTCAAGATCTTGGAACATCCATTTTCATGAGGAAATCCAGTGATATGGATTTAATCAATGCACGGATGTGTCATGTGTATTGAAAAGAGTGATGAAAGCGTGGTAGTATTTCTTGTACTGTACGTAGATGATATATTACTCATTGGAGACAATAAAATAGTATTATCGGGCGTATGGGTATGGTTGATAAAGCAGTATGAAATGAAGGATTTAAGAAAAGCAAAATATATCCTTTTGATCACAGTAATATGGATCACAAGAAAGGATGTTATGCTTGTCACAAGCTTCATAAAATGATACAATCCTTACTCGTTTTAGCATGTGACTTTATCTAAGGAAATGTGTCCTGACACAAAAGAAGATAAATGAGAAGAAAGTGATTCCTTATACTTCGGCGAATAAGGAAGCTTAATCTAAGGAATACTATGCACGAGATCGGATATCTGTTTTGCCGATGGCATAGTCAGTGAGTATCAAGGAATCCCGAAACAAGAATGATGAACTGTGGTAATACATATACTTATGTACCTGAAAAAGACCAAAAATTATATGTGGACTTACCGAACAGATTCACTGCTTCTTATGGGTTACATAGATTCAGATTTTTCAAATCAGATAGGGACGACAATAAATCCACCTCAAAGGTTATGTGTTTAATTTCAGAAAGTAGAGTCATAAGATGGAAGAGTGTTATATAGAAATATATTGGGGACTCCACCATGGAAAGATGATAAATTGGAGCCTCTGAGGCAGCCAAAGTATTTATATGACTCTAAAAACTTCATGATGGACTTTGTAGTGTTTCTAAGTTTGCCCAAGGTTATCATAATTTATTGCGATGATAATAGTGTAGTTGCAAACTTGAAGGAATCACGAGTCCATAAGGCAATTAAACACATGGAGAACGAGTACCACCTATACGAAAAATCGTATGATGAGGGAAAGATTGTTGTCACCTAGATTGCATCGGATGATAACCTAGTAAAATTCTTTTGCAAGGATCTTAAGGCGAGAGCTTTTAATGGTCGTGTAGTGGGAGTGAGAATCAGAAGTATGGCAGAAGACATGACAACATAGTCTTTTAGTATAAGTGGGAGATTGTTGGATTGTATACTAAAAGTCTAGCTTTAGTATGAATAATGTTTTAACAATTTATTTGAAATGAGAATCAATGATCAAATGATTGCGTCTTATAATTTATTTATATGTTTGATGCAATAGTCCACTTATTTTATACTGCAGATAATATGTTGTGCGATAACACGCGGAAAATCATATTATCGATTTTTTTATAAAGTATAAAGAGATGCTCACAACCGAAATAGATGTGGACTCTCTATCGGGATGGTTGTGGTGTGATTTGGTATTAGTTTGTCTTCACTATAGAATCACATTACTTCACTTCATGTGTATTGAGCAGGACTGCTTGAGATTGTTTGATTTATACTGACTATTTAGGAGAACTTGATCTCTGTTATTATGGATGTTCGTGCTCTTAATCCCTACACAATAACCTCGACACGTAAGACATTATCTTTGATTTATCAATGGGTGATTTTTACATGTAATTAAATGAATAAACTCGATGAGTTGAGAAATAGTGATGTCTCTATGGTGTGTTGTTGATTGTAGAAGGAATCCGTGTCTGTTATAGGTTGATGATGTCCCCTTGAGGAGATCATAAGGATTATCATGTAAACTTTGTAGGTGGATTTATCCCGGCATGATAATGAGGTTAAATGGTACTACTCTTGGATGAGATATTAATTAATAGAGTTGTCAGTAAATTAATTTATTAATTAATGGGCATTGTATATCTTAAACATGGGGAGACTAACAGGCTCATAATAAGAAAGAGCTCATAACGTAATTAAGAGATTAGAACAGTAGTGTAGTAATAATATTTTAGTGATATATATTATTATTATTAGACTTAAGTATAAGCTTTGGGCTAAACTTGGATACTTCAGCCTAATTGAGGCCCAACTCTAATTTCTCCTCCTGGTCCCTGCTATAGCCCATATATAAGTCATCTCAACTGTCCGAAAACCCTAATTGAACACGCCTAACACTAAGAGGAGGATGAGGTAACAGCAGATTGAGAAGATATCGAAGATCGTTGCCCACACGACGTCAAGATTAGACTTAGGAATACAACAGAAGATCGGAAGGTTGTTTGCTGCTGTTGTTCGTCAACATCCATGATTTTTCTAAAATAATGTGGAACTCCAAACTGGACTTGTGACATAGAGTTTGAAAGCCATTGAAGAGAGAATAGTTTTGGCGTGTAGATCACTCAAATCCAAGATTGGATGAGGGAGTTATGTCTAAAACGGTGAGGCTGCGCAGCCTACCAACGAGAATTCTTCTTCTTCAACATACCCTGGTGAAAGGTAATAGTTTCTATGTTTCTTGCTTCTGTTGATTTAGAAACGCATAAAACCCTAACAGGTCATGTTAACTAAACGATCAAACGCCAACAGTGTATGCATTCAATAAGTTTCGACAGTTCTTGGTTGGCATGAAGACCATTGTGTATACGGATCATTCTGCGATTTGGTACTTAATGGAGAAGAAGGAAGAAAAGCCAAGGATCTTTAGATGGGTCCTTCTTCTACAGGAATTTGATATGGAGATCCGAGATAAGAAAGAAACGGATAATGTTTTGGCGGATCACCTATCAAGGTTGGAGACAAGGGAGCATTGTGATGATTCTTTTGAATACATTGAGGAGATGTTTCCCAATGAGAAGATCATGGCAGTATTTACTGAAGGAGCGGAAAGTGCGTTTGTAGTTGCTGTGCAAGGAATGGATCCATGGTATGCGGATTATGTCAACTACATTGTCGTAGGAGAAATTCCAAGAGATCTCAACCGATATCAACTTGCGAAGTTTAAAAGGGATGTTGAGACTTTCATTTAGTATGATCCATTTGTCTACAAAATCTGTATGGATTCTATAGTCCGTAGGTGTGTGCTCGAGATGGTGATGGAGAGTGTTCTTGACTTTTACTATACATAACCTAATAGGGGGCACTTCGGAGCTCAAAAGACGGCAGCTAAGGTACTTCAATATGCTCTTTATTGGCCACTTTGTTTAAAGACTGAATTCTATGTAGCGACATGCGATAGATGTCAACAGATGGGAAACATAAGTAGGAGAGATGAGATGTCACTTCAACCGAGCATTGTCGTAGAGATCTTCGATGTGTGAGGGATCAATTTTATGGGGCCTTTTCCCCCATCTAATGGATTCCTATACATCCTTCGTGCTGTGGATTATGTTTCTAAGTGGGTGGAGGCCATTCCTACTCGCTTGAATGATTCAAAGACCGTGTTGTCTTTCTTGAAGAAACATATCTTTGCCCACTATGGAGTCCTTAGAGCACTAGTAAGTGATGGAGATTCCCACTTCGTCAACAATCTTCTAGAGAGAGTGCTCAAAGATTACGGTGTGAAGCATAAGATTACTACACCTTATCACCCTCAAGCAAATGGGCAAGCAGAGGTCTCTAACCGACAATTTAAGTAGATTTTGGAGAAAGTAGTAGGAACTAATAGGAAGGATTAGGCTATGAAGCTCGACGATGTGCTGTGGGGGTTCCGTATTGCTTACAAGACGGTGCTTGACATGTCACCGTATCAAATCTTCTATGGGAAGCCGTGCCACTTACCCGTAGGGATTCAGCATAAAGCTTTTTGGGTATTGAGAAGCTTGAACTTGTGTCTTAAGGATCAAAAGGAGTTGAGGTTGACTCAAATCAATCATCTAGACGAGCTCAGGAATCAAGCTTATAAGAATTCGGAGATCTACAAGGAAAGAATGAAGAAATGACATGATTCGTAGATCACTTACAAGGAATTCAAGCAAGGTGATGAAGTACTACTCTTTAACTCTCATTTGAAGCTCTTTGCAGGAAAATTGAAATCGAAGTGGACGGGACCATTCATTATCCATAGAGCTTGCGGAAGGAGGAGTTTTGAAATCATGGATGAAGACGGAGACATCGTAGCGGCGAATGGGCATTGATTGAAGTACTATAAGTCGCCAGATGATACTTGCGTCATGTTTGAGGATACCTTGCATTGATTTGGTACCGCCGTGACTCTACGTCGTTAAACAAGAGCGCCTGTTGGGGGCTTTTCCTCCCGTTATTATTTTATTTCTTTAGTGTGAGTAAGAAATTTTTATATTCGACGTGCTTACTAATCAGAAATTACATCTTCTTGCAAACTTAGTTTTGAATATAGTTTCTACTAAGTTTGGGGGTGTGATGTACTTACCTCATCGTAACACAGAGATTATAATATTTTCTTTGTAACGTTTGTTAGGGGAGTTGATTTTTTGTGGTATATTGAAACTTTAATCGGTTTGGATGTGTCGATTTTTTGTAATTTGCCTAATGTTTAGTGGTGTTTTATTTATTGAATCGTATGCGGAGTATATACACACAATTTAAGAGTGTTATTAGTGGTTCTCTAGCTTAGTTTTTGCTCCGTGTTGGTACCTAATGTTCGTTTTTGAGCTTGAAATGTGCAGGGGACGAAGAATGATGAATTTCGAAGGAACATGAGCTCGATTTAACCAAGGAGAGTGGTCGAACCGAGCAACCAAGTCAAACCATGAACCTGAAAGTTCGTTACAGGTCAATTCGACCAAACACAAGATGGTTCGACCAGGCTTCGACCAGCGGTATAGGTCGAATCAGCGATCAGAGATTTTGTTACAGGTCAATTAGACCACGAAGATGTGATTTGACCAGCTGTTCGGGTTGAACTACCCACCTGAAATTTTGTAACAGGCCAGTTCGACCACGACAGCCTGATTCGACAACCGTTTGGGTTGAATCGAGGTGTTAAATTTGTCCAGAAGCATGATTCGACCACGACGAGGTGGTTCAACCACCCGTTCAGGTTGAATCGCACATGTAAGTCGTGGATTTAAGCATATTTTCGCCCCTGTTTCGATCACTTTACACACCACCCACACTCGAATCCTCTTCGAACCAAAAATTCTCTAGACCAAACTTTGATTTCACTCGATTAAATCACATTCCACACTCCCTACACTTGATTCGTCAAGAATTTGGAGCGTTCTAGTTGCAAAACTAGGGTTTTTCGACGAAGTTGGGGATTTTTCACACTTGTTCATATTAAGCCATGGCCGGATCAAAAGGTATCCTCTCTTGACCCTATTACCCCAGCATTGAAGTTCTATTGCTTGATTTTGGACTGGGTAAGTCTATTGAACTAGTTTTCATGATAATCCATGGTGCAAATTGAATTATTGCTTGAAATTTCATTTGAACAATTGATGGGTCCGATTTTAACTGTTGAATTGTAGTTAGACCTTGATGTTTATGTGTATTGATGAGCAACTTGAGTGGTGAAGTAAAGCATGTTGAATTTTGAGTTGAATTGTTGAATGCATGCTTAAGAAAGTGAAGTGGTTGTTGAAATTGTTGATAATTGAGAAGTTGGAATTGAAGTGGAATTGAATTAGCATGTGAATATTTTGATTGATGAGATCTTGTTGAAGACGAAGCTGATGGCACTTGGATCATTTGGTTAACGTGACCCGTTAGGGTTCCATACGTTTCTAATATCAGCGGAAGCAATAAATCATAGAAACGATTACCGTTCACCAGGGTATGTTGAAGAAAGATGATTCACGCTGGCAGACTGTGCAGTCCCACGAGAATGGATATAACTTCCTCGTCTGATGTCGGAATTGAATAATCTTTGTGCTCAGACGATCCTCTCTTCTGATCTTCTGCCGTATGTCCCAAGTCCGATCTCGACGTTGTGTGGGCGACGATCTACGAGACCTCCTCAAACTGCTCTTAACCCTCATCACACTTGAATAATGAATTAGATTAGGGTTCCAGATAAGCTGAGGTGACTTATATACATGGGCTACAGCAGGGACCAGGAGGAGAAATTGGGTTGGGCCTCCATTGGGCTTAAGTATCCAAGCTTAGCCCAAAGCTTATACTTAAGTCCAATAATAATAATATATTCCACTACAATATTATTACTGCACTGCCTTTCCAATCCCAAAATTACGTTTTGGACTCCTTCTTATTATGAGCCCGTTAGTCTCCCCATGTTTAAGATATACAATGTCCATTAATTAATTTAAGTTACTGACAACTCAATTAATTAATATCTCATCCAAGAGTAGTACCACTCAACCTCATTATCATGCCGGAATAAATTCCACCTGCAGGGTTTACATGATAATCCTTATGAGCTCCTCAAGGGGACATCATCAACCTATGTCGGACACGAATTCCTTCTACAATCAACAGCACACCATAAAGACAGCACTACTTCACAACTCATCGAGTTTGTTGATTTAATTACATGTAAATCTCACCCATTGATGAATCAAAGAAATACATACTGCCCTACGTGTCGAGGTTATTGTATAGGGATTAAGAGCACGAACTTCCATAATAACAGAGATCAAGTTCTCCTATAAATCAGTATAAGTCGAACGATCTCAAGTGGTCCTGCTCAATACACACAAGTGCACTAATGTGATTCTATAGCCAAGACAAACTAATACCAAACCACACTACAACCATCCCGATAGAGAGTCCCCGTCTATCTCGGTTGTGAGCATCTGATTATACTTTATAAGGAAACCGATAATATGATCTTCCGCGCACAACATATTATCTACAATATAAAGTAATTGGACTATTGCATCGTGCATATAAATAAATTATAAGATTCAATCATTTGATTATATGATTCTCATTTCAAATTAATTGTTATAACATTGTTCATACAAACATCTAGACTTTTAGTATACAATCCAACAATCTCCCACTTATACTAAAAGACTATGTTGTCATGTCTTCTGCTATACATCTGATTTCCACTTCCACTTCACGACCATCAAAAGCTCTCGCCTTAAGGTCCTTGTAAATAGATTTACTAGGTTATCATCCGATGCAATCTAGGTGACAACAACCTTCCCCTCATCATACGATTTCTCGTAACAGGTGGTACTCGCGCTCCATGTGTTTAATTTTCTTATGGACTTGTGATTCCTTCAAGTTTGCAACTGCACCAATATCATCAATATAAATTGTGATAATCTTGGGCAAACTTAGAATCATATCAAAGTCCATCATGAAGTTTCTAGAGTCATACAGATACTTTGGCTGTATCATCTTTCCATGATAGAATCCTGAGTCTGAAATATATTTCTATATAACACTCCTCCACACTATGACTCAACTTCTTAAAATTAAACACATAACCTTGAGGTGGATTTACTGCCGTCCAATCTGACTAAAAAATACGAATCTACGTAATCCACAAGAAGCAGTGAATCTGCCCTGTAAGCCTACATATAATTTCCAGTACTTCTCAGACACTTCATATATGTCTTACCACAATTCATCATTCTTGTTCCGGGTTACGTTGATACCCACTGTTCATGCCTTTGGCAAAACAGTTATCCAATCTCGTGCATAGCATTCCTTAGATTAAGCTTCCTCATTTGCCGAAGCATAAGGAACCACTTTCATCTTCTTTATCTACTTTTGTGTCACAAGACACATTCACTTAGATAAATTCACATGCTAAAATAAGTAAGGATCATGTCATTTTGCTAAACTTGAGCTAAGCCTAACATCCTTTCTTGTGATCCGTATTACCGTGATCAAAAGGATATTTTTGCTCCTCTTAAGTCCTTTATATCACACCGCTTTATCAACTATACCCATACGCCCGACAATACTCTTTCATTGTCTCCAATGAGCAAGATACTATCTACGTATAGTACAAGAAATACCACCACATTTTCGTCACTCTTTTCAATACACAAGACATATCCGAGCATTGATAAAATCCATATCACTGGATTTCTTCATCAAAACGGATGTTCTATAATTTTGAAGCTTGCTTTAGTCCATTGATGGACACTTTAAGCTTAATATCAAAATGCTCTTAGCTCTTTGTAATGAATCATTCTGGTTGCTTAAGATAGATGTTTTCCTCAAGACTCCAATCAGGAAAGTTGTCTTGACATCTGTTCGCTATCCCTCATAATCCATATGAGTAGCAACAGGTAAAAGAGTCCGGATCAACTTAGGCATAGCTACCGGCGAACAGGTTATCTCATAATCAAACCCTTTCTTTCTGAGTATACCTTTTTTCGCAACAAGCTTTGCTTCCAAGGTTTTTACCTTACCATATGATCCTCTTTTATTTTGTATGACCACTTCCAATGGCTTTCACACCATTTAGTAGTCTTACAAGCATCCAGACGTAATTTAAAATCCATCGATTCTATTTTAACATCATTGCACTAGCTAAGATATCATATTTCGATCTTGTGGTACTTCGTCGTATCTGTGGGTTCAATCCATGTTTACTAGGGATTAAGTCTTACGACTCTCTCAAAACATGTATTAAACAGGTTGTCGAACATCCATCCCACTACGACAAGGCATTACATGCAATTGTGTATCAGACGTGACATGCGTTGCAGTTTACCTTGTGGTATATCCTCTTGCACAATTGGTACTAATACTTTGCGTTTTCTTCTCACATCCTTTAGGACAATTTATAAATGGGTATGTGATTTATTACATAGTCCCTTTCCAAAAATCTAGTGTTTGTGTTAACAATCACTCTTCAATCTTTTAGACTAAATAAATCACCTTCATTTTTATAGCATATCCCACAAACAGACAAACATTCAAATGAATTACTGTTTCTAGGGCTTATCCATAAATAGTATTAAGTAATTCCAAATAATTCATCATCCATCTAATCATTACCATAAGAGTCTTATTCCTTCTATCCACCACTCCATTCAGTTGGGGCTTGCCCGGTGCAGACCACTTGAGATTTAATCTCAACTTCTGATTAATAGCTCCTAATTATCCTAAGAGGTACTCGTAATGACGATTAAATCGTCATTACTTGATATATTTTCCATGATGTTTTACTGTACCAACCTTGCAATTCTTGAATAAATCAAAGAACTTAGACATGCAGTGTATCAAATAAATATATCGGTATCTAGAATAATCTTCGATTATTCATTACCACCTCTCGCCTAGATAATATTAGGTCCGCTTGAATCAGAATGAACCAATTCCAACATATATATCTTTGGCTCTACACCCCTTTACCTTGAAAAGGTAATTAATCAATTTTACTTCTAAGTAAGACTCGCAAGTCCGATAGTTTTCACTACAGATAAACCTTACGGTCCATCTGCTATCAACTTTTGAGTCCTACTCAAGTAAAATGATCTAGTCTTAGACGCCAAATGCATGTTTAGTTCATCTCCGAAGGTTCATTTCTCTTACTAAGATCAGAAGATGGATTATTAATAATTATTTGTTGCATCTGTGGAATATACATGATGTAAGAGTATACAAATTGTCAATAACGTACCTTAACAGATTATAGCTCCATCCTTCATTACTATGACCATGTCATTTAAATAAAATGGAGTATCTATCCGTAAATGCATAGAAACTGAAATAAAATACTTTCTATGAAAACGTACGTAAAGATAATTTCTCATAATCAAACGTCTATTCATATCGTAAGATAAATAAACAACTCCCACTGCAACAGCCACTGATCTCGTAGTATTACCCATGTCCATAGTAATCTTATCATCACTAAGTTACACGCTTTTAGTGATTCCGGTATCTACACACAACGTGTCAGTAGATGCCATCAATATTCATGCTTCAACAACTGGTGAATGAGATACTAACTTTGTTCACATCTCGATGAAAATGGATTTCCTTTGCCACATGTTTTGTCAGAAATTCCCCACCATATACAATCTCTTTGTAATTCAGGTGGAACTTGCTTAAAACATTTAGGCAAACATGAAGAATAAAATTGACTTAGGTTTCCCCTTCAACTTCTATTCCATGTATTTCCAATTTATTCATCAAATTCAATCATGACCTACCGCCTTTTAACCTACTCAAGTATCCGAAGAGTTACATGAGACCATCATATTTCTATGAATCTCTTATCTCTTCACCAGAGACTTTAATATGCATAATGATAAGTCTTTTTTGAGAACACACATGTATTTCTTAAGCAGTAAAATTAGAATCCAAGATTCTTTTCTAATCATCTAATTTTGGACCAGTAAATATAATTTCTTTTAGTCAACCATAAGTGAAATAAAACAATTTGAAATTCAGAGAATCATAAAAAAAATACACCGATCAAATCTTCGAATTTATCCATTTATATTGATTCCCTCAAAACAATATAAAATATAAATTCACCGACATCTCAAGCACTGTGAGTTTGCAAGCCACGATAGTGTGGACGTTTACAAACCTGAACATTTACAAGAGAAGGTTTTACCCATTAATTTCATTTGTCAACCTAACTTTATAACAAAATAATTAATAGTCGGTTCCTCTTTAGCCATGCAAATAAAAGCAGTGACTCCAATGGGGAGGATACTTATTATTTACATCTAAGTGTACACCATTATTTGACCCCAAGTCCATTGCGCGAGCTTATGTGCCTTACAGATGGAGAAGTACACACGTGCTCGGATAACTTCCTCCAGTCATCAATTATAAGTCTGTACAGTGATCCGCACATGAACTCATCCGATAGGGAGGAAGGTCTATGCCAACACGCAAGTTCATGTACATCACATTACAAACATAATTTTAATGAAGTCTGTTCCAGCAATCTATGTATAAACTCATCCGATGGGGAGGAAGGCTCTAATACCGACGCCCAAGTTTATTCACATTACTAACAAACCAATAATGGAGGCCGCGGGAATTAATTACCAATCCCCTCTCCCACTTAGTTATTTAAAACCAATGGTTTTTACATGCATATAATATTCAGAATAATATACGCAACCTAGCATGCTCATACTTCCAAATATATAACAATAATTGACCAATAAAACAATTATAGAAGTTATATATAAGGAAATAAATTGCCAAAAATAAGTTGACTTGATCAACACTCCAACATACATGCATATAATATGCCAAATATAATACGCAATCTAGCATGCTTCTATTTAAGGCAATAAATCATAGATAATCATGCATACATATATAACAATAATCAATTAATAAATCAATTATAACAGTTATATAACAGCGAATTCGATTGTTCGCCACCAATCACGAATGCGGACAACTGCGACGGGGATCGACCTCCCCGCAGCGTGCTCCACCACTCCGGCACCCTGCCCGATCATATTGTGAAGACTCATGCGGAATCTGATGCTGACCAGTCGAACTTGATGCAAACCTGCTCGAACCTAGTGCAGAGTCGATCGAACCTGATGCAAACCAATCGAACCTGATGTGAATTTGCTCGAACCTGGTGCAGCATTGATCGAACCTGATGTAGACCAATCGAACCTGATGAAAATCCGCTCGAACCTGGTGCAGCATCGATCGAACCTGATGCAGACCAATCAAACCTGATGCAAATCCGCTTGAACCTGGTGCAGCATCGATCGAACCTGATGCAGACCAATCAAACCTGATACAAATCCGCTCGAACTGTCGCTCGTCCAAGGGCCTACTTGCACGGTACCAAGTTCAGCCCAACGCGCAACATCAAACTACACCAACTGTCGTTCAGGGTTTGCAACTGTAAGAACCAGGGAATCCAATCTCCACCGTCCAGAATCTACTCCTATGAGTTTTGAACATGTTATCCAAATTACAGGTCGATCCAACGGTTAGTTTCAGAGAAACAGCTCTATTCCCTCGACTGCGCAGAACAGAATCGCCCGAAAACTGCTTCTGTTTTCAGCGTATTCCCGACAAAACAAAGCTTCAAATACGATCTTCACCGTTCAGAATGTACATCCACAAAGTTCGAACGTGCTGACCAAATTAAAGGTCGATCCAACGGTTAGTTTGTGAGAAACGGCTCTTTTCCCTCGACTGCGCAGAACAGAATCGCCCAAAAAACTGCTTCTGTTTTCGGCGTATTCTCGAAAACATAAAGCTTCATATACGATCTTCACCGTTAAGAATGTACATCCACAAAGTCTGAACGTGCTGACCAAAATTAAGCCTGATCCGACGGTTGAAACTCCGGTTATTGCCTCTGCAATATCACTGCGCTGGATTTTCTCTCAATTTCTTCCTTCCATGTGAAATTGACGAACAGTTTTCGTCGAATCCTCTCACACACAACCATCGACGAACAGATATGATATAGGGTATATTTCACGTAGGGATATTCATGGTTTGTGCAGTAAAACCAAAACCCTAAACATGCGATCCTAATTTCGAAAAATTAATCACATAAACCCTAGCCTAACGTGTCACGCTTCACCACGAAACCGAAGCTCTGATACCAATTGATGGCGCTTGGATCATTTGGTTAACGTGACCCGTTAGGGTTCCATACATTTCTAATATCAGCGGAAGCAATAAATCATAGAAACGATTACCGTTCACAAGGGTATGTTGAAGAAAGATGATTCACGCTGGCAGACTGTGCAGTCCCACGAGAATGGCCATAACTTCCTCGTCTGAAGTCGGAATTGAATAATCTTTGTGCTCAGACGATCCTCTCTTCTGATCTTCTGCCGTATGTCCCAAGTTCGATCTCGACGTCGTGTGGGCGACGATCTATGAGACCTCCTCATACTGCTCTTAACCCTCATCACACGTGAATAATGAATTAGATTAGGGTTCCAGATAAGCTGAGGTGACTTATATACATGGGCTACAGCAGGGACCAGGAGGAGAAATTGGGTTGGGCCTCCATTGGGCTTAAGTATCCAAGCTTAGCCCAAAGCTTATACTTAATTCCAATAATAATAATATATTCTGACTAAAATATTATTACTGCACTGCCTTTCCAATCCCAAAATTACATTTTGGGCTCCTTCTTATTATGAGCCCGTTAGTCTCTCCATGTTTAAGATATACAATGTCCATTAATTAATTAAAGTTACTGACTACTCAATTAATTAATATCTCATCCAAGAGTAGTATCACTCAACCTCATTATCATGCCGGAATAAATTCCACCTGCAGGGTTTACATGATAATCCTAATGAGTTCCTCAAGGGGACATCATCAACTTATGTCGGACACGGATTCCTTCTACAATCAACAGCACACCATAAAGACAGCACTACTTCCCAACTCATCGAGTTTGTTGATTTAATTACATGTAAATCTCACCCATTGATGAATCAAAGAAATACATATTGCCCTACGTGTCGAGGTTATTATATAGGGATTAAGAGCACGAACTTCCATAATAACAGAGATCAAATTCTCCTATAAGTCAGTATAAGTCGAACGATCTCAAGTGGTCCTGCTCAATACACACAAGTGCACTAATGTGATTCTATAGCCAAGACAAACTAATACCAAACCACACTACAACCATCCCGATAGAGAGTCCCCGTCTATCTCGGTTGTGAGCATCTGTTTATACTTTATAAGGAAACCGATAATATGATCTTCCGCGTGTTGTCGCACAACATATTATCTACAGTATAAAGTAATTGGACTATTGCATCGTGCATATAAATAAATTATAAGATGCAATCATTTGATCATATGATTCTCATTTCAAATTAATTGTTATAACATTGTTCATACAAAAATCTAGACTTTTAGTATACAATCCAACAGAAGCATGCTTGTTTGAATTGATTATACTTGTCAAAACTTGAAGTCTTGAGTAAAGTTCCATTTATAGTTGGTTTAGAACTTGGTTAGTTTGTTTCCTTACTTCCGTTTGGTATTGAAGTATTGTTTTGTAGGAAAAGGAAAGAAAGCTGAATTTTGTTCAAAGAAAAGGCAAGACAGGCCGTCTCGTGAGGATGAAGTTACCAAGAAGCTGAGACTTAAGGAGAGGCTGCCTAGGAACTTCAAAATTCAAATGGAGAATTGGGATAAGATTAAGGAGCGATGGGGTGATATGTCTGACAAGATCGCCCGAACGAGGTACTAGGATGATAGGGCTATGTTGACAATGCACAACTGAGATGATATTATGTGGATGTTTGACCAAGTGGGGATACGTCACCTCATGGAGCTGAAGAAGCCGACATATGATTAGTCGTAATATAGTCGGGATGACTAATTAAAAAATTTATCAAACCACAGGGAGGAAGGTACTAGAGTTTAAGCGATCTCAAGTTTATCGTGATTTTATAAGGACGACGAAATGGGATGGATAGCTTGTAAATAAATACAATGAAACTAATGCACAAAATAAATAAATAAAAGCAAGAATAAATGGGTTCTAAATGATGCAAGATGAGATTAACTACAATCATGGCATAGACAATAAAGAAATTATGCAATTAATTCAAATCTCTAATGGACAAGGCATAGGAGCGATCACTAATTCCATCTAAACTCTCTCTCGAGATGGATAGGATGTAGGCCTTCAATAAGACTCCCAAAAGCACATAGGATCGTGATCAAAGCAAACACCTCCCACTAGGTACTAATTACTCTACGAGTTCCCTAATGAGGTACTAAATCATATGCAATATTCCCTTTTAAGGTACTATGAATTCACTAATGGTTTTGGTCTCCTCACCTAATCAACCAATCTCTCGATTAAGCTAATCAAATGTTCCATCAAAGGGTTCTAAATCTAGAAGGATATCTCTATCTCATTCTAAATTAATGCACTTGAAGTGTATGATGAAATGATTCAATGAACTATCCTAAACACATAACTAATTTCTCAATCTAATCACATGTCCATGACAATTAATCACACAAATCATACATATAAATAAAGCAATGAACAATCAATGATAGAAATAACACAAAGCTCATTTAAGATTAAAATCCAATTGCATAAAAACTAAATTATCCAACACCAATCATGGAGCTAATCTCACAAAGGAGATTAGCCTCTCAGAGTCACAAGAAATTCAACATAGACATTAAAATCCTTACAAACCATAATCAATCTATAAAGAAATGCACAAAAAATAGAATTAGATTCCCCCTTTGAAGTGCTTCAATGGAGATCTCCTTCTTCTTCTTGTGATCTCACTCTCCCTTGCTTCCTTGATCACTTAGATGGTGGATTTGATAGAAGGGATCAAGTGGATTGGATGGATGAAGGGTATGTAGATGGATGAAATAGAGTTAGTGTGTGAAAATGTGGTGTAAAAATGTGTGTGGAGCTGATCCCTACTGATCCTTCTCTTATTTTACACTCAAAATGGACATTTGTACCCCTTGGAGCCTTCTAGAACACATTCTAATCATAAAATTAACTTCGGGCCGAGTTCGGGTTGAGTTCGGGTTGGTGCAGCGTAGTCTCACCGTTTTGCATATAACTTTCTCATACGAAATCTAATTCGGGTGATTCTTATGCTCACGCAATCCTCTCTTCCGTAGCTTTCTATGCATATAAAGAATTGACAAAACTTCCAACATTTGAAGGTGTAACAAGTCATGCAAAGTAGCACATTCGTGCTGAGTAGGAACAGGTTGCACGACGTCACCATTTTAATCATAACTTTCTCGTTTGTGCTCCGGTTGAGGTGTTTCTTATACCAAAACGATCCTTTATTCAGTGGCTTTCCAACCATGTATCAAACTTATAGTTTTGAGCTCTAGAAGAGTACAGAAAAATTACACAAATTGGGCGTGCGTTTTTCAATATTTTGCTTTGACTCATTCTCCCTCGTTTCAATTCCGAATTGAGCTCCGTTTTCCCAAATCTTACTTATCACGTCTAGAATCCATTTTTATCTAAAAATCATACGTTTAAGCTCATTCTCACATATTTCCATAAAAACACATAACACAACCAAAATACACATAAATACAAATGAAATAATATGAAAACACACATAAAAGACAATTAAATCTAGGTGAAAATATCACTCATCACACCCCCAAACTTAAAGTGTTGTGCGTCCCCAAACAACGAAAATGATAAACCAAGGGGTGAGATTTTCACCTAGGAAAAGACTAAATGAACGTAAGTAATAACACATCGATAGCAATAAGAATTACAATTTATGCTAAGTCATCCTACAACATTAAACTCATAACTTTAAAAATTAACAAGTTCAATCTAAAGAGAATAAAAGTGTAATATAGTCCCTTTTAGTCCAAGCCTCACATAGATTATTAATTTCACTCAACACTCTTTTAAGTAAGGTAACAACACTCATCAATCGATTGGCTCGACTCGCTATAAGCTTGCTCGTTGACTACATTCACAAACCACCAAAGTTTCCATTAGTGATCAAAAAGGTCTTTAATTAGGATGTAATGATAGGCTCTTTGTTAGGGTAGGAAGAATATGGATACAAGTGACTAATCAAGTGTAAGTAATCGAAGAGGTAGCTATTTTCTTCCATTCTTTAACTTATCTTTCTTCCTTTCTCAACTTTGGTAATCACAAGCACCAATCATCAACTTTCCTTAAATTGAACTTCTTTTGATTCATGCTTTATTCTTTGTACTTTTAAGTAATTAAGCATATTGTTGGTACTTTGCTCTTTTTCTTATTTTATGGTTGCATGTCCATTCTTTGCCTGTGCACTTTTCATCCTTTTTTTTTGCTTGTTTACCATTTCCTTTCTTCTTTTGTTATTCAATCTATCCTTTCTAGCTACCACCTCCTCAATCACCCACACAAAGGGTTTATATATAAGGTTTTAAGTGGGTAATCATGCCTTGTAATGTGCTAAATTCACAAGAAAAAGGCTTAAAGGCTCAAAGTGGTTGACTAGGGATGATGTTCATGGTAGGAAAATATATGGCAATGACTATAAATAACAAGGATGGCCTTAGATCATATCACTAATCTCCACCAATCGGGTTCGTTCCTATAGTCCTTGAGCAAGTTCTAGCTTATCAACACTCAATCGATCCACTCATGAAGAAAAATACCATGTATGCACGGTTGAGGCTCAAATTCTCAGAAGCTTGTGCTCGGACCTTAAGAAACTTATTACACCACATTAATCTCAAAATTGAACAAGTTAAGTAAAACATGTCACAATTCAAAAGTGTAGAGATTCTTAATCATAACTTGTCATCACTTATTACTACAACATGTCATCATTCATATTCAAAAATGACTCACAACCTCCCTAAACATAAACCACCAAAACAATCCCTAACATGAATAAAACACACAAAATAAAAGGGCACACCAAACAATAAACAAATCAAACATAACACACAAGAACAAAATTCACCACATAAAGAAATGAAACACAAAATTCACCCATCCATAATCAAGATAAAACACATCTCATCTCAACCTTAATTGAAAAGAAATCCTAAAATGATAAATTAAAACATCCCAAAACAACAAATGAAGTATCAAATCCATAATACCCTAAATTAACTAAAAATGAACTAAAGAAGTATTGAGCACTAAAAGTACTCCCTTCAATTCTCCGGTGGAGGGGGTGGTGTTCTTTGATAAGCTACCCAATGAGTGTAGGCACAAGGTGACCCCGGGAACTGAAAATTGAATATCATCGTGAGCATCTCCTCCATGTTGTTCGAATAGGCATGCGCTTGCTCATCATTATAATCTCGCCTCCGCTGTCTCTCATGGATCTCCCTCATCATCACACTTTGTCTCTGTTGTTCCTCTTGGAACTCTCTCATCTGATCCCCGTGTGATTGATGAGTCTCCCTAATCTCCCTGACTTCATCTTCTAAAAATTCCACCTTACAATCCCCACTCCAGGTCCCATAAACTGTTGTTGTTGCTGAAACTCCTCCTCTTGGGCTTCATCTTCTTCTTGCTCAAATATTGGAGGCTTTGGTGCTTGCTCTTCAAATTCCACTTGATGCGGTTGTTCCTCTTCATCTCCTATCTTCATGTTATCTGGCTCAGCTCTCAGATCTCGTAGCTCTGGGTTCTATTCTACTCTCATCTGCTGGAGCACTGCTTCTATTCCTTCTCTATTCTATCTGTAGAAGGCTCTCACAACTACAGAGTGGTTCTGATTTGCCATTGCAAAATTTTGTTTCTTTCTTTATCTGTGCACTGTGGTAAGCTCAGGAGTAGGGAGAGGAAATGGAGCTCCTTTATCTTGCCTTAAGCAATACATGTTTCCAATAAACGATAGGAACTCTATCCTTATGAGCTGTGTGTGTGTGTGAGTCCCTCACTAACCATCATGTGTGGCATACCTCTAAGATCGATGCCCAAACCTTGACCAATCATGGTCATCATTCCTCCAATCATAATTCCCTAAGTGTTTTCTCTTTCCGCCACTCTCTCAACATGCTGAATGAAGTGAACTGCAATGTTTACTCTAAACTCCTGATATATATTGTACATGATGTACAACTATTTTTCTCCAACAGCTCCGCTTTCGAATCTCCTCAGAATTATATTTGAAACGATCTTCTCAAGATACCTCATGATCGGTTTCTTATAGTTGTCCCCTTTGAAGAGCTTGGAATGTACTCCTCAGGTTCTGTTCCATCGTCAACCAACTTTCTCCACCAGTTTTGTTGATTAAAACCCCCTCCTGGTATAAAACTTTGATGACCTCTCATAATCGGACATCCAAAGAACCTATTTATCTCATTCACCGGAACCTTCTCCCACATCTGATTATTCAATTGAAACGTGATCGATATAGGAAACTTGTTCCTATCCTTTTGAACATCTAGGGTGCTCATAAACTCGGCTGTCAGATGGTGGTAAGTGGGAGGTCTCTTGTCGAAGAATTCTTCCATTTCCACCCAACGGAACAAGGTCCTCAGATCACCCTCTATTCCAAAACATTCCATAGTGGCTTGATCTTGAAATCGAGTTGCCCTAATCTTAGGAATTATATATTCCTACCTCAATGCATACTTCTCCCATTCTGTAAACTCTACTCCAAAATTCTCTGGGTGTATTGCCTTCATCATCAACTTTGCATCAAGGTTGGATAATTCCATGTCCGTCTCAACAATAATGAAATCTTCATTACGTTTTCTCACTCTTCTTTCAGCCATCTGCAATATACAACATATTTTAAATTACCTTTCAACTTCAACTCAAGAAAGAAATGTCTATTGCTTAGAATTCTCACTAGTTATTCAACTAAGTTTTGATTCTAGCACGTATTCAAGCATAACAAGTAGTGTTTCTCGAAGATTTTCACATTTTAATCCAAGCAACTTCAACAACAATTTATTTCAATTTTTTTATTTAATCAATCAAGTTCAACCTCTTATTCTTTCCATTCTTTCATAAATTATCACCATTTATATATGAGCACAACTTAGATCAACAATGCTTCATGCAAAAACTTTTAATTCTATTCAAAACTTCACTTAGGCAATTCATCAAACACTTGGCATTCACATTTTTTTTTCACAATCAATTCAACAAGAATTTTCAATTTCATCATGCTCAAATGCTCAAATCCTCAATGCTTAAGCTAGTGTTCACAATACAATTATCTCAAAAGCATTATCAATCAATATGCAACAACATATGCTCTTAATTATATTCCTTCAAAAATCCCCAAATTCAAAATATTCATGAACCCTAATTCTTATACAATTTCAATCAATCCAACAATTAAACTTGCACGTTCATGTATCAATATCCTAGACATGGTTCAAACATACTTTCATCCTAAACCCATACAAGAATTTAACCAATTAAACCTTCAATTGAAAACTAGGGTTCGAAGTGTCATACCTTGGGTGTTCTTGGAATTAAATGGAAACAATGATGTTTAAGCCTTGAGATTCAGACTCTAATCACACAATCTTACCACTCTTTTGATGTTTGCTAAAAATTTGTGGAGTTTGGAGATGAAACCGTACGACGGGGAGTGTTTAGACACGAAGGGAATGAACAGTTGTGCTCTAACAGTCGGATTCTTAAAAACTGACTCCAGACAAGACACGAGTCGTGTGACGTAGCACGGCCAAAAGTTGGCCGTGTTGATGTCACAGCACGGCTGCTTCTTACAGGCCCGTGTTGGCAACATAGCTCGAGTCTCGGCACAGGACACGACTCGTGCGATGCAACACGACCAAATATTTGCCGTGTTGGACGAATTGATATCGCCACACAGCTACATGTTACAGAGCCATGTTGGTGACATGGCTCGTGTACCTGCAGCTCTATTTTCTCCAATTTTCAACTTCAAGTCTTGTCTTCCCCTATTTTTATGCTTCCAATACTCCCTATTCATGCTCACAACTCATAAACATCATTAGTTCAACATTAGTATCAAAAACAAAAGGATCACACCACCAAAACGTACCAAAATTCAAACCAATACTCATGAGAAAAATTCAAAATTAGTCCAAAAACATGAAAAGTATATGCCTTCAAAACAAAGTATGTCACACCACGCCATATCCCCCCAAACTTAAATTGAAACAAGAGTTTCGAGTTAAGTTTGTAAAAAGTGGTGTGACTTACCTATACCTTTCAAATCAAGCACCATTCGTATTTTCAACACGCATTCTCCTCACGATCACAATCAACCTACATGCCAAAAATGAAAAATAAGAAAAAGAAATATTTACAACCCTAAACTATTAAAAGGATACGAGCTTTCAAAATGAGAAGGTGTCAACATATACCAACACCCTTTGAGAGAGAGAATGGTAATGTTTCACCCTATGACCATTAACCACAAAAGCATTTTCATCCGACCCTTCAAGCTTTATCGAGCCATCATCTCTTACTTCAATCACCAGGTACAGACCGGTCCATTTTGAACGAAGTTTTTCGGGGAACAACTTAAGTCTTGAATTGAACAATAAAATTTTATCCCTTGGGATAAACTCCCTTGTTTTGATCCGTTCATCATGCCATCTTTTGAGATTCTCTTTCAAAATCCGTGAGCTTGAATAAGCATCTTCTCTAAATTCTTCTAGTTCAACCAATTGGAGACATCTTTTCTTTTCGAATTCTTTCTCCTCAAAATTCAACTTCCTAAGGGCCCAAACTGTTTTATGCTCCAACTCCACGAGTAAATGACATATCTTCCCATAAATAAGCTTATATGGAGAAAATCCAAGAGCTGTCTTGTAAGCCGTTCGATATGCCCATAAAGCATCGTCTAGCTTGGAGGACCAACCTTTTCGATTCCCATTGATCGTCTTTTCAAGAACAAGCTTTACTTGTCTATTTGACACCTCCGCTAAGCCATTTGTTTGAGAATGGTACGGTGTGGATACTTTATGCTTTACTCCATAGCCATTCAATAACTTTTCAATAAGCTTATTTATGAAATGCGATCCCCCGTCACTGATAATAGCTTTTGGCACTCCAAACCTAGCAAAGATGTTCTTCTTTAAGAAACTCTTGACCACTAAAGCATCATTTGTTCTTGTCGGGATTGCTTCCACCCATTTAGACACATAATCTACCGCAAGCAATATATAGAGGTAACCATTGGACGGCGAAAATGGGCCCATGAAATCCATCCCCCATACATCAAACACTTCAACTTCAAAAATGTTCCTCATGGGCATCTCATCACATTGTCCTACACTTCCAATCCTTTGGCATATGTCACATCCCTTGATGTACTCTTTGCAATCCTTGAACAAGGTGGGCCAAAATAAACCCGACTGTAGAATCTTTGCTCCCGTCTTTTGAAATCAGAAATGTCCTCCACATGGTGAACTATGGCACATTTCCATCACACTTAACTTCTCCTCCTCCGGGATACATCTCCGTATGATTCCATCCGAATAATTTTTAAATAAAATTGGATCATCCCATAAATACTCCTTGACATCATGATAGAACTTCTTCCTATGATATTCGGTGAGATGATCCGGCTTGAGGCCACAAGCTAGATAATTCACGAAATCTGCATACCACGGCCTCCCGGTCTCATACAAAGTGTACATCTTTTGGAAATCCATAAGAAGAATCTTTTCATCCAGAAATACATCCCTAATAAACTCCATAGTGCCCTCTTTGTCCCCATTTTCCAAACGTGACAAGTGGTCTGCTATGACATTTTCGACCCCCTCTTGTCACGTATTTCCACATCGAACTCCTGCAATAAAAGAACCCAACGAATTAGTCTTGGTTTATCATCTTTCTTATTCATCAAATACCTAATGGCGGTATAATCCGTATAAACAATCATTTTCGTGCCAACTAGGTATGGATGAAAATTTTCAAAAGCATAAACCACGGATAAAAACTCTTTTTCCGTTGTGGTGTAATTCTTTTGATTAGCATTGAACGTCTTCGAGGCATAGTAGATGGCTCCAAACTTCTTCTCCCTAACTTGACCAAGCACCACTCCCAATGCATTGTCACTTGCATCACAATGGAGCTCAAAAGGCTTACTCCAATCGGGAGAGATGAGGATTGGAGATGAAGTTAAAGCTTCCTTGAGCACCCTAAAAGCATCGAGACATTCATCATTAAATTCAAATGGAGCATCTTTTCCAAGCTATTTGCACAAAGGTTTGGCTATGTTAGAAAAATCCTTTATAAAACGTCGATAGAACCCGGCGTGGCCAAGGAACGATCTAACCCCTTTTTCATTCTTGGGTGGGGGAAGATGTTCAATGGCTACAACCTTCGCCTTATCCACTCTCAAACCTTTCTCCGAGATATGATGATCAAGTACGATACCCTCTTGAACCATAAAATGATATTTTTCCCAATTCAAGACTAGGTTCGTATCTTGACATCGCTGCAAAACCAAGGAGAGATTAGCCAAGCATTTATCAAATGAAGACCCAAAGACGGAAAAGTCATCCATAAACACTTCCATCACATTTTCAATCAATCCTTCAAAGATAGCCATCATGCAACGTTGAAAGGTGGCGGGGGCATTGCACAACCCAAAAGGCAGTTTATAGAAAGCAAACGTGCCATACGGACAAGTAAAAGTTGTTTTCTCTTGGTCCTCGGGGGCTATCATGATTTGGTTATACCCCAAGTAACCATCTAGGAAACAATAATACTTGTATCCCGCCAACCTATCAAGCATTTGATCAATAAAAGGTAAAGGAAAATGGTCTTTATGAGTGTTGTCATTAAGCTTCCTATAATCACAACAAACTCTCACCCCGTTTTCACCCTTGTAGCAAGTTCTTCATCAAATTCCATTTTAACAATAGTTAATCCTCCTTTCTTAGCCACAACATGCAAAGGACTTACATGAGCACTATCACTTATAGCATATACAATTCTAGCATCCAACCATTTCAAAACTTCTTTTCTAATAACCTCTTGCATAATAGGGTTTAAACGACGTTGAGGTTGTATGCATGATTTATTCTCATCAATCAACCTAATATGATGCATACAAATAGTGGGACTTATACATTTCAAATCATCAAGACTCCACCCTATAGCACTTTTATGATCTCTAAGTACCCTTAACAATTTATCAAGTTCTAGAGGGGAAAGGGAAGATGATAAAATTACCGGAAAGGTCTTTTTATCTCCCAAATAAGCATACATAAGGTGATCGGGTAGTAGTTTCAATTCTTCTTTTCCTTTTTCCACTTTGGGCTCTTCAAGCTCGATCTCCAATGGAAGATACTCTCTCTTTCCATAGTACATTAACTTGGCTTCCTCTTCTTGCATTTCCCTACAAGCATTCAAATCATGTAAGCAATCATTAATATCATCATCTTTTTAACAATAAAAAGAAGCGTTAGAATTAAGAGATAAAGTAAGAGAGCGGCTTATGCTTGTTTCAAGAGGATCCTTTGATAAGAAAAATGGCAAGTTTTCTTGAACAATCTCATCAATCAAGTCAATCCTTCTAAATTCTTCTTTCTCATCCGGATGCCTCATAGCACTTCTTAAAGAGAATACTACTTCTTCTTCATTTACTCTCAATTTCAATTCTCCCTTGTACACATCAATTAAAGCTCTTCCCGTGGCCAAAAATGGACGTCCCAAAATCAATGGAACATTTGCATCCTTGTCCATGTCGAGCACTACAAAATCCATCGGGAATATGAACTTTCCAACTTTGACTAACACATCCTCCACTACCCCCTTAGGATAAGTCAAAGACCTATCCGCAAGTTGCAATGTTACGGATGTAGGGTTTACTTCCCCTATACCAAGTTTCTTGAAGATAGACATAAGTATCAAGTTAATACTTGCTCCAAGATCACAAAGAGCTTTATGCACTTCATTCTTCCCCATTTCACATGGTATGATAAAACTCCCCGGGTCTTTGAGCTTTGGAGGCAACTTCTTTTGAATTATGGCACTACACTCCTCCGTCAAGTTGACAGTCTCATTCTCCACTAATCTCCTCTTACTTGCCATTATATCTTTCAAAAACTTAGCATAGTGAGGCATTTCTCTCAAAGCATCCGCAAAGGGTATATTTATGTGGATTTTCTTGAAAATCTCCAAAAACTTTGCAAATTTCTTGTCCAATCCCTTCTTTAGAAATCGATGTGGAAAGGGAATAGGTACTTGTGTTTTAGGAATTCCCCAACTATCCCTTTCTACTTCAATTTCTTCTTCTTTCTTTTTCATTGCCTTTGTTCTTTGCCATTTCTTTTCAACAATTTCCGACTTAACCACATCTGTTTCATCATTTGCTTTTACTTCAATCTCACTTTCTTCCACAAACTCTTCTTCAACCAAATTTTTCTCAATCTCCTTCTCTTCCACCTTCTCATCTTCCATGGTCATAGAAGGTCCCTCATAATTCATTTCACTCCTCAAGGTAATTGTCTTGCATTGTTCCTTTGGATTCACAATGGTGGTAGAAGGAAATTTTCCTTTCTCATTTAAGCTCAACGCATTGGCAATTTACCCCACTTGATACTCCAAGGCTTTGAACCTCTTATCATTAGCTTCATCGGCCTTTCTTCTCAATTCATCTTGAGCTTTATTAGATGCAATCAACTTTTCAATGAGTTCTTCAGTGGTTGCTTTTCCTTCGTTATTTGGCGCTTTAGCTCCCGGATGATATCCCGGAGGATATGCAACCGCATTGCTTGGGTTCGAATAAGCGAAGTTATCTTGCCTCCATTGTTGTTGTGGGTATGATCTTCCATTTCCTTGACTATTGAAGTCTCCTTTCCTTGACGGATAGTTACCTTGGTTGTGGTTGAAATTACCTTGGTAATTGTTTTGATAGTTACCTTGGTAATTCCTTCCTTGCATGTATTGTACATCCTCCACACGTGGCATTTTCATAGTCCATTGTTCTCCACTAACACTATTCGGATGAAGAACCCCTTGCTCAATTTGCCCTTCCACCATGTTAATTCCTTGATTCACACCTTGACTCAAGCTCATTTGTCTTATTACCTCAGCCGCTATCATTTCAACACTAGGCATGCGTGGCTCCACATTAGCACACTTCACACTAAACTATTGTCCTTGATCGAAGATCTCAAATCCATAGCATCCACTAACTCTCTCCGATGGCCATTGGTAGACATTTGTAGCAATCTCATCAAAAATCCTTATATCCCTCTCCGGAGTCACTCCAAGTACGGATCCACCTGCAGAAGCATCAACAAGCACTCTTTGACCATTCACCAAACCTTGATAGAAAAATCCTACTTGTTGATTTTCTGGAAAACCATGTTGTGGACACTTGTGAAACATATCCTTAAACCTTTCCCATGCTTCATAGAAACTCTCTTGAGGCATTTGCTTGAATTGAGTGATTAAGCTCTTCATTTGAAGCGTCTTGGAAAGCGAAAAATACTTATTCAAGAACATTTGTGCAAGCTCATCCCAAATGTTGCACATACTAGGAGTAATAGTGGAGAGCTATCTTCTAGCACGATCTCTCGAAGAAAAAGAGAACAACCTTATCTTTAGGCAATCGTCGCTCACCCCGTTCATCTTCACAGTATTGGCAATCTCAATAAATTGAGCAAGATGTGCATTATGATCCTCATTCGGTAAACCACCAAATTATTTGTCTCTCACCATGTTGATTAAGCCCGCCTTAATCTCAAAATTATTAGCATTGATTGGTGGACCCATCATTTGGGGCATTGCCCTAGGCATAAAGAAATCTCGGATCACCCTTGGATGAACATGAGGCCCTCGATGCACCGGAGGTGGTGGTGGTGGCGCATAAGCTTGTCGAGGAGGTGCATAAGCATGTTGAAATCCTTGTTGAAGCATAGCTTGTTGCACCATTTATTGAAGCAAAGCTTGATTGTTAAGCTCTCCAAATTGTTGTTGAGCTTGTTGAGGATGATTTGCATTGAATTGAGGTACTTGTGCGTTGTCTTGCACATTTTGCACTCCGTATCCATCATGCTCAATGTCAACACATTCATCTTAATTGTTCTCCATTGTATTACTCTTTTTGGTTTTGTTCTCCTTTCTTCTTCTCAACGTATGCTCTATCTCCAAATCAATAGGTTCTATTTATTTTCCTTGGATCTTGTTTGCATACTCCTTCAAAGCAAAAGAAGTTAGAACAAGGTTTTCAAAAGTAAATACAAGTAACACATAAAATAAAAATGTCTCTAGTAAGATTACTCAAACGATCCTTCTTCAAGCTACTAGCAACCGTTGCCTCCCGGGCAACGGTGCCATTTGATTAGTCGTAATATAGTCGGGATGACCAATTAAAGAATTTATCGAACTACAGGGAGGAAGGTACTAGAGTTTAAGCGATCTCAAGTTTATCGTGATTTTATAAGGATGACGGAATGGGATGGATAGCTTGCAAATAAATACAATGAAACTAATGCACAAAATAAATAAATAAAAGTAAGAATAAATGGGTTCCAAATGATGCAAGAATGAGATTAACTACAATCATGACATAGACAATAAAGAAATTATACAATTAATTCTAATCTCTCATGGACAAGGTATATGAGCGATCACTAATTCCACCTAAACTCTCTCTCGAGATGGATAGGATGTAGGCCTTTAATAAGACTCCCAAAAGCACATAGGATCGTGACCAAAGCAAACACCTCTCACTAGGTACTAATTACTCTATGAGCTCCCTAATGAGGTACTAAATCATAGGCAATATTCCCTTTTAAGGTACTATGAATTCACTAATGGTTTGGGACTCCTCACCTAATCAACCAATCTCTCGATTAAGCTAATCAAATGTTCCATCAAAGGGTTCTAAATCTAGAAGGATATCTCTATCTCATTCTAAATTAATGCACATGAAGTGTATGATGAAATGATTCAATGAACTATCCTAAACACATAATTAATTTCTCAATCTAATCACATGCCCATGACAATTAATCACACAAATCATACATATAAATCAAGCAATGAACAATCAATGATAGAAATAACACAAAGCCCATTCAAGATTAAAATCCAATTGCATAAAAATTAAATTATCCAATACCAATCATTGAGCTAATCTCACAAAGGAGATTAGCCTCTCATAGTCACAAGAAATTCAACATAGACATTAAAATCCTTACAAACCATGATCAATCTATAAAGAAATGCACAAAAATTAGAATTATATTCTCCTTTGAAGTGCTTCAATGGAGATCTCCTTCTTCTTCTTTTGATCTCACTCTCCCTTGCTTCCTTAATCACTTGGATGGTGGATTTGATGGAGGAGATCAAGTGGATTGGATGGATGAAGGGTATGGAGATGGATGGAATAGAGTTAGTGTGTGAAAATATGGTGTAAAAATGTGTGTGGAGCTAATCCCTACTGATCCTTCTCTTATTTTACACTCAAAATGGACATTTGTACCCCTTGGAACCTTCTAGAACATATTCTAATCATAAAATTGACTTCGGACCGAGTTCGGGTCGAGTTCGGGTTGGTGCAGCGCAGTCTCACCGTTTTGCATATAACTTTCTCATACGAAATCCAATTCATGTGATTCATATGCTCACACGATCCTCTTTTCCGTGGCTTTCTATAAATATAAAGAATTGATAAAACTTCCAACATTTGAAGGTGTAACAATTCATACAAAGTAGCACAATCGTGTTGAGTAGGAATAGCTTGCGCGACGTCACCATTTTAATCATAACTTTCTCGTTTGGGCTCTGGTTGAGGTGTTTCTTATACCATAACGATCCTTTTTTCTGTGAGTTCTACAAGAGTACAGAAAAATTACACAAGTTGGGCATGCTTTTTTTAGCATTTTGCTTTGACTCATTCTCCCTCGTTTCAACTCCGAATTGAGCTCCATTTTTTCCCACACATTTCCATAAAAACACATAACACAACCAAAATACACATAAATATAAATAAAATAATATGAAAATACACTTAAAAGACACTAAAATCTAGGTGAAAATATCACTCATCAATGTACTTCCATGTGACTGCTGAGGTCTATGCTCGATCACTATTAAGAAGAGATCTAGTCTGCTCCCTTATGAGTGTTCGTTTTAGCTAGGGGTGAGATGAGAAAATGGTCAATTGAGGATTTCAATGTGCTTTTCGAGACTCCGAGGGGGATCTCTAGGAATGAGAATGGGTATTTCAAGGCGAATAACTTTTGGAGAGCCATTTCTGGAGAGGATGTAGATTTTAAGACTAAGGATGCTCGCACTTCCTTGATTAAGAACCCCGCGATTCGATATATGGATCTAGTATTGGGGAACACACACTTCGCCCGATCTGAAGGGAGTTGTGTATCGAGGGGTGAGTTGTAACTTCTATGGCGCATGTTGAATGGAGTGAGGTTCAATGTGGGGTCATACCTGATTCAGTAGCTTTACAAGTTTAGGAGTTCTACATTCCAGCGAGTTAATTTTGGAGGATTGCTAACTTCTGTGGCCGAGCATTACCACATGGACTTTACCGGTATTACACCTATCCTTAAGGATCCGAATCTTGTCATGAGTGCATGCGTGAAAGCTGGTTTTGCTCATCATCGTGATGGAGATTGGTTTTTCACGAGGGGATTGAAGATCTTTTCTTTCATGTTTCCCTTCGATGTGAGTGATCTGACTACGATTCGGAATGAGGGTAACAAGTTGATAAACACGTTGGCGCATGAGGCTATTTCAATAACTTGCTTGATGAAGGGTGATTGGAGGACTATAACTCAGATGTATGTTACAGGGATGTACCAAGAGCTGCAGAGGATTGTTGATGAAGGGCAGTTTGAGCCACAGCCACAGCAGCAGTAGCAGCATGATAAGCATGGAATACATGGAGCGGATCCGATTCATCCTGAGATGGATGTTCCACAGCAGCATAAGATACCACCACGACCTATTCCAGCAGTGCCACAATAGTAGTATAGGGCAGTTCTGAGGAGTACTTGAGGGAGTAATTCAGGTTGATGAACGAGCATTTGACCAACTTGAACAACAATCAGCAGAAGATGAACCGCCAGTTGTGCTTGCTCACCACTAGTTATGCAGCGCTTGAATGATATATACAACATTACATACTAACTATGTGGAGATGGATAGGAGATTGGGAAAGATGCAAGACGATGAGCGTGAGTAAGATAGGAAGCTTAATAATCTCCATAGAGATTTTGATCGATGGCGCTTGGAGATGAGTGATGGTGATGACGATGACGAGGATGATGCTCCGGAGGAGTAGGTTGCATCAAGTTTTTATCATTTGTCTGTTTCATCTCATCTCCTTTATTTTTTTCTCTTTATAGGTGTAGGATGAATGTGGAATCTAACTCTTTTCTTCATGTGCTCTACATCCCTTTTTATACTTGTAAAGTGCTCCTCACGGACCTTTGATAGGCTTTTACTTGAGGCACACGTCAAATTTGGTAAAAGAAACCCAAAACTACCAAAAATAGCATCAGCGACATTCTGTTCGACCAGGCCTCCATTGGTCGAGCAAGCACTCCTGGTCGAACTCTGGTCAAGCAAACTCTCTGTAAGTTTTTGCACATTTTATTTGACCAACCTTCATCCGTTCGACCAAGACGATTCTGGTCGAACGGCTTCTCTTGGTTGAGCAATGCTTCTGTAAGTTTTTACGTATTCTGTTTGACTTGGCTCCCTTGTTCGACTAAACTGACGATGGTCGAACAAGCCTCTGAGGTCAAACAACCTTCGAAAAATACCTCAAAAATCGTGTCTTTCTATTCCGAGCCCTTAAGACATGTTTTCCTGTATAAATACACTCAAAAAGCCTCAGTAGCCTCTGATTTATGGATTTTATATAAACAACCCGATTTGTCTTGATAATAGACCAAATTATACTCAACTTCCACACAAATCCGAGCCCAAAACATGTGAATTTACACTCTTATCAACAGGATGGGTATTTTTGGTGTGAGTGGCATGCGCGTATGATGTTGATTTGAGAATTGATGGATGTGTGATCCTTGATACTTGATGATGGTTGGTTGGATATCCTTGATTTGGATTGATATGTTGAGTTCTTTGTTAAGTATGTTGCATTCGTATTTGTATGTGTTGATTTTGTAGATGAGAAGCATGTATTACTTCTTTAATATATGGAGTTCATAATGAATTGATTTTGATTATATACTACGAGGAGTGCTTAGGATTCTATTTACCCATATGAGAATTTGAGCCTTATGAAATTATGCTATATGCATGATAGTTTATTCTTGAGATAATCGTTCATATGACCATATTCTAAAACTTGGCTTGGAGTCTTGTGTGAGACTTATGATTGATTAGTTACTAGGACATGATCTTAGGCCGTTATTATTTACCTTCCCAAATACTATATAAATTATTGCAAGCCCTTTTGAGCATTTAAAATCTTTGTCTTTGGCAAGCCTTGATTAAAATGCCTTTATTCATCCTTTACTTGAGCCTTGTTGAATGCCCTATTCATTAGGAGAGAGTTGGGGAAAATAAATGCTAGCTTGAATTTGAAGAAGAAAGGAAGAAATTTGGGTTGAGTAGCATGAGTTTAGAAGAAAAGAAAATGTGGTTAAATCTTGTTAAGGGTAGTGCCTGAAACCAGTACCCCGACTGCTTAGAAGGGTAGTCCTGAAATTGGTACCCTTTTATATTGAAGAAAGATGATGTTGATGCCAAGGAAAAGAAGGAAAAAAATTGAATCACAAAGATCATGAGAATGAAAAGGAGAGAAGAAGTTGTTTGATGAAAAGCAAAGTTCCAAGGCAATTCTCTACTAGTGAATTGTCACTTTATCTATACTTTCCTACTTTTACTAAAGAGCCAACATTATAACCCAAAAACAAATCCTTTGTGATCCTAGGAAAGAAGTGATTATAAGTTAATTTTTGAGACCTTTGCCAAGCTTATGGTTACGCGAAAATATGAATCGAAATGAGCGTATATACTAACCCGTTGATGTGTACATCTTTACACTTGAGTGCGAGAGTAAACACTTATCTTGTGAGCTAGATTAATTCATACTCTGAATTGCATTATAATTGAGTTTTGCATGAATGAGATGTATGATGCGAGTGATACTTGTTTTAAGTTGATAGAGTTGCATGTGTAGGTATGACTTGTATTTGACTAGATGGACTTGTGAAATTTACACTTACTCATATGTTTTGATTGTGTTGCCTCGGGATGAGCAACATGTAACTTTGGGGGTTTGATGAGTGTGTAAATTCACGTGTTTTGAGCCCTTATTCGTGGGATAACGATGTAAGATTTGACCTTAAGTCAAGATAAATCGAGTTGTATTTTAGAAAGTCATGAATCAGGTGTGTTTGAGTCTGTTCAAGTGGATTTTTGAAGGAAAGCAGGATAGAAGTGATCGAAACCGGAAAAAGGGGGTCCAGGTGTCCGATTCGACCAAGCAAGGGCTTGGTTCGACCAGCACCAGTGGTCAAACCATGCGTTGGAAGATCGTCAGGAGGGTGATTCGACCATGACACTGTGGTTCGACCAAGCACAGTGGTCGAATCGTGGTCTAACCAGAAGCCTAAAGAGAAGCAGTTACAGTTTGACCGGGAAGCTTCTAATTAGAGGTGCCATTCGGGTCGAACCCAAGACCTTCCAGTGCGTTACAGGTCGATTTGACCTGTGGTTTGACCTACTGTGGTCGGTTCGACCAAGGCCTTTGGTCGAACCGAAGCGCTGGACAAGTTCGAATCCGTATTTTTACACCTTCAATGCATATTTTTGCTTAAAAAGTCCATCCTAGGTCCGTAAGGAGAGCTCACAACTATAAAAGGAAGATCCTACGTAAGGGGAAAGAGAGCCATTCACCATCTTCATTCTACACAACATCCGAAACCCTACCACCATCCACGGAGCTGTGGAGAGAGATTCATCTGTCGAATCAAGTGAGAACCAAGTGAAGATTCAAGACGGAGAGAGACGCGACGACGCCCGCATCTAGGGTTTACTTCGCATCTAAATTTATCTTGTAATTTTCAAGACTATAGGTAAGATCTATCCAACCACCATGATTATTCTTCGATCAATCATGGGCTAGAACTGCTTCGGTAGTTCTAAGCTTTATGAAGGTTGTGTAAGTTAATTGAACTTCCATGTGTATACTTTGTACAAAACTACTTGTGGTTTATTTTATATAAGATTATGCATTTTTAATTCATACTCAGAGTTGTTTTGTGCATCATTAATTGTTATGTAGAGTCTAAATACATATCATGATTATTGATTGAGTGCGTTCACTGCTGAGCTGCTGAGCAGGATTCCATGTTATGATTCTAAGTGAAGAGATTTCAAAGTCTCATTAGAACTATCTTATATAAATACTTGTTAATTGAATCGTATTCGGGTTAATAAGTAGGATAAAGAGTGTAACTTCGTAGTACCTATAAATGGAGATCATGTTGGGTTAGAGTACTTAGTGCATGGGAAATAATTGATACTGATAGTAGCTAGAAAGGGGGTGAATTATATCTCTTGCTCCAAGGATATTCACACGTGTTACACGCATATTTACTTGTGTCTATAGAGTAGATTTTCATGGTTTAGTGATGCGTCCCTATTACATAAGGCAGAGTCGGACATTGATACACGGAAGGGAAATTAATAAGTAAAACTAGATGGCCCAAAGAACTATCTATCTTCTCACTTATTCACTTTCGTTCAATCTCTACTGCTATTTATTTTTATTGTTCTTTTAATTATTTAGTTATTAGTTACTTAACCACACAACTATTTTTCCATAATAGTCTTAGTAAGTTAGTATATACTTAAATTAATAATAATACGTCCTTTGGATTCGATAAACACTTGGTCGCTTATAAAAGCTACAACAGCATCCTTCATACTTAGGAATTAATATTGTGTGTTGAGAAAACGCTTATCACTGGAATGTTCATTAACAATCTAGCACAATATAGGAAGGTGTTCAGTCCCCTATTTAAAAAAGATGCTGAGTTCAAATAGGAGGAATCACATCGAGAGATGGTTAAACAATTAAAGGAGGTTTGCAAAAAGCTCCCAAAAATAGCCATTCCAAATGACGAGGACGACCTGGTGCTATATAGAGACGCCAGTGACTATTGGTGAGCAGCGGTTCTCACAAAGTCCACATCCGAAGGATAACCCATGCAGATATTGTAGTGGACTCTTTTCGGGGAATGAGGCAAAGCGGTGGCACACCAATGAGAAGGAATTCTTTGCAGTTCGGAAAGCGTTCAAAAAATGGCTACTATTTCTTCTTGCGAAAAAATTCATTCTTAAAATCGATAACACGAGTGTCAAAGCCTTTCTAAAAAATAAAATTGAATCAAAACCAGAAAAAGCTAGACTTTTAAGATGGCAAGCTGAATGCCAATATTATGATTTTAATATTGTCATTATTAAATCTGTTGAAAATGTATTGGTAGATTTCCTGACGAGAGATGGAAGGAGGTGAAATTGACTCCATCCTAATAAGATCCAAGCACTGCTAAGGTTGGTATTAACTTAGCTGATTTTTCTCATTGGCAGAAATACCAGGCCAGTTGGGAGAAATTAAACACATGATATGGAATCCATCTGGAGAAGTGTTGGATATATGTGTCTGGGGAATATCCCCGAGTCTGGATGAGGCCTGGGTCGAATCCAGAAAACGTTAAGCAATGGTTCAGCTTTGGACCATTAGCCTCAATATGCACCATGGCGCCTAGCTTTCCAGAAATTTCAAAGCTACTAAAGTGGATAGGGGATGCAGTGTCCAAGGTATGGTCAAACAACAATACTTTGACCAAGGGAGAACCATTGGAGTTATACTTTATTAGTACAGCTCCGGAACCAGTTGGGAAAGGTCGTCATGAGGCCTTTCATTTTATCAAGCTACGAAGGCCAAACATTAAATCTGCAAATAGCATCGAGGAGCCTTCCGAAAAGGAACCAGTCCTAGTTTCAACCTACTTAGAGGATCAAATCTTTACGTGAAGAGCGGGAGGTTTGTATATTTGCTTCCAGGCAATGGCTCAAGTCAAGTTTCTGTTCAAATTTGAAGACCACAAGGAGAACGGATCTTTCATGTTAAACACCTTAACAGGAAAAAAGACAAAGTATGTGGAAGACTCTTTCGAAGGGAAGAGAAAACTGTTCTGGAAAAACAAGCTGCCGATGAGTAGTGACATTCATCAAAAATTTGCAGTATGATTCACCGAGGAAGGTGGAAGGAGAGAATATTCACCAATTGCCCCATCCAGACTGAACAAGAGTTTGGAAAAGGGGTACAATTGAGCATAGAAAGGAATAAGAATGTTGGACCCCTTCCAGCAAAAGAAGAACAAGGAAAAAAGAGGGCAAAACCTCTTCGAAATACCCAAAAGCCAGGTGACCCTTCGGTTACCAAAGGAGACAAAGGACTCTTCAAAAAAGTAAGGGTTGGATAACTTTTTCAAAGGGGTAAGGGATCATGTGACCCTTTGGAAGGGGCAAAAGACGAGTGCAGGACAGTTGCCAATAATAATGGATAAAAAACGTAAGTAATGATGTCAGCACAATGACGTAAGCAGTGAAGTCATCAAGAATAGAGAGGCTTTAAAATCCAGATCCCACATCCGAAAGCCTCTATAAATTGAAGAGATGAGAAAGCAGAATGCATCGACCATTTCCCTCTATTTTTTCTCTAAATAAACATTGTATTAGTTTTCTTTCTTGTATGAGTGTTTCTATTTCAATTACAATAGGTAGTTAGAGGAGTCTTCTCCTCTTGTTCGAGTATTATGAGTGTGTAATAAGTATTTCCATTCCATAAATAAATAATCTTGGGCTACTGCCCGTAGTATATAACCTTCCATTTTATTCTGTAACCTTAATCTCCGTATTTTCCAAGGAGAAACAGTAGCAGCATCTTGTACACCCAGTATAGAAAACGAACTAGGGTTGTGCTAAGGTTCGCTGAAGGAACGGGATTGAACCATCACACTGCGGGACGCTTGGTTGGCTGTGAGAAGCAGTTGTAAAACCTCCGGGATACCCAGTGGATTGACGCTCAAAGAAGGTACTGTTACTTTTTTAAGTTAGATAATTACGAGATTAATGTTGTTTAATTAATGTACAAAAGCATGTTGGGCCTGATATGGTAATAATGGACTATGCCTATTTTGAGGAAAAGGAAAATGTCGAAAATTGAGTTAAAATGAATGTTGACCAGGTCGCCATGCAGGTTGCCATGCTGGCAGCCATGTGGGCCAGCATAATGGTAGCCGACAAGATTACTGACACAAGAGTATTAAAGTCCAGAAAAGTTATTATTCATAAGAGAGAGAAAAAGTGGTGGTATTAATTTTAAACTTTGAATTTTTTGTATTTTCAAAATTCTCCCATATATTATTTAGTACCAAAACTTACTAAAATATCAAATTTTTATATTAAAATTGTGTGATACTAATAAGGTATTATTACTGATAGGTACGCGTGATCTAATATAATTATTGATGAATACATAACATCTTTTTTCTTTTTTCAGCTTTACCCTTATTTACAACGTTTAATATTCAACATTTTCACTTAGTACTTGCTTAATTGAACACTAATGTATATTAAATTAGATAAAAATAATGGGTGAGAGATTTAAGATAATTATAACAACTCTTTTTTCAATTTAATTAATCGTGTATTTTATGTTTCTCTCTCAGGATGCACACTAATAATGTACATTCATAGGGTTCTTCAATTTAATTGCATATTATATGTTTCTGTCTAATAATTTACACTAATGTACTTAATAATAGTTTCAATCGTGTATTTTTCATTTCTCACTCAAAGATGCACACTGATGTACATTTGAAGGGTTTTTCAATTTAATCACGTATTTTCTGTTTCCCTCTAAAAATGTACACTAATGTATATTAGAATATTTTTCAATTTAATAGCGTATTTTTAGTTTCTTTCTCAATAGACTGTATACTAATGTACATTCGTATAAATAACGTATTTTTGTTTCCATCTTAACAATGCACACTACTGTACGGATAGATATAGGTATTATGAGAAAAACAAAATATAATTTTTTATTTATTGCTAATTTTCTGAAGCAAATGTATCGCTTATTAATTCTTAAATACGTTTTGTACCTACTATTTATTGACCCTACTAATAATTATATATTAGTGTCCAATAATGTTTCAAATACTATTCAGTGAAGGAATAAAAAAAAGCTTTTGATGCTATAAAAAATGTGTAAAGAATTAATTATGACTAAGGGAGTATTAATTGATATATTTTATTTACTTCAAATAAAATTATTTTAGTAAAATGAATTTATCATGACCTTTTAATTTTTATTATACATATAATTGTATTAGTAGACATTGTTGAATTACGGACGTACATAATAATCATAACACAATCACATTATTAGTTTCATAATTATTACATGATTTAAGTATACTAGCGTTTTAACCCGTGCGATGCACGGGGAGATGTTATGACAAATATAATGTATTTATTTATAATTTATAAAAAGTTTAAAAGAATGAGCTTTGGTTATTGAGAATTATATTAAAGTTATTTAATTGCATTTAAGGTAAAATATTTAGAGTGCAATCCCATATATTATTTTTGGTTTAATTTTTAATGTATTAAAACTAATATGATGAATCCCTTATTAATATAATATAATAGCATGTATACGAAAGATATATGAGTTGAGATAATCTTGATGCTTGTCATGATATAAGGGCATCAATAATATTAAACACTTTAGTAATAAATTTAAAGCAGTATTAAACATTATATAATTTCAGTACATAACTAATTAAGAAAAATTATGTATGACCTGCCAAATGAAGGAATTTATATATAAAAATATCTAATGTTGGAGTATTTGAATCTAATCCTCAATGATTAACACTTCTCAATTTATTATTCAATCACATTGAAAAGTATTATGTGCAAATTTATATTCCTCAATAATACTTAATAATTATATAAAAAAATCGGACTCAAAATCACCAATTTTAGCAAAACTCAATAGAAATAAAGAATGAAATCCGAAACATTATTTATGCATTAATTAATTAAAGAAATTTAATTTGTTCCAATGCTTGAATCAATGAACAAGATGATGCTCACCTATAAAGATAATGATCAAACATTTTTAAAAACTTCTCTAAAAACATAATTCTTGCAAATACCTGTTTCACCGCCGTTGTCTTTGTCCAACAAAATCTTCAAACCTGCTTTCGTGGTTGATCTTGACACAGCAACGTACAGTTGGTCATGACTAAATATTGATCTCCTCAAGTAGAAACCAACATTTGAAAGAAATTGACCTTAACTCTTGTTTATAGTCATTGCATACGACACGATCACTGGAAATTATCTTCTTTGGAACCTAAAAGGAAGCCTAATATCAGTCGGTGTTAATGTAAATCTTGGAATGAGCACTATCTCTCATGTATTAGTTCCAGTCAACAACTATGCATGCAAAACATGTTTTCCCAAATTGGTAACCAAGAGTCTTGTTCTGTTACACAAACCTCTTGAGTGATTAATATTCCGCAATAGCATTATCAGTGTTCCAACTTTAAAATTAAGCTCATGATTAGGTACTCCCGAACACCTTATAGTATTTAAGAATTCAGGAATGTGAACATCAGCGACTTAACAACTTATATTGTTTAGTATATCAAACTAAAATTTAATTTATAAATTTATTTTATTTAATATATACTATTATATACTACCTCCGTCCAACAAAAGATTGCACCCCTGTTCCGGCACGGAGATTAAGGAAGTGATAATTTTTAGGGGTATAATGGTATTTTTTTTGTAATAAAGAAATGATAAAATATGTTAGGTAGAGATGATTTTTTTTGTAAATAAAATGTATTGGGAAGGGTGGTTGTTTTTACTTTTGCCTTTTTATGGAATGTGCAAACTTTTATGGGACAGCCCAAAATGGAAAGTGTGTCATCTGAAATGAGACAGATGTAGTACAATTTAATAAAGAAAATTCTCAAGTGTTCAAACCAATGCTTTATAATTTTTCAGCAGTTAAATGTGATATCCCCATCTTTACTATGTCAAATTCTCAAGGAACATGTTCAAAGTAAGATTATATGAATAGCCTAATAGAAGTATGATCAAGAGCAACCAAATTATAGTTGAATATAAAGGTAAATGAGCCACCAAACATAAGGAAGAGTAAGGCCCAAATTCAAATCTAGATAATGATGTTCCCAATTAAAGATATAAAATGCAGCTAGAGAATAAATAAATCAAATATGATATCCATCAGGGAAAGTACGCTTTGCTCAAATCTCGGTGAGTAGGTCCATTTCATATGAGCCCGCCTCAAAATCGGTGACTGGTTCTCTTTCATTGCAAGTTTGCACTTGATAGCGACTATATTGTATGGCCTGAAAATTGCCAGTAGAAATACATAAAAAGTTGAATGATAAATAGTGTCAAACGTTTTTCTAAAATGAACAAATGACCAAAACTACACCACTGATATCAAATCTAAATTGAGATAAACAACTTCACTGCATTTTGGGCATCACAATTCCAAAATGAAAATTCTAAATATAGTTGTTCATTTTCAATCTCATCTTAGCTATCTTTTTAATCAATTAAATTTCAAGAACAACATATTGCAGCATAATTAAAAACAAAGCATACAAATTTTACTTGAATTATTATCGCTAGGGTAAAATTTTACTTGAATTACTACCCATAGGGTATTTTAGTCTCAGAAAAATATTATAGGCATGACCAATACCTTTTAAGATTGCAATAGATAGTCTTAATAAGCAAATATATGGCTTTAACTCCCAGGTAAATGTAGCAACAAAAAATAAAATAAAAAAATATTATTGCAATCTCACTATAAGGTCTTCGAGAGTTGTTCCAAATTAGCCATCAGAAACTTAATTTAATAATTAGTATCTAAAATCCCACCTCTATTCTGCTGTTGGACCACATGTCTTAAGCCCATTGTTCAAATCATTTTTTCGGCGATACCTTCTCTCTCTCTCTCTCTCTCTCTCTCTCTCTCTCTCTCTCACACACACACACACATCCTCCACTTCTCTCTCCTCTCTAGAAGCTCTCCATGAAGAACCTTAGTTCTGAAGAAGATAAAACATATTTCAATAACTTCTTTAAACTTGTAGGATAAATTCAAAAAAAATATAGTCATCTTAAAGAGTGTGCTAGAAACCATGGTGGTAGTGTCTAGAACCTTTAATCATGAAGTAAAGTAAGCACAACTATTTAAAAATAGAGGCAACAATATATTATAACAGACAAAGTTACAATCTCAAAGTAGGAGATGTTAAAAACAACAATCATAGGGGCAGAGTACTTTCTAGATTTTTATACTATCATTAATCCTTACAAAAGGTACGTAATGGTGATAAGCAGAACCATTTACAGTTCTTCAAACCCAAAATATAGAAAAATCACTAAAATATAAATGGAAGTTTTTATATGTATTTATTTTGGATAGACTATCTTTTGTAAAGACAAATTGTAATTTAAAATCCTTCCCCAATCCTATTGTAATAATGGCAACTTAAAATAGCATATTATGAGAAATATCAAGGATAGAAGATTCACACTCACAGACAATCAAGACAGTGTGTAGCCATATAATAAGAACTATTATTAATTCAATTTTAGTTAAATTCAGTGAATTCCACAACCAAAAATAAAAATAATTTAATCCAAATATCATGAAAATGGCTAATCAGTATTTGCAACACTATTATTGTTCTATGCAAAGTACAAACACCTAATGGGTCAATGCCTGAACTTTTATATATTATTGCAACACAATAGAAACCAATTTCGAGTCAACCCTCGAAAGTGAAAAAAAATAAATAGCAAAAACAGCATAGCCTAAAAAAAATATAATAATAATAATACAAAAGCTCGTCAATGCTATCCTCTCCTTACCTTCCAAATTATATTTCAAATACATGGTTAGCTAATCAAAAGATTAAATTATGTATTCTAAGATCAGCAAAGAATGCATATGCAAATATATAAAACATATCCAATATAAAGAAACGTCTACATCATCCATTAAAAGACTTTCATATATTTTAGAATCATATCTTTATTGAAATTCTAGCATGATGTGTTCCATCTTATTGTTTGCAAGGTTAGATAATTTATTACATCACACTCTCTAATCTTGTGTTTTCAACTCATAAATGCAGTAAAAATGTCATCTATTAAAAATAGGCTCACTTTTAGAGTATTACATGAAATTAAATTCCAAAGTTCTACTTTATGCAAGGTCAAATGTTTCCTTAAGAGTAAAAATTTATCATACTTTTTTAAGAGGAAAAAAGATTGTACTAAAGACAAATATACAATGGATGGTGTATATTATCAAGCAGGCCCTAAATGATACGAACATCAAAGTCATCCACACAAATTGTACTAAAGAGAGGGAAAAAAGATTCTAGCATGAGCTTTTGAGTAAATAATAGAACTACTAATTTGCTATCTTTTATAGTCATAATACAACTAATTCAATAAAAAACAGAACCAAGATAACAAATAATCGAGTTCATAATAAACCTCATATTCACAAATCAATAAAACATGAATCTCAAAATACTTCTCTGAAAAGAAATTATTAGTTGAAAGGATGTTCTGCCAACTGTCACTATTTTGAAGATCAAACCTCAACAATTTTTAAATGTGCAGCTTCTGATTTAGTTGTCATTTCTTTTGATATAATGAAGCAAAACATATGTCAAAACTTAAACCAAATTTCAAAGATATTTGCAAATGGTAATGTAAATTTTTGAATAAATGTTACAAACAATTTCACTTGATTCCTAAATAATACAAATCAGCCACTGCCGATAAATTGGGATCACCTAGCTTCCATGATTCTTGAAATCGAAAAAGTTTCATGAAATGTCTGCAGTAGTGATGTTTTATTATATTGAAGACGATTGATTCAAGGGTCAATGCATGCTAAGGGAGAGGGTTGATTCTAGTAATCTCTTGCTAAGTGCAAAATCAAGAAAGAACACAAACACAGATTTGGATAGACGGAAAATTAGAATACATAAGAGCAAATCAAACGTTGAATCAGACAATAGAAAATGCAAGAACACAAACACAGAAATCTAGAAATAGAAATGAAAGAGAAGAATAAAACTGCGAAAATAAATGAACGACTGGTCAATATTAAAACGACGGTAGAGTATATTTCATCCATGCCATCCATTTTTTTAATCCAAAATAAATGAACTATTAACTGAGTAATGTTGAATTTAAATAAAGATCCAAGCATTAATAGGCTAATAACACACTATTAATTGTGATACCTTTGAACCATGATCCCAATACTTATATTATACAAAGCTGCTCTATAACAAATTATCATATGATCCCACTGATCTCTTATATTAAACAGAGCCATTCTATGATATAATTGTGCCTTATGATCCCACTCTAACATTTTAATGTCAAAGAATATAATTGAACCCAAATTGGTCCTGAGAAAAACCAATTAATACCAACAACAAAAAGCGGCCCATATAATAATTGAATTCACTATTCACAATGTAAAGCCAATATCTGAACACTTTCTTTCCATACCTCAAAGGAGGTTTTTGTTTTAGTTAGCAGACTTTTCAAATTACCATAGTAGTCATATCTCTCGTGAAAAAATTGCCACAAATAGACCACTTTTCAGGTATGCTATTTTTTTTTCTCAATCAAATATTACATTGGAGTAAAATGAATCGCCTACAAATAACTAATTTTGAATAAGTGGTTTTCTATATCATTTTCTTTCTTTCTTTCTTTTTTATCGTAGCTTCCTGCAACTTGTTTAAACAATATATTCTAGATAATTATTCACATTTTTAAGAGGAAAATGATAATATATTATTTGTAAATTTAATGTTGGCCGTCAGCAAAAAATGACATAGTAAAAACTACAACATCAAGAATATTGAAATTGCCCAATGGTAATATAAGCAACATGGAAAAAAAGAGACCAATAAAGACTTAATCTCCTCGAAAAAAGGTGAAACATTTTATTAAATTAGATTACTTAGCCTCATTTCATTAAATTAGATTAAAATTTAAAAACCTTTTATAAGTGATGGTTGAGGTGTGAACTAATGACTAAATCAAAAATTTGATCTTTACATGAGTGGAAACGAACCATATACTATATCCAGCATCAAGGTAGCTACAAAAAGTATAAACACATGATGTCATGAACTCATGCCACATAATACTGAACTTAAATTTACATTTTCAATATGTTTAAGCATGTCAAAAGATGCCAAATTATTCAGACATTGAATTGTCATAACTCAACTCAAAGAAATCTCAAGACAATGATTGAAATGAACAGAGATTGCTACAAAATATATTTTAAAAAAATAATAGTAAAACGCAATTGTTTCAATCTCGAAGAAAAATACACACCTGAAAGGAGATCGCCTCCAAAGATTTTTCACCAGTAATTCAATATGTCAGAGTATTAAATTCAATTGCCTCTTCCATCATTTCCTGCATACGAAAATTACTCAGCCGCTCGAGAGTAATTCAATGTGGTAGGACATTAAATATAGCAATTTCACCTATCCTTTTTAAAAGAGGAAAAATAACTGGAAAAAGTTTTCCTTAGAAATTAACAGCGCAACAATTACACATGTTACAAAATCGTACAGAATCAAAAGCATCCCCATTTTCAAAATTAAAAGCATATCAACTGAAAATAGTGATTGAGCATTTATAAGTAATGGAAAGAATCATGAATTAAACATTGCATGAGAAAAAGGGTATTATTCATTTTATGAAACGAACGCAGATAAACATAAACAAATAGAGTAGAAACACAAGTTATGTGCTAAATTCTCGATTCATCCACACTTCCACCAATGAGCATCCACATAAATAATATGATGGTAAGAGTATTTAATAACAATATAGAATGGAAGATTAAAGAGTTTGTTTCATTAAAGCTTTATGAAAGGTTTTTTGCAGATTCCTCCAAACTGCATAACATATCTTAATTCGTAGCATATCACAATATGTTCATATTAAATATCATGCATTTATATTTTATTCAAACTATTTCAATCTAATATTGGTTTCTTGTAGTTAAAGTATTTTGAATGATGACATTAATACTTTCAATATAAATAAAAATTCCAAACAATCCGATGAGTGATGATGAGACAAATAGTTTTGGGCTTAATCCGATGAGCCTCTAAATTCAAATTGTCTGCATGTCTTATGCATATCATGTTAATGCAAATTAAAAATTTTTAAAAAAAAGTAAACACTAAGAAAACTTAACATTCCAAAGCCTTCAATATAGGTGGCCCTACTTTTAGATTACTTACAAAAGCAAGGAATTAATGAACAAACAAATAAATAATCAGTCCTGCACAAATAATGCCCTACATTGATCCAGATAAATCGTCCAATTACAATTACAAATAATGCCCTACATATATACGGGGAGGAAGAGGTATTATGAACCTAATTCCAATCATGGTTAACGAAGTACATGATATTTTTCTCTACAAAATTGACCACATAATATTTCTATGAAAAAAGGGTAGCATAAATAGGCACCTTAAATATGCTTTGTGTAGCTGATGTAACTCTAACTACTATTCTATATTTTGCTTGTTCGTAGCAACACCAAAGAAGTGAGTGAACTGGTATTTTACCTATTAATAAAACAATAGAGTTATTATAAAGGTAATGAGAAGTGATGCAAAACATGAGGGAAACATAAACAGTATAGAGAGTTTAGCAGCAATACAACCCATAAATCGATAACATTGTTTAGTTCATCCCTCTGTTCTTATTAAGGATGCGCATTGCTATTTTACCTTTCACCGATCTTGAAAGCATAAAGCGCAGATCATCATTTCATCTTAACAATCTCTAAATCTAATTGTATATACACTTCTATTAATAAATGGCAACAGATTCAAAAAATTAATATAAAAACTCTATTTAGATAGTAGACATGACATGCAGAAATAAATTATCATAATTAATAAAAGCAAGATGTATTCACTTCATGAAAGAAAAAAATGTGAAGAAAGACATATATCAACAAAAACATCAGTGACATAGAAGAATTAATTTAAAGGAAAGAGTGAATCAGTATAATCAGCAAATCATAATAATGCAAACATGAGGGCAGCATAATTAGTATAGAGAGTTTAGCATCAATACTCCCCATAAATCAATTACATTGTTTAGTTCATCCCTCTGTTCTTAGGAAGACGCGTGTTGCACTTTCACCTTTCACCGATCTTGAAAGCATTAAGCGCAAATCGTCATTCCATCTGAACAATCTCTAAATCTAATTGTATATACACTTCATGGCAACAGATTCAAAAACAGAATTAAAAAATCTATTTAAATAGAAGACATATCATGCATAAATAAATTATCATAATTAATATAAGCAAGATGTATTCGCTTCATGGAAACAAAAATATGAAGAAAGATATTTATCAACAAAAACATAAAAAAAATAGAAAAATTAGAAGGAAAGAATGTAAAACACACATACAAACTACCACTCACACCAAGAATCATTTCAAAGCTCTCTAATATAATTCCTTTTTCGCCGGTGGACTCAGTAACAGCCAAGGTGTCGTTTATTTACAGTCATATTGTCTACATTCTTCAAGAATAATGGTTATAGCAATAACAATGTTATCAACTCATGGAAACGATTAATAGTAAGCTACAGAAAAGAAGGATCCAAGATGAAACCAAAACCAATTATTAATTAAACTTATAAATGGTATAAACACAATAAAAAGACAAACTTGCATAACAAAATAATAGATATGAAAAGAAGAACCTGCAATTCATATATATAATAAGAGCCTTAATAAACTCAGCAATTCATTACACAGAGATGAATTTTAAACACGCAGAAAGAGAAAGAAGAAGAGAATTACCAAATAGATGAAGAAATAGATTGATGACATATAAGCAAACTTTTCAAGAATAAATGGGGAAAAAAACAAAGAGAAAACCAACCTCTTACAATAAGCAAAATAAATCATCAAGTCATTATCACAGACATGGAGGAACAGCTAAACATAGAGGCTCACATCCCCCTTTGTTAAATATGTTGACATTGATCGATACGTTTTAATGTTTTTTTAATCGAATAAATAAAATGGGGATAAAAGAAAAAAATGAGCAGTGAAAATGAGAAAGGGACATGAGGCATGAATTGAGAAAAGGAAAGAAAAGAGATAAGAGAACACCACCTGCAGAGCAATGTTTATAGTGTGTGGAACTATAATCATAGGAATAATGGTCTAAGGAGGATGTGGATCGAAACACACATGAGGAATCAAGAAAAAGAAAAAGGATAAGAAAACACCATCTGCGAAACAATATTTATATTGTGTGAGCTGGAACTGTTAATCTTTAAAATATGGTCTAGTGAGGAACTGAATCGAAATTAACACATATTGTGGTATTATAATGAGCAAATTTTAATTATAAAAATGCAAAGCAGAACACATACCCTAACATCACTAATCAAATCAAGAAATCATTATGCAAAAGGGTATAATAGGTATTACTCAAACGTGGCGGGAGACTATAAAGCATCATTCTCTAAATAACAGATAAAATCAATATATCAATTCAAAAAGGAAGATATAGAACATATACATATAATTAGTTAGAAATGAAATAAAAATGAATGATTCAAACAGTTTAATTGCAATATTATGTACCCATTCCTATTAGATGATGTTGGATAAACCGCAACTGATCTGAAAATACAGATACATCAGAAAAGATTTCAGAATAAACATTAACAATACCTAATTAGCCGAATAAACTACACGATATACCAAATTTGACGAATACCCAATTCATATCAGAATGGTATTAGTACAATACCTAATTACCAAAAAAAATATATAAAAATATAATGGAATTAAGAATTGTACCTGAAAAATCCTCCATTTTAATAAACTGACATAAGTCCAAAATTAAAATAGAGAAGACCTCAAATAGAAGAGAAACGTCAATACACAGGGATGATATCCAAAAATAGAAAAAAAAAAGAAACGATGGAGTACAAAATGGACGAATAAGGAGTTCGAGATCTCAACATATTTCACAAAGATAGCATGCCAAGCACCGAAATAATCGATCGTGGACACCGACTTCGCCAAAAATAAATGAGGAAAGAAATGGGATAATATTTTTAGCATATGAACATGGAATCATTTGTTGTTTGAAGATCAATAGGCGTAAGTAGATCAACAAAGTATTTCGCAGAAATGAATTCTAAAAACTGACGATTAGGGCTTTCACAAAATGAATCATCGATTTCTCACATAAATACGGCTCAAGTAATTTCCAGAGAATGAAGAGAAGAGTGAAAGGTGGGGGAAACGTAAGGTAAGAGAAGAGTGAAAATGAGACAAAAGTGAGAGAAAAGTAATGTCTAGGGTTTTAATCTATGGTTTTGATTTAATTGAAAGAAATCAATGGTGGAGATTAATGGATATAAGTTACTATTAGGTGAATCTTATTAACCAAAAGTAGTTAAATCAGTTTTGGGGGGAATATTAGTATAAAAATAGGTGGTAAATTTGGTGCTATTATATATATAAAGATTCCTCCCAAGCCCCATTACTTAAAATCTATTGGCTTAACGAATACAACTCATGATACTTGAGGTGTCAAATAGTACAATTTCATGAGATTCACATTTTATAAAATTAATAAACACATTAAGTATGTGTTAATACACTCTAAAAAGTGCACTTTTATAAAATTATAAATTTTATTTAATTGAAAACAAAGATAAAGTGTCTACTTGTGGATGCAAAAGATTGAAAATAAATGCTTATGCCATGAACATTAGGATGAAGTTAAAAAAAATAAATAAAAATACTGCAGCTTGCATCTAATTGTATGTATAAATATGATTTTGATTGTGTTGAAAAAGATAATAAATATGTATCAGAAATTAATACTATGACCAAAAAGTAAACCCTAATTTTAAGGATAAAATTTAGGGTTATTCTGTGGTGCACCGGGTGTACTGATGCACGTGAAAGTTTATAGGGTAAATTAAGGGTGTAGTGGATAGTTATAAAATTTATTTTTAATTATTTTAATTTATTGAATTGTGAGGATTATTAGAAAAATAAATCTAACGGTTGAGAATATCCAGGTGCACCGGTGCACCCGGTACACTGCGGTTAAACTTTAAAATTATGAATCAATAAAATTACACCCTCTGTCCTAGGAGCATAATTAGATAAAAGAAAATAATTGTATATTCTAGGCGAATCTCTTTTGATTTATGTGTTAAATAATTGATGTAAATATATTTGTAAGAGCTTTGGTAATACTCATACTAAACTCTCTTATTAATAAAAAATTTACTTTATAAAAAAAAATTACTTCTTCTGTACCAACAAAATATTCATAACTCCTTTGTAATTTACAATGGAAGTGTGAAAATTGAATTGGAATAGAGGGAGTATTATATTACATGAACTCCAAAAGTAAAATTCTTAAAACTAATTAGCATTAACCCTAAAGATAATGTTTAAGATCTAGGATATAAAACGGCATATGAACAATAAGATTTCATTAATCAAGGGGTAAAATTAGCAATGAATCACAAGGTTTTTATGATTCTCTTTGTTTTATATGATGAGGTTTTTTACCACAATTTATATATGACGTTCGAAAATTACAAAGTATATTAAAATTAAGTCACAATTTATAATAGTAAATATAATACATCAGATTTATTTTCTGAAATAAATTGATAACATCACCATTAACCTTGGGAAAATTATTACAAAAGTAACATTACACTTACATTGGTTTGGGTCTGAAAATGACCAAATATTTTCTCAAACCTAAACCACACCAATCTCACACAAAGAGGTAGCACAACTTTACCCCTACTTTATTTGGAAGTAAAAATTTAAAAGTAAAAAAAAAAACCATGCAAAAAGAAATGCATAATTCTATCAAAATTAAGATATTAAAGCTCTGGTTTTAAATTAGGCGCAAACGAAACCTTTGGGAACTTTCTTGGTGCAAACGTTACGAAGCAAGCTAAGGGAAAGAGGCACATTAAGGTTGATTCCAAGAACATTAGCTTTGATGGCAGTGCAAAGGCATACAGCTGCCTCTAAGTCTGCCAACCCTTCGATAAGGGAGCAGCATGGAGTTATTGGAGGAGTGCTGATGGTGAGGCCAAGCAATCCGCCGAGCAAATTAGCACACACACCTAGTTTTAGGGTATCTTTAGGGCAATACCCTTTGCTAGGTTTAGGGGTCGGCCTTGGCTTGGGCTTTGGCTTGGGCTTTGGATCCGGGCAAGTTCCGCAGGCAAGAAGATGAGGTTTAGAGCTAAAAATAGAGCAATTGATGTGGTTTTCTTTAAAGCCATTGCTCAAACAAAGGGTTGGTAATGGCTACAAATGTGGGGTTGTAGAAAAGATTAGAATTAGGTTTTGGGATGATGGGATTAGTTTGTGATTAGAAGAGGGTTTGTATAGGTGAAGATTGGAGAGTAATGGATGATAACGAAATACTTTGTAGTCACGGATGCATTAGGGATTTGAGCTGGCAGCAATAAGTTTAATTGAATAATCATGTGAATTACAAATTCCAAATTGGTGCTAGATTGCTCAGTACTGTGTGGATTAATCTAACATATACTCAAGACAAGAATAAAGTTTGAAAATTATTGAAACCATGTGGCTCGGTAATAACATTCGTCGCGTATATATAATTGGAATATAGCTGACCATCAATTGGTGTGATGTTAGAAAGAGATGTTTAGATTATGACAATTAAGTCATACTCCGTAATTAGAAAAAAAAAAAAAAAGAAAAGGGTATGTTACACATTGTTTAAAAAATAATATTTTATTATTAACTTTATTTATTGACATTGGATATATATTTTTCAAAATTTGTGTAGAGTGGTCAGATATGTCTTAGATTAGAGTGATAACTTTAAAATTAAAATTTATAGTTCAAGGTTATTGGATAAATTAATGTAGTATATTCATGTGAAGGATATTATAGAACAGGAGAAAGTGTGATAGTTTTTTTTTTTTTTTAAATTGTGTGAGAGTGTCTCAAGTTAGGGCTTATATGAGAAAGAGTAAAAACTGATAATATTTTTAATAAAAAATGATAATCAATTGATGAAAAATGATAACATATATTAAACTATTTTATGAACAATTTATAGTATAAATAAAAAGTAATAATATTTTTAAAGAAAAAATGACAACTTCTTTAATAAAAAGTAATACTTAATTAAAAAGATATCATGGTCTCACAGTCTAATGCAAGATCCCCTCGCATTGAATATGAAACTACAAGTAATAGCTATTCAATATTGGTAATATGATAAAATTAAATACTTTGTAACACTTCATATCTTAGAATGACATGTATATTTTTACGGGCCGTTTGGCAGCTTGTATAAGTGCATTGATCGGTGTCATTTTCACATAAATTTTAGTATCTTTTATTATGTGGTTTTGTATGTTTTTATTCTTTTTGTATATCATTTGATGGTATTATATGAAGATATGGATATATGTGTTTTGAAATGATAAATGTGTGATTTTCATGATTAAGTGCCTTAAATTGTGCTATATTTGTGAATATTTAGAGAATTGGTAAATTGATGTAATTTGTGTGATTTTCAGGTAAAAATAGATTTTAGACACGATAAAGAAGATGTGGGAAAAAACGAAGCTCAATTTGGAGTTGAAATGAGGAAGAACGAGCCAAAACAAAATGCTGAAAAACGCAAGTCCAAATTGTGTAATTTTTCTGTATTCATATGAAGTTTAAAACTAGACAAGTGATATATGGTTGGAAAGCTACTGAAGAGAGGATCGCGTGAGCGCAAGAATCACTTGAATTGGAGATCGGATGTGAAAGTTATGCGCGAAACGGTGAGACTGCACTGCATGCGCTGCACCTACACGAGCCGTGTTCCGAACATGGCACTGTAAGGGGTGGCCTGTTCCGACACCTGAAAATGCTACACGGCCACCCCCATGGCCGTATTCCGCACACGACCCGTGTTCTGCCAAAAGTCAGTTTTATGATTTCCACACGTTCTAGAAGCTTCCATGGGGGTATAAATACATGTTTTGACCACAAAATCCGGGAGGAATCATTTGAGATCAGTTTCCACAAACACTAAACACTTAAATCATACACATTCATCTCCTTCTCTTTCACCCTTCACTTCATCCATCAAATCCACTTGATCTTCTCAAATCTATCCATAAATACATTTATCCACCAATCTAAGAAGTGGAATTCATCATTGATTGAATATTTTAGCGTGATCAAATGGGAGGAAGTTCACCATCAAAGGGGATCCAACTTACCTTTATTTTGTTATTTTCTTCATTATTTAGCTCAATAGGAGCAAGCTATGGAATGTATTGATTCTATTATGATTTGCAGTGGGTAGTCCTCATGTGAGGCTAGCAATATGATGGGTTAGGTATTATGTTGATTTTGCACACCACATGTTTGATGAAATGATTGTTATGGATATTTTCTATCATGAATACTAATTCTCATTTTATGTATGCATGATTTGTGTGATTAAATTCTCTATTCATAGTGTTAGGATGACCATTCCAATATTATGCTTAGTGGTTTAATTGAATCATTGATTGCATGAGATGACTTAGTTAGTATGAGGAGAGGTAAATCATACCCTTCAAGTGCTTAGAACCTCATGATAGGATATTAGTGAAGAACTAGTGAGGGGAACTCAACTTATGATCATAGTACCTTAAGGGAATTGAAAGTAAGAACAATCCTAGGAGATTTAAACTTGCAAAAGAGTTGAGAACATAATCACCTTGGCCATAGGGGTTAGGCGTACAAACGTGATTGCCCTTAATATCATAACATAAAAACCATTAATGTATGTGTGTGTGTGAGTCTATATATACCTTACCATGAATGTTGCTTGCCTTCCATACTTCTTAGATTGTTCACCTTCACCCATCATCCATCTCATTTGTACATATTCTATCTTTAATTGCTTTCTTAGTTGTTAGTTTGTAGTATAATTCAACCCCCTCATTTTGATTCGTCCTACTAGAGTAAAGCATTTCTCAAACACGGCTACCCATTTTCACTCTTGGGTTCGATATTTCTAAATTTTGCACTTTGTCACTACGGTCTACTACGCGATAGCGTACACTTGCTCTTATCAATTACCAAAATTGAAACCAAGTTTATGGCGTCGTTGTCGGGGCGAAAGCCTTCGGTGTAACATGTTTGGATTTGTTAGCTCAACTTAGGACATTTTTTCTTATTTTTGCATATTATATTTGTTTTGAAAAATATTGTTCTAACTTGTTCTTCTTGATAGGTGCGACAACCTTGAGAGAAGGGGAGCAAGAGCAACCAAAAATAGTAAGTGGAGAAGATTGTAGTAGATTTTGAGAAGAAGAGCAAAAATGGATCAATGCTACAATAATGGAATATATGGGGGATGGCAAGGAGCTTACAATGTGAATACATTCCAACCGTATCAAGGAAACACTTATTTTGTACCAATTTCCTACAATCGAGTTCCTACGGTTACTCCTCTATCCGAAAATAGTGCCTTACTTGAAATGTGTAGAAGATATGCTCATGGGAGCAATGCAAGGCAAAGTGTTCAACCAAGTCTTCCTAGTTATGGGGCTCAATATTTTCAAAGTATGCCAACATGTTATCCTACGGTGCAACAAGAGTGGATGATGCCTAGTTCTCAAGTGGAGGATATATCTTACATGCAAGGGAGTAACTTCCCTAGTGTTGATCAAGGAAATTATCTCCAAGAACAAAGATGGCAACCACCGAATGAAGAGATCAAACCATCCGTAGAAGATAGATTTGGTCAACTCATGGAGATGATGTATGAAATGATTGAAGAAAGAAAGAGAGAAGATAAGGAAAATGAGAGGAGACTTGAAGCCCTAGAAAGCCGAATGAGTCAAATAATAAGTGAACGGAACACTCTTTGTGAAATGGAGAGTTTTAATAAAAAGAATGATGAAAAGTTAGATGTATAAGAGTGTTCGGGGGATAGTGAGGACTCAAGAGATGTTGAACTTAGTAAGGATAAGGAAGGCAAGGAAGACAAGGAAGAAGAAAAGTTGGAGGATGAAAATTCAAGTGAGATGAGTAAAGAGCCTAAGGTAGAAGAGAGCTTTGAGGATAAGGAATGTTTAAGTGAAGATGAAGAATCACAAGAGGTGGATGAATTTGATGAAGTGGAACAAGGTCTAGAAGCACTTGATGATGAGTTCGGGAGTGAAATGAGCATTTCTACACCTTTTAACTCTCAAAGTTGCATCGAATTTTAAAATATTATTTATATTGACTTTATTTTACCTATTGATTATTCTCAAAGCCTTAGGTACAAGAAAGAGCTTGAGGAAATATTGGGGATATACTTGATAAAAAGGAATAAGTGGTGGTCGAGAAAAGAAAGGTTAATGGAATGCAAGCTCAAGCGAGTTGAGTTTTTAAAGCAAATCTCGAAGGATGCTACTATGGTTGTTACTTGCCACAAATACCTAATAGAGGAAGAAGCACAAAGATTAAAATTTGATGGCAAGAACGAACGATATCCTTGGCCATTCCGATGAGTTCTCCATGATCCGTCCTGCTTGAAGACGTTAAACTTAGCGCTAGATGGGAGGCAACTCATCATTTATTTTAATGCTTTTATTTAAATGATTTGATTTAGTTTTCTTGTATTTTTGGCATGTTGGTTGATTGTGCTCATGGAGAAGGATGTGTATTGAAAATACGAGAAGTGCTTGATTGGAAGTGTAAAGGGACGTCTCACCACTTTTTGCAAACTTAAATCGAAACTCTTGTTTCTATTTAAGTTTGGGGGTATAGTGCGTGGTGGACGTACCTTGAGTGTTGTAATGCATATGCTTCTCTACAAGAAGATCATTGGTGGAAACTACAAGGGTAAGTCCCACCACTTTTTGCAAACTTAATTCTCAACTTGTTTCAATATAAGTTTGGGGGGAGAGTGCATGGTGTGACTTACCACTTGAGTGTGCTTATTATGTTGATTGAGAGATCTTCTTGTAAAATTGGGTAAATTTTAAAAAAATTTCATGTGTTGGTATGATTTTGGATCGTTTGGTTGTGTTGAAGTGCATGCAAGTTCATTATTTGCTAGTAATTCTTGTGCTAATGGTGTTGATGAGTTGTTGAGCATAAATGAAGCATAGTGGAAGCATGAATTGAGCCCAGAAATCAATGTCTAGATTCGTTATGCATACAAATCGGAAGCTCGTGCCAACCATTTCCATTATCGGATGCCTTTTCAGGGAGTTCACTTTACTACTCATCATTTCCATTTGCTTAGCATATACATGATTTTGATTTTGATTATTTGGATTAGTATGTTACTTCATATGTTATGTACTTGGGAGGTTTACTTGCGTTATTTTTATTTTTGAATAAGGTGGCAAAATCTTGAGCTTAAACGATATTGGATGATGAGGATATGTGCTTGATTTTCTTTTGATGGGTGAATTGTTGTTTTTACTTGTTTTATGTTGTTGTCTTGTTCCTTGTTTGGTGAGTCTTTGCTCATGTGTTTTGTTTGTATTTTTATTCTTGTATAGGGTTGTTTGGTGGTTTGTTTTGGGAAGTTTGCGTCATTTTTGGATGTGAGTAATGACATGTTGTTTGTGATAAGTGATGGCGAACTATGTTGAGAATCTCTACTCTTTAAAATTGTGACATGTTCTATTTAACTTGTTCAATTTTAAGATGAATTGAGGTGTAATGAGTTCCTAAGGGTCCGAGCAAAAGCTTGTGAGCATTTGAGACTCAACCGTACCTCCACGGCTAGTTTTTCATGAGTGAATCAATTGAGTCTTGATAAACTAGAACTTGCTCATGGACTATGGGAATGAGCCCGATTGGTGGAGGTTAGTGATATGATCTTAAGCCATCCTTGTTACTTTAAAGTCATTACCGTATATTTCCTTACCTTATACATCATCCTTAGTTAACCACTTTGAGCCTTAAAGCCTATTTTTGTGATATAAGCACATTACAAGCCATGTGATATAAGCACATTACAAGCCATGATTATCCACTTAAGTCTTATATATATATAACATTTGTATGGGTGATTGAGGAGATGATGGTTTACAAGGTTTAATGTGAGAATTTTGCTAGAGGAGAAAGGAAATGGTAAACAAGCAAGAAAAGGATGAAAAAGCTCAAGCAAAACTGTACATGCGACCTCAAAACAAGAAAAATGAGCAAATCAACAAAAATATGCTCAAGGAATTCAAAAGTCAAAAGAAATGAAGCATGCAAATTAAAAGAAGTTCAAGAAATCTAAGGAATGACAATGATTAGTGCTTGTGATTAGAAAAGAAAAGAAAGGAAGAAAGAAATGTGAAGAAGTTGAAGAAGCTGATCATCTCTTCGATTACTTACACTCGATGAGTCACTCTTATCCATAATCTCCCTACCCTTATCAAAAAGCCTAACATTACATCCAAAAGATAAAGTCCTTTTTGATCATTAGTTGAAGCTTTGGTGGCTTGTGAATGTAGTCCGTAAGAAAGCCTATGGTGCATCGGGTTTAAGTAATTGATGAGTGAAAATTACCCTACTTCATAGAGTGTTGAGTTCATTTTGATATCCGACGTGAGGTTTGGACAGGAAGGGACTTTATTACTCTTAATTTTCTTAGACTTGAACTTGTTAATTTTTTATGTCATGATTTTAATGTTGTAGTGTGACTTGATATGATTTTCAGTCCTTGTTACTTATGATGTGTTGTTGCTTATGTTCTTTAGGTCTTTCTCTAGGTGAGAATTTTCCCTCTCGTTTCTCATTTTTGTTGCTCGAGGACGAGCAACACTTTAAGCTTTGGGGGTTGAACGGTGTCATTTTCATTTAAATTTTAGTGTCTTTTATTATGTATTTTTGGGTGTTTTTATTCTTTTTGTATATCATTTGGTGGTGTTATATGAAGATATGGAGATTTGTGCTTTGAAATGATAAATGTGTGATTTTCATAATTAAGTGCGTTAAATTGTGCTATATTTGTGAATATTTAGAGAATTGGTAAATTGGTGTAATTTGTGTGATTTTCAGGTAAAAATGGATTTTAGACACGATAAAGAAGATGTGGAAAAAAACGGAGCTCAATTTGGAGTTGAAATGAGGAAGAACGAGCCAAAACAAAATGCTAAAAACCGCTAGTCCAAATTGTGTAATTTTCTGTATTCATATGGAGTTCAAAACTAGACATGTTATATATGGTTGGAAAGCCACTGAAAATATGATCACGTGAGCGCAAGAATCACTCGAATTGGAGATCGGATGTGAAAGTTATGCGCAAAACGGTGAGATTGCGCTGCAGGCGCTGCACCTACACGAGCCGTGTTCCGAACACGTAAGGGGTGGCCGTGTTCCGACACCAAAAAAGGGTACACGGCCACCCCCATGGCCGTATTCCGTACACGACCCATGTTATGACAAAAGTTAGTTTTATGATTTCCACACGTTCTAAAAGCTTCTATAGTGGTATAAATACATGTTTTGACCACAAAATCTGGGAGGAATCATTTGGGATTAGTTTCCATAAACACTAAACACCTAAATCACACACATTCATCTCCATCTCTTCCGCCCTTCACTTCATCCATCAAATACACTTGATCTTCTCAAATCTGTCCGTAAATCCATCCATCCATCCATCAATCTAAGAAGAGGAATTCATCATTGATCGAAGATTTTAACATGATCAAAGGGGAGGAAGTTCACCATCAAAGGAGAGCTAATTTACATTTATTTTGTTATTTTCTTCATTATTTGGCTCAATTGGAGCAAGCTATAGAATGTATTGATTCTATTATGATTTGTAGTGGCTAGTCCTCATGTGAGGCTAGCAATATGATTGGTTAGGTATTATGTATATTTTGCAAACCACATGTTTGATGAAGTTATTGTTATGAATATTTTCTATCATGAATGCTTATTCTCATTTTATGTATGATTTGTGTGATTAAATTCTCTATTCATAGTGTTAGGATGATCATTCCAACATTATGCTTAGTGGTTTAATTGAATCATTGATTGCATGAGATGACTTAGTTAATATGAGGAGAGGTAAGTCATACCCTTCAAGTGCTTAGAACCTCATGATAGGACATTAGTGAAGAACTAGTGAGGGGAACCCAACTTATGATCATAGTACCTTAAGTGAATTGAGAGTAAGAACAATCCTAGGAGATTTAAACTTGTAAAAGAGTTGACAATCTAATCACCTTGGCCACAGGGGTTAGGGGTACAAACGTAATTGCCCATAATATCATAACATGAAAACTATTAATGCATGTGTGTGTGAGTCTATATATACCTTACCATGAATGTTGTTTGTCTTACATACTTTTTAGATTGTTCATCTTCACCCATCATCCATCTCATTTGTACATGTTCTATCTTTAATTGCTTTCTTAGTTGTTAGTTTGTAATATAATTCAACCCCCTCCTTTTGATTCGTCCTACTAGAGTAAAACATTTCTCAAACACGGCTATCCACTTTCGTCATTGGGTTCGATATTTCTAAATATTGCACTTGGTTACTACGGTCTACTACGCGATAGAGTACACTTGCTCTTATCAATTACCAAAATTAAAACCAAGTTCATGCATATTATGATGTTTATACATCACATTTCTTTGTTCTTTAATAAAAAAAGTGAGTGTATATAAGATAATACCATGCGAATTATTATTAGGTGGAGTTTCATCATTCACACACCGTATTATAGCTTTATCAGTTTAGGTTTTAATGTTATACGCGTGTAATTCCTCCGTCCCGTCCAAATAGCACAATTTTACTATATTCGACATCTCATTCAAATTGCACAATTTTTCTATTTTAGTAAAAATGGCCGACCATTGGCCCACCACTACCCATCACATCTCTCTAATATACCTATTCACTTAACATAAAATAATAATACTCTTTAATCTACGTACAAAAAGCAAATACACGTTTTTGCTCGGGACGGAGGGAGTATGTAATTTTATCATTATAATTTATGTAATATTATATTGGCAAACACTTATGTAAATTGGTTTAAGGTATAAATTTTACTGTCCCTCCTTTCAAATCTTTTATACTCTATATATTGTTAGAATTTAATTTAAAGGAGAATAACAATATTTACACCGTAAATCCGATTAATAAGATACTAACTCTATTATATTTTATATTCATTATCAATTTTATTTTCAAATTTAAGATTTATACTTAGGGTAATGTTATACTTACTGCATACTCCCTCTGTTCCCTTTAAAGAGGTCTTTTTTTTTCATTTTTGACGTCTCACCCAAAGAGTCTCTTTTTCTTTTATACATACATGAGACCCACATACACTTACTAATACAATTAAAATATGAGATTCACACTCTCAGTAATATAATTATTCACTATACATTAAATAATAATACTCCTTACTTCACGTGACAAAAAGCAAAAGGTCTTCCTAGTGAGTGAGGGACGGAGGGAGCAGTTGTTTTTATAACTCATGATTACGAATTTTTACAGTAGAACTATTCCACGCATTCATGCTCTCATATTATAAAAATTATTCCTTACATTCAAATTTACAAATATTGAAATCTTATTTTTTTAATATATGAAAAATTATTTTTAAAAAGTATTAATTATTTTTTTAATAAAAAATATATTGAGATTTTCTCTTAATTTCTATTGAGATGAGTGATATTTTATATTTAGAGAAATAATAATTTATTATTTTTCTCTTAAGATGGGTAATATTTTTTTATTAAAAAAATTATTATTCTAAGTATAGGGCAACAATATTTTATTAAGAATAGAAAAATTCATGTGTATTGTACAAATGGATTCACCGAACACTACACTTAATTTCCATTATAATTTCGTTTATCATTTCTTATTACTATTACTCCCTCCATATCGTTAAAGAGTATTACTCCCTCCGTCACAAAAATATTAACGTTTTTTTTACACCGAGATTAAGAAGTATAATAATTTAATGTAAAGTGAAGTGAGAGAAATAATATATAATGTATATTGGGTGTTTGTATTAGTAGTGAGTATGATGTGTGTGGGCCCATGTAAATAAATAAATTATTTTTGTGTGGGTCCTATGTTCTTAAAAAAAATATGTCAATTTGTGTGGGACAATCCAAAAAGGAAAGTGCGTCAATATCTTTGGGATGGAGGGAATATTATTTAACATTTAGTGAGTAGTTGTATTAGCTAGTGTGGGGGCCCATATTTTAAATGTATTAGTGGGTGTATGTGGGTCCATATATGTAAAAAAATGAAAATATACCCTTTAATTGAGATATCAAAAATGAAAAAAAAAAACCCTTTTTGGGGATCGAGGGAGTATATGATTGATGTATGAGTAAAAGAATAAAATCCAATCATTTGTTCAAATATTGATATTTTTCTTTTATTATATAGTATCATGTTATCTCTTATGTGTCACTCATGTAATAGTACGACAAGAATTCCGGATCGAACGAACACAAGCTCCTCATATCAAATGTAGTTTACTCATTAGTTTAAATATCTGTTTTGATGTTTAAAGTCGGCCGATTAATATAAATCTGTATCACAAGGACTTATTTAAATAGGGGCATATTTGTATGTGAATGTCTCACATTAATTATAATTTTTTATTAAAAAATTATCATTTGTCTTTTAAAATATTATCAATTTTAATATATATTTTAATAAATATATTATAAATTATTTATAAAATAGTATAAGTGAGATAATCTTGCACAAAATTTTCATTTAAATAATGGGCAATTAATCTTAGATTTATCGATTTAATGAAACATTTAAAAATTTGAGGTTTTTCAAAGTTGTACGCTGCATTCCCTATTTACAATGTCAATGAATGATATGATAAGACGGTGGGAATTTTGATATTTTACTAACGATTTTGGCCTCACATGCACGCTTGCCAGCTGATATCTAATTACCACCAAGTTCTTTATTACCATATGTGTGTAAAGTTATATTTGTACGTATATATACATATGACGATAGTGATTGTTTTGTTATATTTATATTATATTATATACAAATAATAATGCTTATAATAAAAAGATTAAAATCAAAATTATAATATATAAATTTATTTTATTCAAAATAGTTTAAAATTTTTAATTTTTTTTAAAAGTAGTCTTGGGATTGAATTTATGCTTTTACAAGAGGTCTGGGACGAAATTGTTGAAAAATATTATTTTGGAATAGGAATCGAAGCAAAACTAAAAGATTTGGGATGAAAATGATTGTTCTAACTACCTCGAGTCATTTTCGAATAAAATAAAAAGATATGTTATGATTTATATTATAAACTCTAATAATAATAATAATAGTAATAATAAGAAGAGGAGGAGAAGAAGTAGGAGTGTGCACTGCACAATAGTCACTTTTATTCTTTATTTTTTGGAGGATCACTTGGGTGACCTGTGTATAGGCCCTCATCCCCTCATGTGAGAGGGTCATGGGTGACCACGGGTCACCCAAGAATTACCCTATTTTTTGTTGCATGTTAATAATCATAGACGAAGGGACAAGGGGGCCAGCGGGAGCATCAAGTCTCCTGGAAATATCCTAAAAATCTAAGGGTATTTTATATATTTACTGTTCTCTCTGCCAAAAAATATTTTAATATTTTTTTGCATGTAGATTAAGAAAGTTTTCTTACTTTTAGGGGCATTTTGATATTTGTTGATGATAAATAAATAATAAAGTACGTTAGGTGTATTAAGTACGATTGATATTTTTGAAAATAAAATGTATGGAGAATGTCAGTTATTTTGACTTTGTTTGCAATTTTAAGATTGTGAAAACTTTTATGGGATGTAAGGAATAAAATTTAGAATAAAATAAAAATTTAGGGGAATAAAATTTAGATTTTGGATGAAAAATTTTATTGCATTTCTCACTTTTGGTTCTTTGTTGTCCAATTTTAGTCATTTTTGTCCAAAATTAGTTATTTTTTGCCAGAAATTTAAAATACTCATCAGAAAATCATGCGTGAGTTGCACGCGCTCAAATCCTCATGCTCACGATTGAAGAAACCCTAATATTTGCGGTGGAGTTTAGGCTGCCGAGAACCCTCACCAAATCGAAGAAGAAACTTCGAGTTCAAGCCCTAATTGATCAATTAGGGCATCGGAATGCCGGCAACACAGTGATTGGAAATGAAGCACTGTGATGTCTTGGGCAGAGAACGGCGGCGGGTTTCGATCAGGATTGATAATTCACAATCCGATTTTATTGTTCCTCGATGAACCAACATAAAAATTTGATTCAACAACCACTTACATGGTGGTAAGGGTTTTGCAGAGGATTGCTCAGAGTGGAAGCATTGTGATCATGTTGATTCATCAACTTAGTTATCGGATTATGGGATTGTTGGATCGCATGATCTTTTATCTTCTGGACAAAAGGTTTACAGTGGCCCAACATCGAATCTTCCATTGTTCTTCTCAAATTTCAAGCATCATATTCCGGATAACGATAATCAGACTGAGTTCGCACTCTAGGGCTCACCCGGTGGAACCAAATGCCTCGTCGAATTCAACAAAATCATAAAAAGAATTGAAGAGATCCTTAGACAATCGAACCAACTCTGATTACGTAATCTCAATTTTATCGGCGCAAGCATTTCCAAAGGGAAGCTCGTTTCCGGCGCCACCGTAATGACCAACGACATCTGTTAAGAGTGAAAATTTGTTTGGAAATTTAATTGGTTAATAAGGATTAATTAATAAATTAATCACCAATAAAATAATATTTAAAGTGAGTGAAATTAGTTTGAACTTGATCGTAATTTTCTTTATGCAAATAAAGAGCAAGTGTATTCTTGTCATGTAGGTACGGGCAACCAAGTTAAATTATCAAACCGGTTAGTTAGGGACAATCAAATTGGAAGGTTTGGAAAGTAAATGAAAATAAAATGCATGAAAAATAAATCTAACTATAATATTTTTGGATTTTCATTGACATTGTAGTTTTCATGATGGACTCATATAATCAATCATCCAACATCTTTAATTGTTTTACATTTTTAAGCTAATCATGGTAAGGGCGAACACGATTTTCAACTACCCCCAATGGCCATGATGAATAGGATGTAGATTGTTTTCACAACTCCAAAATAGCTCCTAAGACCGATCCTACCTACAATTCACTTCAAGGTACTATGTTCGTATGGATGAGGTTCCCTTCACTAGTTTAATCCTCGGGCCTGAGTGATCTCCTTAGTGTTCATTTATGTTGTTCTAATATAAGGACTCCATGGTTAGGCTCCCCTTATATTAAATCCTCATGTAATAAATGGAAGAAACTCACATATAATAAGCATGCAAAGCAACTAAGGGTAAATTAAGCAACGACAAGACATGCCGATACACAATACACAACTTAATCACTATGCACTAATACCAAAGGCATAGATCCCATATTACTACATGGCATGAGAATTTTATAAATGAAACCTAATCAAAGCTAGAAATTCAATTATGACATTTTTATAATTTAATCAATAATCATGCCATCAATTAACCACCAAAACATAGAAAATAGAAGGCAATAAGTGGACTTCATATGAGAGGGTATTTATAGTAGTAGGGTGTGAGGAGTGCTGGGATGATTATTCAATGTGGGATACTTAAGTTAAAGTGCCAAAATAGGAAATTTAGGCTTTAAAATACTCTGGCAGAAACTGTCACAAAAATTCGCTCGAATTTTTGTGCACAGGGTCAAATTTTTGTGACAGCACCGCGCAACTTCACTGTTTTGGCTCGTCCTTGCTCGTTTCAACTCCGAATTGAGTTCTGTTTTCTCCCACATCTTTCTATTTACTTGTAGACTCCATTTCAACCTCATAATCACTAAGGTGATGTTTGTTTTAGGGTTTTGGGGAGTTTGAAAATCATGAATAGTGATGTGTTTATTTTGGGTTTTTGATAGGGTAGGTTTTAACTTTATGTCAAATCAATATGTAAGAATGTATTAATTTATGTAAGAAAGTAGATGAGAGAGGAGAGATAAAGAGAGAAAATGTATTAATTGAAGAGAGAGAATGTATATAGGTATATGTAGGAGTGACTTTTAAAATTTGAGTGTGGAATTTCAATTCTAATTCCGGGGTTTTAAAACCCGAAATAAACATCTCCTAATTTTCTATAAAAAGTACAAAAATACCTTTTTCCAAGTATTAAGCAATTAATTGTATCTTCCATAAAAAAACATGTTTAACTATTGAATTAAAGTCACATAAATCCAAGTAAATTCATGCAATTAAACTCATGATTTTAGGTGAATTTCACACTGATCATATCCTCACATGTGGAGAGAATAAAATTAAAAATGGGGTTTTTTAGGCCTTGAGCTTAGCCCAATAGTTTATTTAATTTTGGGAATAAAACGGGCCATGATTGGGGAGCCCACGAAGCCCAGATCATCTTTCAAAGATAAGACATGTGATACATTGTATCTGATCGATAATTCTGTGTATGAACGCAGATCTGGATGTGTGAACACAGATCTATGCAAATTCTACTATATGTGGAGTGGTCCCTGACACCTATAAATAGGGTCATTTTCATTTAGCCTAAACACACCAAAAAACACAAAGCATCTGTATACACAAAGCATTTACATATAGTAGCGATCTAGTTCTCCATTCTCCTTAGTTCGTCGAAGTTCCTGCGATAGCGGTGCTGCTTCGCTGGAAACGAGAAGTTGTTTCATTTTTGGGGAAGATCTGCCAAAATTGGAGCACTACCGGAGCGTGTTTCTTCTTGCGAAAGAGTTATGCTCGACTCGACTTTTCATCCCTCAAGACGTTCCAGATCTGAGAACCAAGACCTAGATCTATAAGTAGAGATAGAAGAACATTTGCTTCTACTCTCTTTGTTTTTTGTACTTTTCAATTTTATTATTGTATTAGTGATTGATTGGTGTACCTATAATCTAACAATCGGAAGAATAAACATCTAGCCTCCACACCCTTCAATCACTATGTCTAATTCAATGGATATTAACGGAGTTGAAACATTCAATGTTAATAACTCCTAGAGAGTTAATGCTGAGATTCCTATTGGGACTGAATCCCAAAGAATGTATCCTCCAATGGAGATGTAGAGACCATTCATGGTTTCGGTTCCAGCGGAGAAGCCCTGGAAGTTTGGGGGTGTAAACTTCAAGAGATGGTAGCAAAAAATGTTGTTCTACCTCACTATGCTGAATCTGGTAAACTTCTTAAAGGAGTCTGCACTAGTGTTGGATGAGAATGAGACTGATACGCAAAAGCGTATAGCTCTTGATCAGTGGACCTCCGCTGATTACTTGTGCAAGAACTATATCCTCAGTGGACTTAGTGATGTACTGTACAACGTATATGATGGGTGTTTTCTTTGCACGCTAAATTAATCCCCAAGTATTAAGGATATCAATTGCAGCATAAGCAAGCGACCAATTTAAATATTGAACCCAAAGGACGGCGTATTATCAATTTAATTATTAACAAAATTAATTAAGATGAATGATAATTAAGTTTGAGAATAATTATCTAATAACTAAATTGCTAAAAATTAAATAATAATTAAAATAAAATAAACATTAGAAGAATACGAATGTGACTCAAGAATTGAGTATAGGTAGCCCTAGGGTAATCAGATTTCACTCATTAATTTCCCTTTCAAGTGTATGTCGACTCTGCCTTGTGGAATGTGGATGCATCTCTAAACTATGCAAATCTACTCTATAGACACAAGTAAATATACGTGTAACACGCATGAATAACCTCGGAGCAAGATATATAACTTCACCCCCCTTTCTAGGTACTATCAGTATCAATTATTTCCCTGGCCAATTGGTACTCTAACCTGATATGATCTCCCTTTATAGGTACTATAAAGCTAACCTCTTTATCCTACTTATTAACCCGAGTTAGATTCAATTAACAAGTATTTATATATGATAGTTCTAATGAAGTTTCGGAGTCCCCTCACTTAGAATTATAATATGAAATCATGTTCAGCGGTGAACGTGCTCAATCAATAATCAAGATGAACATTCAGACTCTATTCAAGAGTTAATGATGTACAAAACGACTCTGAATATGGATTGAGAAAGCATAATCATATATAAAATAAACCACAAGTAGTGTTGTACGGAGTATACACACGAAAGTTCAATTAATTCATAAAAACCTTCAAAACCCTAGATCTATCAAAAAGGCTCTAGCCAATGATGTTGCGAAGAACAATCATGGATGTTGGATAGATCTTACCCATATGTCAGAAAAATTAGAAAGTAGAAGAAAAGAATTGAGAAAACCCTTGGTGTAGCGATCTCCTTCCATCTTTCTTCCGTCTCTTCAAATCCTCTTGGTTCTCCTTGTTTATTCCATAGATGAATCTTCACAATGATGGATGGATGATGGAAAGGATGTGGATGATGGTTGGGGGTGATCCCCCCTTGTAGGGTTAGGATGATTGTGTTGCGATACTTCCTAGGTGTAATCTGCATCCCTTTTTATACTTGTAAGCTCTCTTAATGGAACTTGGATGGACTTTTCTTGGAAAATACGCAAATATATGCACTGGGGTGTAAAACCAGACAAAAATAGATTTGTGTCTCCCCGCTCAACCAAAGTGTTCTGGTCGAGCAGCATTATGCAGTCTCACGTTTCGCGCATAACTTTCACATGTGAGCTCCGATTTGAGTGATTCTTGCACTCACACGATCCTCTTTTCCTTGGCTTTATATCCATAAAAAGAAATTTAAAAAAGTCAATATTTGAAAATGTAAAAAGTCATGCAAAGTGGCACCATCGTGTTGAGTATAAACAGCTTGCGCGATGTCACCATTTTAATCATAACTTTCTCGTTTGGACTCCAATTTAGGTTTTTCTTATGCCAAAATGATCCTCTCTTCTGTGGCTTTCCAACCATGTATTATACTTCTAGTTTTGAGCTCCACATAAACATAGAAAAATTACACAAGTTGGACATGCGTTTTTCAGCATTCTTGCATGAGTTTTCCCTTTTTCTCCAACTTTGCACTTTTGATCCTTTTTCTACCTAAAACACAATAAAACACCTTAAATGCACCTTTTTCTCAGATATATTATATATAAAGCACTTGTACTAATATATAACAATAATTCCCATAAAAAATGTGTTATATTGGACACTAAAACACGCTGATTTTCACTCTCCTCAATCCCCCAAACTTATATGTTACTCGTCTCGAGGCAACAAAATAAAAATAAAGAGAAAGAGAGTGCGAAAATTAGCGAGAAAATAAAGACTATGACAAATACCCATTCAAAATACGATTGTCCTCAACTTAGGTCATGCAACTCTAACTACATGTAATAATCAATTCATAGCATACAAGATAAGACAATCAACACCAATTCAAATGTTTCATTGACATGTTCTCACGGGAAGTATATATCACTCGCACTCAAGTGTAAAAGATGTACACTTATGGGTTAAGATGTTTACGCTTAGATTCAATTCAAGTGCATGCATAACCATAAGCTTGTCAAAAGTCTCAAACTCTCCACCACTAAAAGTATGATTCAACAATGAGATCAAAAATGACTTTTCTTTTGGATGTAATGTTGGCTCTTTAGTTACTGTAGGATATATATGGATAAGTGACTCAAAACTCGGAACAATCAAGCGCGCATTCCATCATTATCTTTCATTCTTCTTACTCACTTCAATTAAGCACACATCCTCCTCAACTCTTTCACTTTTCTCTTTCAAGCACGACAATTTTTTTCCTTCTTTTTTTCTCTCGAGGTACCAGTTTCGGGCACTACCTCGCACATCCTCCATAGGGTACTAGATTTAAGCATTACCCTAGGGTATTTGATTCAATGGAGTACTAGATTTAAGCACTACTCCATGATTTTCCTTAGATGTATTTTCAAGTTCAATCACTGTTTCAAAGCCAATTTTATTCATTCCCAAAATGTTATCAAACTCCATCAACACACTTTGAAAAGCCATTAATTCTTGTCATGATAGAATCAAGGCTAAAAAAATTCAGAAGCTCAAAGTGGCTATTTCTTGTAGGCTGCCAAAGAATGAGGTTTTTAGGCTCAACGGGGCTAACTACGGATAAACATTATTCGGTAGGGAATTATTTTGTTAAGTGACTCATAAGTTCAAGGATGGCCTAAAATCACCTCCCATCATCTAACACACATGTAGTTTCAAGTAAGACAATAGGAAACTTCTAAAATACATACACAAGAACGATACTCACCAGAAAAAAAATATCATGTGATTATGTACATGAATAAGGCTCAAAATCTCACATGAGTTTTTAACAAGTAATAGAGCACTTTTCATGGTAAGATATTATCTCACAAGTACATATATAATATCATACCACAATATAACTCAAGTACACTTCCTTCATCAATTTCAAGAGCATATGAATTTTAGGCACGATTTAAACAAAATAAGCTCACATGGATAACCAAAACCAAAAACTCGATCCTTCCACTCTCAAAAATTAAAAGCACACATAAAAATAAGAATAAGGAAAAAATAGGCACCTGGTTTTTCTCCTTCAAAGTATCCACGAGCTCCTCGAGTTGTTCAACTCAATCAAGTCAAGCCTCAGCGTAGAACTCGTCTTTCCACTCTAGTACCTTTTTCTCTCATCAAAGTTCAAACACAACTCATCATTACAGGATTCATCAGTAATAATATAGGAGACACCAGAAAAATCAAAAAGACGAAAAAATTAAAAACTCGACCACTAACACTAGGAAACACACAAAAACAACACACTAAACATTAGGTAAGTTGCAAAGAATCGACATATTAACACCGGTTAAAATATTAATATATAGCAAAAATCAACCTCCTAACAAACAAACATCCAACAAAAGGAAAAATTATACCCTCGGTGCTCATAAGATGAGGTAAGTACATCACACCCCCCAAACTTAGTAAAAATGTAAGTCGAAACTAAGTTTGAAAAGAGATGTAATTGCCGAAACATGAGCACCTCAAATATAATAAATCCTCACTCACATAAAAGAAATAATAAAGAGATAAAACGGAAGGGCAAACCCCCAACAGACGCTCATGTTTAACATCGAAGAGTCACGACGGGATATCGCTTTGTAGACTACTTGATCGGAGGGAGGTCTTCTCGCATCCTCACCTTCAAATACTTCATTTCCCTCTTCTTATCTACACTCAGCACCTCACCTTTCTTAGTCACAAAAATATGATCCTTGGAATTACCTTCTTCACATTGCTGTCTAAACTCCTCCTTGTCAATCTTCCACACACTTTCAGAATCATTTATCTTATTAAAATTAAGATTAAACAAATTAGAAATCACATCTATGTTCTTGCATGATTGAGTCTTCATGAGCATCTTCATTGCTTTATCAAGAGAGAACACCACATCTTCATTGTCCATCCGCAATCTAAACTTTCCTTCCTGAACATCTATCATAGCTCCATCCGTGGCAAGAAACGGTCGCCCTAAAATAAGGGGGATGTCATCCTTATCATCTTCCATCTCAAGTACAAGAAAATCTACGTGAAAGACTAACTTATCCACTTTCACCAAAACATCTTTAATTAAATCCTTAGAAAAAGTCATGGATCTATCCGCCAACTGAAGAGCAATTCTTGTGGGAGTCAACTCCCCCAAACCAAGCCTTTTAAATATGGACAAAGTCATCAAGTTAACGCTTGCTCCCAAATCACACAAGGCTTTACGTGCTGGTTCTTTTTCAATGTCACAAAGAATAGTGAGGTTTCCCGCACTATGCCAAAACTGTAGAAAGACAACGAGGAACCCCATTGTCGTAGCCCCTTCAGCTCCGTTGTTAACCCGACAGTTGTTAAAAGACTAGACTTTTAACAACAGTGGAAAACCTGTTGTAATATGTTAGTTTTAACAACGGTGTATCTCAGTTGTTGAAGCTATTAAATATCTGTTGTTAAATCTTGTGTTGGTAACAAAAATATATTTTTTTACAACGGGGAATACCCGTTGTTGTAGCCATATACGACAATAGACTATCCCCATTGTCGTAGCTCAAAATCTCTGTTGTTAATTCGGGAGTTGTTAAAGGTACCTACCCATTAATAACGGTTTTTGACCCATTGTCGTATCTACGGCTTTACAACGGGGTATCCCCATTATTGTTTTGGACATCCCCATTGTTGTAACTACTTAAGACAACGAGTAATCCCCATTGTCGCAACTACAAATCTCCGTGGTTAATCCCAGAGTTGTTAAAGGTACCAACCCTTTAACAACATTTTTTGACCCGTTGTAGTATCTACGCTTTTACAATGGGGTATCCCAATTGTTGTTTTGGACATCCCTATCTTTGTATCTTAACGAAGACAACAGGTAATCCCTGTTGTCGTAGCTCTGAATCTCCGTTGTTAATCCGAGAATTGTTAAATGTTTTTTACCTTTAACAACAGAATTTTGCCCGTTGTCTTATATTCTTTTTAACAACGGTTTTTCACCGTTGTTGTTAGTTATATCTCTGTTGTCATAGCTATATTTGACAACAGTGTTTGCCCGTTGTCGTAGGCTATATCCCCGTTGTTAATAATAAATTTTTAACGTATTTTAATTTAATAGGAAAATAATAAAATAGCCATAATCCTTGATCTTCATTACAACACAACTAATTTTTATATCAATTCATTCAAATTTAATTGAACTCCAAATACAAAAACCAACATCAATATGTTCAAATATAAATCCCAACATCTCTCTCACACCAATATAATTCACCAACAACAATTAAAATACTTTATAATAAATCCATGATAAAAAACATTGTCTTTCCATAAACATAACAAACCGTTCATCATGTTCCCCATTTCCTTTTATTGTGGTGCTTGTGGGTGTAGCAAACTTTTGGCTCTATATCATCAAATTCTAATTGTTCGCTCATTTAGATTTCAATTCTCAACTCATCCCACCATCCAGCTACCTACATGTCTGTACTCCAAAATATTAAAGTATTAGATTTACTATTTATTCTACTAACAACACTCGTATGCACTTTTTCTGATATAATGATAGTACTATACAATAACCCAAATTTTCACATAATTGTCACATGCAGTAAAGTGGAAGCAAGTGGAACCTCAATGGAGATGTTATAATTTTAGGACGCCATGAAAAGTGTAGGATCAAATAGCATATCATTCATGTGAGACCATAAGCACGTGGATGGTGGAGAAGTTAGTAACAGTAAAAGGAAATATAAGTTAATTAGCTTTAAGTCTCTTAACCACATTTCAATGCTTTTATTAATTGATTTTTACACACAAGTTGGAATATTAATTATTCCTTCAAATAATCTAATAATGAGTTGCTTCCACCTTATCAACTAATTACTAGATTTTAATGGATGTGATTAATTGGACACTAACACTACCAGTCGAACCAATTTCCTAATTAAGGTTGACTAATTTTAATTGTTACTTTATCATGGATCTCAAATAAACAAGTAGCCTTTGACAGTAACCTTAATATATACTACAGGCCTCCCTCATATATCTTCTTAACACTATAGACTCCACATAAATTAAGAATTTATTTATCATAAGATGCTGCAGAGAAACAGGAAATAGATTGGATGAAGGTTCTAGAAATTGAAACCAACCTCTTTATCAAAGACACAAGGAACTTAAGATAGACCAAGATGCACATGCGGATTAACTTCTTCAACCTGCATCACATTATGATGTACTTATTATCATCTAAATGCAGAAAATCTCTATAAAAAATTATCAAATGTAAATTCATGAGCTGCCATTAGTTCATATATAGGAAAAAGTAAATTCCTCGGACCTCGAGTATAGACACTGGCACATTTTCCTTGTTACCGCAGCTGCCGCCGCTTCTAGAGGAGAGAAATTACACACAACAGTGTAGCAGAGAAACAAAGAACTAGAGCCCTAATTGATTCAGAGATAGAGAAAGGAGAAACAGAGGAATGGAGGAAAAAGAAAAGGAATTACTTGTTCTCTGGAATAGAGTTGTAAGTTTTTTTTCCAATTAATTAATAAATTCCTTAATTGATTCATAGTTTAGAAATATATTAGGTGTCCCTATAATATAATTTGGGAATAGAAATTAATAAGTGTCACTAATTAAGGGGCCCTCAGAGTTTAAAAATATATTAAGTGTCCCTAAAATATAATTTGGGGACACAAATTAATAAGTGTCACTAATAAGTGTCCCAATCTCACATTTTTGTATAGTGCGAATGTCAATAGTTAATTCATACAATATATCATAAGTGACGAATAAATAAATAATTAGGAAAAAAATAAACCGAGGGATTGAGTAAATTATCAAGGAGTGCATTCATTTTTTTTGAATCTTTTCATTCATTTTTTTTGAAAGCAAATCTTTTCATTCTTAGTATGAACAGTGTTAGAACTTTATTGTTACGTACATGATTAATATTTTTTATTTAATGAAAAATAAATAAAAATGAACGTCTAAAAATTTGTTTAGATCCACGATTGAGTTCATATGCAAACTCTACCCAACAAATGTAAATTTATAGAGAGAAACACATGAATCAAAAAAGAGTACATAATTTAATTAGCACAACTTTATGTGCACGAAAAAAAAATTCAAAGTGAGCTTTTGTAGTGAAACTCCCACTAGCTTTGGCAAAATTGATAGCAACTAGTATTGCCACGGAGAGTAGAATTGAAGCCTGCTCATTTATTTTACACTTTTGCAACTATAATTCATATAAAAATAGTTTAAGAAGTTGAATAATAAATTTAAGAGCATACCAACAAATATATCCCCACTCAAGTTGATAATCTTGGATGCCTAGTTCAAACCGCATCTTGTGAGTGAAACCTAAACTCTAAAGAAACAAAAGAAAGCATAAATCAAGACACATAATATGTCAACTTAAAATATGACTAGTAAAAATAACAAAGAGGATGGGTGGTTAAGAGCAATGAAAGTATGTTGAGACCGATACCAATGCAGACTGTTACATTCAAGAGATAAGATTGAAATGGAGGAAATCTATGAAAGTTTTATATCCAAGAATGGCTCTACAAGAATAAAGCAATCAGTTTGAAATAATACACAACAGAGAATGAACATAAATTTCACAGTGGGAGTGTAGATAAAAACCAGAAAACAAACTTCAAAGAAATCTATCAAGAAAATTCTCTTACAACTTTAACTTTCTTATTTTTTCTAATCTTAGTTTTTGGGTCAAATTTCTTAATGCCAGTTTTGGTTCCGATAGACTCATGAAAATTTAATTTAGAACATAATTACTATTATCTTTACAAGTGTAGTCCAAAGCAAAAAAAGAAATGCAGTAAATACGAGGGAAGAATGAAAGATTGACATACCAATCACAACCACAGAGCTCGGGAGTCATCTGCGCTAAGAAGGATTGAGAAAAAAGTAAGCGTGAGTAGAGTGCTGTCTTGGAAGCCCTAGCGAACCATTGTACGGTAGTCGTTGATCATTTCTCCAGCGTCGTCGATCATGTCCGGCTAGGTAAGGAAACAAATCTCGTCGGTCGTGGAGTTTACATCATCTCTCCTAGGGTTGTTCGATTTTGGAAGCCCTAGAGATGCATCGGCGATAGCCGTCGTTAATCACTTCAGCACCGTCGGTCGTCTCAGGCTAGAGCATGAAGAATCTCATCGGCATTCTCTCACAGGAAGTGGAGCGCGTCTTCGCTAGGGCTTGGGAGAAATTTTTCTAAGTGCTAATTTATATCTAGTCCCTCCGTCCCATAGAAGTTGACACACTTTCCTTTTTGATTTGTCTCACTAAAGTTGACACATTTACTTTTTAATACATGGGACCCACACCAAAACAATCACTCCCTCCGTCCCATAGAAGTTGACACATTTTTCTTTTTGGTTTGTCCCACTAAAGTTGACACATTTCATTTTTAATACATGGGACCCACACAAAAATAATTAATTTATATCACCTCTAATACAACTACTCACTACACATTAAATATTATTTATCTCACTTCACTTTACTTCACTTTACATTAAATTATTATACTACTTAATCTTCGTGCCCAAAAAAATTATACCAACTTCTCCGGGATGGAGGGAGTAATTTATTTTCATGGAGCCCACATACCACCTCTAATACAACTACCCACTACACATTAAATATTATTTCTCTCACCTCACTTCACTTCATTTTACATTAAATTATTATACTCCTTAATCTCCGTGCCCAAAAAATATGTGATAACTTCTTCGGGACGGAGTGAGTATATTTTTTATTATTAAATTTAATTAAAAAATAAATTAAAAATTATATTAACAACGTGCTTACAATAATGGAAGGAAATACCAGTTGTTAATGAGCGCATTTTTCATGATATAACAACGGAAATACATTTTCAGCCCCTTTTTTACCCTTATAACGTGTTTTCAATTCCCCGTTGTTAATCCAACATTGTTATTCCACAGTTTTGGCATAATGTCGGATCCTTCAACTCTGCAGGCAGCTTTCTCTGAATGATCGAGCTGCAGTTCTCAGATAGATTAACCGTCTCCACTCCGTTCAAGTTTCTCTTCTTCGATATAATATCCTTGAGGAATCAGACATAGTATGGCATCTCTATGATTGCTTCAGAGAAATAAATGTTCAAGCTTATCTTGTTCATGATATCTTGAAACCTCTAGAACTTTTCTTTCAATCCCTTCTTAACCATCTTAAAGGAAACGGGGGAGGTATTTTTGTCTTAGGTCTTCCCCACTCATCTCGTTCATCCTCCTTCAGTTTATCCTTCTCGACTTTCAATCTCTTCTCTCTTTTCCACTTTGTCTTAACTATAAGCTCAGTATTCTGCTCATGTGATGGTACTGGAGTGTTCTGAACAACATGTGTAGCGTTCTGTACAGAAACCGGAATCGAACGACCTTGCTCGACCATATTGGTCTAGTCGAGCGAGGTCAAACTGGTCGAGCAGGGTCCCTATAATCGAAAGATGACTGTTCAGCTCTATGGGTAGCCGCTCGACCTCAACTCGACCAGAATGGTCTGGTGGAGCAACTCTAGTTTGGTCGAGCGATGTCCTTGTAAATTGATCGTGATTTTTCAGCTCCTCAGAGTGTCGCTCGATCGTTGTTCGACTATAAGGTTTGATCGAGCAGAGGACTAGAAAACAGAGCAGCGTTTCTCTATTCTGAGACGTGTTGCTCGACCGTGGCTCGACAAGTGGTTTGGTCGAGTAGTGGTCGAACGGGCACACTCCATCTCCCTTTTCGCTCGCTGGCATCATCGGACCTTCATACTGCGTTCTTGAACTCAATGTGATAGCTTTGCACTCTCTCAGGTTCGTTACGCCGTGAGATAAGACCTTTTCCTTCTCCAACATATGCGTAAGCTGATTCACACTCGCGGCCATCTGACCCATTATCCAGGTAAGGTCCTTCATTTACTTAGATAAATCTGCATGATTAGCATTCATACTCACTTCGATGTGATCAACCCTTGCATCATTCTTAGCCTTGTATCAATTGATGGTATCTTCAACACTCTTCACTTTTTGCTGCTGGATACTAGGCCCCCTTTGTGTCAACTCTGTAATCTGTCTGCTGGGACTCTAGTAGCTTGTTGATGTTAGCTAGACTATAGACGATCTCATCATCCCTATTAGGCTTCACCACTTGATGTTCAACCTGCGTCACCTTGCCAAGTACATAAGATCCTCTTACTCTTTCCGTAAGCTAGTCACGTGAATTCATAGAGATGTCTTCAAATAACTTTTCTGCTTCGATTGTTGTTTTAGATAACAGCGCTCCACCTGATGATGCATCAATAAGAATACGCGACTCACAATCTAATACATAGTAGAAAATGCTTATGTATTGAGCCTTAGACATTCCATGCGGTGGGCACTGCCTGAGTAGGTCTTTGAACCTAGCACACGCCTCATGAAATTTCTCACCCTAATTCATAACAAATTGGGTAATGTCTTGCTTCATTCTTAAGATCCTTGAGGGTGTCATGTATCTCTCCAAAAACTTCTGCAGCAGTTGGTCCAATGTAGTGCAATCTGTGGCATCAAGAGTCTCATATATACCATTCTTCTGCCCTGTCAATCAAAGATAACTTGAATAGGGCAATCCGTCTAGCATTGGCTTTAGCAACCTTTTGAGTGTTTGCATAATCAAAAAATCTTTTGAGATGCTGATATGGATCTTCAAAGAGACTTCCGGAAAAGAGATTCTTCTCTACCATGTTGATGAGAGTGGGATGTATCTCAAAATCATCCTTGCTCCTATCAATGCCATATTGCCAATCCCGTTGTACTTGAAAATTTCACGTATGACAACATTATCCAGATTCTGTCCTGCTCCAGCCATGTTTAGCAATGTGTATTATTACTTCTTTTCATTCCTCTCATTTTCCTAGTGCACAAGTACCTCAGAAAAATCAAGGTTAGATAGAAATAAATAATCACAAATAAAAGTCTTAATCAAACTAGAAATAATAAAATCAATAACTTGATGGACATTTTCTTTACATGAAAAATTAATCCCCAAGTATTAAGGATATCAATTGCAGCTTAAGCAAACAACCAAGTTAAATATCGAATCCAAAGAACGGCATATTATCAATTTAATTATTAACTAAATTAATTAAGACGAATGACATTAAGTTTGAGAATAACTATCTAATTAACTAAATTACTAAAAATTAATAACAATTAAAATAAAATAAATACTAGAAGAATACGAATGTGACTCAAGAATGGAGAATAGGTATCCCTAGGGTGATCCGGTTTCACTCATTAATTTCCCTTTCAAGTAATCTGACTCTGCCTTGTGGACTATGGACTCATCACTAAACCATGCAAATCTACTATATAGACACAAGTAAATATATGTGTAACACGTGTGAATAACCTCAGACCAAGAGATATAACTTCACCCCCTTTCTAGGTACTATCAGTATCAATTATTTTCCTGGTCAATTGATACTCTGACGCGATATGATCTCCCTTTATAGGCATTATAAAGCTAACCTCTTTATCCTACTTATTGACCCGAGTTAGATTCAATTAACAAGTATTTATATATGATAGTTCTAATGAAGCTTCGGAGTCCCTCACTTAGAATCATAACATTAAATCATGTTCAGCAGTGAATGAGCTCAATAACCAAGATGAACATTCAGACTCTATTCAACAGTTAATGATGCACAAAACGACTCTGAATATGGATTAAGAAAGTATAATCATGTATTAAATAAACCACAAGTAGTGTTGTACGGAGTATACACACGAAAGTTCAATTAATTCATAAAAACCTTCAAAACTCTAGATCTACCAAAAAGACTCTAGTCCATAATGTTGCAAAGAACAATCATGGGTGTTGGATAGATCTTACCCATATGTCTGGAAAATTAGAAAGTAGAAGAAAAGAATTAAGAAAACCCTTAGTGTAGCGATCTCCTTCCTTCTTTCATCCATCTCTTCAAATCCTCTTGGTTCTCCTTCTTGATTCCACAGACGAATCTTCACAATGATGGATGGATGAAGGAAAGGATGTGGATGATGGTTGGGGGATGATCCCCTCTTGTGGGTATAGGATGATTATGTTGAGATACTTCCTTGGTGTGATCTGCATCCCCTTTTATTCTTGTAAGCTCTCCTAATAGACTTTGGATGGACTTTTTCTTGGAAAATATGCAAATACACGCACTGGGAAGAGTAAAACCCGACAAAAATAGATTTGCGTCTCCCCGCTCGACCAAAGTGCTCTGGTAGAGCGGCTAGTCGAGCAGCATTGTACAGTCTCACCGTTTCGCGCATAACTTCCACATCCGAGCTCCAATTTAAGTGATTCTTGTGCTCACGTGATCCTCTTTTCCTTGGTTTCTATCCATATAAAGAAATTTTAAAATATCAAACATTTGAAAATGTAAAAGTTCATGAAAATGGCACCATCGTGCTGAGTCTAAACAGCTTGCGCGACGTCACCATTTTGATCATAACTTTCTCGTTTGGACTCCAATTTAGGTTTTTCTTATGCCAAAATGATCCTCTCTTATATGGCTTTCCAATCATGTATTAAATTTCAAGTTTTAAGCTCCACATGAACAAAAAAAATTACACAAGTTGGACGTGCATTTTTCAGCATTCTTGCATGAGTTTTCCCTTTTCTCCAAATTTGCACTTTTGATCCTTTTTCCACCTAAAACACAATAAAACACCTCAAATGTACCTTTTTCTCAAATATATCGAATATAAGACACTTGGACTAGTATATAACAATAATTTTCATCAAAAAGGTGTTAAATTTGACATTAAAACACGCTTATTTTCATTTTCATCATGTATCTAAACACGAAGACATCCAAAGACTTGTGTGATTCTTTGGAGAAGAAGTACAAGGCGAAATATGCCGGTACGAAGAAGTACGCGATAGCCAAGTACTTGGAGTTCATGATGGTAGACTTTAAATCTGTGGTTGAACTAGTGCAGCAGTTCCAACTGATAGTGCACGAAATCCTCTTCGAGGGGATGATGCCTCCAGAAGCATTCGTTGTCGGCTCTATGATTGAGAAGTTGCCTCCAATGTAGAAGGACTTCAAATGCTATCTTAAACACAAGCGAAATGAGATGTCTCCAGAAGACTTAACTGTCAAATTGAGAATCAAAGAGGACAACAAGAAGATGGATGAAAAGTTTGACCAATCCTCAATGGAGGCAAAGGCAAACTTAACTGAATATCGTGCGGGACCCTCCAAAAAGAGGAAGATGTACGATGACAATGGCAAGAAGTCAATGTAAAAGCCCAAGTTCAATGGGGATTGCTACAACTGTGGTAAACCCAACTACAAGGCCAAAGACAGTCGCCTGACAAAGAAGAACAAAGGCAAGAACTACAATGCTAATATGGTTGTACAAGAGCTAACTGATGGCGACATGACTGTTGTAGTCTTAGAAGCCAACTTGGTGGCAGATCCAAAGGATTGGTTCGTGGACACTGGCGTTACCTGCAACGTTTGCTCAGAGAAAGGCGATTGCTCCACTTATGCGCCCATTGAAGGGAGGAAACTGCTCATGGGAAACCATGCCTCCCTCCTGTAGAGGGGGGAAAGAGTATTTCATTACTTTTATTAACTTCAAACAAGAGAGGGGATTGCTTATTCCATTTGGATGTTTCATCTGGTGTTCCAATACATGTTGACACATTACTTATTTTTATTTCAAAGATAAAAGAAAAAAGAAAAGAAAACTGATTTGTAAACCATCTAGGTCTTTGGACACCCAATGGGGCATCCAAGTGGAAATATGCAATCAACTGGTTTTTCTATAAAAGTCCGTAGGAAGTATTAATTGTTATTGTTATTTTTGGGACCATTTTACTTGTATTACATGATGATGTCCTCTGTCGTGACAATTCTCGTCATGCACACAAGCTAGCTTCGTATTTGAAAGAACACATGCAAATTGCTACATTTCATATGTAATAAATAAATAAAAAAAACCACATTGAATTAATTCAAACTAAAGAAATAACAACATTACAACGACAAAGACCCCTGATCAAATCCAAACAACATACTAAAAACTAAATAACGACTTCTTCGAAGAAAAAAAAAAAAGCTAGCATTAGTCGAATTTAAATGTTGAAATAATGTAGGCGTTACATAGATCAATCAGGCGCACATAAAGTCCTTAGGAAGTTCCTTTCCACATGTGTTGATGAGCAAACTCAATGAAATAGGAATATCTACGTTAATTCCAAGTATTTTAGCCTTCAATGCGGTGCAAAGGCAAACTGCAGCTTCAAGATCCAATAACCCACCAAGGGCGGAGCAGCACGGATGATCCGGCGGGTTCCCGATTTCGGTCCCAATGCTGCCATTCAGCAGCTTCGCACAAATTCCTAGCTTCAGAGCATCTCTTGGGCACTTCCCCGCTCCGGAAGGGCTCGGGTTTGGAGTTGGTTTCGGGGTCGGGTTGTTGCAACCAATGTAACAACCATTCACAAGGGCAAAGAAAATAAGGTTGACAACGAGAAAGAGAAGTGAGGCGGATGATTTGTTGGAGTCCATTGTATTAGACAAGTTTTTCTATATTAAGTGGTGCGTTTCAATATGCTTGCAATGGCACATATTTATAGGGATGAAATGAAAGTAATGTTGGATAATAGATGGTACACATGTGACACTAGGGTTTGGCATATTGCAAACATGCATCTTGATATTTGTAATGTATATTCCTGGCCAGTTAAATAAAATTATAGTTTAGTTGATGATGTTAAAGTTTATTACTCCCACCTCCCTCCTATTTTAATTTTCTCACTTTCCGTTTTCGTCCGTCTCATACTAAACGGCTTGGATTCTCTGTGCCATTTGGTACACCATCTCCTGTGCTACACCGTTAGATTGGCGACACGTTAGATTGGCGACACGTAGGAGAGAGAAACTATACCCTAATGCTTAAACTCTAGAGGCAATGGTTGGATTTGTTTCCTCATCTTACGTGTCAATCACATAATGTGTGACACAAAAGATGATGCACTAAAATGACGCAGAAGATCCGATGTGCTAAACGTCATTATCTAAACAAGAGGGTTTACAGTATAAACTCGGCTAAAAAAGACTAACTCTATATCAATTGATCTCAACCTCAAAATCATATCTTAATTACAAATTTACCACTCTCACCCAACACACATAATATAATTTATAATTTATTTTAACTAAAAATATTGCATTACCCCTTCAAAAGTCAATAAACCCAACGTAACATAATTTATAATTTATTTTAACTAAAAATATCACATTGCCCCTCCAAAAGTTAATAAAGTTGGTCAAAAAATAAATTTTCTTAAACTCTATAACTATAGGAACAATACAATTTAAATTGAGACGAGTGAGTATTAAAATTTATTTATTTTAATAAAACCAAATCAATCTTATTTAAATATCAAATTACCGAGCTGGAACAAATCTCTTATCCTTAGACAATTAAAGCAGAGAAATAAGAAAAATTAAAAAATTGATGGGTCTTCAAATTAAGGAAAAGTACCACAAATTAGTATAGTATAAAAATTATTTGATGGAATTATATACTCCCTCCCTCCATTCTCTCACTCAACTTATCACTTCATAAGAGGAAACATCAACAAATTTAATAATTTTATAATATACTTTAATTTTAAATTTATTATAAACATCTTACCCATATAATATATTTTATAATTATTTATTAATAAAAAATATCAAACTATACTTAAAAGTAATCTCAAACACTTTTTTTAATATATGTGAAAGTTAAAGTTTGAAGATGAATTGAGCACGAAGAGAACATAATTATTTCATATGATAACTGATTTTATATTATAAAAAAATCATACAGCGTTCACTTTATGTTATAAAAAAGTCATTACCCAATATAATAATTTTATAATATGCCATAGTTTCAAAATTATCACATCCGTTTTGCATTATATATTATTACAAACTTTATCTTTTATTCATTTTAAAATAAAAAAAATTAATTCCTCCAAATGTCATTCGAGTTTACTTAAAGCTTGTTTGTTGAGAAAACATAGAATTAAGTTTGTAGGATATTGGAATTTGAGTTTGGTATAGTTATGCAAGTCTTATTGGATAACCATTATCAAGGTAAAGCCATGAGAAAAATGATTAATTAACAGAATTTTATATTTCTTTAACAGATAATTAATGATGTAAATAAGTGTGTATTAGTGAGACTAGTGGTGAAGTGATGACAAGTAAAAGTATTAACTTTTAGTGGAGTTGATATTTTGGTCACAAGATCAAACAATGACCACATGATCAATGCACGCCCGTGACTACATTCCATTGGAATTCGTGGCTATCCTTTTCCACAAATCAACTGCCTATTTTATTCTCATTCTTTACTTTCCCATCTCTCATTTCCAGGGCCGGCCTGGGGTGGTGACGATAGTGCCACCGCAGAGGGCCTCACCCCCGGCGAGGACCCTAATTTTTTTATAAAATATATATATATTAAATACATTTATATTTTATTCATTAATTAAACTCGTTGGTTGCCAGCTCAATTGGTAACTCCTTATCCAGTTAAATTGAATGTCCCGATTCCTACTATCACGTTCGAAAGTGATAATTATTTCAAAAAATATAAAATTATTTCACGCAAGACCTCTCCTTTTTATGGCAAAGACTTGTGTATTTACAAAAACTGAATTAATCCTCTTTTTTTTATGGCAAAGACTTGTATATTTTTTTAGAACAAAAACTTGAGTATTTACTGAATTAATCCTCATTTTTTATTAAAATATTTTTTTAATAAAAATTGAAAATAAATCAAAATTATATGTTAAAAAAAATCCTTGTAGTACTTATGGGTATTTTTTTTGTTAATTTGATAAATTAATTAACTAAAATTGTAATTCTTTTTATTATTATATCTTGATTTAGGTGTGTAAATAATATTCCCTCCATCCCATTTCAATGTTTACATTTCTATTTTGCGCGTCTCATTTCAATGTTTATGTTTTCCTTTTTGGAATTTCGGACCCACCTAACACAATTAATATATCATTCAACCCTAATACATCTACCCACTTTACATTAAATATTATATTTTTTCACCCACTATCTATTAAAATATTATACTTCTTAATCAACATGTAAAAAGCAAACTTAAATATTGAAACGGGACGGAGGAAATATAATTTTCATTGTAATATGATCATATTACTTCCTTCGTTCTAAAAAAACTGTGATTTTTTTTGTTATCCTATAGAGATTTGACACATTTTCTTTTTAGGTACATGGGACTTACAAAAAATAATTAATATATTTATATGGGGTCATATACACCTCACATATCATTAATACAATTACCCACTACACATTAAAAATATTATAACTTTAATAGGATAGAGGGAGTATCATATATATATATATATATATATATATATATATATATATATATATATATATATATATATATATATATATATATATTTATAATGGTTTTTCTAAGTTTTGCGTCGGGCCCTGAAATCCTTGGACCGACCCTGCTCATTTCCACCTCCAATTTCAATAAGCATAAGATTTATGCAAAGAAAAAGACGACAATCTCACTAATTGAATAAAGTTTTATACGGTAGATATTGGTAATATTTTTAATTTTTTTTTTTAATTCTTAGATGAAACTGTCTCACGACTTTTTAATTCGTGAGAAGGATAATTATCCATTATCCTAATTAAATATTTTCTCCGTCCGCCCCAAAGAAGACATTTTACTTTTGACACGCGAATTAAGAAATATTTTTTTTTAATTTGTAATAAGTAGTTGTATTAGTGAGAGTGTGGACCCCACATTTTAGTTGTATTAGTGGGTGTGTGTGGGTCTCATGTGTCTAAAAAAGAAAATGACTCTCTTTGGAGCGGACGACCAAAATGAAAAAAAAATCCTCTTTCGAGTGGATGGAGGGAATATAATTTAAATTTAATAAAAAGGAATTAAGATAAAAGAGGGCTTGTTTGGCTTGATTAATTAAGGATAAAACTTTTTATTAAACACCTAATTTGTCGACACATTCAGTACCGTCCATAATTACAAATTGTTTTAAATTATACTCTATTTTAATTTATATATATATATATATATATATATATATATATATGATTTAGTTGAGTTATTTTATTTTCACTTTATTTTAATTGAATATCATATTATATTAAAAATATTATATTTTTTATTTATTTCACAAATTGTTCTTAAAACAATTTAACTAAATGGTTATCCCACTTAAACTCCCTCCGTCCCATTTAAAGAGGGTATTTTTTTTTTGGGTCATCTCACTCGAAGGATCCCCTTTCCTTTTTTTATACACATGAGACTCACACCCCTCTCTAATACAATTAAAATATGGGTTAACACTCCTACTAATACAACTACCCACTAAACATTAAATAATAATACTCCTTAATCTACGTGTAAAAAAGTAAAAGACCCTCTTTTCGCGGGACAGATGGAGTATGTATTACTTTTTTTTAAATGTTATCACTTTTTATTATTTCAGTGAATTGTTTATGAAATAATTTAATTGTACATGTATCACTTATTTTTTTAAATAAGGAATCTTTTTATATGAAAAATATAATCACAGTTTTATCTACATTTTAAATTATTCATGAATTACATTTTGATATTTATTTATCACCATTTATTAAAGAATTTATCTTTTTTTTAAATGTTATCACTTTTTATTTATACTAATAAATTATTAATGAAATAATTTATGACACAATTATCATTTTCCTCAATTTTGTATCATTTTCATTATAAATGTTATCACTTTATTTTCTCACAAAATTTATTTTATGAGATTGTTCCACACGACTATTTGTTATTATTAAGTACTCATGATATAATTTAAAGGGAAACTTATTAATTTTATTTGATTATTATCATTTTTTATATAAAAAAGTACTACTTTTGGTATTATTTTTTCAAAACATTATAACATTTTATACACATTATAAGGGAGTGATTATTCGCACCCCCAAAATGGTTGAATATACCCCAATTACTAAACACACCCTAATATAATTTTATAACTTATATACATACCACTACACATACCCCTTTTAAGAGAATTTTTACCCTTAAGATTATTCATACCTCCAAAATTACTAAATATACTCCAAATTTTTCTAAAATTAAAATATTTTTAATATATATGTCTTAAATACCTATCTAAGAATTTATTAAGCGGAATATTAAATATACCTACTATTTCTTCTTTTCATCTTTAAATATGTCGAAATATTTCATCCTATAATTAAATAGATATTTTGAATTAATTTTATTAATTTTTTTGAACGACATTCACCTGCAATGTGGTAGAATTATGCAGCTATATTTGATCAGTCATTTATAGTCGACGTGTGTAGGCATCATCATCAGTATCCCAAAAACCATCGCAAACCCTAATTGATTTTTAATTTCTTATTTAAGGCCTCGGTCAAAATCGCATATCTTTTTCAAAGCAAAAAGGTAACATACATGTTGAGAGTAGGTTTTTTTTTTTTTTGCAATCTGTGCACACTTTGTTATAGGATAAAGTCAACTAGTTATAGAAGGATAATATAAGACATTATCATAACACGTAGATACTCCCTCCATCTCATTGAAACGTAAAAACTGCGCGTCTTGCATAGAGGAACGGGAATTTTGTAATATAATTGTTAGAGGGGGTGGGGTATTTAACTTATGTTAGTTAGAAATATTTAAAATTAATTTTTTTAGGTATATTCAATAATTTCGAGGGTGCATATAGTCTCTTCAATACATTAGTAATAATTGAATTAAAAATTAAATTTAAAAGAATAACAAAATTTAATTATTTCATTTTTAATAATAATATAAATTAAATTAAAAAAAGTAAAAATAAATAAATATTTATACCTATAAGGCCTAATTATTACTCCCTCCATCTCACCCAATAGATAATTTTTTTCTTTTTCAATGGACGGAGGGAGTAGTAAGAGAAGATGAATGATACTAAAAACACACATATTAATTAGTATTAAAATTAATGCAAGATTTTGAAGATAAACTGGTAAAGAAAAGTATTTAAAATACACAAAATCGTAGTTTAATTCATAGCAGTATCCAATTTGAATTGGTGTTCAATTGAATATATCTATCTATACTAATATAAAAGCAAAATGGATTTACTTAATTTTTACTAATTTTGACCATCCAATTTTTAATCTTGGCCATTGATCTAATTTTATAATCCAATTGTTAATCTTGGCCATTGATTTAATTTTATCATTCTTTAACAAAATTATTATTATTCTTTAACAAAATTATTGAAAACTCTAATCTCACGTACTATTTCTCTCCCTTGTATTTCTTATTTTCACTAATTTTAATCTCACATACGACATCGTTCGTTCAGCGACAGCGATCGCGAGCTCTCCACCGCCTACTCGATCAGCTGGCTCACCAGACTCTATTTCTTTTTCCTCTTGAACAATGATTTGAATCCCATGATGTCTTAAATTAAATTGGAAAAGTTCATTGTTGTATAGCATAATTTTTTCTTTTTGAGTTTTCAGTAATTTATCTCCGAGACGATCTATTAAGTTCACCTACTCTATAATATGTTTCGCTTAGGTTTTGTTCAGAATTGGAGCATTAATTTACATGATTTTTTAGCCTTATAAATGATTGTCAATTAATACACAAATATGTTAAAGAATATACGTGTCAATCTACCTCTAATATGATTTGGTATTGCAGGTTTTATCAGGAACACATCTTTGAACTTTCATTAGTGATAGTAAGATAATTCTCTCCTTAAGAAATTGAATGAAGAAGAGCAGGACGGGAAGTGATTGAAGTTCTAGAAACTGAAGGATGTGAGAGTTCATGCATGATCCCTCTATATATTTGTGTCAGTTCATCTACGGCAAGACATTTCTAAGATCTCTTCAAATTCAAATATTGGGTAATGGTATTATCAACCAACTATTAAGTGATCAACGTTACAATTATTCAAGGTATATAAATCTGACAAATTTTGTTTTCAATAAATCAACTGATATATATACAAATCAAAGGACATTATTAAATATGATTTTAGTTCTTATTTGGTTTGTTGCAGCAAATTTCAAGGTTCGTTTGGGTCTTATTTATTATTGTCTTCAAGTTTACTGCGTTGATTGACTTATTTATACGGCTTGAAAATATATATTAGAACGAAGGGAGGCTAGGAGTTGGTTGCTATCATTTTTCGAATATTTATTGACTCTTTTAGGGAGTTTGTGTTCTTAATATATCTATTTTCCTGTCAAGCTAAGGTGAGAAAGAGCTGTATCATGGTAGGCTATTTTTAAATTGTTTGAGCCTTTATTCTGTCACAGTAGATTGGCTGTATTATTAATTTGTCTCTTAATCGGTGAATTTTGCTATCTTTTCCATTTCTTTTTGCATGACCCTCTCTCACACATGATTTAAGAGTGTCATTACTTCCTCATTAATTAGCTACTCTTTAAATTCCCGTGGCCTCCATTATTGGTTTGTAATGTGATGCAAATATACTTGCGTGTTGGCTATAGTGTCTTCCTCCCCATCGGATGAGTATATTTGTGGATCACTGGTACAGACTTCGTTAAATAATTAATTTTGTAATGTGATGCACGTAAACTTGTTGTTGGCTATAGTGTCTTCCTCTCCATCGGATGAGTTTATTTGCGGATCACTAGTACAAATTTATAATTGATGATTGTAGAAAGTTACCTGAGCATGTGTGTACTTCTCCATCTGTAATGCACACAAGCTTGCGTAATGGACTTGGAATCAAATAATGGTGAACACTTAGGTGCAAATAATATGTATCCTCCCCATCGAAGTCACTGCTATTATTTGCATGGCTAAAGAGGAACCGAATATTAATTATTTTGTCATGAGGTTAGGTTGACAAATAAAATTAATGGGTAAAACCTTCTCTTGTAAATATTCGGATTTGTATAGGTCCACCCTATCATGGCATGCAGACTCACGGTGCTTGAGATGTCAGTGAATTTTATTTTATATTGTTTGAGAGAATCAATATAAATAGAAAAATTCGAAGATTTGATAGCTGTATTTATTTATGATTCTCTGGATTTTCAAATGGTTTTATTTCACTTATTATTGACTAAAAATAATTATATTTACTAGTTCAAAATTAGATGATTAGAGAAGAATCTTAGTTTCGAATTTTACTACTTAGAAAAAAAAATATATGTGTTCTCAGTAAGGATGTCCTCTGATTCTTATTTAAGTCTCTAGTGAAGATATGAGAGGTTTATAGGAATCTGATGGTCAATCTCATGATATTCTTCGGATACTTGAGAAAGATAAAAAGGGAAGAGGCCACGGTAAACTTGATGAATGAATTCAAAGACATGGATAGAAATTGAAAGGGAAGCCTAGGCCAATTTTATTCTCCATAAATTGTCTAGATGTTTTGAACAAGTTTCACATGAATTACAAGAGTCTGTATTCGGTGGAAAACTTCTGACAAAACAAGTGCCAAAGGAAATCAATTTTCATCAAGATATGAACAAGATTAATATCTCATTCACAAGTTGTTGAAGCATGATTAGTGATGGCATCTATTGACACATTGTGTGTAGATACCGAAATCACTAAAAGCCTGCAACTGAGTGATGATGAGATTACTATGGACATGGGTAATGCTGCAAGAGTAGTGGTTGTTGCAATTGTTTATTTATCTTACGATATGAATAAACGTTTGATTTTGAGAAATTATCTTTACATACGTTTTTCATAGAAAGAATTTTATTTCAATTTCTATGCATTTACGGATGGATACTTCATTTCATTTAAATGACATGGTCATAGTGATGAAGGATGGAGCTATAATCTATTTTGGTACGTTGGTGAAAATTTTGTATACTCTTAAATCATGTTTTTCCCACGGATGCAACAAATAATAATTAATAACGAGTCTTCTAATCTAGTAAGAGAAAGGAACCATCGAAAATGAACTCCCTAGCTGACTGGTATGTCGGAAAGAAGGAATAAGACTCTTATATAAATGGTTAGATGGATGATGAGTTATTTGGAATTATTAAATTCATTTTATGGATATGCCCTAGAAACAGTATTTCGAATGAGTGTTTATTTGTGGGATATCCTAGAAAAATAAAGGTTGATTTATTTAATCCAAAAGATCGAAGGGTAATTATTAACACAAACAACAGTTTTTTGGAAATGGATTATGTAATAAATCACAAACCTATGTGTAAATTGTTCTAAAGGAAGTGAGAGGGAAAACAAAAAGTAATAGTACCAATTGTACAAGGGGATACAACACAAATAAATTGCATCGCATGTCACATCTGATACACAATTGCATGTAGCGCCTTGACGTAGTGGGAGGGTTGTTCTACAACTGGATAAATTTATGTTTCGGGAAAGTCATGAGACTTGGTCCCTAATGAACATGGAATTGATCCACGGATACGACGAAGCACTACAAGATAAAATGCGATAATTAGCAAATTGCAATGATTTCTGAAATAGAATCTATGGATCCTAAATTAGATATGAGAGCATGTAGAATCACCAAATGGTGTAAAAGCCATTGGAATTGGTCATACAAAATAAAAGAAGATCAAACGGTAAGGTGAAAACCTTGAAAGCAAAGCTTGTTGCGAAAAGGTATACTCAGAAAGAAAGAGTTCGATTATGAGGAAACCTGTTCGTCGGTAGCTATGCCTAAGTCGATCCGGACTCTTTTATTTTTTGTTACTCATATGAAATATGAGAAATTGCAAATAGATGTCAAGACAACTTTCCTGATTGGAAGTCTTGACGAAAATATCTATGTGAAGCAACCAGAGTGATTCATTGAAAAGGGCTAAGAGCATTTTGAATATGAGCTTAAAATTATCCATCAATGGACTAAATCAAGCTTTAAACTCAAAGTACACCTGTTTGAATAAGGTAATCCAGTCATATGGATTTATTCAATGGGCGTGTCTTGTGTATTGAAAAGAGTGACGGAAACGTGGTGATATTTCTTGTACTACACGTAGATAGTATCTCATTCATTGGAGATAATGAAAGAGTATTGTCGGGCTTATGGGTATGGTTGATAAAGTATTATGAAATGAAGGACTTAAGAGAAGCAAAATATATCCTTGCGATCATGGTGATCACAAGATAAGATATTGTGCTTATCTCAAGCTTCATGAAATGATACAATCCTAACTTGTTTTAGCATGAGACTTTATTGAAAGAAATGTGTTTTATGACACAAAAGAAGATAAAGGTGATGAAGGCAGTTCCTTATGCTTCGGCGAGTAAGGAAGCTTAATCTAAGGAATGTTATGCACGAGAATGGATATCTGTTTTGTTGAAGGCATGAACAGTGGGTATCAAGGTAACCCGAAATAAGAATGTTGAACTGTGGTAAGACATATACTTATTTACTTGAAAAGGAACAGAAATTATATGTGGACTTACCGGACAGATTCACTGCTTCTTGTGGGTACATGGATTCAGATTTTTCAAATTAGATAGGAACTGCAGTGAATCCACCTTAAGGTTATGTTCAAATCAGATAGGGACTGAGTGGTACTACTCTTGGATGAGATATTAATTAATGCAGTTGTCAGTAACTTAATTAATTAATGGGCATTGTATATCTTAAATATGGGGAGACTAACGTGCTCATAATACGAAGTAGCCCATAACGTAATTATGGGATTAGAACGGTAGTTCAGTAATAATATTTTAGTGGTATATATTATTATTATTGGACTTAAGTATAAGTTTTGGGCTAAACTTGAATACTTAAGCCCAATGGATGCCCAACTCTGATTTCTCCTCATGTCCCTGCTGTAGCCCATGTATAAGTCATCTCAGCTGTTCAGAAACCCTAATTGAATCACGCTTAACACTGTAGAAGGGTGAGGGGACAGCAGATTGATAAGATCTTGAGGATCGTTGTCCACACGACGTCAAGATTGAACTTGGGAATACAGCAGAAGATTGGAAGGTTGTTTGCTGCTGCTGTTTGTTAACTTCCATAATTTTTATAAAATTTTGTGGAACTCCAAACTGCACGTGTGATACACCGTTGGAAAGCCACTGAAGAGAGAATCGTTTTGGCGCATAGATTACTCGAATCGGAGATCGAATGAGGAAGTTATACCCAAAACCGTGAGGCTGCGCAGGCTACAGGTGAGAATCTTTCTTCTTCAACATACCCTAGTGAAAGGTAATACGTTTCTATGTTTTCTTACTTCCGCTGATTATAAAATCGTATGGAACCCTAACGGTTCATATTAACCAAACGATCGAATGCCAACATTAGCAACATTTTTTTGCATTGAAAGAGGATATGAAAGTAATTGAGTGAATGGGGATCTGACTAGCAAAAACCAAGTTCCACATCACATATATAAAAATTTCTATGGTCCACTTTTCTTTATTTCATTCAAAGATTCATATCTATTGATTTTTCATCGAAAAGAATTATTTAGTGTGAGTTAGCCATTTATATTCTTTTGTCTTCCTTTTATAGTTTTTGCCACTCTTTATCTTCTTTCAGTATTTTTTATTTTCATAATGTAAAATTCCATTTACATAGTGTAATGAGTTCTTATTTGTTATTATTATATGATTGTTTCCTTTTAACATTATGTATGTTTCATAGCTTTATGTTCCTCTTTTGCTAGTATACTAGCATGTAACCCGCGTATTACGCATGCTCATTAAATTAATTTTGTATTGTTAAATTATTTATTTAAATAAATTTAAATACTTCAATTCAATATTATTGTTTATATAAAATAAATATTAAAATTCTTTCAAAATTTACTTGTGAATCATCTTGAAAATTCCCTAAATTTTTGTTGTCATTTAGTGCCAAATGATTCTAACCTTTTAATATAATTTTTTTTCCCAAAAAAAAATATTAATCTATTCTCAAAATCTACTACATATAATCAATTCTTTAACATCATTAAAAAATAATTCTATTAACAATCATTTTGTGTTTTATTTGACGCAACAAAGAGAAATTGATTTTAATTAATTTAATTTATAAATTAAAGTAATCTTTTAATATCTAATAAATAAATAAATAAAGAATATGTTTAATTGAATTATCTAAGTTAGCCACGATTTCAAATATTATACTCTTAACAATGTCAATGTAAGAAAAAAATAATATTGTTCATTCAAGTATGTTGAATTTATATATGTATAAATTATACTTCACTTAATAAAAAAATAAACTAATTATAATAATTCAAATTATCATATATAAATTGTTGATCAATATTAATATGTTGAATTTTAGGGTAATGATTTAGTGCACTTGCTGCACTGATGCACCGTAAAATTTTTATGTTAAATTTTAAATATAATTGTAATTATATATTTTGTTTTTAATATTTTTTAATGTAAAAGTAATAGGTGCACACAGTTGTATTCTGAAATTTAATATGCATTGTGAATGTTTTTTTTAAGAAAATACACATTTTAACCAGTTTTATTAGCTTTTTAAAAATAGTTTAATCTTTTTTAGGATAAAAGATAAAGAATAGTTTAATCTTTTTTAGGATAAAAGATAACGATGCAAACTGTACTTATTTTAGAGTTGCTTAGCTATTTTAGATAATAAAAAAAATGTATAGCTTGCTATGCATATAAATTATAGATGACAAATTTGATATTATATTGCAATTTCTTCATAATAGCTATAAATTCAATTTCGATTTTTTGGTGTAGTATGAACGACATGCTGAGTCAGGATAATTTAAATTTTGAAGAACACAAAATGATCGGACCTGTAAATAATTGGACTCAAGTTAAGTAAACTTCATCCAAAAATTTCAGAACAGACCAACAACAAAATTAGAAAATAAATAAATAAATAAATGAATAAATAAAAAAACATTGAAAGTTCATTTACAATTATACTTCTAGTACTATGAGATTTTGATTTGAAAGGCATTATAAGAAGTAGATACTTCATTAAATAGAAGAATAATGAGATAATATAAAAATGTAGAGACAAACCAATAGACTGATTGAAATAAATCCCTTTCGTTGCATTGCTCTATTACTTTAGGATACACTTTGGGTTACTCCAACTCCGTAGTTAATACTCAACACATTCACGATTTAAGAGAAAAAATTAGCAAACTAAAAATTGTAACATCTTTTTCAGTACTGGCTTATCCAAATAGCAAAGAAGAAGGCTCCTCGGACAGCAACATTTGACTATTCTCCTGGGACAGGAACATTTGCCTCTTCATTCGGAATGACTTCAATATTGTCCCCCAGCGCAAGTATTCTTCTTTTGTATCAAAAACTGTAGGATGACAAACTGTATTTAGTTGCAAAATGTAGCAAGGTAATATGTATGGAGCATTAAGAATTATCAATTAGTGCAGCGACATCAAACCAAATCAAAAAGTTAAACTATATACCCCTGGCTGTGCATGATAAACCAATGATACTTTAAAAGGCACCTCAAGATGAATCAATATCAAAGACACTCAATAATAATTAATATACGACAACTATTAATTTAATATATGATAACTACATGTTGAAATATTTTTAAATGAAAATTAATAGCTTTATTACTTACTTGAATCCAATCCTTTCTTAAAGCCACTGGCGAACATAGGTTTCTTATCTGATGGTGGGTAGACATCTCCTTGGTCCTTAAGTTGCAACCAAGGTATCACTAAAATAGCCTTTAGTTTATCATCTTTTGCATGATATGTTGCAAGAAGTAAATATTGCACTATGTTGCTCCTTATTCATAATTTCATGAGCTTCAGCACCAATAACCTCTTTGAAGATAAGTCACAAAAAAGGGAGGAAACCCTAACATCAATGAGTACTAAAGACATGTCCTGTCTCCACCACCCTAATTCTTACACAATAAAATCTCAAGCAAGACAGCCAATACAGATTAGATACCGATATGGCTAAAAGATTCAAGTTTTTAAAATAAAATGGACCATGAGCGGTGCAGTTTCAACGACTTATCTACAAAGATACAATTTTAGAACACAATTTCCATTAACTCAAGCAGACTGAATTGTTTTAAATATCATCAGTAATTTTGTATTTCCAACTCAAGGAAAACAAATCATCAAATAGTTCTCCATATATTCCTTTTTTCAATAGGAAAAGGTATGTGATTACTGTATATAACAAAATATTTAAAGCAAATATTGATGACAATATGAAAAAATGCATTATAAATCTCCATAATTAATTCAACACAATCAATAAAATGGGTTTCAACATCTGATTTCTTAAAAATATCAGCTCTAATAAGGTAGAAAGAATATTAAGCAGATTGTCAGTAAAGTAGAGGGAAAATATAATTGACTTTTGAATGCTCAAATTTGGTTTTTTAACTGAAGAGGAGCCAAGCCATATGGTGTGTGCTTTTGGGGGAGAGAGAAAGGGGCTGCCCCAGCTTAACTCTACTATTTACCTATGGGCAAAAGGTAGTGCACACATTCTTAGAAAAAGACACCATAAAATGAATGTCTTGATTGTCTAGACCCAAAAACCCATGTCGCTCTTCACAGTCACGAATTGATTCAATCCTACGGGAAAAAAAAGAGCATCTTAATTCCACAAAACTGATGAGTGTGTAAATTCACTGGTTTTGAGCCCGGATTCGTGTACTTATGGTGTAATTAAAGATGGTAATTCAATATGAATTGCTATACTTGGTGGAAAGTCACGAATCAGGAGTTTACAAGGCTATTTGAGCTGATTTTCAATGGAAAACGAGTTGGAAGTGATCGGATTCGGAAAGAGGAAGAAACAGGGATGGATTCGACCACGCTGGGGGAGGATTCGACCAAGAAGAAAGGAGTTCGACCAGCGCCTCTGGTCGAACTGAGCTCAGAAAAGTCGAGTTCGACCACGATAGTCGAGTTCGACCAAATCACTTGGTCGAATCCGAGGTCGAACTCGAAGCCTAAACAGAAGCAGTACCTGTTACCAAAAAAAATCCTGTTCGACCAACATTCTGGTCGAATCCTGGATCAGAACCAAGTTACAGAGGAGTTCGACCAGGGATTCGACCAGCATGGATGAGTTCGACCAACTTGTTTGGTCGAATCGACGTCCGGAAACTTACCAAATTCATATTTTTACACCTTCAGTGCGTCTGTTTGCTTAAGAAGCCCATCCAAGGCCCGTAAGAAGAGTTTACAAGTATAAAAGAAGAGCTTTCACAGGAGAAAGAAGAAGAGAAGCATTCATCATCCATCCTTCATCAAGACACACCATCATCCGAAGGAGTAGTGAGGAGAGGTTCGTTGGCGAGTCAAGTAAGATCATACCAACTAGCCATGATTGTTCTTAGATCAATCATGGGCTAGAACCGCTCCGGTAGCTCTAGGGTTATGAAAGTTTTATTAGTTAATTGAATTTCCATGTGTAAACTCCGTACAACACTACTTGTGGTTTATTCTATATAAGATTGTGCCTTTTTAATTCATATTCACGGTCGTTTTGTGCATCTTTAACTGTTATGTAGAGTCTGAATACATCTCTTGGTTATTGATTGAGTGCGTTCACCGCTGAACAGGATTGCATGTTATAATTCTGAGTGAAGGGATTCCGAAGTCTTATTAGAACTGTTTTATATATATAGATACTTGTTAATTGAATCATACTCGGGTTAATAAGTAGGATAAAAAGTATAACTTTTTAGTACCTAAAAAGGGAGATCAAATCGGGTTAGAGTACTAAGTGCAAGGAAAATAATTGATTATGATAGTACCTAGAAAGGGATGTAAAGTATACATCTTGCTCCGAGGATATTCACGCGTGTCATACGCTTGCTTACTTGTATCTATAGAGTATGCTTGCATGGTTTAGTGATGCGTCCATAAACCACAAGGCAGAGTTGGACAACAACACATGGAAAAGAAATTAATAAGTAAAATTGGATGACATGACGAACTACTCTATTAATTACTTGATCACCACCGAAGTTTCTCTATTGCTTGTTCAATTACTTTGCTATTTTAATTTATGTTATTTAGTTTAATAAACAACCAATTCAATTTTGCAAACATAATCTTAGTTGAATAAAATATAATCAAAGTGATAATAATCCGTCCCGGATTCGATAATTACTTGGTCACCTTTCGAAACTACAATTGATATCCTTATACTTGAGGATTAATTTTGTGTGTTGAGAAAACGCTCATCAAGTTTATGACGCCGTTGCCAGGGACGGCATTAAATATCTTTTGATTATATTTAATTTAGTTGAGATTATTATTCTTGTTTTGATTTCTAATACTTATTTTTCTTAGGTGTATGCTTACAAGATCAAAGAAAGGTGAATTAGAGAAATAATCCAGAGATCGGAGCATCGTCAAGGAAGAAAAGGAAGAAGAATAAGAACAAGAAAGTAGAACCAACTAAAGCTCTTGATTTAGGAGTTGAAGTTGACTGCTGAATCCACAAACGATTGAAGCTGCAACCGAAGTTCATTTGGACGTAGAAGCAATCAACATCGCAGCGGACCCGAATACACTTGCCATCCGGGAAGTTTTTAAGAACAACGGAACAGGCAATGCTGGGTTGTTAGGAGCAAGGGGAATAGGAGCTGATTTTGATTTACACCCTACTCTTATCACCATGATAGAAAGGAGTCCCTTCTCTGGGGGCACATTTGAAGATCCTCAACAACATCTGAATAAGTTCCTTGGTTATGCAGGCACACAAAAAAATGCAGGGGCTCATGAGGATGCGAGGAAGATTATACTGTTTAAGTTCTTGCTAAATGAAAAAGCGAGAGATTGGTACGATAATCTGGATGCTGTTGAATGTGATACATGGGAAAAGTTGAAAGTTAAATTCTTGGAGCATTACTTGCCACCGTCAAAGGTGTTCAAAATGAAGCAGGAAATTAATCAATTTTCTATCCATGGTAATGAGAAATTTCATGAAGCATGGGATAGGTTCAAGGACATGCTACGTAAGTGTCCTCAGCATTGGCTATCTAAAGCCCAATATATTAGTATTTTCTACAATGAGTTGGACTGCGATTCTCGCGTTTTACTTGATGCTTCTTCTAATGGATCATTGCTGACGAAGTCTCCCTATGAGGCCGAGAAGCTTTTTGAAGATATATTGATGAATTCTAGAGATTGGCCGATTGATAGAGTGAGAGACACTTATGTCCTTGGTAAGGTAGCACAGGTTGAGCATACTATGGTGAAGTCGGGAAGAGATGATGAGATCGTCTCTAGCTTGACTAATATTAGCAAGCTACTAGAGTCTCAGCAAAAGCAGATCATGAATTTATCTCCGAGAGTACCAATAATGCAGCAGGATGTTAGCTATGAAGGAGCTAGCCAAGAGGAGATCGAAGAGGCAAATTACGTCATGGGGCAGAATATTCAAGGAACTAGGTACCCGAATCAAGGAAACCAGAACTATCAAGGAAACTACAACAACCGTGGTCCCCCGGGTGGTTATCAACAACCAAGGAGGCTGGAGTTTTCATGGAGCAATCCGAATAATGCAATGCAGCCTCCTGTTGGTGTTGATCCGGGAGGAAAAGTGGAAGAAGGGAAGCCGGGCTTTAAGGATACTGTGAATAGGTACATGGCGAGGAACGATGCAAGAGTAGATCGTCTTGAGGCCAAGTTAGAGAAAAAGATTGATGAACATTATAAGGATTTGTCTACCCAAGTGAAGGACCTTATGGTGTTAATGAGAGAGATGTAAGGAAATATGAACAGATTGACTCAAACTATAGAGAAAGGGAAGATTCCGTCTCAAAGTATTGAGAATCCAAAGTCTTGTCACGCCATTACACTGAGGTGTGGAACGCAATATGAGGGACCAATGAAGCCAGAATTGAAGTCTGAAGCATCAGGAGCCCGATTCGACCCCGATTCGACAAGACAGCCAAGTCGAACTCAGCAGGGGAGGTCGAACTCGGCACCTGGGCAACGTCCAGAGGAGTCAGAAGGACAGTTCGACCATAATCAGGCGAGTTCGACCAGAACCCCTGGTCGAACTGAGGTCGAACTCAACTGTCCAGAGCACTCTGTTTTGTCTGATGCCCGATTTGACCACGATCACCAGAGTTTGACCAAACTTGCTGGTCGAACCGTGGTCGAATCCGACTGTACGAGGGAGAACGAACTTTCAGGTGTTCAGTTCGACCATTACTCACCGAATTTGACCACCTACCCAGGTCGAACTCACCTGTTCTGCACCGTTTTCTGTGTTGAATGCTCCACATGTTGTTGAAACTACTCCAGTGTCTGCCAAAGATCAGAGTACAGAGATTATAGTAGAGAAAAAGTGGGAAAGAGCTAAAAGATTGAGAGCCGAAAAAGATAAAGCAGAGAAAGCTGAACATGATGAATGGGGATTCCCAAAACTAAGATACCTCCGCCCTTTCCTCTCAAGCTGGTGAAGAAGGGATTGGAAGAGAAGTTTAAGAAGTTTTTAGAAATCATAAACAAGATAAGCTTGAACATTCCTTTTTCTGAAGTCATATTGGAGATGCCATATTATGACCGCTTTCTGAAGGATATTCTTTTGAAGAAGAGAAGCTTGTACGGAATTGAGATGGTGAATTTATCTAAAAATTGCAGCTCGATCATTCAGAGGAAGCTGCCAGCTAAGCTTAAGGATTCGGGAAGCTTCACAATCTTATGTGAAATCGGGAAGGGGCCGGCACGTCGAGCCTTGTGTGATCTTGGGGCAAGCATCAATTTGATGCCGTTGTCTACCTTTCGAAGGCTTGGTTTGAGGGAGTTGACTCCCACGAAAGTTGCTCTACAACTAGCGGATAGGTCTATGACTTTTCCGAAGGGTGTGATCGAAGATGATCTTGTCAAAGTAGAGAAATTAGTCTTTCCTGTGGATTTTCTAGTGCTGGAGATGGAAGATGACAAGGATAATGTCCCTCTTATCTTAGGGAGAGCTTTCTTTGCTACTGCTGGAGCCATGATCGATGTGCAGAAAGGTGAGTTGAGGCTAAGGATGGATAAAGAAGAGGTCTTATTCAATCTTGATAAAGCAATGAAGATGCCAATGGAGATGCAATGTCACAGTGTTGATATAGTGGAGGAGATTGTGAATGAAGACATGTCTTTGATTCTGTCAAATGATCCTCTTGAGACATGCTTAGCGGAGTCTCTTACTTTTCCCACCACAGAGCTAGATGAACTCTCTAATGATGTATGTATTGAATTTCTTGAAAATTTAGTTGCTTTGGGTGATGATAGGTATGAGTCGACAAGGACCAACATTGAAGAGGTCAAGTGGACTAGGAAGTACTTGCCATTGGATCAAGAGAGTGCACCTCAAGAAGAGAAGAAAGATGAGTTGAAACTGCTACCGGAACACTTGAAGAATGCCTACCTAGGTGACAATGAAAAATATCCGCTAATTGTATCTTCTTCCCTTGATGATAATCAACTTGAGGAGTTGTTAAATGTGCTTAGGAAGTATAAATCTGCGATTGGTTGGTCTCTTGATGATTTAAAGGGTATTAGTCCTTCCTATTGCATGCATAGAATCAGGTTGTTAGATGAGGCCAAGAGTAACATTCAGAATCAGCGGAGGGTGAATCCCGCAACTCAAGGAGTGATTAGGAGGCAAATCCTAACGTGGTTAGATGCAGGAATAATTTATCCTATTAGTGATAGTCCCCATGTGAGTCAATTGCATGTAGTTGCTAAGAAAGGGGGCATGACTATAGTGAAACCCGAAGATGGTGAGGCCTTAGCCACTAGAATTCCTACGGGATGGCGTGTGTGTACGGATTACAGAAAACTGAATGAAAATACATGCAAAGACCATTTTCCCCTTCCTTTCATGGATCAAATGCTTGATCGTCTTGCAGGGTACGAGTATTATTGTTTCTTGGATGGGTACTCGGGATATAATTAAATCATGATTGCACCAGAGGACCAGGAAAAGACTACTTTTACTTGTCCGTATGGAACTTTTGCTTTTAGGAAGATGCTTTTTGGATTGTGTAATGCGCCTGCTACATTTCAGCGTTGCATGATGGTCATATTTGATGGGTTGATAGAAAAAATCATGGAGGTGTTTATGGATGATTTTCTGTGTTTGGTTCCTCTTTTGATATTTGTTTATCTAACCTTACTACTGTTTTGAAGAGATGCCAAGAAACTAATCTTGTCTTGAATTGGGAGAAGTGCCACTTCATGGCAAGAGATGGGGTTGTTCTTGGCCATCATATTTTGGCCAAGGGATTGCAGGTGGATAGAGCAAAGGTGGTGGCAATTGAGAAGCTTTTACCACCTACCAATGAATGGGGAGTGCGGCCATTTCTTGGACACGCTGATTTTTATAGAAGATTCATAAAAGACTTCTCAAAATACTCCAAGCCCTTATCTCATTTGCTTGAAAAGGATGTTCCTTTTCAGGTTTTGAAGGAGGCGCTTATTACTGCACCTATCTTGATCACACTGGATTGGACTCAACCATTTGTACTTATGTGTGATGCAAGTGATTTAGCACTTGGAGTGGTGCTTGGGCAGTTGAGGGAAAATAAGTTTTGTGTCATTTACTATGCGAGTATAACTTTTGATGCTGAACAAAAGAACTACACTGTGACTAAAAAGGAGTTTTTAGCTATGGTGTTTGCATTCAACAAGTTTCGACAGTATTTGGTTGGTATGAAGACAATAATGTATACGGATCATTCTGCGATCCGTTACTTGATGGAGAAGAAGGAAACAAAGCCAAGAATTATTAGATGGATTATTCTTCTGCAGGAATTTGATATAGAGATCCAAGATAAGAAGGGTATTGAGAATGTTTTGGCGGATCACCTATTAAGGTTGGAGACAAGGGAGCATTGTGATGATTCTTTCGATTACATTGAAGAGATGTTTCCTGATGAGAAGATTATGGCAGTGCTTGTTGAAGGAGCTGAAAGAGCATGTGTGGTGGCTGCATAAGGAATAGATCCATGGTATGTGGATTATGTGAATTACATTGCCGTAGGGGAAATTCCGAGAGATCTCAACCGATATCAACTTGCCAAATTCAAGAGGGATGTTGAGACTTTTATATGGTATGATCCGTTTGTCTACAAGATATGTACGGATTCCATTATCCGTAGGTGTGTGCCCGAGATGGAGATGGAGAGTATACTCGATTTTTGCCATGCACAACCTAACGGGGGGCACTTCGAAGCTCAAAAGACTGCAGCGAAGGCACTTCAATCTGCTCTTTATTGGCCGACATTGTTCAAATATTGTGAAACATATATGGCGACATGCGATAGATGTCAAAGGATGGGGAACATAAGTCGACGAGATGAGATGCCACTTCAGCAAAGCATTGTTGTCGAGGTTTTCGATGTATTGGGGATCGATTTTATGGGGCCTTTTCCCCCATCTAATGGATTTCTTTACATCCTTTTAGCAGTGGATTATGTTTCTAAGTAGGTGGAAGTCATTCCTACTTGCGTGAATGATTCAAGGACTGTTTTATCTTTCTTGAAGAAACATATCTTTTCCCGCTATGGAGTTCCTAGAGCACTAGTGAGTGATGGAGGTTCTCACTTTGTCAACAAGCTTCTTGAGAAGGTGCTTAAGGATTATGGAGTCAAACATAGGATCACTACACCCTATCATCCTCAAGCAAATAGGCAAGCGGAAGTTTCCAACCGACAAGTGAAGCAAATCTTGGAGAAGGTAGTAGGAACCAATAGAAAGGATTGGGCTATGAAGCTCGATGATGTTTTGTGGGAGTTCTGGACTGCTTATAAGACGGTGTTGGATATGTCACCGTATCAAATAATCAATGGGAAACCGTGCCACGTACCCGTAGAGGTTCAACATAAAGCTTTTTAGGCTTTGAGGAGTTTGAACTTGTCTAAGAAGGATCACAAAGAGTTGAGGTTGATGCAAATTAATCAATTGGATGAGTTTAGGAATCGAGTTTACAAGAACTCAGAGATCTACAAGGAGAGAATGAAGAAATGACATGATTCAAAGATCTCTTACAAGGAGTTCAAGAAGGGTGATGAGGTATTGCTTTTTAACTCACATTTGAAGCTTTTCACAGGAAAATTGAAATCAAAGTGGACGGGGCCGTTCATTATTCATAGAGCCTGTGGAGGGGGGAGTTTTGAGCTTATGGACAAGGATGGAGACATCATAGCGGCGAATGGGCATCGATTGAAGCATTACAAGTCGCCGGATGATGTTTGTGTCTTCTTTGAGAATACCTTGCACTAGATTAGTACCTCGTGACTCTCCGACGATAAACATGAGCGCCTGTTGGGGGCTTTCCCTCCCTTTTTATTGCTTTATTTCTTTTCGTGTGAGTAAAAAATTATTATATTTGATATGCTTATTAATAGGCAATTACATCTCTTGCAAACTTAGTTTCACTATACCTCATTGAAGCATTGAAAGTATAATATTTTCTTTGTACCGTTTGTTAGGGGAGTTGATTTTTTGAGGCATATCAAAGCATTTATTGGTTGCGGTGTGTCGAATTTTTTTGCAATTTGCCTAATGTTTTGTGGTGTTTGGTGTTTTTTTAGTATTATTTGTGGAGTTACTCATGGATGTCAAGTTTAAGATTGATTCTCAAGCTAATTTTGATCTATTTTGGTACTTAATGTTCATTTTTTAGCTTAAAGTGTGTAGGGGATGAAGAAATTTTGAGTTGAAGCATCAGGGTTTCGACCAGACATGCAGGTACCGTTTGTTAGGGTAGTTGATTTTTTGATGCATATCAAAACTTTTATTGGTTGCAGTGTGTCGATTTTTTTGCAATTTGCCTAATGTTTTGTGGTGTTTGGTGTTGTTTTTTAGTATTATTTGTGGAGTTACTCATGGATGTCAAGTTTAAGAATGATTCTTGAGCTAGTTTTGATCTATTTTGGTACCTAATGTTCGTTTTTTAGCTTAAAGTGTGTAGGGGATGAAGAAATTTCGAGTTGAAGCATCAGGGGTCGAGTTCGACCAGACATGCAGGTCGAATGCGAGAGCCCAGGTCGAACTAAGGATCAGAGAGTTTGTTACAGGTCGATTCGACCAAGTAGTGGAGAGTTCGACCAGGAGTTCAACCAAAGGGGCAAGTCGAACTGGCAATCAGAGAGTTGTACAGAGGAGTTCGACCAAGACATGATAGGTTCGAGCAAGCGGCTTGGTCGAATCAAGGTCGAATTGCGGACCTGAAAGTTTTGAACAGGTCGATTTGACCACGAAGGAATGCGACAACTGATTGTTCAGAAGGTGAGTTCGACCAGCGGTTCGACCACGTTAATCCGATTCGACCACCTGGGTTGGTCAAATCGAGCTCAGGTAAGTTAATTTCAACCCTGTTTTCATTCTCATTCGAGTATTTCACACACCACCTCCACCTGAATTCATCTCAAATCGGAAATCCTCTCCTCCAATCTTCGATTACACCTAATTTCGCCCTGATTTAACCACAATCCACACACATTTCGCTCAATTTATCGGGTTTTTTGGAGCAATCTAGTTGAGAAACTAGGGTTCGCCGTGATTGTTGGAGAAATTTTTTTTCACTTGTTCATTCTAAGCCATGGCCGATACAAAAGGTATGTTTTCTCAACCCTATTGCCCTAGGATTGAAGTTCTAATCGTCAATTATGAGCGGGTATGTTGATTGAACTAAGTTTTCTATGGATTCATGGTGTTGTAAATGTTAGTGCATAATTTTGTATGAATAGTTGTTGGGTGGAGTTTGATTGATTAAATTGAGTTGAACTATGTTGATTATGTGAAGTTATAAGGAATGTGAGTTTTGGGATCAAGCATGTTGAATTGTTGGAGAATTGATTGAGTTTAAGTTTGAATTGCTTGAAATTGAGTAAGTAATGCATGCTTGTGGTTTATTGAATCGTTTATTGTTCCTATTGTTACTTGTTGATTGGAATGAGGATGAATGAGCATGTGAATTGAATTGTTGGATCATTAGGATGAAACATGCTTGTTGGTTTGATTATGCATTGAAAAACTTGAAGTCTTGAGTAAAGTTGAATGCATTAATTTGGTTTTCCTTCCTTGGATATTGGATTGAAGTATTGTTTTCAGGTAAAGGAAAGGAAGCCGAGCTAGATCTTAGAAGAGGCAAGATAGACCGTCTCGTAAGGATGAAGATGACACGGTTGCCTTCGAACTTCAAGATCCAGATGAATGATTGGGATAAGATAAAGGAGAAATGGGTGGACGTGTCGGACAAGATTGTTTGAACGAGGTATCAAGATGAGGGAGCGATGATTACTATGAACATCCGAGACGATATCTTCTGGATGTTTGATCAAGTTGGTATTCGTCATTTCATGGAGCTAAAGAAGCATACTTACTTCCATGTGACTGCAGAGGTATTATGTTCGATTACGGTGAAGAAAGGATCGAGTAATCTCCCGTATGAGTGTTTGTTTCAGCTTGGAGGTGAGCAGAGGACATGGTCGGCTGAGGATTTGAATATCCTGTTTCAGACTCCTAGGGGAATTTCGAGAGCAGAGAATGGGTACTTCAATGCCAACAGATTTTGGAGAGAAATCTCTGGTAAGGATGTGGATTACAAGACTAGTAGTGCCCGTGCTTCGTTGATTCAGAACTCAGTACTCTGATACATGGATCGAGTATTGAGCAACACACTATTTGCTCGATCGGAGGGAAGCTGTGTGTCGAGAGGAGAGTTGTACGTCCTGTGGTGTATGCTCAATGGAGTGAGGTTCAATATGGGATCGTATTTGATTTATCAGCATAACAGGTTCAGGTGTTCTCCATTTCAGAGAGTGAACATAGGAGGATTGCTGACCTCGATAGCTGAGTACTATCATATGGACTTCACCAGTATTTCACCTATCATAGAGGATCCCGATTTGGTGATGAGCACGTGTGTGAATGGAGGATTCGCCCATCTGAGGAATGGAGATTGGTTCTTCACGAGGGGGTCGAAGCCCTTTACTTTCATGTTCCCTTATGACTTGGGAATATTGACTACTATCAGGAATGAGGGGAACATGTTGATGAACACCCTCGGGCATACCGCTATTTCCATTACTTGTTTGACGAAGGGTGACTGGAGGACGGTAGCTCAGATGTATGCTGAGGGGATGATGGATGAGCTGCAGAGGATTGTAGATGAGGGACGTTTTTCAGCCACAGCAGCAACAGGAGTTTGGAGAGGATTATGTGGATCCAGAGATGGGAGATCCACAGCCGCATGAGAGGCCACCACGACCTATTCTAGCGGTGCCACAGCAGCAGCAGTGGGCTGGTCCGGATGCCTATTTGCAGGAGCAGTTTAGGATGATTCATGAGCAGTTCGCTACACTGAATGCAAACCAGCAAGAGACGAGTAGGCAGCTGGAGCTGGAAAATGCAAACTACGCAGCACTGGATGGAGAGGTTGGAGACCATGAGCGCAGCAAGAGTCGAATACGCAGCTGAAGATTGGAGAGGTTGTTTGTCCATGACCGCATGATTGATAGGAATTTGAATGCTCTTCATAAAGATGTGGATCGACTGCGCATGGAGTTGAATGGTGATGAAGAGGGTGTGAGCGATGATGATGATGCTCCGGAGGAGTAGGATGCACTAGGTTGTTTTTGTCTGATTCATCTCATCTCCCTTCTCTTTTTCTCTTTACAGGATGGGTATTTGGTATGAGTGGCATGTACTTATATTGATGATTTGATGTGGATTGAGATGATGATTGATACTTGTATGGATTGTTTGCTAAGAGGGTTCTTGGTTAGTGTGATGCATTCGTATGTTTCATGTGTTAATTTTATTGATTGGAAGCATGTATACTTGATAAATATGTGAATTTATTGTGAATTAATCTTGGTTATTTACTGGAAGGAGTACTTAGGAATCTATTTACCCATGAGAGGATTTGAGCCAATTAAATCATGCTAGTTCATGATTGTTTATTCTTAAGAGAATCGATCATATGACCGTATTCTAGAACTTGACTTGGTGTCTTGTGTGAGACTTATGATTGAGGACTTGCTAGCACATGATCTTAGGCCATTATTGTGTAATCAAGTTACTTAGCCAAAATTTTACCTTACCTATGAATATTTGTATCATTGTAAGCCCTTTTGAGCCTTAAAAAGTCTTTTTCTTTGGCAAGCCGTGATAAAGAGCCTTATTAAACCTTTACTTGAGCCTTTTTGAATATCTTATTCATTAGTAAAGAGTTGAGGTGCATAAGAGCTTGAAAGAATGATAAGGTAGAAGCTTGATCGAGAATTATGAAAAGAGAGAAGTATGGTTAAATCTTGTTAGGGGTAGTGCCTGAAACTGGTACCCCGACTGCTTAGAAGGGTAGTGCCCAAAATTGGTACCCTTGCGTGTTGAGGAAAGATGATGTTGATGCTTGGAAAAAGAAGGAGAATTCAAATTATGAAGTTTATGAGAAGAAGATGGAGAATAAATGAAGTTATGATGAAAAGCACAACTCCAAAGTAATTCTCTACTTGTGAATTAGTTACTTTACCCAAATTTTCCTACCTTTACTAAAGATCCAACATTACAACCCAAAAGCAAGTCCTTTGTGATCCTAGTAAGGAATTGGTTATAAGTTGAGTTTTGAGACCCTTGCCAAGCTTATGGTTACGCGGAAGTATGGATTGAATTTGAGCGTAAACACTACCCTGTTAGAGTGTATATCTTTTACACTTGAGAGAGAGAATAAATATACCTTGTGAACTAGATGATTTTATACTCCGAAAGGTAATGTAATCGAGTGATGTTTTGCATGAATGATGCATATAATGCTTGTAATACTTGTGTTCGATTGATGAATTGCATGTGTGAGTATGAATTGTATTGGTGGTTGGTGAATTTTACACTACTCCTTGGTTTTGATTTAGTTGCCTCGGGAAGAGCAACATATAAGTTTGGGGGTTTGATGAGTGTGTAAATTCACTGGTTTTGAGCCCAGATTCGTGTACTTATGGTGTAATTAAAGATGGTAATTCAATATGAATTGCTATACTTGGTGGAAAGTCACGAATCAGGAGTTTACAAGGCTATTTGAGCTGATTTTCGATGGAAAACGAGTTGGAAGTGATCGGATTCGGAAAGAGGAAGAAATAGGGATAGATTCGACCACGCAGGGGGAGGATTCGACCAAGAAGAAAGGAGTTCGACCAGCGCCTCTGGTCGAACTGAGCTCAGAAAAGTCGAGTTCGACCACGACAGTCGAGTTTGACCAAATCACTTGGCCGAATCCGAGGTTGAACTCGAAGCCTAAACAGAAGCAGTACCTGTTCGACCAGAAAATATCCAGTTCGACCAACACTCTGGTCGAATCCTGGATCAGAACCAAGTTACAGAGGAGTTCGACCAGGGATTCGACCAGTATGGATGAGTTTGACCAACTTGTTTGGTCGAATCGATGTTCGAAAACTTATCAAATTCGTATTTTTACACCTTCAGTGCGTGTGTTTGCTTAAGAAGCTCATCCAAGGCCCGTAAGAAGAGTTTACAAGTATAAAAGAAGAGCTTTCCCAGGAGAAAGAAGAAGAGAAGCATTCATCATCCATCCTTCACCAAGACACACCATCATCCGAAGGAATCGTAAGGAGAGGTTCGTTGGGCTAGTCAAGTAAGATCATATCAACTAGCCATGATTGTTCTTAGATCAATAATGGGCTAGAACCGCTCCGGTAGTTCTAGGGTTATAAAAGTTTTATGAGTTAATTGAATTTCCATGTGTAAACTCCGTACAACACTACTTGTGATTTATTCTATATAAGATTGTGTCTTTTTAATTCATTATCACGGTCGTTTTGTGCATCTTTAACTGTTATGTAGAGTGAATACATCTCTTGGTTATTTATTGAGTATGTTTACCGCTGAGCAGGATTGCATGTTATAATTCTGAGTGAAGGGATTCCGAAGTCTTATTAGAACTGTTTTATATAGATACTTGTTAATTGAATCATATTCGGGTTAATAATTAGGATAAAGAGTATAACTTTATAGTACCTAAAAAGGGAGATCAATTCAGATTAGAGTACTAAGCGCACGGGAAATAATTGATTATGATAGTACCTAGAAAGGGATGTAAAGTATACATCTTGCTCCGAGGATATTCACATATGTCATACGCTTGCTTACTTGTGTCTATAGAGTACGCTTGCATGGTTTAGTAATGTGTCCATAAACCACAAGGCAGAGTCGGACAACAACACATGGAAAGGAAATTAATAAGTAAAACTGGATGACCTGACGAACTACTCTATTAATTACTTGATCACCACCGAAGTTTCTCTATTGCTTGTCTTGTTCAATTACTTTGCTATTTTAATTTATGTTATTTAGTTTAATAAACAACCAAATCAATTTTGCCAACATAATCTTAGTTGAATAGAATATAATCAAAGTGATAATAATTCGTCCCTTGGATTCGATAATTATTTGGTCACCTTTCGAAACTACAATTGATATCCTTATACTTGAGGATTAATTTTGTGTGTTGAGAAAACGTTCATAAAAAAACTCCGCTTGATTCATTCTACATATATAATATGATAAAAGACTAATAATAACAAAGAGAAGACAAATCTATCCAGCTATTATCAAATTTATCAAATACACATCAGCGAAGAAGATTAAGAATCACATATAATTGCATAAAGGATACAATGGCTTGGTCGAACTGTACCTTAGAAGTGCACGCATTCGAATTCTTAGAAGAAGACTCCCCGAGTAACAATGTGTTGACTGGCTAGACCAAAAATCCCATGTTGCTCTTCAAAATGTAATTATAAAAATAAATGTCAAGCTCTCTCAACTTAGATAGTGAAATCAACGTTATGTGGTCCATCAATAATGTTAATCTGAGAAAGTAATCACATAACAAAGTGAGAAGAACCACAGGTATCGTACCTGACTTTGTAATCCCTCCATGCAGTATGCACCACAAAATACAGAAGCATCAATTGAGAGAAGTTGCTTACTTGTAAATCTTGTATATAAAGGTGAATGTGTCAATTGCTAAATATTTGCAATTGAATCACACCTATGACTACCCACTAAATTTAGCATATGAAGAGGTTGAAAGCATAGACAAATCCACACAGCCAGTAAAATGTATTTTGCTTTTTTCCAAAAGGCATCAATGTCTTCAGACGAATGTCACGAATTAGCAAATGAAGGAAGCACAAACAATCTTATGAATACAAAATTGAGGCATATTCCAAGCGTAAGGTTTCTTTCTATTTGACTTATTCTTTTTTAGTAATTATACATACATGGAGTACAAATTATGACAAACTCACAATTAGTAATTAACCTGATTCTGGTAAGTATCTAATAAGTACCATTAGCAGAAATGGTGACACTGAAGTTAGGATAAAAATAATTAAGATATTCAGTTAACAGCACTACAGCAGTAAGCGTCATTTTTGTCTTTTTAATTTCATTAACAAAATCAATTTTAATAATCACACTACTCTATTGACTATCAATAAATAAGACTGCCCACATAGTTAGACACACCCAAAATCATATATACAGATAATTATTGACACATAATTCACAAGGACAGGGACGAACCTACTTTCTCAATATTCTCTTAATGCATATTTGCAATCCCTCCACAATACTAAAACTGTATTTTTGGCATATTTCCATTCATTTCAGTAAGTAGCTGATTGCGAATTCGGTCAGTAGCTCCACCAGCATCCCAAACACTGCCTCGTCTCTGCGACAACATGAAGAAGCTATTACTAAATTTAAATGTGCAGGGTGTCTAAAATATGTACTAATAAAATCAATTATAGTTGTTAACACACAAATTTCGTTTTTATTCAGAAGATGGTATTCTATTTACTAACAACAGAGGGGTTAATCTGTGTGGGAGTTGAGCCGAGCTCATCGAAGAATTGAACTCATAGGGCAGACTGTCTAGTCTCATAAAATATTTTAAAAATATATGATTCACTATTTCGAACCACACGGTGAGTAATGCACATCCTAAAACACTATTGAAATTGGCTTGGCAATCATTCGCACCAAAGTTCTTGTACTTCTCTAGATGTTCCACAGGATATTGAGCACTGGACAACATAGAATGAAGTAAGGTGAGTTCGTAGAATATAGCAAGCCAAAGAACAGTTGAAAGCCACCTGTGAATTTTATAAACCACGATCGTGTAAGACTCACTCGTGGAGCATGAATGCTGAAACCCCTATGCCCATTAGGAGACCTCATGAATGTTTGCTCCATATATATCTAAAAAGGGGTCTTATAAACATAAATAAGTTAAATATTTCCTTCGAAGAATCAGATAAAGGAGCCAGGAAAACAAAAAACTGGAAATCTGAGAAGCAATTCAGATAAAGTCATAAAACTGGTTGCCAAATTCGAACCTGCTGCTATCCCAATTGAGTAAGGTGTGCATCAAAATATTTAGGAGACATGAATGCTTTATAGTTTTTATCTCCATCTACATTGTGGATTCCATGAGCATGCCTCACCTAAATATACGGTATAATAAGACCACAACGCTTTCAAACATCTGAGCAAAATCCAAGAGAGAAGACAACCTTGAGTGTCCTTCAAACCAAAGATGCAGCATATTCAAATTTTCTCTGAATGCAGTTAGAAACTTTTAAGTAGCAAAATCTAATACCAACCAGGTGAATGGTTTTGCAGCGGTGCAGTGGAAACAAACTCAGAGAGCCTCCATTATCCATATCTGCGGTGACTAAACAAAGGAATAAGTTGCTGACATAGGCCACGTAACACTCAGAGAACACAAAATCTTATAAGCAGAAATTAGTTAAAAAGACATGAAAAAACATTGTTATGTACTTTTAAGTAAGGCGCTATTTATTAAACCGTGCATTAGAAAAGCCGTATGGAATAATTTGATTAAGCATTGCCTATGAATTCCGAAAAGTGAATAGAACCTCAGGTAATAGGAAACACTTCCGACATTTATCCTGGCAGTACAGTATTTCAACAGATAGATTCAATAACATAAATCTTCCTTAATGTCGAAAAGGTTCGGAGAACCTTAATATCCTTAAAATTTCCTCTGCTAGTTACAGACACAGCGATTTGGTTTTTTGTTATCCAATGAAAATGAATTTACTGGTAAATAATTAGTCAAAAATCAATGCATAATCTGCAACAAAACAATCCGCAACTTATCCAGCACAATCAGAACCGAAATCGCAAAAAAAGAGAGAAAAAATAAACCGCAAAGTAAAAAAGCATCTGTATGCACAACATCAGAACAAAGTACTCGCCATTAGAACAAAGCACTTAGAGGGTACACAGAAGCGTTAGCGGCACGGGCCATGGCCTCTACTTCTGCTTGCATATCATAGTTCGGTCTCTATAAAAAGAGGGAACAGAAGTCGAGGAGAGTGTTGCAGCAGAAGCATTGGCATCACCACCGCTGCCGCCTCTGAAAGCCAGCACCGGTCTGGGCTTTGACTCCACTAGCGCCACGTGAGGAGCGATAAATTGACGCCTCCCTCTCCTCCGGCTTCAAGCAGAAGTTACATCAATATAACAACACACTGACAATACAGTGGAGCAACTCATCTGGGAACTTGGGAAGTTCGACTGATTAGTAAGAAAAATCTAAGAAATTCGACTTATGAATCAAGTAAATCTAGAAAATTTTAAGAAATTCGATTCGTAGCAAAATTCAGCTCTTTTTTTTCTGATCTGATGTCCCCCATGCTGTTCCTCCTAGACTTGGCGTAACGATCAGGCCCCGGTGAGATTTCTCTGCGTAGATTGTTGGTGCAAGATCCAACGGCCGAGAGTTGATCATCCGCAGGGCAGACATGGCCTTCGAAGTTCATCGATTCGGGTGGAAACCCTTTTCTAGAAGATTCGTTGGTGGTTCTGTAATCTGATTATGCAGATTCATCAGGAAAAGGGGAGAATGTGATGAAGAAATGCGTTACAAAACGCCCGGTAGTCTTTAATTACAAATAAGGGAAACAAAAAAAAAAACATAAAAATATATTAGGTAATTAGAAAGAAGAGAAACAATAAAAATGTTTAAAAAGAAGGAGGTGATGCCAAGTCAGGTGCCAGATCAGCAGTGGATGAAGGAGAGGTTGACAATTAGGAAGGAGAAAACCTTCCTTTAATATATAAAAGATATCTGAAGTAAGAATTAATATTTGTTGCTTTCTTTTGAAGTTAAATTATATATTTTAATTTTTTTTCTACATAATGTGTGGAATTTGACAAAGAGCAAATACAATTCCCTTATCTCCTTAATCTAATACAAAGTAAATCCTCCGTCAGACTTGCTTGAGTATTGTTTTCTTCTTCTTCCAAGTGTTGTATGCTCCTTTTTTAGTTTTTGTGAAGAAAAGTTAATTGTGTCATCGTTTACCTTTATTGGGAGTTTGATTACCCTTCTCTTTCAAATATTTAATTATACTTTTTTTTAATCTATGTAATTGCAATTTTATTCATGTTTTAGTGTCTTTTGTTGTGGCCAAAAGAAAATATATATGCAAATTTTTTAAGCCTTATATTCTTATATTTTTATAAAATTCAAAATTAATATGTATCATTAGTTGCTTTAGTTATATTATTGGAGAGTTGTTCCTGTGGTGCATAGATGTTTGTTATGGATTAACTACTTTATGTGCATTTCATCTTTTAGAGTTGTATTACTATAGCCAAAACATAATTTACATCCAGATTCATTACAACATAAATGACTTTACGTAACACGTAAAAAATATTACTCCCTCCGTCCCATTAAACTTGTAATATTTTTTTTGGACACGGAGATTAAGGAGTATAATATTTTAATGCAAAGTGAAGTGAGAAAAATAATATTTAATGTGTAGTGGGTAGGCGTATTAGTAGTGTGTGTGGAGTGTGTGTGGGCCAATGTGAATATGTTAATATTTTTTGTGTATGTCTCATATAGCCTAATAGTGTTATTATAGACGATATGTAACACTTTTTGGGGTGTTGCTGTTGCCCCTGTTACCTATTGTTTTATGTAACACTTTTTTTAATATAGTAACACTTAATAAAAATGTTACATTTACGTTGGTAACCCTTTATAAAAGTTACAAAACACTGTATATGTAACACTTTTTATAAAATTAAAAAATAAAATTACATTCACTTGGGTTTAAACCCATGATCTATAAGTTATAATGTGTTTCATCTACCAACTTAGCTAGTTCAATTATCTTAACAAATACTACTAAATATTTATTTTATTATATATTTCAAATTTCTTTTTTTTCTTTTCAAATAAAATTTTGTATTCAAATATTTTAACCGTTAACATAAAATGTTAATAAATATAATTTAAGATATTTTTTCGTAAATAATATAATTTTTTATAAATTTATAATTTAATTTTAAATAATATATAATAAAATAAAACATATTTTATGCAATGAATTAAGTATATATTTTGTATTAAATAATTACATTAAACTAATTTTTTCAAATTTTTTTAAATATAATAAATTTGTAATTTTTTTAAAATATAGGTATATATATATATTTAAAAATATTATTTTAAAATGTTATGTAAATCATTTATTCATGTAGAAGTGTTACTTAAAAATGTTACTTATGTATAAATGTTATATTATAGTGTCACCTATGTAAAAGTGTTATATGCATGTATTACATATTATAAAAATGTTACATGAATGAAGATGTATTAATTTATTACTGGGTAAATTAATTAAATTTTAGTGTTTAGGTCAAAAGTACAAATTTATTAGGATATATCACATGGTTTATAACTTCATTAATTGTGCGGAGACAAAAAAATTACACAATTGAATGTCCCTTCGGCCATGGAAAGGGAACTGATGAGAGTGTAAATTCACATATTTTGGGCTCTCATTTATGTGGAAATGGAGTACGATTGAGTCTTTTATTAAGACGAATCGGAATGTTTATGGAAAAGCCACGAATCAGAGGCTACTAAGGCTTTTTGAGCATATTTATACAGGAAAACAAGTCTTAAGGGCTCGGAATTGGAAGTCACGAGTTTCGAGGCGATTTTTGAAAGTTGTTCGACCAAGATGGAGTTGTTCGACCAGTATCATTCTGGTCGAACAGGAGAAGCAAAGTCGAGCAAAATGTGAAAAACATCCAGGAGCATTGCTCGACCAAACGAGGCCGTTCGACCAGAATTACTTTGGTCAAACGGAGGAGGCAAGTAGAACAAAATGTGCAAAATCACACAGAGAGCTTGTTCGACTTCTGTTCGACTTGGAGGCCTTGTTCGACTTATGAAGGCTTGGTCGAACGGATTTTTGCCAAATTTGAAATATGCCTCAAGCAAAAGCCCGTCCAAAGCCCATAAGGAGTTTCCACAAGTATAAAAGAAGAGCTTTCGCAGGAGAAAAGGGAGAGCTCCACACACATCATCATCCACCACTTCCAAATCCTACCATCATCTTAGGAGCAGCGGAGAGAGGTTTGTCTGTCAAACCAAGTGAGAATCAAGTGAAGATTTAAGACGGAGAGAGTGGCAATGACAGCCACATCTAGGGTTTGCTTTGCTTCTTAATTTATCTTGTAATTTTCAAGACTATGTGTAAGATCCTACCAACCACTGATGAGTGAAATTTTCACCTAGATTTTAGTGCCTTTTTATTGGATGCTAGATATGATAAGGAAGATGTAGGAAAAAGCGGATCTCAATTCGGAGTTGAAACGAAGGAGAACGAACCGAAACAAAATGTGAAAAATAGGGGCATGCACCAACACGGGCCGTATACGGAACACGGCCCTGTAAGAAGTGGCCGTGTGCCATCATTAATTCATCCAACATGACCACCCTATGCCCGTGTTACAGCACACGAGCCGTGTTGCGTAACACGGCCCTATAAGGAGAGGCCGTGCGGAAGCATCAATTCACCCAACACGGCCACCTTATGGCAGTGTTGCAGAGCACGAGTCGTGTTGTGTGAAATTCTGTAAAAAAATCAGAATCTTTCTAGAAGCTTCCCAAGGGGTATAAATACCCAATACTTTAATATTTTTGAAGAGATCCGAAATCCACAGCCCTACACACACATCACACACCATTTCCTCCATTTTACACCATCATCTTCATCCTTTCTTCATCCACACCATCTACCATCATCCCACCATCAAATCTACCATCCATTTGGGGAAAAAAAGCAAGGAAGAGGGGAGAATTGCAAAGGAGAGAAGAAGATCACCATTGGAGGCATTCAAGGGAGTTTTCATCTATACTTTGTATTGAATCCTATTGTTTATCATGTTTTGTAAGGATCTTAATGTCTATGTTAATGTTCTTATGAATATGGTAGGATAATCTCCCCTGTGAGATTAGCAATATGAGAGTTATTGGATAATTTTGGAATTTGTATAATTAAATTCATATGTTGATTGGGTAAATGGATTTTCTATCATTGATGTTTGAGATCTTGAAGTTTATGATGATTTGTGTGTTTATTTGTTCTAAATATGTGATTAGATTGAAAAATCAATTACGTGCTTAGGATAATTGAGTGAATCATTTCATCAAACACTTCATGTGCATTATAAATTGTAAAGAGATTGAGAAATCCTTTAGAATTTAGAACCCTTTGATATAACATATGATTGGTTAGATCGAGAGGTTGATTGATCGTGTGAAGAGACTCTCATTTCAAACTTATTACCTAGTTGGAATTGTTTGAGTGAGAACCAATCCGTTGAGTTAATTGAGATTCATATCATATCCATCTCGAGAGGGAGCTTTGGTGAATTTAGTGTTGACCCTTAGTCTTATACCCATGATTCATATGAATTTGATGCATGTATCCTAGAATTTCCACTTTTTAATTGTTGTTGATCTCACTTTTTTACTTAATTTGGAAAATCACTTTTCATCCATCTATCTTGTATGCTAATCATTGCTTGCTTGCTTGTTTTGGTTATTGTTATTTATTTGTTTACAACCAATCCCTTTGATGATTCGTCTCTATAAAATTACAACAAACGTGATATCGCTTAAGATCTAGCGCCGACCTCCCTGTGGTTCGATAAATTATTTTAATTGGTCATCCCTACTACAAAATGGCTAATCAACCACCATGATTGTTCTTCGATCAATCATGGGCTAGAGTCGCTTCAGTATTTCTAGGGTTATGAAGGTTTAATGAGTTAATTTGTCTTTCATGAGTAAACTCCGTACAACACTACTTGTGGTTTATTTTATATAAGATTGCGCTTTTTAAATTCATACTCACAGTCGTTTTGTGCATCATTAACTGTTATGTAGAGTCTGAGTACATATCTTGGTTATTGATTGAGTGCGTTCACTGCTAAGCAGGATTACATGTTACAATTCTATGAGAGGGGACTCCGAAGTCTTATTAGAACTATCTTATATAAATACTTGTTAATTGAATATTATTAGGGTTAATAAGTAGGATACAAAGTATAAATTCATAGTACCTAAAAAGGGAGATCATATCAGGTTAGAGTACTAAGTGCACGGGAAATAATTGATACTGATTGTACCTAGAAAAGGGGGTGAATTGTATCTCTTGCTCCGAGGGTATTCACACGTGTCATACGCTTGTTTACTTGTGTCTATAGAGTAAACTTGCATGGTTTAGTGATGCGTCTATAAACCACAAGGCAAAGTCGGACATCAACACATGAAAAGAAAATTAATAAGTAAAACTAGATTACCTGAAGAAATACCTAATTTCTTACTTGATCACAGTCGTATTATCTCTATTGCTTGTTACTTATTTGCTATTTTAAATACTTGTTATTTAGTTAATTAATCACCACAAATAAATTACCAACGTAGTCTTAATAAATTAGAATATAACTGAATTAATAATAATCCGTCCCTTGGGTTCGATAATCACTTGGTTGCCTATCAAAACTACAATAAATATCCTTATACTTGAGGATTATTTTTATGTGTTGAGAAAACGCTCATCAGGAACTTTAATAGAAATTCTTGGAATTTCAGGTTAGACCTATATTCTTATTTTGTTTAATTGTACTAGCAGATTATTGATGGTGGTTCAACTGTTGTTGTTTTTCTCCTTCACCGTTCTAATTCATTTTCCTTCTTTGAAATATATTAACTATTGGTTGCTGTATTGGAGACAAATCATTTGTTTAATTTGTATTTATGATATGATATTAAATTGCCTGATAACACTAATTTTTTCTTTTCATGTCACTGTTACCAGTTTTATTTTATTTTATTATTATTGTTTATAAAATTCTTTTGTTAGGAACTGCAGTTATATAGCCCATACCTTCGATCTCCAGTTACCGAAACAAATTCACTTTTACATGCTCGATGATGTTGTGGTCTATGATCTTTTTATTTATCCAGTAGGTGTACGTAAAAGAATGGGTAGGGTTGCACAGTAAATAGATATTGGTTGCTTCTTCTCAATGTTCTGTGAAAAATCTTAGATTCCTTAACAGTTAAAACTTAATTGTAGAAAAGCAACTTCATAGAGAAACTGTGGTATCTATGTATTTGTTTATGCTTCTATGTCTTAATCAAGAATAATATTGGAAATAATATTTGATAGAGGATGCTCAAATACCAAATGTGGAATCAACGTAGATCAACTCCGTTTAGATATTTGTCTTCACATTAAGCATAAATGAGATTTCATGAATCCAAAGATCCCTTTTTTACTGATTATTTGATTTCTTGTATGTGCATTTTTTAACACGCTGGACAGTCATAGGTAGATATATTTAGCTTTGAAATAAAAATTTTACAGTATACTTTAAAAAAAAAATGAGTTGTTTGGTTTGATTTTTTTCTTTTTTCTTAAATTCTCTTTTGTTTTCTTATATTTTGTTTTGAATTTTCTGATTGAACATGCATTTACTGTTTTGATTCATTAAATATAAGTTTATGTTGAATGCTGCGTTGTTAATGTTGAGTGGCTCAAATCACTTGGCATTGTAGATAGATTTTATTTAATTAGGATTTACATTTTTTTATTTGTATTTATGTATGCATTCCCACCTTAGTTAAACTTTTAAGTAAATCAACTATTTCAAATAGTTGGTGATGACTACTTAAAATGTGGAAAGCTATTTTATGCTTTAATATGATTTATCTTTCAACCATGTCTCTTGCAGTATGAATTGTTGCAACCAAATATTTTTTATCCATAATGAATGATTGTGTCCTATGAACAGGTTCTTGGGGTCAATTGCTTTCTTGGTGGCAAGGCGGTGGCATAAGAGTTGATTTATGAGTTTTAGGCGTTTTCTTGAGTTGATTAGAGCGGGTAGACAATTGATTTAAATTCTCGAAAACCCTCTCAATATTGGTGTTTAGAATGATAATCAAAACTTCACGAATTTGCTATGCTACTAATATAATTATTTTTTATATGCAGCGGAGTCCTATTAACACTACGCCAAAACTGTGGAATAACAACGCTGCAATAACAATGGAGAATCGATAAACCGTTGTTATAAGGGCCAAAAAAGGATGAAAACATATTTTCGTTGTTATAGCATAAAAAAAGCGTCTATTAACAACGGGTGTTTCCTTCCGTTGTTATAAGCCCGTTGTTAATGTACTATTAATTTTATTGTTAATTAAATTTAATAAAAATTGTTGGAAAATATTTCTTTATTCCTAACCCCTAAAAGAATCTGAACCCCTTTCGTAATTGCGACCACCGATGAGGTTCTTTCATCCTAATTGGAGACGACCATCGGTGCTGATGATAACCGACGTCCACCGCCCGATTATTCGATAGGGCTAGCCGGAGACGACCGACGGACGCTGAAGAGACGATTGACGGCCATGACATGATACTTTGCTAGGGCTTCTGCAATCAAATGACGGCACTCTGCTCGACGAAGGCAACATCAGCGTCTCAACCTTCCACTCGCGCTCACCCTACTTCATCTTTATTAGCGCTGGAGACTCCGGAGCTCTGTTCTTGTCCATGGTATGTCTATCCAACATTCTTCATTTCTATTTATTTTATTTGTTTGATTTCTTTTTCTTTTTCTTTTTTGTTATGGATTTAGGGTTGAAAAGATTAAAGTAATTTATGTCGTAAAATGGAATTAAACACCATTGTCGACCAAGAATCTGAGATTAGACAGATTAGGGAAATGGGTAAAGTTTGAATAATTTAAATGGACACAAAACTGAGTTTAAGTTCTGGTTCATTTCTTTCCTTATATCGCCACCATAAATTATGAATTAGCATCGAATTCTTGCCCTCAAACCACCTAACTCTTGTGCTAAGTATGTTCTACACATTCACATATAAAATAATTTCAAAAGTTTGAAAATATGAACTCCTGATTCTCTCAATCTATTTGTATATTGTGAAATCATGATTCCTTTTTCTGATGCACCTTTTCATTTGTTGTTGCTATACTCCTGTTCCTGTACAATTAATAAGTTTCATATAATACATGTGCATGTAATAGTTAAGTTCCTTTTAAGTTCCTCAAGGTCAGGCCTGCTTTTCTTAATTTTTATTATTCCACTGATTGAAAATGGCTATTAATTAGGAATAAAGATCTTGGTTATTAGTTCAAATAACATATGGGTGCAATTCCATACTCTTTATCCTTGAATGTTACATTCCTGTAGGATGCTTCACTTACCTTATCCAACAGCATACACACATGATTTTAGTTCACAACTTCCTTATCAGTAACTCAGCTGAGAATAGATTTACTGAAACCATTACGTATTGCATAGAGAAGATGAAACATCTCTGGCATCTATGAGTAGCTCTTGCTGGATATGGTTTTGAACTACAAGTCTTCTGCTTGATTACTCATTAATGAGCTGTATTTCTTGAACTGAGTTACATTGTATTTCCTGTAGGAACTTGAGTCACAACTATCTGGATCTTTGGGAGATATTTTCCATGGCCTTGAGAATGTAAGAGAAATGTATGCCATTTTTAAGAGAGTACTTTTTATTATTACCTTATCCCATTTCTGATATCTGCACACACTGGGGATTTATCATTCAATAACTTCACAGGAGATTTGCCTGGCTCATTCAAATCTTTGAACAGCCGGATAGGTTTGAGAGTTTCCTATAAGCGTTTCACTTGCTTATGCTTATAGTTAAAATACCCTTCATAACGTGATATTGCTGGTTTTGAATTGGGGTTTCAGCATAGCTGATCTCAATGGATCAAACAAATACAAGAAAGAATGAATTCTTGCTTGGTTTAAATCACTTTATCGTACTTCAGAGAAGCAATGGGTGGCTTTCTTGGCCCAATACACATATGGCAATTGGCAGGTCAAGTATACTTCACAAAGTAACATAGTTTCAATATGGTCAAATATTACGCTGATTTAGTTCACATTACGTATTATTTTCTTAATCCTTCTTTTGAAAAATTACATCTGTTTCTATTTTGTTCCAGTTCCTTTTATTTTGGACCTCATGGTACTATGTAGGAATTCAATAGTCATTTTATGAAAAAAGAAACGAGAGAGGGATTAATAAATTTCAACTTTATTATTGAGTAATGTGAAAAGAGGTAGCCTTGACTGTTGATAACCAACTATTTAGTATTTAGGACATCAATATAAATGTGCACAAACTAACCAATTGATTTCCAAATATTGAATAATAATTCTGAAGTTGTTTGTTTATCAAATTAATTTATTTCTTCTTTTAGATTTTGCAAAGATCTTCCTATGGATGGACTGCCTTTTTTAGTTAGCCTTATATGTATGTACATATGCACAAATATCTCTGTTCTCATGCTATAACTACTCGTTGCAGGAGTTTATGCTATCCTCCAGAAAAGAATAGCTGCGAGAAATTCTTTCGGTATAGTTCAAGTGTTCAACTATCTATTAGTTTTCTCCTAGCATGTGCCTATTTCATTAATTCATTTCAATACAAACTGTCATGGCCATCTTCATACTTGGAGCATCCTGGGACCCCAATTCAGATTTCTCGTTTAAACAAAGTCAGATTTTTTACATTTGAAGAAATTAAGAAATGCACGAATAATTTCTCTGATAACAATGATGTAGGAATTGGTGGTTATGGCAAGGTTTAAATATTTATTATTTGTCCCCACAGATTTCCTATGAATGAATCTGCCTGCACTAAGGCTTTGATAACACATGTCAATTCTTGGATACATGTTTTAGGTGTACAAAGGGATACTCCGGATGGACAACTAGTGGTGATTAAAAGAGCCCATCAAGGGCCTATGCAAGGCCATTTGGAGTTCAAAACAGAGATTGATCTGCTCTCAAGGGTAAAGTTGTTCAGTATGTCTATTTTAGTTCACCTATATTATAAAATAACAATGACTTTTCATTCCTATAATTGGGTAGAATAGTTCAAGAATCTAGGAATTAAAATTCTTCATGAGATAATGTAATGTTTATGAAATTTTAAAATAAAAAATAATAATAAATTATTAACTCATTCATTAGCTTGATGGAACAGAGGCAGACAATAGAGAAGAACTTGGTTAGCATGGCTTGTGAAGTTGAAAAACTTCGTCCAGAGCTAGCAAATCCTGGTGCTAGATCATGGAGTGCAGGTTGACACTAATTTTTTATTTTCTTTTTAATTGCATCCCTTTTCTTTGAAGATTAGAATTTTTAGAGTTTTTTCTTCTCTTTGTCTCCTGCCTCCTATTCATGATAGGATCCTAATAGATCGATAATGATGCATCACATCGCTGATGATTTTAAAACTTCATCTTTGGGTTTTTGAACTAATGCGATAATACTATTTTCTGGATGATGAACAATGTACCCCTGGATATTCCTTCTGTTGGGCACACATCTGTTAGGGGTATACATCAGGCCCAAGGTGCATGAGGCGCAAAGCCTTGGTGCTTTGCAAGGCACATTATAATTTGCATTTGTTAAAAGAGTCGTCTAGTGTGGAAAAATGACACTCAATGAATTTTATCTTTTGGTTTTATCCTATTATTTTATACTTTAAATATTGATGCCACTTAATGTCATAAAGATGACCCTCATAGTTAATAAACTACAAGACCATACAACTTCAGGAGTTATAAGTGATTTAGTATGACAAACAAGTTCCTATGGATTTGGGATCTGCTGAATTCTATACTTGCCATTTGCGGATGCATTTTATCTTGCACTTAAAAAATGTTGATGTCTAAGATATTCATGCATGCCCATGTAATGACTCTTGTTGACTTTTATTTATCATATGAGATTTTATTATTTATTTTTGGGATCACAGTGAATAGTTTTTCTGCCCACGAGTATCACTACTATTGAAGAATGTTGATTAAAAAATTTGTTGATATCAATTATAGAATCTCAGAAATTTATTAGTAAGAAGTGCTGAAGAGAGAATTTAGAATAAGGTTTACTCTTTTCTTTTGCATCTTTAAAAATTTACATAGTTATATTTCTTGAGAAACTTCATTAAAATACATGTTTTTATGGTTGTTTCTAAACAAGAAAGAGCGTTTTTGCTACTGTAACTTAACTTCTTAAAATTGTACATACAATATTGCTTACTTACAATTTACTATATGGAGTACATACAGTAAGGTAATGTTAATATTATGCTCTGTTTAAAAAGGTTTTTTTTAAAAAAAATTAATTTTAGAGTATAACATGCATAAGTTGGCTTGCCTTTGCTACTAAATCAGTAAGGTTAAGGTTCTATTGCTTTTATTAAATGAGAACTTGTGCTGTAAATTATGAGTTTTTAAAACTCATTCTAGATTAGCCATGGTCCAAAAATAAATCAATAAATTATGAGTTTTTGCTTAGGATCTTCTATATATTCTGTTTATGCTTCAATCTGTTACTACCTAATCTTCTTATTATATCTTACCAATGCTCTTGGGTTTTGAGACATTTTCATACAAACCTAAGTAATATTTATTTAGAGATATGGTCGATAGGATTATTCATTTGGTCTGCGGCTACCAGATTTAGTGTTGCTACATTTAAGTCTCATTTATTTATGATGCAAGTTGAATATGGTGTAAACCTACTTTTTTTTTATTTCTTTTTCTGGTATTGGGATCTGAGTCAGCAGAATCCAATAAGGGTGCAGGAGCTTCCTGATCGTTTCTATGAACTTACAGTTAGACATCCCCTTATGGTCGTTGGCTTTGCTGATAGAAACCTTTTCAACCTGCAAAATCCTCAGGTATTCTTTTCCTTTTCTATTATATTGATATTACTTTAATTTGCTCGAATGCTTCATGAAGTAATGAGGTTTGTGAGAGCTTAAATCATTTGACTGATATTGCTTGAAAATTTCTGATATGGGGTTGGACCATTGTGTTAATTAGAGTAGAAATAGAATTAGCCGGAAGCAACCCCTCCCTAGCTTTTAGAGATTTTAAGCAGATAATTTCAACTTTAAATCTCTAATCTCTTATAGGTTCAAAACCTCGCTATGTTTTTTTATAAGCCAAGCAGAAGTTGTGAATTAATATTTTTTCCCTAATGAGGTCATAGTAGGAGAAAGAGTGAGCAGACTAAGAGGAGCTAGTGAAGGTTTTGAATATAATATATATTTGGAAAGTTTGGTCACCATGAAAGGTTAGAGAGAAGGTTTATAGAATCATTAATACAAGGGGAGTGGTTTGTAGATTAGCTGATTCAAATGCAAATGTCCTCCCCAACCCACCTCAAAAGAGAAGAAAATTTTGTAATGTGTGAGAGTAGAGAGAGAGTCGAAGTCAGATATGTCCTATTAATTATATGTTTACTATTCTGAAATTCTGGTTTGTTATGACTAGGCCAAGGGTGCTATTTTGATGAAATTCATTATTGAGCGATGTATTATATGAACTCTAATAATAGATTATTTGATGAAAAGAAATTTATGTTGTGATATGCTGAGTTGGTAATTCATACGAGTGTCTCTGGAAAAACTATATATGTGGACTTCATGTTATTTTGTTCATAGTAAATGGACCATATATATTTAACATATTAAAAGTTAAGTGTTGTTTCATGGAAGGTGCTTTATCAACTGTAGCTCTGAATTCGGCTTTCTTAAATCACACATCAACAGTTCCATTCTAATAACTAATGAAACTTTAAAAGCTGTTCTATGTTGCATTTTTTTTTTTGGGGTTTACCAGATCTATGCTCTTAATTTTTTAAGAGCTTGCTTGACTATATAAATGTACTGTCTAAGTAGATGTGTGTTGTTATTTCATGATTACTTTTGATGTCCTTAATTACTATTTATTATTTACTTGTTAATTATGTTCCTTATTCTATCTTTAAATCATATTGGTTTTAATGAATTTTTGTAGGTTAAATGGCTAAAAATATCAATGGCATGGAAGAATAAAGGTGGAGATTAGAATTAAGTATATTCTCTTTATAATTTGTGGCAAGGCCATATATGAAGATACATTTAGGACTACAAGATTATGATATATTTGTGTAATAATGCATTGCTATTAGATTGTTTGTGTGAGACTCATGAGAAGTAATTGTAGCATGATATTGATTTAGTTGTCTTAGAGAACACATTAGAGATTTTTGTTAAATTTTTAACGTGTAATGAATGTTTTGGATTGATAATGAATTTTTCAATAATATATTGTGGTTTTTGTATTTTATTTAAATTTTGGAGCACGTAAAATTAAAAAAAAAAGAAGTTTAAATGGTAATGACAACGGAGATACTACCTATGATTCTCCGTGGTTAAAAGTTTCTTGTTTTAACAACTAACCAAACAACAACGGGATAAATAACCATTGCCTATGACAACGGAGATTTACCGTTGTTAAAGATAAGATACAATAACGGTTCGAACACCGTTGTTAAAAGTGTTAAACCTTTAACGACTGTTGAATTGACGGGGAAGTCACTAACGACAACGGGGATACCCCGTTGCGAAAGAGTAGATACGACAACGGTTCGATCCCCGTTGTTAAAAGTGTGGAACCTTTAACAACTCCTGGATTAACAACGGAGCTTCAGGTCTACAACAACGAGGATTCTCTGTTGTCGTAGAGAGTTATGACAACGGGAATTCCCCGTTGTTAAAAAGTATTTTGGTAACAACACCAGTTTTAACAACGGAAATTCGGAGCTACAACAACGGGAATACACCGTTGTTAAAGGTCTGCTACGACAACGGTTCAATCACCGTTGTTAAAAATTTGGAGCTTTAACAACTGCCGGATTAATAACGGAGCTGGAAAGGCTACGACAATGGGGATTCCCCGTTATCTTTCCACAGTTTTGGCATAGTGTAAAAAGAAGAATATAGACTTATGTTACATGGAGGATGAAGTTAATTAAACTGCTGGCGCTTTGACTCTAACTTAAGAGGAAGGCATGTATAGCGTGTGATTCAACAGATGGTTGAGAATGAGATTACAATGTGAATCTTGAAAGTTGTTATCAAGGATGAAGATGTGCAATGGTTGGAAATGAATAATTTATTACATATTTTTTTTTGGGAAGGACAATTTGAATAAAATGCAATGATTATTGTTTTTCGGAAAACATAGATTTGTTGATTGATTGTGCAAATCATGTGGAAGTCGTGATTTGTGTTGCCACTCTGTATCCAATGAGTTCGATCTTGAATGTAATTTTGTTTTAAGAGTAACTTTTAAGTGTGGAACAATCCGTGGTACTCTTTTAACTGCAGAACAAGCCCTAGAAATTTATTATAGGTTTTGCTGTTTACTTTTGTGTATTTTTTTCAATAGATGATGATAAAGATACCTCATTAAAAAGATATCTCATCTAACATATGTTAACGACATGTAATTAATCTAAATATAGGAAGAAAGTTTAATTAGAACATCTTTGAAGTATTATTTCTAATGTAATATTCTAATGAATTAAATTAAGAATATTGAACGACCTTATAGCTTGCTTTTTTATTATAATATTAAATATAATTCCTTAAAAATTACGATTAAGATTTTTTTATTTCAAAATAAATTAATTTCTAAACAAAAAATTCAGTTGAGTTGAAAAATATTAAAAAGTAATTAGGTATATAAATACATAATTTGAATGCTCCCTCCCATATTAATCTTTGGAGAGATTAATTATTAATCTTTTGAATATAATATTTTACGCTTCAATAAGTAAATTTTCATGTATTAAAGGGTAATAAAAAAATCAAGGTGTGTAAGAATTTAAAGATTTTTTATTTATTTAAAAGTGTAATAATTTATCGAGGGTAAAGAGTAATTTTTCATGTACAAAAAAATTTTGAACAATTAAATGAATATTTATATACGGGTACGGGTGATGGACATTTCTGTTTCGTAATATCTTTGATAACCCTTCAATCATCCTTTTTCTGTAATTACATCTTCTTTAATTTCTATGTTTTTGTGTTTCATTTACAGGTTCATGTTCATTGATTATCCATCGGTAAAGTTTGAACAAGTAAATTTCGTAGAATCTATATTATAAAACTATTTTATAAATTGTATTAGTATTCTCTCTTTTACTCATTATTTCTTTATTTTCTTGATAACAAACAACGACTTATGGAAGATCCGTAGCATCATAATTATCTATTTTAGCTATATAATAACTTTTTAGTGTTGGGTCTTTTATGTTTCATTTAGTATCCATTAAAAAATCGGAGCAAGTATCTTCTATAACATTAATATTTGTTAATGATCAGTAACTTTATAGAATCTCTTTGGCTACGTCATAAACTTCTTATTATATAAGTCAACAAATTCTTATATTAAAGTATTCGTAAAATTATAACAATTTTTAAATATATGTTCAATCTTTATTCATATATATTTTGGTATATTTATTAAGAGTAGAATAAGGATTTGATTTTTTTTATATCTTTTATAAAGCATTCGAGTTGGATTTGAAATGATATTTTTTTGCTTACCTATTGTAATTAAAAAGAAGTTAGAAAAAATAGGTAATAAAAATATTTGTGGACATTTAAATATATATATAGATACGGGAACAGGTGATGGACATTTATAAATCAATATTAAATTAATTTAATTTACATAAATTTTATATTTTGATAATTTATTTTTTCTTTATATTCAATTAATCTATTTAAAATATTTAATTTAATTTTAGAGATCATATTTGAAATACCATAATAAATTTAATTTTTAATCTATTTTATGATAAAATATCGTCTTTATTTAATTGATTAAATTTTAGTACACCTTTTAATTAATTTTAACCCACGAATATTAATAAACGGATTTAGAAATTATCGTTATAATTTTTTTTAATGTGACGGGTAGCACTAAAATGATATGAGAGAAATATATATTATACTAAAGTTTATGCAAAGGTACACGTTTGGTCATTAGCAAACATAAGATATAGTTCTATAGGCTAAAGTACTTTGATCATTATGAAATATAAGATATAGTTTTGCAGGTTAAAGTACTTTGGTCATTATGAAACATAAGATATAGTTCTACATGTTAAAGTACTTACAAGTAATTGTGTTGGATAACATATTTGGTACAAGTACAAATGCCAATGAGACATGTATTTTTCGGTACCCTAGAAATGAGTGGTATTTTTGTAAATAAAGTGTAAATAGGAGGTTAGTTGTTATGATCTTTTTACAATTTTAGGAATGTGAAGAATTTAGGGGAAAACACAAAATAGAAAAGATGAAGACTAATTTAGGATGGAAGGAATAGTATAATTTTTATTATATATTAATTCAAATATTAAAAAATAAAATTATATAAAATAAATTAATATTAAATTGATACATGTAGCCCGCATGTATATATAAATGAATTGAGTTGATATTAGGTGCATCCGGGTGCAAGAGTGCACCCATATGTATAACTTTTTATTCTATTTTGTATATATGTTATTCTATTTTGTATACGTGTTTTTTAATAATTGTATATTTTTTTCACACTAAGTTTTTTATTAAAAAAATAAGCATCTATATGTGTATAATTTTTTATTCAATAATGTATACATGTTTTTTTAATAATTTTATATTTTTTTACACTCAATTTTTCATTAAAAAAACTAAAAATTAAATTGTATACATTTTGTTCATTATTGTATATGTTTTTGTTTATATTTGTATACGTTTTTTAAAGTGGCTGCATCCTATCTTAGGGTGCACCCGGGTGCACAGTATAATTAGCCAAGTGAATTTTGGATGGGTACGTGTATTATATGGATTTTTTTAATGGAACGGGTATAGATAGATGTAACTAATATTTAAAAAAATACGTATATCCTTGAAAAAGCGTTTTCCATAAACGTTGTCATCCCGGGTATCTTTGAATAAGTGTTTTCCATTTATAAATTGTATGTACATCTTCTTTTTTCATTTATTATTTCTTTATTTTCTTGATAACAGAGAATGAGACATATTTCATGTTATGACTCATTTCAAAATGCAATATAAAATTGTATTTGGATTTAGGATTTTAGGGTATTTTAATTTTTTTTTGTAATAAATAATGGATAAATTATATTAAATGTGTTGTTATGGGTGTTATTTTTGTATTTAAATACATATAGGGACAGTTAGTTATTTTGACTTTTTCTTTATTTTTTATTTTTTAAAAACAGTTATGATGAATGTGTTTTAATATTGAGACTTACTTTGAAGCCCTCTAATTTTAGAATTCCATTTTAAGTTTCAAGGTTGACAATTTCACTTGATAGTTTAGCATGCAATGATCATCATAAATAAGAGTCAAAGACAGTTTTTGAACAATCTTCACCTATATTTTAAGAGGCTACTTTCCCTCATGATCAATTATACGTCCCAGTTTCAAGAGTTACAGCTAGAAAAGATTTGAAGATAATACTTCGTAATAAGAAAGATTTGAAAAAAGTACATGTAAAAATGTATCTTTTAGGTAGGTTTTCAAAATTGTTTAAATTGAGATTTTTTATATAATTATAAACTCATTTTCAGTAATTATTTTTTAAATGATTTTATCCCTTATTTGAATATATCTAAGTGAATTTTCAAGATTATTTTATTTTATTTATATTTTTGCGTAAATGGTGGCATGTTCAAAGAAAGTATATACATCATGCATGAATGTCTACGTAATTATTGCATGTAAATTCCCAAAATCCTTGACTTTTATTTTTAAGGAAAAAAAATCAACGTTTCAATATAGTCTTGAATGGAACACATGGCAATAAGAAAAAGAGAATTTAGGGGTAAATAACAATCTATATTAAATTGTAGGTACATAAATTATAAAATTAAAAAAAATATTAATCGACGTGTCGGTACAAAAAATAAACATACATATAAGAGACGAAGAAAATTATATTAGCTTACACAAAAAGACAAAAAAAATTTATAAAGTCACTGTCCGTGCAATCGGTAAAAACTAGTAAATTGTAATAGTGGAAAGTAATATGGGTGAAATTTAATAATTTTGTGAGGAGTAATAATAGTTTGAAAATAAAATTTTGAAAATGAAGAGAGAAGTGTACGAGGGTAGATGAAGAAGCCTTTGAATATATATGACTGTACGTCTTGCATAGTGGAACGGGAATTTTGTAAAATAATTGTTAGAGGGGTATTTAAGTCATGTTAATTAGGAATATTTAAAATTAATTATTTTTTAGGTATATTCAGTAATTTCGAGGGTGTATATAGTCTCTCCCATGCATTTGTAATAATTGAATTAAAAATTAAATTTAAAAGAATAACAAAATTTAATTATTTCATTTTTAATAATAATATAAATTAAATTAAAAAAGTAAAAATATATAAATGTTTATACCTATAAGGCCTAATTATTACTCTCTCCGTCACACCTAATAGATAATTTTTTCTTTTTGCACATGAATTAATGAATATTATTATTTAATGTGTAATGAATAATTGTATTAGTGGGAGAGTGGAGCCATATTTTAATTGTATTATTATGTGTGTATGAGTCTCATGTGTGTAAAAAAGAAAATATGACTTTTTGTGTGAGACGCCCAAAATGAAAAAAACGACTCCTTGGATGGGTCCGAGGGAGTAACCTCTTTCCATAATTAATTTTTTAATTTTCTAATTTGATCATAACAACTAAACATGACATTTTCAAAATATTTAATTGAGATAATTAATAATTTGTCTTACCAAATAAGATTCGTAAGACGGTTTCACCCAAGTTTTTGTTTTAATTTAAAAGTAATAATTAATAAAATAATAAGTAATTAAACGTTTGATCTCGCTAAAATAGTCTTACATAAACTTGCTCATTTTATTTGATGCAAAACAAGTGTGTGAAAATATATAAAGTTTATTTAAAAAAAAACTTCAATTTTACACATCAATAAAATGACACTTAACTACTATCTCCACAATACACTTCATTTTGAAAATTATCTTTCCTTCTTTTGACATAGAATATACTTTAAAATTTACTTATAATTAACAAAATAAATACAGCATTACTCTGAAAAGTGTCTTTTTTTAATTTGCGTATCCAAATGAGAAGATAAAAAAAAGACGGGAAAAGTAATTTAAAAAAACAATAAATGTTAATAATTAATAGTTAATCTAAAGACAAAGCTGCTTACACTTTTAAGAACAAAAAATGAGTAAATAATAATTATTATTATTTTTTAAATGTAGACGTGAAATCATAAAGTAATTAAGATTAATTAATGTTTACATCTAAAAATAAAGTTTAAATTTAAAGTTAAAAGAATAAATTATTAGAATTGGGTGCATAAAACACTTTCATATTTAGTTTCGTCAATTTTGTTTTGACTGATGTAAACTATGGATTGTAGAAGTTAAACCTGCGTGCTTAGCGCTATATTCTTTTAAGATTGAAAATTTCAGCAGAATCAGAGTAGAACATTTGTATTAATTGTGTGTGATAAAAGGAGAGCGTAACATGCCAATCTCCGAATCAAACATGGGTGTGGCTATTTATACTCTGACTTTATTAAACGTACACCATAAATTTAAATGACTAAAATATCCTTATTTTTTAAAACATAAACAGCCTCATCTAAATTATTAATTAAATTTCCTATTTATTATTATCCCTAAATTTCTATATGTACCCCACATCAACCAAAGAAAGAGGTATGGCTTATCGGAGAGTTTGACACACGGTTAACACACCGGCTATCAAATTCACGAAATCCGAGATCTGAATTTCAAACTGTTAACACACAAGTGATCGAATTCACGGAATCCGAGATCTGAATTCAAACGTTCGGGAGTTACATCCGAACAGTTAAATTAATAATTAAACTGATTAATCTTAATTAGCTAAGTCACCCTGATTTATACGGATCTCATACAGATGGTCTTCGTATCCCTCGCATTTGGCCATTTCTGTTCTTCTTCATTTAAGCAAGGGTATACATGTGTGTGCGTGTATGTATTTATATAAATATATTTAGATATATTTGTGGTCGTATTTTAGTTTTTTTGGACATGACATGAATTAAGCATCCCAGGACTACAATTTATGTGGGCATTTAGTGTGTTATGCATACAAAGTATGTGGGCATTTAGTGTGTTATGCATACAAAGTAGATTGAAGGTGGTCTTTCGTCCTTCCTTTTAGTGTTCTTTTCATCTTTATGTGGGCATTCTGGGTTGGAAGATGAACAAGATTGATTTTAATTAAGAGAGTAAAATTGGGTTTTGTTTAGAAAAGTAAAATGGTGGGGGTATATTTAATAATTTATGTACATATCTTTTAATTTTGTTGGGATACATTTGATATTTGGGGTACGCTTAGTAGAATGAGGGTGCAAATAGCCGCACACATCAAATATTTGTATTAGATTATCCCACGCGCTTTAAATACACATGGAAAGTGGGTACTGGCTCTTGATTTTTTTTAAAGTATCTAATATAGGGCGGCCTTTTTTCACCGATATTATACTAAAAGCACTCGACATTTAAATTTTTTTTTAATGAAAATACACTTTTACCTTAAAATTTAAGCATGCACCCAATCCTAATTACTAAAAAAATACCCAAACACCATCTGGCCAACTACTGTACACACCCAATTAGGGGTGTTTGGTACGGGAAATTGTACGGATTTTCAAAAAATCCATATCAAAAGTTCAATATGGATTTTTAAATATATATAAAAAATCCAATATCGTACCAAATTTTGGTTATGTAACAATACAGATTTCTTATAATTCAGTATGGTCCAAAACGATTTTCAGTTATATCTGGATCGGCATAATTTGGATCGGTGCGGTTTGGTCGAACCATGATCGAATAACAAGGGGAAGAACAGAGAAACGATACTCTATTTTCTGGCTCACAGTTCGACCAAAGCTCTGCAGTTCGACAAGACATCCCTAGTCGAAACATGGTTGAACCAACACCTATTGAGCCGAAAGTTCGAGTTCAATTTACAGAGCCCCAGTTCAACCAAAAATATGCAGTTCGACAACTACGGTCGAACCAGCAATCTCTGAACTAGACAGACTGATTCCATTTTCAGACACCCAGTTCGACCAAACTCATCATGTTCGACCAGACCATTCTGGTCGAGCTAAAGTTGAGCAACACCTATCAACTCCTGTTTTCTTACAGAATGCAATACCTGATGTTTAAAGCACTCCAGTACCATCAAAGGAGCAGAATAAGAGCTTAGACTGCGGATGGATAATGAAGATGTTGTTTTCTCTCTTGATAAAGCAATGAAGATGCCCATGGAGACTCAATCATGCGGGAGCATAGATGTGGTTTCTAATTTGTTTAATTTTGATTTTAATAAGACAGATGATTCTGAATTTGAGTAGAAGATTGACAAGGAGGAGTCTAGACAGCCATGAGAGGAAGAAAATTTCAAGGATCATTTTTTTTGTGACCAAGAAAGGTGAGGTGCTGAGTGTAGACAAGAAGAGAGGAAGAAAGTACTTGAAGGTGAGGATGCAAGAAGACTGCCATCTGATCCAGTAGTTCAAAAAGCGACATTCCGCCGTGACTCTCCGACGTTAAATATGAGGGTCTGTTGGGGGCTTGCCCTTCCATTTTATTGCTTTATTATTTTTTCATGTGAGTGAGGAATTATTATATTTGAAGTGCTCACGCTTCGGCAATTATATCTCTTTTCAAACTTAGTTTCGAATTACATTTTTACTAAGTTTGGGGGTGTGATGTACTTATCTCATCTCACGAGCACTAAGGGTATAATTTTTTCTTTCGTTGGTTGTTTGTTTGTTAGGGGTTTAATTTTTTGCGGCATATTAATACTTTAACTTGTGTTGGTATGTTGATTTTTTTACAACTTACGTAATGTTTCGTGTGTTGTTTTTTGTGTTTCTAGTGTGTGGAGTTGATTAGATAGTCAATTGAATCTTTCTTATAGTTCTCCTATATTATTATTGATGAATCCTGTGATGATCAGTATGTTTGAGTTTTGATGATAGAAAAAGGTAAAAGAGGGGGGAAGACGAGTTCTACACTGAGGTTTGTCATGAACGAGTTGAACAACTAGAGGAGTTCGTAAACATTTTGAAGGAGAAAAATTAAGTGCCCTCGTTTTTTTATTCTAATTTTTATGTGTGCTTTTAATTAGTAGGAGTGGAAGGATTGAGATCTTGGTTTTGTGATCCATATGAGCTTATATTTTTAATTATACTTAAAATTCATATGCTTTTGAAATTGATGAAGGAAGTGTACTTGAGTTATATTGTAGTATGAAGTTCTATGTGTACTTGTGGGATATTACTTACCATGAAAAGTGCTTTGTTGCTTCTTAAAAACCCATGTGAGATTTTGAGTCTCGTAGATCATGTACATAATCACATGATATTTCTTTTCTGGTGAGTATCGTTCTTGTGTGTGTATTCTAGAACTTGCTTTGAGTCTCCTTGAATATTCAAGATTAGTTTAGCGGATTAAGGAAATGATATTAGACCATCTTTGAATAACCCATCTTTTTTCATACTCTTTACCTGAATTCATTAAATCCCTAGTCAGCCCGTTTGAACCTTTTTAAATATATTCTTTTGATAGCCAATAAAGCTTAATTGAAGAGAGTGATTATTTGAGGGATGATAAGGATGATGAAAGAAGAGTCATAAGGATCAAAAAGAAAATTCATAGAGTAGTGCTTAAATCTAGTACTCCATAGAAAGAAACACCTTAGGGTAGTGCTTAAATCTAGTACCCTATGGAGGATGTGAGAGGTAGTGCCCGAAACTGGTACCTCAAAAGAAAGAATAAAAAAGAGAAAAAAAGGGTGAAGAAAAGGAGAATGATGGAGTTGAAGAGCTAGAAAAAGTTGAAAAAATATGTTGTGCATGAAGGAGAAAGATGGAAGAGTTTGAAGAGAACGTTGTGTTTGATTGAAAGTGATGAGGAAGAATGATCGAGAGAGACTGCAGCTTGATTAATCCGAGTTTTGAGTCACTTATCCATAAATTTTCTACATTTTCCAAAGAGCCTACATTACAACCAAATAAAATACTTTTTTGATCCATGAATTGCTAGCTACAAGTAGAAGGAGAGTTGAGACAATGGGCAAGCTTATGGTTACACATGCACTTGAATTGAATTGAGTGCGAGTGATATATACTTCCCGTGAGAACATGTCAATGGAGCATTTGAATTGGTGGTGATTTTCTTATCTAGTATGCTATGAATTGATTATTACATGAAATGAGAGTTGTATGACCTAAGTTGAGGACAATTGTATTGTGAATGGGTATTTCTCATAGTCCTTGTTTTCCCGCTAATTTTCTTACTCTCTCTCTTTATTTTTATTTTGTTGCCTCGGGATGAGCAACGGGTAAGTTTGGGGGATTGATGAGAGTGAAAATAAGCGTGTTTTAGTGTTCAATTTAACACCTTTTTGATGGAAATTATTGTTAGATATTAGCACAAATGTCTTATATTCAATATATGTGAGAAAATTGTGTGTTTCAGGTGTTTTATCGTATTTTATGTAGAAAAAGGATTAAAAGTGCAAAGTTGGAGAAAAGGTGCAACTTATGTAGGAATACTGAAAAACGCACGTCCAACTTGTATAATTTTTTTGTATTTGTGTAGAGCTCTGAACTAGAATAGTGCAAGAAGGTTGGAAAGCCATAGAAGAGAGGATCGTTTTGGCATAAGGAATACTTCAATTAAGTCCAAACGAGAAAGTTATGATCAAAATGGTGACGTCGCACATGCTGTGTCGAACAGAATGGTTGTGCTACTTTTCATGGCTTGTTACACCTAGAAATGTTAGAGTTTTTTTAAGTTCTATATATGGATATAAATCCAAGGAAGAAAGGATCGCACGAGCGCAAGAATCACTCAAATCGAAGTTCAAATGTGGAAGTTATGCGCGAAACAGTGACACTGCGCATGCAGTTCGACAGTAGTTCGACCAAGCCATTTTGGTCGAACTACAACAGTTAAGTCTAACTGGACCAGAAGGAGAAATTTCAATTTACAGACATGTTCGACCGTAGTTTGACCAAGGCCTATCTATTTCGATCAGAACCACTTTGATCGAACTAGGTCGTGAATTTTTAGATCTGTGCGGTTTTTACACCCCAGTGCATGTATCTGTGTGTTTTCATCTAATAAAGTCCATCCAAGGTGCATTAGGAGAGCTTACAAGTATAAAAGGGGATGCAGATCACACCAAGGAAGAACCGCAACACAATCATCCTACACCCCACAAGGGGGGATCACCCCCCAATCATCATCCACATGCTTTCCTCCATCCATCCATCACTGTAAAGATTCGTCTGCTGAATCAAGGGGAGAACCAAGAGGAGGATTCAAGATGGAGAAGGACAACACGATGCTCACATCTAGGTTTTTTTTGTTTCCTAATTTATCTTGTATTTTTTAGACATATGGGTAGGATCTATCCAACACTCATGAGTGTATTTATTTTATATATGACTATGCATTTTTAATTTATATTCATGGTCGTTTTGTGCATCATTAACTTTTATATAGAGTCTGAATATATATCTTGGTTATTGATTGAGTGCGTTCACTGTTGAATAAGGTTTTATGTTATGATTCTATGTGAGGGGACTCCGAAGTTTCATTAGAACTATCATATATGAATGTTTATTAATTGAATTGAATTCAGGTTAGTAAGCAGGATAAAGAGGGTAATTTTATAGTAGCTATAAAGGGAGATATATCGAGTTAGATTCCAGACGTGGAAAATAATTGATACTGATAATGCCTAGAAAGGGAGGGTGAAATTACATCTCTTGCTCAAAGGTTATTCATATATGTTACACGCAATTTACTTGTGTCTATAGAGTAGATCTGCATGGTTTAGTGATGCATCTATAGTCCACAAGGCAGAGTCAGCCTGCACTTGAGAGGGAAGTTAAGTAGTAAAACTAGATTATCCTAGAGCTACCTATTCTCCATTCTTGAGACACTTTCGTATATTCTTCCATTGTTACCTATTTTATTTTTATTTTAATTAATTATTTAGTAGTTGATAATCAATCCTCAAACCTAGTTGCCTTTCATCTTAATTAATCTAGTTAATAATTAAATTGATAATACGCCGTCCTTTGGGTTCGATATTTAACTTGATCGCTTGCTTAAACTGCAATTAATATCCTTAATACTTTGAGATTAATTTTGCGTGAAAAAAAATGCGTATCAAAGACACAAGTCAAGAAGCAAGTAAATCTAGTTCATCACCTCAGAGCAAGAGATCTAATTCCACCCCCTTTCTAGTTACTAACAATATTAATTCTTTCCCACGTCTAATAATTGAATCCTAATATGTTCTCCCTTTTTAAGTATTATAAAATTACTCTCTTATCCTGTTTATTAACCCACAAATCATTGCATGATATAATAAACATTAATATCCTATAGTTCTAATGAAGCATTGCAAGTATTTGTCCCTTCTTTAAAATCATAATAGATAACTCAATTAGTCATAAACGCACCAAATAAATAATCATAAACATGTTCAAAAATTCATGTAACAATTGAAGATGTACTAAAAATGATGATTAAAGGTTTCAAAACAAATTAAGTAAATACGAAATATCAATCTTCATTCATAAGAACCTTTTTCCCAGAAAAAAATAAATAAACCTGTTTAAACTTTCAAAATCCTAATATTTCAATAGTTCTAGCCCATGGTGTGACAAAAAACATATAAGAGGTTTGCTAGGATCTTACACATAGTTAGAAAAATAACAAAAAAAGAATAAGAATTGAAGAAAACCTTAAGTGTAGCAGTGATAGTCAGTTTTTCTTCTGTCTTGAATCTTCCTATTGGTTCTCTTTCTTGAGACATATGAATCTCCACAGTGATGGTGGTATATATGTAATGATAGAATGTATATGGAGGAAGGTAGATGATGGATGGTGTGTGGTGAGGGATGATGTGGCGGATAGATGTGTGTGGTCTGTTGAAATCACCCTTTAACTCTTCTAATAATGCCTTTTTATATTTTTGGGCCTCCAAATTGATATTCTAAACATGCACTTACACGCACTTAGAGTGTAAAATACGGATTCAGGGAAAAAATACCACGTTGTTTGACTTGGAAGGCATGTTCGACCTATGTCCAACTGGCTATTCTAGAGGAATTGAGTGGTCAAATAGGGTTCCAGGAGGTCGAACAAGCATTCTATAACACTTTTGACCCCTAGTTCTAGTCGAAATGGTGGTTGAACAACATGTGTCTTGGTCGAATTAGACTGCTCAACCTCAGAGTTTTGAGTATAACTTCCACGTTAAAACTCTGATCGAGTGATTCTTGCGCCAAAACAATCATCTCTTCCATGACTTTCCAACCATGTATCAAATTACCAAGTTGAATTCCAAAAGAAGACAAAAAATTATAAAAATTATGCAAAATGAGCGTGTTTTTTTCAGCATTTTGTACAAGTTGCTCAAGTTTTCTAACTTTGCACTTCTTATCGTTTTTCCACATAAAACACAATAAAACACCTCAAATGCTCATTTTTCTCAAATATTTGGAATGTAAGAGACTTGTGTTAATATATGAAAAAAAATTCTCACAAAAAGGTATTAAATTGGACATTAAAACATGAAATTTTTCACACCCAATAAACTCCAAAACTTAAAGTATTGTTCATCACCAAACAAAAGAGAGAGTGTCTGAGAAAATTAGTTAGGAAATAAGGATTACACCAACTATGCCATTCAAAACATAATTTTCCTCAACTTAGGTCATGCAACTCTAATTACATGTAAATATCAATTCATAGCATACAAAATAAGATAATCACCACCAATTAAATGCTCCATTGACATGTTCTAATGTGAAGTATATATCACTCGCACCCAAGTGTAAAAAATATACACTTATGGATTAAAGTTTTTACGCTCAGATGTAAGTGCATGTGTAGCCATAAGCTTGGGTAAATGTCCCAAACTCTCCACCACTATATGTTGGCTCTATAATTAAGGTATAAAATATATGGTTAAGTGACTCAAGACTCATCTCAATCACTTCAATTCTTCTTAATTACTTCAATTCAAGCACAACATCCTCCTCAAACTCTTTCATTTTTTCTCCTTCAAGCACAACATTTTTTTGTTCTTTTTTTTTCTTGAGGTACCAATTTCGAGCACTACATCTCGCATCTTCCATAGGTTATCTAGATTTAAGCACTACCTTAGGGTGTTTGCTTTCATAGAGTACTAGATTTAAACACTACTACATTAATCTCCTTAAACGCATTTTCAAGATCAATTACTATTTCAACACGAATTTCAATCATTCCCAAGTTGTTATCAAACTCCATCAATATACTTTGAAACACCTCTAATTCTCTACTAGATATAGGACAATTAGGACTTAAAAAATTCAGATGTTCAAAGTGGTTATTTCTCATAGGCTGTCATCATTTGGTAGGGAATTCTTTGACTAAGTGACTCATAGATTCAAAGAATGCCCTAAATCATTTTCCATCATCTAACACACATGTACTTTCAAGTAAGATAAGAGGAAAGTTCTAGAATACACACAGGAATGATACTCACCAGAAAAGAAAATATTATATGATTATGTAATATGATCAATGAGGCTCAAAATCTCACATGGGTTTTAACAAGTAATAGAACATTTTTTTTGTAAGTAAAATCTACACTTAGAACTTCATATCACAATATAACTTAGGTATACTTCCCTCATCAATTTCAAAGAGCATATGAATCTCAGACACAGTTTAAAGAATACAAGCTCATATGGATCACAAACCAGAAACTCAACCCATTCACTCCTAGAAACTAAAAGTGCACATAAAAATTAGCATAAGGAAATGATGGCACCTGGTTTTTTTTCTCTCCTTCAAAACATTCATGAGCTCCTCGAGTTATTCAACTCGGTTAGGTCAAAGCCTTAGTATAAACTCATCTTACCTCTTTTTTATCTTTTTTAATCATCAAAACTCAAACACAACTTATCATCACATGATTTACAGTAATAAAATAGGAGAAATTAGAAAAATAAAAAAATTAAAATAATAAAAAATATCGAAATTATTGAAAAATAAAAAATGAAAATAGTCGATAACACTAGGGAACATACAAAAATGAACAAAAAAAGGAAAATCTTATCTCGGTGCCAATTAGACAAGGGAAGAACATTACCCTCCCCCAAACTTAGTTCAAATAAAGAGTAAAACTAAGTTTGAAGATGATGTTATTACCTTAGGCGTATGTATGCACCCAAAGACAGATCTTCTACAACAAAGCAAACACAAAAATAAAATATTGAAAGCAATAGAAACGAACACGATGGATGGGTAGACGCCCAAGCACTTATGTTTAACGTCGGAGATCTCGACTGTGTAGGTTTTTTTAAACTACTGGATTAGAAGGTGGTCTTCTCGCACTCTCACTTTTAAGTACTTTCGTTCCCTCTTCTTGTCCATGCTTGCCACCTCACCTTTCTTAGTCACAAAAATATGATCCTTAGAATTTTCTTTCTCCCAAGGCTGTCCAGACTCCTTATTGTAAATCTTCCACTCAATTTAAGAATCATCTTTCCTAACAAAGTCAAGATTAAACAAGTTAGAAATTTTAGTTTCAATATGATCGTGAAATAAAAAAATTGAAATTAGAGAGAGAATTTTCAAATATGTGGATATTTGGAGGTAAGTTAGGAGGCTTCAAGTAGGAATCGTCTCTTCTTCCTTTGTTACATTGTAATGAAACATCCTTTCTTTCTGAGCTCAGTGAGATTGTTCCCTCTCCTACATCCGCAACTGTGAGGCTCGTAGTGGTCGATTTTAGTTTTTCTACTAAATCCCTGCAATCATCAAATTTATGTAAGCATTCATAGGATCCAAAAGAAAGCTCATAAAATATATCATCATAATCAGTAGTAGGAAAGTAAGATATTCGCTTTAACCTTTTTCAAGTGAATCCTTAGACATGATTAATGATAATTTCTTTTCAGCAATCTCTTCTACTACAATGATTTTACACTCTTTCTTCTTAGAGGGAAAATTCATAGCTTTATCAAGTGAGAAAACAATTTCCCCATCATTGACATTTAACTTGAACTCCCTTTTCCAGTTGGAATTAGAGAAATATTATCCTTGTCGTCCTCCATGTGAAGCAGTAAGAAATCCACAGGAAAGATGAATTTATATATTTTCATTAAAACTTAGCGAAATGAAACTTTGATGTCAGTGAGTGAATGAGCTATATATATATATATATATATATATATTATCAAACTTGAATAAATATAACATGAATATTTACGTATATTAGAGTTGTGCGAATACTTTTTTTAAATGGAAGCATGGTAATTTAGAACATAAAATATTATTATAAAGAATTTAACGTCATTTTACATGCGACGTTACGCTTGAAAGGAGTTCAATAGGATTTATTACAAACATGGTCTTTAAAAGACTTATTATGAAACAATATTATATATTTATATAGAAGGTGTCTCCATACCTTGTCACTGCTGCCATCTTTGAATTGTTAGCCTGAAATGTTTTGAATAGAAAGGAGTGTAATATAAATTCTCAGTGGATGATCTGCAATTGCTATATAAGTTGGATAATAATTCATAGTGTGCATATTTCTTCTTAGTACTCATAACACGAAGGTTATCTTCTTTATAACTCGTCAGCCATCTGCTATCTTTGATATATCAAAAGGCCCCACGAAGGCTAGATGGTTGTGAAAGCCATCCATCATCTTTAACTTGTGACCAATGGTCAAATTATGACATGTGTATATTTCACAATAGTGTAACATTAGTCAATTAGGAGTAGACGAACTCTACGTGAATTGTTTCACGATAGATTTGTACTAACCCAAAATGACTACAATCACTAAGTGAGAAAATACATAATGATAATCTAAATAATAGGCGCACGTGATGCGTATCCAGAAATGTAATATTTGGTCTTACTTTATGTCAAAATCACCCATCTTTACTTTGAAGATAAAAGAGATAGGAGAATGATTTGGAATCTTCGATATTGTACTGTGATGAGCGTTTTCTCAACACACAATTAATCCCCAAGTATTAAGGATATCAGTTACAGCTTAAGCAAGCGACCAAGTTAAATATCGAACCCAAAAGACGACGTATTATCAATTTAATTATTTACTAAATTAATTAAGACAATGCAATAAAGTTAAGTATTGAATTATTTAACTACTAAACAATTAATTAAAATAACAAATAAAATAAAGAATCACTGGAAGAATGCGAAAGTGGATCAAGTAGGAGAATAGGTAGCTCTAGGATAATCCAGTTTTACTCATTAACCTTCCTTTCTTGTATCAATGTCCGACTCTACCTTGTGGAATATGGACGCATCATTAAACCATGCAAATTTACTCTATAAACACAAGTAAATATACGTGTAACATGTGTGAATAACCTCGGAGCAAGAGATATAATTTCACCCCCTTTCTAGGTACTATCAGTATCAATTATTTCCCAGCGCGTTTGGTACCCTAACCCGATATGATATCCGTTTATAGGTACTATAAAATTATCCTCTTTATCCTATTTATTAACCCGAATTAGATTCAATTAACAAGTATTCATATATGACTGTTCTAATGAAGTTTCGGAGTCTCCTCACTTAGAATCATAACATGGAATCCTGCTAAGCAGTGAATGCACTCAATCAATTACCAAGATATGTATTCAGACTTTACATAACAGTTAATGATGCACAAAACAAATCTGAGTATGAAATAAAAACGCATAGTCATATATAAACTAAACCACAAGTAGTGTTTCACAGAGTATACATACGAAAGTTCAGTTAATTCATAAAAACCTTCAAAACCCTTGATCTACCAAAATGGTTCTAGCCTATAATGTTGCGAAGAACAATCATAGGAGTTGGATAGATCTTACCCATATATCTAGAAAATACAAGAAGAATTATTAAACGAATAAAACCCTAGATGCGGGAGTCGTCGCGTCCTTCTCCGTCTTGAATCCTCCTCTTGGTTTTCCTCTTGATTCCACAAACGAATCTTCACAGTGATGGATGGATAGAGAAAATGATGTGGATGATGGTTGGGGAGTGATCCCCCCCTTGTGGGTGTAGGATGATTGTGTTGTTGATTTTTCTTGGTATGATCTACATCCCCTTTTATACTTGTAAGCTCTCCTTATGCACATTGGATGGGCTTTTTCTCGGAAAACATGAAAATACACGCACTGGGGGTGTAAAAATATGGATCTGGAGCTGTTTTAACACAATCTCAGGCATTTGGTTCGACCATGGTTCGACCTTCATGGATGGTCGAACCATGTCATCGAGGTCGAACCAGCTTGCGCAGTCTCACCATTTCGCGTATAACTTCCACATCCAAACTCCTATTTGAGCGATTCTTACGCTCACGTGATAATTTCTTCCTTGGCTTCTATCAATATAAAGAAATCATAAAATATAAAACGTTTGGATGTATGAAAAGTCATGCAAAATGGCACAATCTCGCTGAGCAGGAACAGCTTGCGCGGCGTCACCATTTTGATCATAACTTTCTCGTTTGGATTCCAATTGAGGTGTTTTTTACGCCAAAACGACCCTCTATTCTGTGGATTTCTAAAAATATATCACACTTCTAGTTTTTAAATCCACACAAATACAGAAAAATACAAAAGTTGGACGTGCATTTTTTAGCATTCTTGCACATGTTGCACCTTTTCTCCAACTTTGCTCTTTTGATCCTTTTTCCAACTAAAACACAATAAAACACCTCAAATGCACCTTTTTCTCACATATATCGAATATAAGATACTTGTGCTAATATATGACAACAACTCCCATCAAAAGGTGTTAAATTGGATACCAAAACACGCTTATTCTCACTCTCATCATACTGCACCTTGCACGGAAGAATTTATGCCATTAAAAATGCATATTCCTTTTTATGTGATTTTTCTTTTAAATAAATATATATATATATATATATATATATATATATAGTTATACATAAATATATTAGTTAGAATTTTGTAAGAAATAAATTTTGATCAAATGCACATTTGTTTCTTTTGTTGTTTAATTATTTAATCTTGATTATACAATGCATGTGTGTTTTTCAGAGACATGTTTCCTTTAGACAATAGAATGATCTAAAAGCATTGGACATCAACATCAAAAGGTTTCTCATCCACTGACCTAATTTATCAAATACTACATGACATTAATTTGAAGCAAAATAATGGAATCCTAACAACTTAATATACTTCCACAAAACTACCTAGTTTGCCGTGTAAATATGTGACTTTAGAAATTAGAACAATGAAAATATTATTTCAATTATAATATTTTAAGTTAATATGAATTTTGTATTTTGTTTTATTATCCAAGTGTTTGAGACAAAAAGAATCAAATATAGATATTTATGAAACTTTTATCAAGATTAAAAAAATAGTTTATTTGGAAATATTTCTTTCGTATATAGGTTTAAATTAAGATTGTAACACATGTCGTACTTATACTTATATTTAGAATAATATATATATATATATATATATATATATATATATATATATATATATATATATATATATATATATATATATATATATAAATTAAAGATATGATTAGAGGAAAGTATATTTCTCATATCTAAAACTATATCCAGCAATACAATATTACATACCTTTACACGAGGGTATAAAATTCATATACCCAAAATGCAATAATATACCATAAATTAAACGCGCTCGTACAATATCATATAATTAATAGTAAAGCATTCTTTCATATGCCACTAAATAAGTAATTTCTAATAATTCAAACAATAAATGCTTAGATATGCACATAAATATACTTAGTAAAATAAAATCATTAATATATATATATATATATTTCTTTCGCATACAGCAAAGTGATCTCCCACTAACAACTTTTCTTTTTATGAGAAATCTCAATTGAATCTCCTCAATACATTTCTCAAATTATTCATATATAAAAATGTGTGTATATATATATATATATATATATATATATATATATATATATATATATATGACAAATACATACCTACACATATATATGCCTATATCAATAAAATAGAAAGATTATTAACAACCTGTGATTCTTCTTTGACTGTGGTGATGAGAAGGAAATGGTGTGTACGATATGAGAATAGTGAATGTTTATGAGAAGGGTAATGCAGTGGGTGAGTTTCAACTAGGAATTAGGACTTCAGGAATCAGAAAGGGTTTTTGGCGATGTGAGAGTTGAAACTGAATTTGGGAGTTACATGAAGAGAATGGTTTCAAAATTGAATCTGCTACATTATAAAACAAAAGTAGGAATTCAGAAGAAAAGATGAGAGAGAGAGAGAGAGTGGATCGGCTACATGATGTAAAATGCGAACTCAGAAGATATCAGAGAGAGAGAGAGAGAGAGAGAGAGAGAGAGTGAAAGTTTTTCTTACCTTACTAACTGACAGCGACATAATTTATAGAAAAAGGAGCAGATTATGGTTGACGTGTAATATGCCCGACCCCTTGTGATTCAAGAAGTTAAAGCTTCCATGTTTACTACAGTTTCTTTTGTATATTCTTTTATTATAATACCCCTTGTGACATGCGTATATCATATCATGATTTTATTATTATAATAATAATAATTATTATCATTATTATTATTATTATACTTCATCTCCTAAGTGCAGTTAAATTCGAATCTCTAAATCATGTCTCCCTGAAATAAATCTTGAGAAAAGTCATGGTTAGAAAAGTCATGGTCAGCCAACTAAAAAGCAATGGATGTAGGTATTAACTCCCCCAAACCAATCTTTTTAAAGACTGAAATGACATCAACTTAATGCTTGCAAACCAATTCACACAGGCTCTACGTGCTGAGCCCTTTCATATCTCACAAGGTAGAGTAAAAACGCCTGGATCTTTTAGCTTCTCTAGGAATTTCTTCTGAATGATAGAACTTCAATTTTTTGTAAGATTAACTTTCCTGATCCGGTCAAGCTTCTCTTCTTAGACATGAGATTCTTCACAAACCAAGCACAATGGGGCATCTGTTCTAGAGCTTTTACAAAGGAATGTTGATAATGATTTTCTTGAAGATCTCTACAAGCTTGTTGAACTTCTCTTTTAGTTATTTTTTAATGAATCTCTATGGGAAAGTAGGAGGTATCTTGGTTTTTTGGATTCTCCATACATCTCTCTCATCCTTCTTGTCTTTCTCTTTTTAAGCTCTGAATCTCTTAGCCCTTCTCTAAAATGATCATTCCGTTTTTATTTTGTGATGAAATGGAAGATTTTGGAGTTTCGAATGGGTTGTTCGACCAAAATGGCTTGGTCGAACGGGGTGTCTACAGGTCGAATGGAGGATCTGAAACCTGCGAAGTCCTGTTCGACCTCCTGGACAAAATTTATGTTTCTATTTGGCTCGAACAACTCATTTGACTTACAGGAAGTTGGTCAAACAGGCCTTTTCTTATGCTCTCCGACAGATTCTGGAATTTCTGGACCAAGGTACTACGTTCCTGACCTCAAAGTGATTGCATTGCACTATTCTTTAGGGTTCATTTCCCCTTGCGATAAAAATTTACCTTTCTGAATTAGCTGCTGCTGCTGACCAACTATGACTGCTAGTTGCTCCACTGTATGTTGAAGACACTGCATCTGTTTGCTTAGAGCTAAAATCTACTATTTCATTACCAAGTTATGTTCCTTGACGTTAGCATTCAAATAGATGATACAACTATCTAATTTGTTAATCATTGCATCATTAGCTTTGATGTAACGGTTCACAATATCCTCTAAGATAGCCTTTCCTTCTTGATCTTGGAAGTTCCCCCCATAGAAATTCCAATTGTTGAAATTCCCTTAAGAATTCCATCCACCCTGTTAGTTTTGGAATCTAGTACCTTTAATACTTTGACCACCCATAGCATAATTTGCTACCTCACATGTTGGGTCTATCAACTTGCCTCTACAGTCTTGCTCTTGGCTATAAGGTCTCCCTTGAGACAACACAATTATTTGCTTCTGCTGGGCTGCTAGCTGCTTACTCACCGTCTCAAGCATTGCTCTATTTGATCTAACTTCTATATCTTAGAAATTTTATGTTCCACTTTTGCTACTTTGCCCAAAACATAATTTCCTTTAATTCTTTTTGTGGGCTTTTGAGAGTGATAATCAGCATGTTTAGTGTCCAATTTAATGCCATTTTTTGAGAATTATTATCGTTTATTAGCATAACTCTCTTACATGTCCCTATATTTGAGAAAGAGGTGAATTTGAGGGTTTTTATTTTGTTTTATGTTGAAAAAAGATCAAAAGATCAAAGTTGAAATGAAGAGTGCAAATGTGAAGGAATGTAGAAAAACACGTCCACATTGCATAATTTTTCTGTATTTTTGTGGAGGTACAAATTAATTATGTGAAATTTTGTTAGAAAGCCACAAAAGAGAGGATCATTTTGGTGCAAGAGTCACTAAAATCAGAATTTGGATGTGGAAGTTATGCACGAAACGCTAAGGTCGCGAAGCTAACTCGAGAGCTGCTCGGGTCAAGCTGGAAAGAGAGCAGATGAGTGGGGTGCCGAGTTAGGGCCTTTTTTAGTCCAAAATTGATATTTTTACACCCTCTATTTTGTGGAGGTGTGTGAGGGATGAAATTTAGGAAATAAAACTAAATTTGGAGGCCCACATCTATAAAAGAGCTTGAAAGGAAAGGAGAAAGAGAGATAGATCCCTAGGGTGTGTTTGGATGGAAGGATTTGAGGATGGATTTATAAATCCCTCCCTAAAATCTCTCCTTCATGTTTGGGTGCAACTTCAAATTATTGGATTTATAAATCCAAGATTTTAAATCAATGGATTTTAAATAATGGATTTAATTTTATTTTTTTAGCTGTTTTGGATGGATCAAATTTTTACTCAAACCGTGTTATTTGAAATTCTTCCGTTGTGTAATTGATATATTATTATATAAAATTAATAAATCATTTAAAAAATATATTTATATATGATTTAAAATTTTAAATCCTACCACCCAGTTCCTACCCCCTGTCCACCCACCCCTCACCCACCCCCACCCCCACAACCATAAAAAATTTATTTAAATAATAAACCCAGCCTACCCCTACCCACCCACCCCTCTGTTGGATTGTATACTAAAAATCTAGCTTTTTGTATGATCAATATTACAATAATTTATTTAAAATGAGAATCATATGATCAAATGATTGCGTCTCATAATTTATTTATATGCACGATGCAATAGTCCACTTACTTTATACTGTAGATAATATATTGTGCGACAACATGTGGAAGATCATATTATTGGTTTCCATATAAAGTATAAACAGATGCTCACAACTGAGATAGACGGGGGATCTCTATCGAGATGATTGTACTATGATTTGGCATTAGTTTGTCTTGATTATAGAATCACATTAGTGCACTTCGTGTGTATTGAGCCGGACCGCTTGAGATCGTTCGACTTATACCGACTTATAGGAGAAGTTGATCTCAGTTATTATGGATATTCGTGCTCTTAATCCCTATACAATAACCTCGACACGTAAGACAGTATGTATTTCTTTGATTCATCAATGGGTGAGATTTACATGTATTAAATCAACAAACTCGGTGAGTTGGGAAATAGTGTTGTCTCTATGGTGTGCAGTTGATTGTAGAAGGAATCCGTGTCCGACATAGGTTGATGATGTCCCCTTGAGGAGCTCATAAGGATTATCATGTAAACCCTGCAGGTGGATTTATTCCGCCATGATAATGAGATTGAGTGGTACTACTCTCGGATGAGATATTAATTAATGGTGTTCTCAGTAACTTAATTAATTAATGGGTATTGTATATCTTAAACATGGGGAGACTAACGGGCTCATAATAAGAAGGAGCCCATATGTAATTATGGGATTGGAGCGGCAATGTTGTAATAATATTTTAGGGGACTATATTATTATTATTGGACTTAAGTATAAGTTTTGGGCTAAACTTGGATACTTAAGCCCAATGGAGACCCGACTCTAATTTCTCCTCCTGGTCCCTGTTGTAGCCCATATATAAGTCATCTCAGCTGTTCTAACCCTAGATAGACACGGCTAATATATGAGAGGGTAGACGGAACAGCAGATTGAGAAAATCTGAAGATTGTCGCCCACACGACGTCGATTTTGGGCTTGGGAATACAGCAGAAGACCAGAAGGTTGTTTGATGCTGTTGTCCGTCAACTTGAATGATTTTTATAAAATCGTACAGAAGTTAGAATTCGACATGTGATATACTGACGGAAAGCCACGGAAGAGAGAATTATGTCCAAAAGGGTGAGGCTGCGCAGGCTGCCGTCGAGAATCCATCTTCTTCAACATACTCTGGTGAAAGGCAATACGTTTCTTTGATTTCTTACTTCCGCTGAATTAGAAACGTATGGAACCCTAACGGTCCATGTTAACCAAACGATCGAATGACAACACCCTCCTCCCCCACCGCCATAATTTTTTTATAATATTTTAGATTTTATTATTTAGGGACACTTATTATTACGTACAATACATATCATATTATTACTATTAGATACAATCACTTCAAATTATTATTGTGATGTACAAAATTAAATAGTGTAATAATTCCAATATTACCCTTTTATTTTATTCTATCATAATAATAAAGATATTTTAATTACAGCGCTGCATGATTAGTGTATAATTATGCAAACTAGTGAATAATTTTGCACAACATAATTCTCTTATATATATGTGTATATATATATATTTATATCTATGTGAATAATTTTGCACAATTAGTGTATAATTATACAAAACTTGTGAACAATTTTGCACAATATAATTTTTGTAAATATTTCTCAAGCGAATTTGACATGAATAATTAATTTTGCTTAATTAGTGTATAATTATGAACAACTTGTGAATAATTTTGTACAACATAATTTTTGTACATATTTCTCCAGCGAATTTGATGTAAATAATTTTGATGATGAACAACTAATGAATAATTTTACATAACATTATTTTTGTATATATTTCTCAGGCTAATGATATTGCATAATTTTTCGTTTACCAATTCCATGAAAAGTTTACATACATGGTAATTAACTCTGTTGAGATTGCCTTGAAGGAGTAAAATATGTCTATCAAGGTGAGAGGATGGGCAAATTTTCAGAATTATTCATGATAATTATTCATACAGTACACTAGGAGATATTGATGCCTTGGTGGAGATGGGGCGGAGCAACTTATGAATTGATAAGTCGTAATTTTACACGATTATTTTAGATGAAATTCACTTCTTTACGTGTGAGTTGTGAATTATTTACTGTAATTACGACTTATTTATATTTTTCACACTTGAACTTTAATTATTTTATTTATATTGAAACCGGCCAAAATTGAGATATATTTTACAGTCATAATAATTTATTTTGTGTGACTGCTACAATTATCATTACGGCTAGAAATAAGGAAGAGTTGACTAAGTAAATTAGGAATGGATTTGGTTTGAAGAGATAAAGAAACTTATCAAAAAGATTGGAGATGCAATGAACCTGGACACTCTTCAAGAAGGAAAAAAATCAATTAGGTTTCTTGGGGGACAAGAAAATAAATAAGAAGGATATATACATCACATTAGGATTCCACGATCTGACGTCTACACATCTAGAACGCCGCTTGGAGGCAGATTGGGGAAGAGCTCCACCATCAAGAACAATATCGTTTCTTTTGTTCTTTATTTTTAATTTAGTTTAATTATGTAATTTCGTTTCTAGTCCGAGGATTGTGAACCTCCATTGATTAATTTTCATGTTTGCTTATGAATAAAATTACCAACTTGTTTTATGAATTTATTTTGTGATTGGCTTTGATGTGTATTATGACATTTTAATTGCTTGTTTAAACTATCCCTCTAGTATGTGATTGATTGTTCTATAGCTATTTTACATATTTTAATCCGTAATTATTATAATAAGTAAATCGAGTAGCAAAATGAGGAAGTACCTCTTGAAATCACAAAATCTGAGTTGTGTGATTCGCTACCCCCGTTTTCATAGCCTAGTAGTCCTAATATCTAAATCTTAATGCATTGTCGAGTTCGAATCCATAGAGTAACTAGGGAATAGTTTAATCTAGAGGTCGTACCATATGTTATTAAACTTTGGGATATTTTGGGTTAATTTGGTCGTACTATTAGCCTAGGGACTTGAGTTTATGAACATGTTGGTGTTTTAGGAATTTCATCCATGTGAATTAAGATACGGGAGGGGATCAAATCCTTGGACTAGGTTGTTATTTTATTTGTTTATCATATTTTTTATTTACTGCAATTTTAATTATTTATATGTTATGTTCATTAGTTGTTAGAAATCAATCTAATCTCCCTTTGTTACTTTTCTAAAAGCACAATTAATTCAATTGAAATTCGATTATTTCCTATGGGTTCGACCCGTACTTATCCTACTACACTCTAGTGTGAATTTATTCGGAAGATTACAAATCTTATTTTTGGGTGCCGACGACAGCACACCAAATTTTGGCGCCGTTACCGGGGAGTAATCCCGAATTTTTGTTGAATTTTTTGTGTTATTTATTTATTTTTTTGAATTTTGTCCAGCAGATAATGACATTGAACCCTCCAGTGTCAGTTCTTCTCTGTTTTGATTTTTTTGAATTTTCGAGTTTAATCACTTTCTCCCTCTTGCAGGCTTAGTCATAATGGTTCGATCTCATGATTTTTATGGTCATAATGTTCAGCCATGTAGAGTTTGTGCAACCACACTCCATTCCACTCATGATTGTCCATCCTTAATTGATAGGTTAGCGGTGAGACGAAGAGATGAATATTGGAGTGCTTCTCGATACTTGCAATCAAGGGCGGCATAACCCTCATACTTCTCGATATGCGGACAACTCATATGATCAACCATACAGTTTTTAAAGACGTGGCTATTATGAACAAAGACCACAACCCTTCAATAATAGTGAATGCTATTATGAGGATGATGGGTATTATGGTGATGAACAAAGTTCGAAGGCTTCATTAGAGTCCTTGCTAAAATGGATGGAAATTACCACTTTGATATTTCAACAAGGAACTCAATTAAGTCTTTGGAGTTTGGAGCGCTAATGTAGCCAATTAAAGTTAAAGGTTGATCGTTTGGTAGCACAACAAAGTGTAAACCAAGAGAAATATCATGAGGAGAACACCCGAGATGAGAATTTTGAGATGGAGATCTAAATTGAAGAGGATGAAGTTGCTGAAAATTCTGCATATTTTGTGCAGAAAATTCTGGATGCAGAAACTGACACTGAAGCCTTCAGTGTCAGTTCTGCTGAAAACTAAAATCAGGTAAAGTCATCCGAATCAGTTTTCATTCATTCTGATATTTTTCCATATTCCTACTGGTTGCCAAAGGTTGTTGATCCTTAAGTAAAGGAGAGCATTGATGTGTTTCAGATTGAAGATATTCATAATCCTTTTCTTGAGGCAATCAAACAATTTTCTGTGGAGCTTTGCACCAAAGGGTTGGCCAAGAACCATATAATATTGAAAGGAGAGAACACTTCTCACAAAGCAATAAGATCATTATATTGGTTTGAATATTTTACTCCTATTACGTGAAAAGGAAGTGAACGTCTAGCCAACGACGTTAAGAAAAGGCGCTGGTTGGGAGGTAAGCCAACTTAGGTTTTTATTTTTATTTATTTGATTTTTTTAAATAAATAATTTTTTTTCTTTTGGTGTGTGCTTAATTATAGGCTATAGAGTGAAACGATTGGGTGTTGGTGACGTTTTTGGAGATGGAGAGGAAAATCCTAACATCTGGTCAATCAAATTGAGCTTAACCTGGTGACTTCTTTCCACTCTTGCACTTGATTTTCCCTTGAATTTTATTGTGTTTTGTTTGCTTGAGGGCTAGCAAAATAATTAGGTGTGGGTAGGTTTGGTGTATTGAGTGATATTTGAAGTTGCGATATTTTTGGATAATAGATGTGCATATGGTAATTCATTTGGAATCATATTTTTACACACGTGCACATGTGAAGTTGTTGTTGGATTTATGATGAAATTGTGCTTTGATATGTGAAATTTTTGGCATGACAAGAGAGTTAAATTTGATGTACTGATACTTGTGAGTTGTTGGTTTTGTCTTGTTATTTTTGTGGCAAATGTGGAATAATTTTTATTTGGGAATTCATGGCAAAATTACCCTATTCTTGTGAGCTTTGAGCCTTGAAAAGCTATCATCTATAAAAGCTCTATTATTTTTCTTGATTGAGTGCTAATTAAACTTGATATGTACATTCTAGAACTTGCTCCTTGAATGCATTTTGAGATCTTACATTTGAGCATATGTAATTAAATGATAAAGGCACTTAGGTAACCCATGATTTGACCTTTTTTTACCTACCCGATCATGCTAAATCTTTAGGAAAGCCAAGTTGAGCCTAATATTTTCTTTGATGAATGAGCATATTAATTTAGCCATAATCCATTTTCTTTCTTGAACTATTCCAATTGAACTCTTACTATTTTGCAATTTATGGAAATAATTGGAAGTATTTGTTGAGATTGAATTGAAGATGAGGGGGAGTTGATGGGAAAAAAATGGTGAACAAAAAAAGAGGAAAAAAAAAGAAAAGAAAAAAATCTAGAAGTGAAAAAAATTTGGTAAAAGCTGGAAATTATTGTATAATTTTTCTGAAAGTAACGTTGAACCCTTCAGTGTTGCCCCTATTTTTCAAAATTGTGAAAAGAAACAGGTGTGAGTAGGCGGATTGTTGATTAAAAACAGAATTATCAAAAAAAAAAAATGAAGGAGTGGATGTGGAAAAAATTAGGAATGACAAGAAGTATCACTTTGATGTACGTTTTGTATGATTAACACAATTCGAAAGTGGTATATTTAGCCTTTCTAATCACTTTTTATCCCACCTTATCCCAAGCCTCATCACAACCATTTTAAAGTCCTTTTGATATTTGCACAACGCTCATTGAATTTGGTGGAGATTTGATTTGGAAGCAAGCTTATGGTAATGTCTTGTTTTGTTTAATTTTGAGTGTTTTGCTACCCATTACATATACTTGAGCATTATTGAGCGAAACCATTGTGAGGCCATGAATTCTTGAATTCTTGTATTCTACATAGTTGCAAATTTTTGGAGGCATTCTATCACTCATTTGTATTTTGTGCGCCTTATTTAATCTCTTTTGAAAGTGGCACTCTTTTGCTATCACTTATACATGATTATCATTTTTCCTTATGCCTTGTTTTAGTCTTGTTTTGCTTGAGGACAAGCAAATATTTAGGTGTGGGTAGTTTGATAAGTCGTAATTTTACACGATTATTTTAGATGAAGTTCACTTCTTTACGCGTGAGTTGTGAATTATTTAGTGTAATAACTACTTATTTATATTTTTCATACTTGAACTTTAATTATTTTATTTCTATTGAAACAGGCCAAAATTGAGATATATTTTACAGTCATAATATTTTATTTTGTGTGACACTACAATTATCATTACAGCTGGAAATAAGGAAGAGTTGACCAAGTAAATTAGAAAGGGATTTGATTTGAAGAGATAAAGAAACTTACCAAAAAGATAGGAGATGCAATGAACCTGGACACTCTTCAAGAATGAAAGAAATCAATTAGGTTTCTTGCGGGATAAGAAAATAAATAAGAAGGATATATACATTACATGAAGATTCCACGATCTGATGTCTACACATCCATAATGCCGCTTGGAGGCAGATTTGGGAAGAGCTCCACCATCAAGAATAATATCGATTCTTTTATTCTTTATTTTTAATTTAGTTTAATAATGTAATTTTGTTTCTAGTCCGAGGATTGTGAACCTTCGTAGATTAATTTTCATTTTTGCTTATGAATAAAATTATCAACTTGTTTTATGAATTTATTTTGTGATTGGCTTTGACGTGAATTATAATATTTTAATTGCTTGTTTAGACTACCCCTCTAATAGGTGATTGATTGTTCAATTGCTATTTTATATATTATAATCCGTAATTGTTATAATAAGTGAATCGAGTAGCAGAATGAGGAAGTACCTCTTGAAATCACAAAATCTAGGTTGTATGATTCACTACCCCCGTTTTCATAGCCTAGTAGTCCTGATATCTAAATCTTAATGCATTGTCGAGTTCAAATTCATAGGGTCACTTAGGAATAGTTTAATCTAGAGGTCGTACCCTAGGTTATTAAACTTAAGGATATTTCGGGTTAATTTGGTCGTACCATTAGCCTAGGGACTTGAGTTTATGAACTCGTTGGTGTTTTAGGAATTTCATCCATGTGAATTAGGATACGGGAGGGGATCAAGTCCTAGGACTATGTTGTTATTTTGTTTGTTTATCTTATTTTATATTTACTGCAATTTTAATTATTTATTTTTATGTTCATTAGTTGTTAGAACTCAATCCAATCTCCCCTTGTTACTTTTCTAAAAGCACAATTAATTCAATTGAAATTCGATTACTCCCTATGGGTTCGACCCGTACTTATCCTACTACACTCTAGTGTGGATTTGTTTGGAAGATTACAAATCTTATTTTTGGGTGCCAGCGACAGCACACCACGAATCGTGCAACCACATTCTGTTGTAGGTGACAGTAGTTTGTAAATACATACTCCATGAGAAGTAACCCTATGAAGCCATTCAGAGAAGATTCCTATTTCTTTTCACCATATTTTTATACGATTAGAGGTCGACGACATTGGCGGGTGTGTCAAGTTTGGAGTAGACAGTGGCAAGCATTATAGGAAATTGATGTCAATCGCATTAAACAAGGAACCTAATAAACCATATTAGGGTTTGCCAGACGTAAGCCTGCACCACCACCACAATCTTCCACGGGTCTGCTTACGGAAAGTCTAAATAGAAGCAGAGATCTTTGGGTAAATGGATACTGCCTGCATCGTATCAATTGATTTTAGGTGAATGGATAGCATTGATCAATTGACCTTCACACGTGAATAATATAAAACAGATTGACGATAAATTGATTAGGGTTATATTAGGCATATTATTTCAAAATTTTGTATCTTATAGTAATATAATTTAATGTATGTATCTCATACTAATAATACCTATTATTGTGTACTGGATACTAATTAATCCTATTATTTAATAATAAAAATATTACCACCCAACCTACCCCTATCCACGCACTCACCCTCATCCCCCCGCCACCACACCCTTCCCCAATTTTTTTTAATTTTAGATTTTATATTTAAATAATAAAAATATTACCACCCAGCCTACCCCTACCCATCCCTCACTATCTACCCCAACCCCCCTGATGAGAGTGAAAATAAGCGTGTTTGTATGTCCAATTTAACACATTTTTATGAGAATTATTATTATATATTATCACAAGTGTCTTATATTCGATATATGTGAGAAAAGGTTCGTTTGAGGTATTATATTGTGTTTTTGGTGAAAAAGGATCAAAAGTGCAAAGTTAGAGGAATGCTGAAAAACGCATGTTCAACTTCCATAATTTTTTTGTGATTTTATGGAGTTCATAACTGATAGTGTCATATATGGTTTGAAAGACACGGAAGTGAGGATCATTTTGGCATAAGAATCACTGAAATCAGAGTTTGGAAGAGGAAGTTATGCTCAAAATCGTGAGGTCGCGCATTTGCCGGCGAGAATTTCCGAGAATTTTCGAAAATTAGTCCATATTTCCTAATTCTTGGAGTAAAATTAATCTCCTTATCACATAATCCTCCATAATTCAACCATATCTTTTATTTCTTATTTCATCCCCTTCTCACATCTATATATATTTTACATCATTATTCATGCGAGGGGAGCCACAATCATTCTACACCACCCAATAAGGGGGATTACCCCCACACCATCACATCCATCCTTTCCTTCATCCGTTCATCACTATGAAGATTTGTCTATCGAATCAAGAAGGAGAACCAAGAGGATTTGAAGAGACGGAAGAAAGAAGGAAGGAGATCGCTACACCAAGGGTTTTCCTAATTCTTTTCTTCTATTTTTTCTAATTTTCCCGACATATGGGTAAGATCTATCAAACTCTCATGATTGTTCTTCGCAACATGATGAGTTAGAGCCTTTTTGGTAGATCTAGGGGTTTGAAGGTTTTTATAAATTAACTGAACTTTCGTGTGTATACTCCGTACAACACTACTCATGATTTATTTTATATATGACCATGCGTTTTTGATCCATATTCATAGTCGTTTTGTGCATCTTCAACTTTTATGTAGAGTCTGAATATATATCTTGGTTGTTGACTGAGCGCGTTCACTGTTGAATAGGATTTCATGTTATGATTCTAAGTGAGGGGACTCCGAAACTTCATTAAAGCTATCATATATGAATGTTTATTAATTGAATTGAATTCTGGTTAATAAGCATGATAATGAGATTAATTTTATAGTACCAATAAAGGGAGATCATATCAAATTAGAGTACCAACCCTAGGGGGAAATAATTGATACTGATAATACCTAAAAAGGGGGGTGGATTTATATCTCTTGTTCCAAGATTATTCACACGTGTTACATGCATATTTACTTGTGTCTATAGAGTAGATTGCATGGCTTAGTGATGCGTCCATATTCCATAAGGTAGAGTTGTACATTGATACACGAAAGGAAAATTAATGATTGAAATTAGATTACCCTAGGGCTACATATTCTCTATTCTTGAGACACATTCGTATTCTTCTAGTGTTTATTTTATTTTAATTGTTATTTAATTTTTAATAATTTAGTTGTTAGATAATCATTCCATAACATTTATTGTCTTTCATCTTAATTAATTTAGCAAGTAATTAAATTTATAATACGTCGTCCTTTGGGTTTAATATTTAACTTGGTCGCTTGATTAAACTGCAATTGATATCCTTAATACTTGGGAATTAATTTTGCGTGCAAAGAAAATGCTCATCACCCTCCTTCGATAAAAACATTATTTTTAACAAAATTTTAGATTTTAATATTTAATATAATAAAATTTTAATATCTTTATTTATCGTATATAAAATTATATTTTAAAAATAATTGTTGAATTATGAATTTGAAATCATTTCAAAATTCCATAATTCATCCAAACAATGGAATTCAAATGAATTGATTTAAAATCCAAGGAATTTAGAATCCACTCATTTTCTAATTTATTGGATTTGAAATAACTCAATTCAAACACAACCTAATTCTCACACATAAAGAATTGCTCCTCATGCCTCCTACACCCTTCTTCATCCATCTTTCACTTCATCCAGATCCATCCCATTATCCATCCACACCGAAGGAGATTCAAGTGCTATTCAAGAGGGAGATTAGTCAATCAGAGAGACGGAGAAGGAAAACAGAACAATGCCGACACTAGGGTTTCTATTCCTTTTTTTATTTTCATTTGTCAAGACTTCTAGTATGATTTCGATAACCATGAAAGTTGCTTGTTGTTGGTGTTCGTTTGGTTAACGTGAACCGTTAGGGTTCCATGCGATTCTATATCAGCTGAAGTAAGAGTACAGAATCGTATTACCTTTCACAAGGGTATGTTGAGGAAGAACAGCTGCAGAAAACAACCTCTTGATCTTCTGATGTATTCCCTAGTCCAATCTTAATGTCGTGTGGGCGACGATATTCAAAATTCTTTCAATCTGCTCTCTTCCTACTCTCTTCACGTGTTTTAGACGTGTGAATTGGGGTTCTAGGAAGATGAGATGACTTATTTATAGGCTACAATATGGACCGGAGGAGAAATTAGAGTCGGGTCTCTATTGGGCTTAAGTATCCAAGTTTAGCCCAAAACTTATACTTATGTCTAATAATAATAATATATTCCACTAAAATATTATTATTGCACTGCCGCTCCAATCCCATAATTATGTTATGGGCTCTTTCTTATTATGAGTCCGTTAGTCACCCCATGTTTAAGATATATAATGCCCATTAATTAATTAAGTTACTGACAACTTCATTAATTAATATCTCATCTGAGAGTAGTACCACTCAACCTTGTTATCATGCCAAAATAAATCCACCTGTAGGGTTTACATGATAATCCTTATGAGCACCTCAAGGGGACATCATCAACCTATTTAATAGGACACAAATTCCTTCTACAATCAATAACACACCATAGAGATAACATTATTTCCCTACTCACCGAGTTTGTTGATTTAATATTTAAATCTCACCTATTGATGAATCAAAGAGATACATACTGGCTTACATGTTGAGGTTATTATATAGGGATTAAGAGCACAAACATCTATAATAACTGAGATCAAGTTCTTCTATATAGTCAGTATAAGTCGAATGATCTCAAGCGGTCCTGCTCAATACACACAAAGTGCACTAATGTAATTCTATAGTCAAGACAAACTAATACCAAATCACACTAAAACTATCCCGATAGATTGTCGCCGTCTATCTCAGTTGTGAGCATCTGTTTATATTTTATAAGGAGCCGACAATATGATCTTTCGTGCGACGGCGCACACCATATTATCTACAGTATAAAGTAAATGTACTATTTCATCGACATATAAGGTGCAATCATTTGATATATGATTCTCATTTAAAATATTGTTAAAACATTGTTCATACTAAAGCTAGGCTTTTAATATACAATCCAACATTCTCCTACTTATACTAAAAGACTATGCTGCCATGTCAACTACCATACATCTGATTCCCACTCCCACTACTTGACCACCAAAAGCTTTTGTCTTAAGGTCCTTGTAAATGAATTTACTAAGTTATCATCCGATGCAATCTTTGTGACAATAACTTTCCCGTCATCATACGATTTCTCATAATATGTGGTACTTGCTCTCAATGTGTTTAATTGCCTTATGGACTCGTGATTCTTTAAAGTTTGCAACGCACCATTATCATCACAGTAAATTGTGATAAGCTTAGGAAAACTTAGAATCAAATCTAAGTCCTTTACGAAGTTTCTAGGGTCATACAGATACTTTGGCCGTCTTAGAGGCTCCAATTTATTATCTTTCAAAGGTGGAGCCTGAAATATATTTCTATATAACACTCCTCCATATTATGGCTCGAATTCCCAAAATAAACACATAACCTTGAGGTGAATTTACTGCCTTCCCTATCCATTAGAAAACCCAAATCTTTGTAATCCACAAGAAGTAATGAATTTGTCCGGTAAGCACACATTATTTCTAGTCCTTTTCAGGAACATAAATAAATGTCTTACAAAAATTTAACATTCTTATTTCGGGTTACCTTGATACCCACTGTCCACACGTTCAGCAAAACAGATATTCATTCTCGTGCATAATATTCTTTAGATTAAGCTTCCTTATTCGCCAAGGCATAAGGAACCGCCTTCATCACCCTTATCTTCTTTTGTGTCTAAGGGTGGGAAAACACGACATACCAAAAATACCGAAAATGTACCGATACTGTATCAAAAATTTTGATATGAAGTTTTTTATACCAATCCTAATATCGAAATATCGGTATGCCAAAATTTCGGTACCTTAAAATGCATACCGTTGCCAAACCGTAATTCAAACCATACCAATTTTTTGTTATATACCGTAAAATACCGAAATGCTGAAGTTTTGTTACATGTTGAGAATTCAACATACCGAATAATACCGAGTATTATCAATATATCGAATCGTATTGAAAATTAAATATTAAATTCTTAACTATAAAATTTACATACTATCTTTTCAAAATAGTAAACGATTGCAATCCTGTTAATTATCTAAAATAATCCATCTCTTGAATAACTTGCAATAACCCAAGTTCCTCATATTCATAAAAAGAGCTAAAATATGATCTAACAATTGATGTGAAAAATAATAGTAAGACATAATTAGGGTTGGGAAAGTTAAAAAATTTATACTTCCAAATAATGCACCTTGAACAAAAACCCACCTCAAGATTACTTATGTGCATAAACAGAATTTGGAAGGCTTGAGCATTTTGAATAGATCCAGAAGCTGACGGCATTTGACTCTTATATTGACAAAATTTCAGAGTTCAAGTTTTTTTGAGAGACAATCATCTAAACAGAAATAAAAAAGTGATGAAAGATAAAAGAAAAACCTAACAAATATTTATTGTACAAACAAAATAACTTATCTAAATTTTAGAGACCATAAGTATACACACGGATCTAAATGATTTAGTTTACAGATCTTAATTCCAAAAATCTCACCAACTCAAATTCCAAAACTAAAAAACATCACACAGATATTTACTTGCCGTAGAGAAGGTTACAGATTGGAAACTTGGAAGACAACAACAATCCCTATTTTAATTTTTAGGGAGAAGTTGAAAAGTACATCATTAAAAAACCATAGAAAATATAAATCTAAAACGAGTGGGACAGAGGAGTGATAGAAGATGAAGCAGGAGTGATCGTCTGACAAGGTGAAGTGGTTTAGGGTCTGAAGTTCGAAAGAAAAAGAAGAAGTGAAGACTAAAGTAAGGTTGCTGCGGCGTGAATTGTATTTGGGGTTGTGTGAACTGGATATGGGGTTGTAGTGTGTACATTGTGTGTTAAATTCTAACGGATTGGGAAGTTTGGGACTTTGGAAGGTTAAATGGGCTAGGGCCCAAGAGAATATTATGTTTGGGCTTAGTTATTGACTCTAAAATAAAATTACAAAGACAAAATAAAATAATAGAAAAAATATAATTTTTTTTCGGTATACCGAAATACCAAAATTTTTTATCGGTAGATACTGATACCAACCCAATTTTTCAGTACGGCAACTATACCGTACCGAAAATTTTGATATATCTAAATTTCAATATTTTTTGATATTTTTCGATACGACAAACTCGGCATACCGAGTTTTCAGTTTTTCCCCACCCCTATTTATGTCATAGGACACATTTCCTTAGATAAAGTCACATGCTAAAATGAGTAAGGATTGTATCAATTCATGAATCTTAAGATAAGCACAATATCCTATCCTTTGATCCGTATGACCGTGATTGCAAGAATATATTTTGCTTCACTTAAGTCCTTCATTTCATACTGCGTTATGAGCCATACCTATATGCCGACAATACTCTTTCATTGTCTCCAAAGAGCAAGATACCATCCACGTATAGTACAAGAAATACCACCACGTTTTTGTCACTCTTTTCAATACACAAGACACATCCGCGCATTAAATAAATCCATATCACTAGATTTCCTTATTAAAATGGATGTTCTAAGATCTTGAAGCTTGCGTTAGTCCATCGATGGAAAATTTTAAGCTTACACTCAAAATACTCTTAGCCCTTTGCAATGAATCACTCTAGTTGTTTCGCATAGATGTTTTCTTCTAGACTTTCAATCACGAAAGTTGTCTTGACATCTATTTGCTAGACCTCATAATTCAATATGAGCAACAATAAATAAAAGAATCCGGATCAACTTAAACATAGCTACCGTCGAAAAGGTTTCCTCATACTCGAACTCACCCTTCATTCTAAGTGTAACTTTATGCAACAAGCCTTGTTTCAAAGTATGACCTTACCATCTAATCCTCTTTTATTGTGTAGAGCCACTTCCAATGGTTTTACCACCATTTCGCGGTTCTACAAACACCCAGATTTGATTTATAATCCATAGATTCTAGTTCAAAACTCATTGCATTTTGCTAAGATTCTGCATTTTGATCTTGTAGTGCTTCATCATGCGGATGGGCAGATTTTATGTTTACTAGGGATCAAGTCTCACAACTTTCCCAAAACATAAATCTATCGAGTTGTTGAACAACCCTCCCACTACTACAAGCTGCTACAATCAATTGTGTATCAGATGTGACGCGTGATGCAGTTTACTTGTGGTATATCTTCTTTTACAATTGGTACTATACTTTGTGTTTCCCCTGTCATATCCTTTAGAACAATCTATACATGAGTTTGTGATTTATTACATAGTCTTTTTCCAAAAATCTAGTATACGTGTTAACAATCACCCCTTGATCTTGTGGACTATCAAATAAAACACTCTTCATTTTTATAGGATATCCCACAAATAGACAAGCATTCTTACGATATGTTGTTTCTAGGGCATGTTGGATTGTATACTAAAAGTCTAGTTTTTTGTATGAACAATGTTATAACAATTTATTTGAAATGAGAATCATATGATCAAATGATTGCGTCTTATAATTTATTTATATGCACGATGCAATAGTCCACTTACTTTATACTGTAGATAATATGTTGTGCGACAACACGCGGAAGATCATATTATCGGTTTTCTTATAAAGTATAAACAGATGCTCATAACCGAGATAGACAGGGACTCTCTATCGGGATGGTTGTAGTGGGTTTGGTATTAGCTTGTCTTAGCTATAGAATCACATTAGTGCACTTTGTGTGTATTGAGTAGGACCGCTTAAGATCGTTCGACTTATACTGACTATATAGGAGAACTTGATCTCAGTTATTATGAATGTCCGTGCTCTTAATCTCTATACAATAACCTCGACACGTTAGGCAGTATGTATTTTTTTGATTCATCAATGATTTAGATTTACATGTATTAAATCAATAAACTCGGTGAGTTGGCAAATAGTGTTGTCTCTATGGTGTGCTGTTGATTGTAGAAGGAATCTGTGTCCAACATAGGTTGATGATGTCCCCTTGAGGAGCTCATAAGGATTATCATGTAAACCCTGTAGGTAGATTTATTTTGGCATGATAATGATGTTGAGTGGTACTACTCTCGGATGAGATATTAATTAATGAAGTTGTCAGTAACTTAATTAATCAATGGGTATTGTATTTCTTAAATATGGGGAGACTGTCTGCTCATAATAAGAAGGAGCCCATAACGTAATTATGGAATTGGAGCGGCAGTGTAGTAATAATATTTTAGTGGACTATATTATTATTATTGGACTTAAGTATAAATTTTGGGCTAAACTTGGATACTTAAGCCCAATGGAGACCCGACTCTTATTTCTCCTTCTGATCCCTGTTGTAGTCCATATATAAGTCATCTCAGTTGTTCTAACCCTAGATGAGACACGCCTAACACGTGTAGAGGGTAGACGGAATAGCAGATTGAGAAGATCATCGCCCACACGACGTCAAGATTGGACTTGGGAATACAGCAGAAGACCGGAAGGTTGTTTGCTGCTGCTGTACGTCAACTTGTACTATTTTTATAAAATCGTACAGAACTCAGAACTGGACATTTTATATATTGACGGAAAGCCACGAAAGAGAGGATCGTTTTGGCGTGTAGATCACTCTAATCGGTGATCGGATGAGGAAGTTATGGACAAAACTGTGACGCTGCGCAGGCTGCCGGTGAGAATCCTTCTTCTTCAACATACCCTGGTGAAAGGTAATACGATTCTTATTTTCTTGCTTTCGCTGATTGTTAAAAACGTATGGAACCCTAACGGTTCACGTTAACAAAATGATCGAACGCCAATAGGGCATACCCATAAAATGAATTGGTAATTCCGAATAACTCCTCATCTATCTAACCATTTTCATAAGAGTTCTATTCTTTCTTTTCGCCACACCATTCGGTTGGGGTTTTCCCGGTGTTGACAACTTGGGATTCAATCCCAACCTCTTATAAATAGTTCCTAAACTATCCTAAGAGGTACTCGCTACCACGATTAAATCGTAATGACTTGATATATTTTCGATGACCCTTCACCGAATGAGCCATGCACTTTTGAATTAATCATAGTACTTAGACTTGCGGTGTTTCAAAATTATATCTGTTTCTTGAACAATCGTCACGTAAGGTGACGAACCACCTCTCGCCTGGATAGTCTTAGGACCGCATAAATCAAAATAAACTAATTCCAACATATCTTTGGCTCTATACTCCTTTGCCTTGAAAAGACAATTAATCATGACCAAGTTTCAAATGCCAAAGGTATGTTTGGTACATATCCGAAGGTTCCTTTCTCTTATTAGGATTAGAAGACGCGCTATCATTTCAATTTATTGCATCCGTGGGATAATCATGATTTAAGAGTGTCCAAATTGTCCACCAACGTACCACAACAGATTATAGCTCCATCCTTCATTATAATGACCATGTCATTTAAATGCAGTAGAGTATATCCATCCGTAAATACATAGAAACTGAAATCAAATTCTTTATATGATAATGTACGTAAAGACAATTTCTCAAAATCAAACGTTTATTCCTATCATAAGATAAATAAACTCCCACTGCAACAGCCACTACTTTCGTAGCTTCCCATGTACTCAATAATCTCATCATCACTTAGTTGCAGACATTTAGTGATTCTGGTATCTACACACAACATGTCAGTAAACACCATCACTAATCACGCTTCAACAACTAGTTAATAAGATACTAACCTTGTTCACCCTTTTGATGAATTTTTTTTCCTTCGCCACATGTTTTGTCAGAAGTTCCCCACCAAATGCAAACTTTTGCATTTCAGATGGAACTTGCTCAAAACATTTAGGCAAACAATGAAGAATAAAATTGACTCGGGTTTCTCCTTCAATTTCTACTCCAAAAACATCCAATTCATTAATCAAGTCAACCATGACCTCCTTGCCTTTCTAACTTACTCAAGTATCTGAAGAGTTGCATGAGATTGACAATCATATTTCTATGAATCTTCACTTCTTCACTAGAGACTTAATAGGCACTAGAGGGCATCCTTAATGAGAACACATTTTTATTTTCCTAAGCAGTAAGAATTAAAACCAAGATTCTTTTCTAATCATCTAATTTTGGACCAGTAAGTATGTTTTCCTTTAGTTAACAATAAGTGAAATAAAACCATTTGAAAATACAGAGAATCACGTAAATAAATACACGAATCAAAATTTCAAATTTAACTATTTATATTGATTCATTCAAAACAATATAAAATAAAATTCACCGACATCTCGAACACCGTGAATTTGCATGCCACGATAGTGTGGACATATACAAACCTGAACATTTACAAGAGAAGGTTTTACCCATTAATTTCATTCGTCAATCTAACTTTATGACAAAATAATTAATAGTCGGTTGCGATTGGGAGGATACTTATTATTTGCACCTAAGTGTTCATCATTATTTGATTCAAAGTCCATTGCGCAAGCTTATATCCCTTCAGATAGAGAAGATCACTCGCACTCGGGTAACTTTCTACAATCATCATAAAGAAGTTTATACCAGTGATCCGTGAATAAACTCATCCGATGGGGAGGAATGAACTATAGTCAACACACAAGTTTACTCACATCAAATACAAACCAATAATGAAGGCCGCGGGAATTTTTAATCAATCTCCTCTCCCACTTATTTATTAAACAGCGAGGTTTTTTACATGCATATAAATTCTAAATAAAATACGCAACCTAGCATGCTTCTATTACAACATATAAGGCAGTAAATAACAGAAAATCATGCATACATATATAACAATAATAAAAAAATTAAATCAATTATGGAAGTTATATATAAGCGAATTCGATTGTTCACCACCAAGCACAAAACCAGAACTGATTAGCCTTGCTACAGAGCTGAACTTGACTCGAGTTGCAATTCATTGCTGAAATCAAGTCGAGCAGTATCTTCACCCGCATGCCATCTGCCGCGACCACCATCCATGTCAGAACTCGATTCGAGTCGTCTCCCAACCATCAGCTCGATTCAAGTTCAAGCCCAACAGATGTTCCCTAACTTGTGCGACACACCGAGTTTTGTGTTCTCCAAGCAAGGGGCCCTGCCATGCCGACCTGCACCATCGCTGACTAGGGCTCGATTCGAGCGCCTGCACTCACCGTCAAGCGTGACAGACCTGCTCAGCCTGCCTCGTCATCCTCGCACGCTACACAGCCGCCGCCTAGCCTTAGGCTAGAGCTCGACTTGTGCTGGTGGCTCGATCCGAGAGTCGCCGTCTACCTCTTGAATCACCCCACCTGCGCCTGCGCCCGCCGCGCCACCTACTGCCTGCCTGCGCGCTCCACCGTGTAGGCTTCTGTGTGGTCTTTCGTGCAATGTACCCAGCCATCCGCACAGCAACGTGCGCCAATGGACTTTATGCCCAAAACCCGCTCACTTCCGTGCATTACCCAGCATGCCGTCGAATGTGCCAACGAGTGCTCCAGCCTCGCCATCGTGCAACTCCAACTCACGCCCGGTGCTTCACATGGACACTTGCACAGCGTCGTGCTCGGCCTCTTGCTCTCCAACGTGCCCGCCAACGCCTATCACTGACATACCCGTCCTCTTCGTCAAGCAATCCAGTAGACCAGATTGAACAGCATCGTAGGTTCCAGGCGCATCGACGAACAACATAGGCTTCACGGAATAGGCTGCCTATTTCGCACCATCCGTCGGTCTCTACCGCGCCGCGTTGCGCTGCCTATGTACCACTGCTGGCCACGTCGAGGCAACTTCTATGTGCCCAGCGCTGCCCAGTGCCGTCGCGTCGTCTCGCCACCAGTGGTCACATCCCAATGATTATCGCTGCCCAGTCGGTGTCTAACGTAACTCGCTCCTATCACGAACTGCCGTCGCGCCGCTCTCCACCACCATGCCACCGTGTGCCGTCATTCGGCCGTCATCAAATGTTTCAATAAGAAATATAGTATTCTAAACCTTAATCACGTTAGTCACATATACCCTAGCCTAATATGTCACGTCAAATAATAAAACCGAAGCTCTTATACCAATTGTTGGATTTCAATCATTTGGTTAACGCGAACCGTTAGGGTTCCATGCAATTCTATATCAGCGGATTGATTGGTCATTTTGTAGTCGGGATGACCAATTAAAGAATTTATCGAACCACAGTGAGGAAGGTACTAGAGTTTAAGCAATCTCAAATTTATTGTGATTTTATAAGGACGACATAATGGGATAGATAGCATGCAAATAAATGCAATGAAACTAATGCACGAAATAAATAAATAAAAGCAAGAATAAATGGGTTTCAAATGATGCTAGGATGAGATTAGCAACAATCATGGTGTAGGTAATAAAGAAATCATGCAATTAATTCTAATCTCTCATGGACATGGCATAGGAGCGATCACTAATTCCACCTAAATTCTCTCTCGAGATGGATAGGATGTAGGCCCTCAAAAAGGCTACTAAACGCACTTAGGATCGAGGCCATAGCAAACACCTCCCACTAGGTACTAATTACTCTATGAGTTTCCTAATTAGGTACTAAATCATAGGTAATATTCCCTTTTAAGGTACTATGAATTTATTAATGGTTTGTTTCTCCTCATTTAATCAACTAACCTTTCGATTAAGCTAATTAAATGTTCTATCAAAGGGTTTTAAATCTAGAAGGATATCTCTATCTCATTCTAAATTAATGCACGTGAAGTGTATGATGAAATGATTCAATGAACTATCCTAAACACATAATTAATTTCTCAATCTAATCACATGCCCATGACAATTAATCACACAAATCATCATATACATCAAGCAATCAACAATTAATGATAGAAATAACACAAAGCCCATTCAAGATTAAAATTAATTTGCATAAAAACTAAATTATCCAACACCAATCATGGAGCTAATCTCACAAAGGAGATTGGCCTCTCATAGTCACAAGGAATTCATCATAGACATTAAAATCCTTACAAACCATGATAAACTATAAAGAAAATCACAAATTAGAATTAGATTCCCCCTTTGAAGTCCTTCAATAGAGATTTTCTTCTTCTTCTTGCAATCTTCACTCTCCCTTGCTTCCTTGATCACTTGGATGGTGGATTTGATGGAGGGGATCAAGTGTGGATGGATGGATGAAGAATAGATGAAGATGATGGTGTAAAATAGAGGAAATGGTGTGTGATCTAGGTGTAGGAGTGAAGCCCTTCAAAAAATCTCATAAAATATTGAAATATTGAGTATTTATACCACTTGGGAAGCTTCTAGAAAGATTCTGATTTTTACAGGTTTTTACACAGCATGAGTCGTGTGCTGCAACACGGCCATAAAGTGGCCGTGTTGGGTGAATTGATGCTTCCGCACGGCCTCTTCTTACAGGCCCGTGTTGGCTACATGGGTCGTGTGCTGCGACACGACTCGTGCACCCGACACGGTCAGCCGTGTTGCTGCTGCCCTGTTTCCTTCACTGTTTTGGCTCGTTCTCCCTCGTTTCAACTCCGAATTGAGATTCGCTTTTTCCTACGTCTTCCTTATCATGTCTAGCATCCAATAAAAACACAAAACACAACCAAAACACATAAATACGGATAAAACTATACAAAAATGGATATAAAAAGGCACTAAAATCTAGGTGAAAATATCACTCATCACGGATACAAGAGTACATAATCATTTTACCTTTCTCCAGGATATGTTGAGGAAGAAGAGCTTTAGAAAACAACCTCTTAATCTTCTGTTGTATTCACAGGTCCAATCTTGAAGTGGTGTGGGCGACAATATTCAAGATCTTCTCAATCTACTCTCTTCATACTCTCTTCACGTGTTTTAGGCATGAATCAGGGTTCCAAGAAGCTGAGATGACATATTTATGGGGTACAACAGGGACTAGGATGAGAAATTAGAGTCGGGCCTCCATTGGGCTTAAGTATCCAAGTTTAGCCTAAAAATACTTAAGTCCAATAATAATATAGTCCACTAAAATATTATTACTACACTACCGCTCCAATCCCAAATTACGTTATGGGCTCGTTCTTATTATGAGCTCGTTAGTCTCTCCATGTTTAAGATATACAATGCTCATTAACTAATTAAGTTACTGACAACTCCGTTAATTAATATCTCATCCGAGAGTAGTACCACTCAACCTTGTTACCATGCCAAAATAAATCCACCTGTAGGGTTTACATGATAATTCTTATGAGCTCCTCAAGGGGACATCATTAACCTATTTAATAGGACACAGATTTCTTCTACAATGAACATCACACCATAGAGACAACATTATTTCCCAACTCACCGAGTTTCTTGATTTAATATTTAAATCTCACCCATTGATGAATCAAATAGATACATACTGGCTTACGTGTCGAGGTTATTGTATAGGGATTAAGAGCACGAACATCCAAAATAACTGAGATTAAGTTCTTCTATATAGGCAGTACAAGTCAAACGATCTCAAGCGATCCTGCTCAATAAACACAAAGCGCATTAATATGATTCTATAGTCAAGACAAAATAATACCAAATCACACTACAATTATCCCGATAGATTGACCACGTCTATCTTGGTTGTGAGCATCTGTTTATACTTTATAAGGAGCCGACAATATGATCTTCCATGCGATGCCGCACATCATATTTTCTACAATATAAAGTAAATGGACTATTGCATCGACATATAATTAAATTGTAAGAAGCAATCATTTGATCAATGATTCTCATTTCAAATATTGTTAAAATATTGTTCATACTAAAGCTAGACTTTTAGTATTCAATCCAACACTTGTAACCCCATGGGCTATTTCTTTTATAGTTTTAATGTTTAAAGGATAGATGTGATTGGTTTGATAAACTAGACTGAATTTGTGAATTCTTGTGGATTATTATTTTGGTTTATTTGATTCATCTTGAGACTCTGAAATCATGCTTCATAATGTCTTCATATTAAATTCATGACATCCATCATAATGCTTGATTTATTATGTTAGCTTGTGTGCGTTTGTGAATTCATGAATTGTCTATTTATTAGGAATTAAGGTAGTTACATCATAAACATGTTAATCTAAGAACTGGTAAATCAGATGTGTGAAATTTTAGGTAGAACAATGCAATTAGACTTTCAAGCAGAATATTGAATAGAGCCTTTTATTACTTTCTAGAGAATTCTTGTTTGTCAAATTTTCCATACGGAGGTTTGGCGTTTGCTTTGTTAGTATCTATAAAGAGGGCTTGGTTGTATTCACACACCTTAAGAATTAAACCAGATTAAACTATTAGATTTGAATAAGATCATATCCGGTGGGAAAACAGGGTTATGTTGTGTGTTTTCTTAAAGTCTACATGAATGAACAATTGGAAGTATATGGGTTCAAATTAATTAGTCTATACCGAATTACCTTAGAACTGTTGATTTTTTTTTTAATTACTCTTAAATCTTTCTTCTGTGATTTATTTTATTAGTTTTTTAATATTTAAATCTCTTAGATTAATAAGTTCTTGAAAATTGGAAATTGGTTACTCGTCTTAATTAATTTAGTAATTTCAAAAGTAGATAATTGACTGTCCTATTGGTTCGATATTTAACTTAGCCGCTTTTCTACTATAATAGATATCCTTCACACTAATGAATTAAATTGGCATGTAGGAAAATGCGTAACAAGTTTTCGGCGCCGTTTCTGGGACAATTTTAATTATTTATTGTGCCTATAATATTGCTAGTTTAATTAGGACTTTTTATTGCTTTATTTTTATTTATTTTTTTGATATATTCTGACTTTGAATTTCTTTTAGGTACATGAGATGGATGAATATTGAAACGCTATGGAAATCATAATGCTTTGGATCATTCTCATTGGATAGATGAAATGTTGAAACGCTATGAAAATCATAATGTTATGGAACCTTCTCCATATTACATGGATGAGAGGTACTATGGTTATGATTCTCTAGTGAATCAAGTTCCATCTTAGTACTATAATCAAGTCAGATATGATGATGAATGGTCTTTCTCTTACAATGAAAATTCATATCAACTTTATAAAGAGAACACTTATTCTGGTTTGACTGGAGTTTCCCAAGGTTTGCAAGATGTGTTTGATTCCACCATCTTGCATACATCACTTCAAGTTTAAATTTTCAACTTCAACAAGTGGAATGAATAGATGAAGAAGGGTTTGAGGAAGAAATTGTTGTTCCATTAGCACTGGAATGCAGTTTGAAGGTCCTATGTTATCGTTTGAGAAAGTAAAAGTAGGAGAGGAGTCCACTCGATTAAGTCAAGTGGCTCCACTCGAATTGAGCTATCAATTGGAGTCAATTTTTGAGCCAGAAGAAGATATTGATGAAGAATTTGAGGATGTTGAGGGAAAAAAAAAAAGAAGAGCACAGTCAAGAAGCAACTGAGAGGACTTGAAGAGTGAAATGAGCATTTCTAAACATTTAAACTCGTTAAGTTTCATTAAATTTGATGATACTATTTCTATTGACTTTGTGTTTACCAAATGATTCCTCATATATTCTAATGGCTAAAAAGGAATTGAAAGAAAAGTTGGGAATCTTTGTTGGAAGAAGGAATAAGTGGTGGAGTAGAATGATGAGGTTGATGAGTTGTGATCAAAACATGGTTCAAAAAGTAAAGATAAATTTTAAGAATGCCAACGAGGCCATCCATTTCCGTAAGTATTGGACTGATGAAGAAGCACATCGATTAAAGTACGATGCAAGGATGAAAGATATCCATGGCCATTTGTTGAAAGTGAGAATTCATATAATTTGAGCTCTGATTTCGATGATAATTGAGTATGATTTGGTCTTAAATCGAGGTAAATTGGGATATGAAAAAGTCATGAATCAGGTGCTACTGAGGGCGTTTCAGCAGAATTTCGTAGGAAAACAGATCAGAAGTGCTCAGAATTGAAAAATACGAGTTTTGAGGTCTTATTCGACCAAACATAATGTTGTTTGACCTTGTCATGTTGGTCGAACAATGGTCAGATGGTGAGGAAAATCGAATTCAGTGTACATACATGTTGTTCGACCTCCATTAGACCAAATGAGAGTTGTTCGACCAAATCTACTCTAGTCAAACGGAGTCACACGAGTCCAGATTTGTATGGTTTTACATCCCTAGTGCGTGTATCTGCGCATTTTCTTCTAAAAAATCTCATCTAAGGTCCATTAGAAGAGTTTACAAGTATAAAAGGGATGCAATTTACATAAAAAAAGACACCGTAGACACCACATCCATTCTACACATCATCCAAACCCTACCTTCCATCCAGAGGAGCTGCAAAGATACGTCTAGCGAATCAAATGGAGTACCAAGTGAAGATTCAAGATGGAGAGAGACGCGACGATTCCCGCATCTAGGGTTCTCTTCGTTTCCTAATTTATCTTGTAATTTTCCAAGACTTATGGGTAAAATCTATCCAAACACCATGATTGTTCTTCGCAACATCATGGGCTAGAACTGCTATGGTAGTTATAGGGTTTATGAAGGTTTTAAAAGTTAATTGAACTTTTGTGTATAACCTCTGTACAACACTACTTGTGGATTTATTTTATATATGATTATGCTTTCTTAACTCATATGCACGGTCGTATCTTGCATTTTCAACTGCTATATAAAGTCTGAATATATATCTTGGTTGTTATTGAGTGTATTTACCATTAAACAAGGTACAATATTATGATTCTAAGTGAGGAGACTCCGAAGCTTCATTAGAACTGTTATATATAGATACTTATTAATTGAATTGAATTCAGATAAGTAAGTAGGATAAATAGGGTAACTCTATAATACCTATAAAGGGAGATCATATCAGGTTAGAGTACCAAAAGACCGGGGAAATAATAGATACTGATAGTACCTAGAAAGAGAGGTTGAAATTATATCTCTTGCTCCAAGGTTATTCACATGCATTACACACATATTTACTTGTGTCTATAAAGTCGATGTGTATGGCATCGTGATGGGTCCATAATCCACAAGGCAGAGTCGGACAATTTACATAAAAGGGAGAATAATGAGTGAAAATGGATTATCCTAGAGCTACCTATTCTTACACTTGAAAAACTTCGTTATTCTCTACTGCTTGCTTTATTTTATTTGCTATTTTAATTATTTGTTAGTAGTAATATTTAATTGCTTCGAATTTTATCGCCAACAATAGTTTTCATTTATTTAGATAATATACAAATTGATAATATTCCATTGTTTGGGTTCAATAAATAACTTGGTCCTTTATCTATGCTACAATCACATCCTTCATACTTGAGGATTAATTGTGTGTAAAGAAAATGCTCAACAAGTTTCTGGCGCCATTGCCGGGGACGACATATATTATTAGTTTATTATTTCTAGTTTAATTGAGAATATTCCATACTTGTCTTTATTATTCTAACTTTGATTTTCTCAGGTATATGCACACTAAATTGAATGGAGCTACTTTAGAGCTTTTTGATCCGAAAATATGAACATGATCTAGGAAAAAAAAAGGAAAGAAGAAAAAGAATAAGAATGTGGAAACAACAGATACTCTTGATCTAGAAGTTGAAATTGAAGAGCCGAACATAGAAGTGACTGAAACTGTAGCTGACTTAAATGCAGAAACAGAAGCAGTCAACATGGCCGAAGATAGGCCAAATATAGACAATGTTGCTATCCGTAAGGTTTTCAAAAACAATGTAGGAGGCAACTTGGGGCTGTTTGGAGCAAGAGGGGCCGATGCTGATTTTGAACTTTATCTCACTCTTATCAGCATGGTAGAGAGGAGCCCCTTCTTTGAGTGAACCTTTGAAGATCCTCAGTAGCATATCAATAAATCCCTGGGTTATGCAAGCACACAAAAGAGCGCAGAAAATAAAGAGGATGCGAGAAAAATTATGCTATTCAAATTCTCGCTTACTGAAAGAGCGAGAAACTGGTATAATACTCTTAATACTACAGACAATACTACATGGGGACAACTAAAGATGAAATTCTTAGAGAGATATGTGCCACCTTCGAAGGAGTTTTGGATAAAGCAAGATATCAATCAGTTTGTTATTAACCAAGGTGAAAAGTTTCATGAGGCTTGGGATCGGTTCAAGGACATGCTTAGAAGGTGCCCACAACATGGAACGTCAAAAGCTCAATACATCAGCATCTTCTACAACGGGTTGGATTGTAATTCAGGTGCTCTACTTGATGCATCATCAAGTGGAGCATTACTTGTAAAGACACCCGTCAAGGCCGAAAGCTCTTTGAAGATATTTCGATGAATTCAATAGATAGCTTTTATTTAATTTTTCAAGCATTCATTAGTTTAATAATTATCATCAAATTGAATTTGTCACATGTCTTATATAATTTAGTGAATATAGAAAATAGATAATTTACGTCCCTAGGATTCGAAAAATAAACTTGGTTGCCTGCTGCTACAGTCGATATCCCTACACTTGTGGATTTATTTGTGTGCATTTAAAAACATGCAACAACTATTTTTATTAATCTGTTTAGTAGATAATAATATCCTCAATCATATTGTCTTTCGTCTTAATTAATTTAGTAAATAATTAAATTTAAAATACGTCGTCCTTTGGTTCGATATTTAACTTGGTCGCTTGCCTAAACTGTAATTGATATCCTTAATACTTGGGTTGCATGCAAAGAAAACGCGTAACAAGTTTCTGGAGCCGTTGCCGGGGACGACAATTATTATTGGTTTTATTATTTCTAGTTTGATTATGACTTTTATTTGTGATTATTTATTTCTATTTAACCTTGAGTATTTTTGAGGTATTTGAGCACTAGGAAAATGAGAGGAAGGAAATGAAGGAATAACACACTGAGCTTAACATGGCCGGAGCAGTGCAGAATCCGGATAACGTTGCAATCCGCGATGTTTTCAAGAACAATTGCATTGGCAACATAGGATTGATAGGAGCAAGGTTGTCACAATTTATTGTGATAATAATGGTGCAGTTGCAAACTTAAAGGAATCATAAGCCCATAAGACAATTAAATACATTGAGAGCGAGTACTACCTGATACGAGAAATAATGAGGGAAAGGTTGTTGTCGCCTAGATTGCATAGGATGATAACCTAGTAAATCCTTTTACAAGGACATTAAGGCGAAAGCTTTTGATGGTCATGTAGTGGGAGTAGGAATCAGATTTATGGCAGCATAGTCTTTTAGTATAAGTGGGAGATTGTTGGATTGTATACTAAAAGTCTAGCTTTTTGTATGAACATTCTTTTGACAATACTTGAAATGAGAATCATGTGATAAAATGTTTTGCAAATATGTTATTCCAAATGTCCATTTACTTTATACTGTAGATAATGTGGTGTGTGGCGTCATACGGAAGATCATATTATCGATTCCTTATAAAGTATAAATAGATGCTCACAACCGAGATAGACGAGGACTATCTATCGGGATGGTTTTAGTGTAATTTGGTATTAGTCTTCTTGACTATAAAATTATACTAGTGCACTTTGTGTGTATTGAGTAGGACCATTGTGAGATCGTTCGATTTATACTGACTATATAATAAAACTAGATCTCAGTTATTATGGATGTTCGTACTCTTAATCCCTATACAATAATCTCGACACGTAAGTCCGTATTTATTTCTCTGATTTATCAATGGGTGAGATTTAATCGTAAATTAATATGCTCGGTGAGTTGGGATGGTACTGTCTCTATGGTATGCTGTTGATTGTAGAAGGAATCTGTGTCCTAACGGAATTGGTTGATGATGTCCCCTTGAGGAGCTCATAATGATTATCATGTAAACCCTGCAGGTGGATTTATTTGGGCATGATAATAAGGTTGAGTGATACTACTCTCGGTAAAAATATTAATTAATGTAGTTATCAGTAACTTAATTAATTAATGGACATTGAATATTAAACACGGGGAGATTAACGGGCTCATAATAAGAAGGAGCATATAACATATTTTGGGATTAGGGTGACAGTGAAATAATATTTCTTTAGTGGACTGATTTATTATTATTGGACTTAAATATAAATTTTGGGCTAAACTTGGATGTTTAAGCCCAATGGGTGGCCCAACCCTCTAGAGCTACTATTTCTCATTCTTGAATTTTCGTATTTTATTTAATTGCTTTTATTTAATTTTTCAAGCATTCATTAGTTTAATAATTAATATCAAATTGAATTTGTCACATGTCTTATATAATTTAGTGAATATAGAAAATATATAATTTACCGTCTCTAGGATTCGAAAAATAAACTTGGTTGCCTGCTGCTACAGTCGATATCCCTACACTTGTGGATTTATTTGTGTGCATTTAAAAACATGCAACAACTATTTTTATTAATCTGTTTAGTAGATAATAATTATCCTCAATCTTATTATCTTTCGTCTTAATTAATTTAGTAAATAATTAAATTAAAAATATGCCGTCCTTTGGGTTCGATATTTAACTTGGTCGCTTGCCTAAACTGTAATTGATATACTTAATACTTGAGGATTAATTAATTTGCGTGCAAAAAAACGCGTAACAAGTTTCTGGAGCCGTTGCCGGGGACGACAATTATTATTAGTTTTATTATTTCTAGTTTGATTAAGACTTTTATTTGTGATTATTTATTTCTATCTAACCTTGAGTATTTTTGAGGTACTTGAGCACTAGGAAAATGAGAGGAAGGAAATGAAGGAATAACACACTGAGCTTAACATGGCTGGAGCAGGGCAGAATCCGGGTAACATTGCAATCCGCGATGTTTTCAAGAACAATTGGATTGGCAACATAGGATTGATAGGAGCAAGGTTGTCACAATTTAGTGTGATAATAATGGTGCAGTTTCAAACTTAAAGGAATCATAAGCCCATAAGACAATTAAACACATTGAGAGCGAGTACTACCTGATACGATAAATAATGAGGGAAAGGTTGTTGTCGCCTGATAACCTAGTAAATCCTTTTACAAAGACCTTAAGACGAAAACTTTTGATGGTCATGTAGTGGGAGTAGGAATCAGATTTATGGCAGCATAGTCTTTTAGTATAAGTGGGAGATTGTTGGATTGTATACTAAAAGTCTAGCTTTTTGTATGAACATTCTTTTGACAATACTTGAAATGAGAATCATGTGATAAAATGTTTTGCAAATATGTTATTCCAAATGTCCATTTACTTTATACTGTAGATAATGTGGTGTGTGGCGTCATACGGAAGATCATATTATCGACTCCTTATAAAGTATAAACAGATGCTCACAACCGAAATAGACGAGGACTATCTATCGGGATGATTTTAGTGTGATTTGGTATTAGTCTGTCTTGACTATAAAATTACACTAGTGCACTTTGTGTGTATTGAGTAGGACCGCTGTGAGATTTAATCGTAAATTAATATGCTCGGTGTGTTGGGATGGTACTGTCTCTATGGTATGATGTTGATTGTAGAAGGAATCTGTGTCCTAACGGAATTGGTTGAAGATGTCCCCTTGAGGAGCTCATAATGATTATCGTGTAAACCCTGCAGGTGGATTTATTCGGGCATGATAATAAAGTTGAGTGGTACTACTCTCGGTAAATATATTAATTAATGCAGTTATCAGTAACTTAATTAATTAATGGGCATTGAATCTTAAACACGGGGAGATTAACAGGCTCATAATAAGAAAGAGCATTCAACGTATTTTGGGATTAGGGTGACAGTGAAATAATTAAGTATAAATTTATTATTATTATTGTTGGACTTAAGTATAAATTTAAAATAACATATTTATTATTATTGTACTTAAGTATAAATTTTGGGCTAAACTTGGATGTTTAAGCTCAATGGGTGGCTCAACCCTAATTTCTCCTTCTGGTCCCTATTGTAGCCCATAAATAGCCAATCTCATCAATCCGGATACACAATAATTCACGCCCAAAAACGTGAAGACAGATTAGGGATTGTAGATTGAGATCGTCTTGGAGATCGTTGCCCACACAACGTCAAGACGCGACTTAGGAATACAACAGAAGATCAGAAGGTCGTTTGTTCGTGCTGTTCAACATCTACATCAACAAACCCTGGTGAAAAGTAATACAGTTCTATGATTATACTTCAACTGCGATAGAATTGCATAGAACCCTAATGGTTCACGTTAACCAAAAGATCCAAACGCCAACAGTGAGTCGCGTATTCTTATTGATGCATCATCAGGTGTATTGTTGTTATCTAAAATAGCAATTAAAGCAGAAAAGTTATATGAAAATATCTCCATGCCTACAAAGAGAATTAGAGGAACTTATGTATTGGGTAAGGTGGCGCATGTTGAACATCAAGTGGCGAAGCCGAATAGGAATGATGAGATCGTCTCTTGTTTAGCTAACATCAAAAATCTACTAGAGTCCCAGCACAAGCAGATTACAGAGTTGACATAAAGGGTGCCTAGTATGCAGCAAGAAAAAGTGAAGGCTAGTGTTGAAGATACCTTCAATCGATACATGGCAAGGAATGATGTAAGGGTTGATCGTATCGAAGATAGTTTGAATGCTAATCTTGCTGATTCATCTAAGAAGTCGAAGGACCTTACTTTGTTGATGGGGCAGATGGCCGAGAATGTGAATCAGCTGATGCAGACGTTAGATAAAGGAAAGTTCTCATCTTAAAGTATAACGAACCTAAAAGAATGCAATGCCATCACCTTGAGATCAGGAACACAGTACGAAGGTCCGATGATGCCAAAAGTTGAAAACGGATTCGGAATGTCCTCGTTCGACCACTCTCAACTAAACCACTTGGTCGAATAGAGGTCAAACAACAGGTTTCAGAGCCTAAAAATGACATCATCAAAATAGGTACTTCATTCGATCAAACTTCATCCCATTCGACCAAAATTTATGGTCGAATGAAGGATGAACAACCTCTTTATGTACTGTATGATGCTATTCCATTTACAGGTCCCTTGTTCGATTAGACCATTCTGGTCGAACGAATGTCGAACAACCTCTGATGGGACTGTATGATGCCACTCCATGCATGGGGACCTGATTCGACCAAAACCAAGTTGTTATACCAGACCACTCTAGTTGAATAGTGGTCAAACAACTCCGTCCAGATTCCATTTCTAGGCATAACAACTTACCTGATGTTCAGAACAGTGTGGTGCCATCACAAGAGCATAATACTGAGCTTGTAGTTAAGAAGAAGTGGGAAAGAGTAAAGAGAATGAGAGCCGAGAAGGATAAACTAAAGGAAGCCGAATGAGAGGAGTGGGGAGTCCAGAAGACTAAGCCTCCTCCGTTTCCTTTGAGGTTTGTAAAGAAGCGATTGGAAGAAAAGTTTAAGAGGTTTCAGATATCATGAATAAGATTAGCTTGAACATTCCTTTCCCGAAGCAATCATGGAGATGACATACTATGCCCGACTACTAAAGGATATCATACTGAAGAAGAAAAGCTTGAATAGAGTTAAAACATTTAATCTATCTGAGAACTGTAGCTCGATCATTCAGAGAATCTTCTAGCTAAGTTGAAGGATCCAGGAAGCCTCACGATTCTATGTGAGGTTGTAAAAGGGGCCAACAGGACGAGCCTTATGTGATCTTGGGGAAAGCATCAACTTTATGCCTTTGTCTATATTCAAATGGCTTGGTTGAGGGGAGTTGACACACACAATAATTGCTCTTATGTTGGCAGATAGATCCATGACTTTTTCTTCAGGAGTGATTGAAGATGTACTTGTGAAAGTAGATAACTTAGTCTTTCCTGTGGATTTTCTTGTACTTTAGATGGAAGATGACATCCCCCTTATTTTAGGGTGGCCGTTCCTTGCCACAGCTGGAGCCATGATAGATATTCAGGAAGAAAAGCTTAGATTGCAGATGAATAATGATGTTGTGGTTTTCTCTCTTGATAAAGGAATGAAGATGCCCATGGAGACTCAATCATGCGAGAGCGTAGATGTGGTTTCTAACTTGCTTAAGCTTGATTTTTCCATGAAAGATTCTGAAATTGAGTGGAAGATTGACAAGGAGGAGTCCAGACAGCCATGGAAGGAACGAAATTCCAAGGATCATACTTTTATGACTAAGAAAGGTGAGGTATTGAGTGTAGAAAAAGAGGGAAAGGAAGTGCATGAAGGTGAGGATACAAGAAGACCACCCTTTGATCCAATAGTTCAAAAGGTTGCATACTGTCATGACTCTCCGACATTAAACATGCGTGCCTGTTAGGGGTTTATCCTTCCGTTTTATTACTTTATTATTTCTTTTGTATGAGTGAGGAGTTATTATATTTAAGGTGCTCACGCCTAGGCAATTACATCTCTTTGAAAACTTAGTTTCGACTTACGTTTTAACTAAGTTTGGGGGGTGTGATGTACTTACCTCGTCTTATGAGCACTAAGGGTATAATTTTTCCTTTCGTTGATTGTTTGTTTGTTAGGGGGTTGATTTTTTGTAGCATATTAATATTTTCACCGGTGTTGGTATGTTGATTTTTTGCAACTTACCTAATGTTTAGTGTGTTGTTTTTGTGTGTTTCCTAGTGTTAGTGGTCGATTTTTTATTTTTTTCGTCTTTTTGATTTTTCTGGTGTCTCTTATTTTATTATGGATGAATCCTGTGATAATGAGGTGTGTTTGAGTTTTGATGATAGAAAAAGGTAAATGAGTGGTAAGATGAGTTCTATGCTGAGGTTTTGACCTGACCGAGTTGAACAACTTGAGGAACTCATGAAAAAAAAAAATCAGGTGCCCTCGTTTTCTTATTCTAATTTTTATATGTGCTTTTAATTCATGGAAGTAGAAGGATTGAGTTCTTTGATCTTGGTGTGGTGATCCATGTGAGCTTGTGGTGCTTGAATTGTTCTTGAAATTCATACGCTCTAGAAATTGATGAAGGAGGCGTACTTGAGTTATATTGTGATATGAAGTTCTATGTGTACTTGTGAGATATTATTTATCATGAAAAGTGCTCTGTTACTTGTTAAAAACCCATGTTACATTTTGAGCTTCATTGATTATGATACATAATCATATGATATAATTCTTTTATGGTGATTATCGTTCTTTTGCGTGTATTCTATAACTTGCCTTGAGTCTCCTTGTATATTCAATATTAGTCTAGCGGATTATGAAAATGATATTAGGTCATCTTTGATTTATAGTTCATCTTTTCCCATATAATTACCTGAATTCATTAGATCCCTTGTCAGCCCGTTGAGTCTTTTTAAATCCATTCTTTTGATAGGCAATAAAGCTTAATTGAAGGGAGTGGTGATTTGAGGGATGATGAGGGGAGAATCTTAAGGATCAAAAGGAAAATCATGAAGTAGTGCTTAAATCTAGTACTACATGGAAAAAAACACCCTAGGGTAGTTCTTAAATCTAGTACCCTATAAAAGATACGAGAGGTAGTGCCCGAAACTGGCACCTCGAGTAAAAATAGTGAAGAAAAGGAGAATGATAGAGTTGAAGAGTTAGAAAAAGTTGGAAAAAATATGTTATGCTTGAAGGAGAAAGATGGGGGAGTTTAAAGAAGATGTTTTGCTTGATTAAAAGTGATGAGGAAAAAATAAAGATTGAGAGATACGACCACTTGATCGATCCGAGTTTTGAGTCACTTAGCCATATATTTCCTACCTTTTTCCAAAAATCCTACATTACAACCAAATAAAAGGCTTTTTTGATCCGTAATTTGCTAGCTACAAGTAGAAGGAGAGTTGAGACAACAGACAAACTAATGGTTATGCATACACTTGAATTGAGTCTAAGCATAAACACTTTAATCCATAAGTATACATCTTTTACACTTGAGTGCGAGTGATATATACTTCCCATGAGAACATGTCAATGGAGCATCTGAATTGGTGGTAATAGTCTAATCCTGTATGCTACGAATTGATTATTAAATGTAATGAGAATTGCAGTACCTAAATTGAGGACAATTGTATTGTGAATGGGGTATTTGTCATAGTCCTTATTTACCCGCTAATTTTCTTATTCTCTCTCTCATTAACTTTATTTTGTTATCTCGGGACGAGCAACTAGTAAGTTTGGGGTTTGTTGAGAGTGAAAATCAGCATGCTTTAATGTCCAATTTAACACATTTTTTATGTGAATTGTTGTCATATATTAGCACAAGTGTCTTATATTTAATATATGCGTAAAAAATGTGCATTTGAGATGTTTTATTATATTTTAAGTGGAAAAATGATCAAAAGTGTAAAGTTGGAGGAAGGAAAACTTGTGCAAAAATGCTGAAAAATACACATCCAACTTAAGTAATTTTTCTGTATTTGTGTGGATGTCCAAATTGGACAAATGACACATTGTTGGAAAGCAACAGAAGATAGAGTCATTTTGACGCAAGAATCATTAAAATCAGAGTTCGGATAGAAGTTATGTGCAAAATGGTGAGACTGAGTAAGTCTGCTCGACCTCTGTTCGACCAAAAGGGATGTTGTTCAACCAAGATCACCTTAGTCGAACAGAGATGAGTTTTTCTGCCAGATTCATATTTTTACACCTTAGGTGCATGTAGGTGTGTGTTTTAACGTGAAAGGCCCAGCAACATCAATTTGATGGTCCAAAGAGTATAAAATGGCATCATTAGAATGGTTAGAGGAGGCGACAATCGTCCTACACCACCCCACAAGGGGAATCAACCCCCACACCATCCTTTACATCCACCCCTTCCTCCATCCATCCCTGGAACTGTGAAGATTCGTCTGTTGAATCAAGTGGAGAATTGAGAGGAGAATTCAAGATGGAGAATGACGCGACGACTCCCGCATCTAGGATTTTATTCATTTCCTAATTTATGAGAGGAGGATTCCAGATATATGAGTAAGATCTATCCAACCCCCATGATTGTTCTTGGCAACATTATGAACTAGAACCTTTTTGGTAGTGCTAGGGTTTTGAAGGTTTTATGAGTTAATTGACTCTCTTGTGTATCCTCCGTACAACATTACTTGTGAATTTATTTTATATATGATTGTACTTTCTTAATGCATATTCACGGTCAATTTGTGCATCTTCAACTGTTACATAGAGTCTGAATATATATTTGGTTGTTTATTGAGTACGTTCACCGCTAAACATTTTTATGTTATGATTCTAAGTGAGGGGGATCCGAAGCTTCATTAGAACTATCATATATGAATGTTTATTAATTGAATTAAATTTGGATTAATAAGCAGGATAAAGAGGGTATTTTTATAGTACCTATAAAGGGGGATCATATCGGGTTAGATTACCAGACGTAAGAAATAATTAATACTGATAGTAACTAAAATGGGGGGTGAAATTATATCTCTTGCTTCGAGGTGATTCACACGTGTTACACGTATAATTTACTTGTATCTATAGAGTAAATTTTCATGGTTATGTGATGGGTCCATAGTCCACAAGGCAGAGTCGGACATTATACTTGAGATGAAATTAATAAGTGAAACTGAATTATCCTAGAACTACCTATTCTCCTACTTGATTTACTTTCGTACTTTTCTAATTCTTAATTTATTTTATTTACTATTTTAATTTATCTTTTTAGTAGATAGTTATTATCCTCAATCTTATTGTCTTTTGTCTTAATTAATTTAGTAAATAATTAAATTGATAATACGTCATCCTTTGGGTTTGATATTTAACTTGGTCTCACTACACCAAAAACGCTGATAGACATCGGTTAAAAACCGATGTCTATTTCACCAAGCAGCCGATGTTGAAGCCCCCGATGTTAAAAGTGGGCGCTGATAGACATCGATTTTTAACCAATGTCTTTTCCTTTGTATAAACATCGGTTAGATCCTTTAACATCGGTTATTCACCGATGTCTTTCAATGGAAAGACATCGGTTTACACCATAAGACATCGCTTATAAACCGATGTCTTTTCTTAAAAAGGCATCGGTAAAGACACAATACACATCGGTTATTAACCGATGTCTACCCACTTAAAGACATCAGTTGACACCTATTGACGACGTTTTTCCACCGATGTCTTTTCTTAAAAAGACATTGATTTTGCACTAAAACACATTGTTTTTACAAGAGTAGACATCGATTTTTACATGATGTCTTTTATATTTTTATTTTATTTTTATTTAATTTTATATATAAATTTATATCAAATTAAACACAATTATGATATATAACTCAAAACTTATGAATTTTTTACAAGAACTTCAAATACACATAAAATCATTCTCTAAACTATATTCTAAAAGCAAAAAAAATATCTAACTAATTACATCCAAAATACAATTCTACATAAATAAACCTAAATTTATAAGTTAACTGCATGAAGAGAAAGAAGGAGATGCCCACAATCTCTTCTTATCTTGAGCTCCCTGCAATTCAAGATGAAGGTAAATACAATTGCTAAAAAAATTTCAAAGCAAATGCAGTTATGCCTTCAGCAGTCCACAACATTGAAAACTCAAAGACAGTACAAAGTTTGTTTTATCTTCTGAGGTGACTTTATTGGAAAAAGGAACATATATATTATATAATAATCTTATGCAACAAGTTGCACAAATAAGCCTTCAAGGTTATACACAAATGGATGAGATGACTAAAATTTTGATATTGGATGACCAATATAAAGCTGATGATAACTGAGTAGTGATCAAGAATTAATTTTATAGTTCTCATTCACGTTACAGAGCATATTTATTCCATTTGAAGGAGAACTAAGTCCACATAATATATAGAATTGGCATTACTATAAGGCCATACCCATTTTCAAAACCAGAATCTTTCTCTGCTCGGAGAAGATCACCAGCACTTAGATGCGTATAACCAAAATGGTTGACAATTTTTGAACACTAGGTGCCCTTACCACTGCCAGGGCCACCTGCTCAAATTTGAAGACACAAAAAGAAAAATGCTCAAATTGGCATCAGGCAAAATGCTGGTTTTTACATGCAAATCATGACAAAAATATGGAATTTCCAGCGACTTAAACACTGTTAGCGAGGATGAACAAACCAGCTTCAGAACAATATACTGCAACGTACATTAAATTAGAAATCAAAGAACTCACCGAGAACAAAAACCACTGTGAACTTTTTATTAGTTTGAGCGCTTCGATTTACTTCCTGCACCAAAATTAACCAGTGGAAATGTGTAGAATTAAAATCATTGTTGGACTAATATGTCAACTAAAATAATACTTTGTAGATATAAATCTTAAATTATAAAGCCCAAGTAAAACACACATTATGGCCCCATCGTAAGAGGAAGTTGCTTTTACGAAATACATTCTCTCCAGAATTAACATAGGGATCAATATTGCATATTTCAAGCCTTACCAATATGCTCTTTTCGTAATTAAACTTGTAACTTGAATTTGAATTACAAAGAAATACTTGTCACACTTTAAAAGAAAACTAATGGACATGATACAACTCAAATCTTATAAATCATAATGTTTTGTTCCTCTACCTGGGGTTTCACATTTGGAGAATTTTTAGAAAAATATTTATATGAATTGCAAGCATATCTGAGGCCTGTGGGTGCAGAACATAAAAATATCACATTTGTATGTCCTGGTAGTATTGGAAACTTCATTGTAGATAAATAAGATGAATTACTTCGCAGGCAGACAAAAGAAGCATGAATCATGGTTTCTGAAATATTGTTGGGCTGGAAAGAATTTTTGGTCTAGTAAAGGTGCATGTGACAGCAAAAAGTTATTCCGTACCTCATAACTAAAACTCACAATTTGTTTCCTCTTGTATTAGGTACACTACAACAAAATCTAAACTAGGAATTCATTTATGGATCATATAATATCCACTCAATTGGCAAAATATATTCAAGAACAAAAATGGTACAATACTAAAAAGAAATACCTTGGTTTCAGAATCAACAAAAGTGCCCATGAGTGCCTATGAAGAATCTGCAGATCGAATACAATAACGACATTTTCATGCATGATTTTAAGGGAAAACAACACAGCAGGCAGCCTATAACTGAAAATGGGAATGAATTCAGATAAATAATGAACCAATCTTCATAACAGCAGATTTGTTTATGACTTTAAGGAGTATTAACCATAAACCAAACACAAGTTTAAGACGAGGATGTTAACAAATAAAATTGGGGAACTGAATGATAGACATATTCATTCATTGAAGAAGGCCACCGAATTCTTTCACGCAGTTCAATTGAAGCTTAGATTGTACATAGAGTTGGACTCATAATCCAGTAAATAATCATTTTGATCCGCCGAGAAATTAGAAGCATAAAAAAAGTGCTGGAATCTGGAGATTCCGTTCATCATTAAGAATCATAAAAATCACTACAACCCAACAGTTCCTCAGCAAAATTTAAGCAATAGAACATACCAATAGTTGTGCTCAAAGTCCAGCAGACAAGATGTCAAGCTAATTGGAGAGATCTCCGGTGGCTAATTAATCGCGAAGGGCCGCCAATAGGGCTGAGGAGATCGGCACGGCCGCAACCAGAAAATTCAGGCAATGACGGTGAATTATACCATCAGCGGCGAGGGGGCAGGGCCATCGCATGTCGATGGAGACCAGGATGGCGCACACCTGTGGTGATGAGTGGACCAGCCATTGATTGACGAAGGCGGTGATGTAATAACGGGCCACGGCAGCCGCGGAGTGGAATACACAGCGGTATCTCCGGCGGCTGGTGTGTCTCGATTAGCCGCAATAGGCAAGGTCAGCGTGGCCGCCAGAAAGTGAAAACCTGCGGCGATTTGAATAATTTCCTAGGTAGTGGAACCCTAGGGAGGGAGACTGAGGCATCCTATTTTTCGACAAGAACAAGAACGTCTCGATGGCTATATGCTTGAAGAAATTCAGGGATGAACCCAAGTGAAGTATTGACGGCGGTCAAATTAGAGCAAATTAGGGCAGGAAAAAAGGAAGAGAGCTCTGATTGAGAGTTTAGAGGCAAAGTTGCAGATGAAATTTTCGCAAGTGTTCGTTCGAGTGAATGGAGGGTGTTTTAGGGTTTAAAGGAGCCGATGTCAATTAGCTTATTTTTAAAGGAGCCGATGTCTATTATGGAATAAACATCACATAAATGACATCGGTTTTTATCAGCGGATTTTATTTAGAGGTACGAATAGACATCGCAAGAAAAGACATCGGTTATTAAAAAATGATGTCTATCAGCACATTTTTTTTAATTTTGAATAGACATCGCTTTAAAGACATCGGTTAATAAAAAGCCGATGTCTATCAGCGCATCTTCTTTGAAAACCGATGTCTATCAGCGTTTTCTCACCTGATAGACATCGGTTTAGAAAAACACATCGGTTTTACATGAAAAGACATCGGTTTTATGGTAAACCGATGTCTATTTGGTGATGTCTATCAGCGTTTTTGGTGTAGTGTCTCTTGCCTAAGCTGCAATTGATATCCTTAATACTTGGGGATTAATTTTGCATGCAAAGAAAACGCTCATCAAAGAGGATTATGGGTGTTTTTGGTGAACAAACAGTCCCTTATTCATCTTCGTTGAATTATTTTAAGGGAATTTAATTGTGTTATGGAGGATGCAGAGAGATCTAGCCATTTATCCACTTCTGATACTAGAGGTAAAGCTCATCTGGTAGATTCATGTGCTCTCTTGGGTCAGGAGGACACACCAACTTTTGGCTGCTATTATACATGGACAAATATCACAAAATGTAGTAAGTTGTATAGATTGATGACTTGCCAAGAGTGGAGAGCTAGGGGTGGCTAGCTATTGCACACACAATTTCTTAATGCTAGAGAATTCTTTGACATTGTTATGCAATAACCTCAATGTGCAACCTAGAGATTAGAGGACCTAAACTTCTTTAATTTATAAAATAACAATGAAACCTTTCTGAGTGTTGTTTTTCTAGTGTGGCAGATGAGAATCGAATGAACTTGCCAATTTGATGTCTGTAGTAAATTGAAAATCCTAAAGGCCGCTCTTAGACATCTTAACAAGAAGAATTATTACCATATTGAGAAGAAAGCAGCAAGAGCCAAACAGCAGGTGGAGCATCTTCAGTACTAGTGCCACAATGATCCTGGTAACCCTGGTTGTGGCAGAGGATGAAAGTAGCAGAAAAAAAAATCTTCATTTCTGGATGAAGCTGAGTACAACTTTATCTCTCAAATGATGAAAAATAAATATATTAGATAACCAGATAGGCCTAATAAGTAGTTTTACCAGATGATTAAGAAGAACTCTATCATAAACCAGGTTCTCAAAGTGTTCACTATTTCTAGCCGTACTTCTTATGATGGTATGAAAAAAGAGTTACATAACTTTTACATTAACCTCTTTGGAGTTTATCATCAGGAAACTGCATAAGTGGAATACTCAATTGGTAAAACACTCACTATTCAACATCATCAAGTTATTTTTAATCATGTCGCTGAGGAGGAGATCAAATTAGCAATTTAGTCTATTAAAGAAGATAAAGCTCCAGGTCTAGATGGATTCACTGGAAAAAATTGAGAGCGCTTGGAGTATTGTTGGTTCACAAAATTGTCTTGCAGTTCAGGTGTTCATTAGGACAGGGAATATTCTCAAGCTGGTTAACAACACTTTCATCACTTTGGCACCAAAAAAGATTTTTGAGACTACGTACTATCAAGGATTCTAGACCTATTTCTTGTTGTAATATGTTTTATAAAATTATCTCTAAAATACTTGCTTTGAGATTGGCTCCTTGCATTGCTAAGATTGTTGAAACTTTTTATTTTGGATTTATATAAGGGAAAAAGATGAGGGACTGCATCATGTGTGCATAAGTACGTATGGGCTGCTAGGAGAATAAGCCTTAGATTTACTCCTAACATTGACATTAGGAAAATTTATGATTCAACAAGTTAAAATTTTTGTTATCCCTTTTCTTTAAGTAGGATTCACTAACATGGTAGTCATATTGATCATATAGTGTGTGACCACTACTTGCTTTTCACTAATCATCAATGGATCCCTGGAAGGTTTCTTTAAGGCAAGAGAAGGGGACTTAGACCCTATATCATCCTTACTATTTGTGTTGTGCATGGACTACTTAAGTAGAATTTTGAAGGAAAATATCAGTAGAGGATCATAGAAATTCCATTTTAAATGGTGTGCAAAAATTGGACTATCTTATCTAGCCTTTGCAGATGATCTTCTAATCATTGGATATGGAAATATCCATATAGCAGAATCAGTGGCAGGACGCTTGAAGAGATTTGAGGAGGTTTCTGGTCTATCCATTGGCTCTGAAAAATCAAGTTTGTTCATGGCTAGAATTAAAAATACCTTGGCGCAACGTATGAGACATGTACTATCCTTTGAGATTGGGAACTTGCATATTTAGGTACTTGGGTATTCCATTGTAGAGCACAAGAGTTAATATTGAGCAATGTAACCCACTATTGCAATGGCTATGACCTCATTATAGTTTGGGTTTTAAAATTCCAATCATTTGTAAGAAAATTGGTGCTTATCAATACACATTTCTAAGGAGTCCTAAATTTCTAATTGTCCATGATAAAACTACTAGTTAGTGTACTGACCAGAATTCAAAGATTGATTCCTATAGAGATCTATATAAGTTGGTAACTTGGAAGGATATTACTAAGCATAAAAATCCTGGAAGGTTAGGCTTGAGAGACCTCAAGGATTGGAATGATAGCTTTATTAGCAAAGCAATCTGGGATGTCCGTGAAGTAGCAAATTCATTATTTAAAGAACTCATCATGCTAGTATACTGGTCAGTTATTTCTTCCTATTGTGGCTAGAAGACTCTGATAAAGGTTAGAAACAAAATAACTCAGGCAATTGCACCAATGGACATCCAACAGGCCTTTAAGGCATGCACTCTAAACATCAATCTCAGTAGCTCTACACTATACAAACTGATGAGACCACAAGACTCGGAGGAGGTTACATGGATATTTTAGAAAAATATGGCAAAAGTGGATTCCAAAAAAATACAATATCAGATTATGGTTGTTATCCAAACACATGCTTCTTACCAAGAATAGAATTTGGAATGCAACAGATGACAGATTTTTTGGTTATAACATTGTTAGCACAGAAAAAAAAAATCATCACTTGTTTTTGTCATGTACCTTTTTCCAACAAGGTGTGGAAAGATGTCACAAAATAGATATGATGGAGGAGGAAACCTAAGTCCATTAGAGCATAATTTCGCATGATATTCAAGGTTACCATCTGATCACCAGCAGAAAGGAAACTGTTACTTATCAGCTTATCCAGCTTTGTGTATCAAATATAGGCAGCTAAGAATCCAAGTCTTTTTTAAGAAAAGAGAGGAACAACTCATCTCACTTTTTAGAAGATTAAATTAGAAATAGCTAAACTTAATTATACTCTCAGCAGTAGATAGGCCCCTTATTCAAGGCTGATCATTTCCTTTTGGTGAGTTGTATTGTTGTATAGTATATTGTAAACACTGTAACAAGCTTGGATCTAAAATATATTTACAATTTTTAAAAGAAGGAAGGAAAGAGGAGAGATATGGAGATTAAATATTACTCTTCTGATTATTCTTTAGTACATGAAAATTTACTTTTTAAAGAGATTAACTATTACTCTTGTGAATGATAAATATACTTTTCAAATTCTTATATGTTGTTATATTTTTATAAAAAAGAGTAATATTTTTCATTTATAAGAGTAATCATCCATCTCCTAATATATATATCACTGAAAATGAAACTATCTCACTATAGACTTTTTTTAGGTTTTTTTTTTAAATAGTTATCACTTCTTATAAAAAAATATTATATTTTTTATTATATTTTTATTACTTTTTATCCGTCCCAGGTCCCACACAAGTGTTTGTTAATATATATATATATATATATATATATATATATATATATATATATTTTTTTTTTTTTTTTTTTTTTTTTTTTTTTGACATGCTTGAAGCTACTCTAATTCAATTTGGTTAATAATTCCCTTATGAAACTTCAAAGTTTTAAGGGATTACTCAATTCATCTTTAGCAAAATAAAACAATACATTGTAAGAAGAATCACTTCCCATAATACTATTTTTGTTCTTATTATGAATCCTCCAAGGTTGATTAAAAAGAAGAAACAAATTTAGTTTAGAACCAATGTAAACACAAACCCAACTCATTTAGCACCAAGATATAAAGTGTTATTCCTTCTCACAATTCTCATGCCATCAAAACTTAGGAAAAAAGCATGGAAATGTGATCAGTAAGAGGAAAACAAAAAGAAAAGCAAATATTGTAAACCTAGAGGTACTCACGGGTGATGACAAGTGGCGCGAAGTAGTAGATGTAATTGTGTAAGGAATCACCAAATCCATTTGTGAAAAAATCCACATCTCAGCAGTGACGGATCAAGAATTTTTTTTCAAGAATATGTCGTTTAATTATAAAAATATTACTCCATCAACCTCGATAATTAATGCACACATTTTTTTGTGCACAGAGATTAAAAAAATGTATAAAGATGTATAAAGTTGTTATGATGTGTGTAAAAAGTAATATTTTAGATAATTTAATGAAAAATTGTATATATAGTAATTGGAATGTTATAAAAAGTTGGTATTATTTAGATATATCATTTTTAGAAACGTATATAAATGTTGTGACAAATAAAAAAGTTTGAAGTAATTGGCGGGACATAGAGAGAATTTTGATATTAAAAATCGTATAATAAATAAATCAAAACCTAAAAATTTCAATTATTGTTAACACCATCAAATTTTCATTTCTAAAAGTAATTTAAGGCATTATTATCTTTAATCTTTAGTATAAACCTATAAAAATATAAAAGAATTAAGTATAAATTTGTATTGTAGTTATTGGTTTGGGGTACAAATTAATTTAATATAAATATGTATACATATAAATATATATATAATTTTTTAAAATAATTTTGGGGGGTTTTTGGGGGTACAGTTGTACCCTTTGTCCGCCGCTGCATCCCAAAATATGTAATCACCATTAAGACAAAACCCAAATAAGAGAATATCGAAACAGAGAAAATAAAGACTTACTTGATGGGAAATGTTAAAGCACAAGCAAGGCACATAGAGACCACAATTATCTTGAATTTGATGAGCCAGTGTAACTTTCAGGACTACAACAATCAACAACGTATTAATGACGCCAACAATGAGATCGTAATCAATAACTGGAAGCGAGAAAAAAGATGCCTTCAAACGCTGAGGCAGTGTCAGAGTGAAGGGAATTGTAATGACACTTTGTTGGAAAGATTATGCCACGTATATATAAAGTACCTGCAACCGGCTTGAAACTGGCCATAAACCAGTTCAAGCCTCATTATAAATATTATAGATTTGTCGATTACAAAGATAATGTTGCATTTATACAAATTACAGCAACACTTGCGTGAAACAGTCTCATGTGAGACCGTTTTATATATTTTTTAAAATGTTATAACTTTTTAAAAAAGATTTTATTACTTTTTATTATAGATGTTATGATTTTTTATTTATACTGCATATTTTTCATAAGGGGTGATTAATACTAGGTACGTAAAATAATTCATTATTACTCTAAGGTACAAGCATAAAATGTTATTACTATCAATTACTCCCTCCGTCCCAAAATTGATCGCACTGTTACTGTAGATACGGAGTTTAAGAAATGTTACTTTATTGACTTTTCAACTTAACTTCGAGGGGTAAAATTGTCCATGCATTTTGGTTTATATTTTGGATTAACTTTGTCATTAAAGTTAATCCAAATCATAATCCACTGAAAATAATAAAATAATAAAATAATTCCATAAAATTATAAAATTATAAAAAAAAACTCTACAGTAAAAAAAGATAGTACAACAGCTGTTATACATTTTACAACATGACAAATTACAGAAATTTAAATTAAGCCCTATTACAATTCATCTAGTACAAATTCCAAATATGACATGGAGTAATGTCTGAAATTACAGCAAGACTGTCTGTTCATCTAAATACATGGATAATCAAATAGAGGCCTCACAGGGCCAACATAAAGCATGTATGACCAATAATATGCCTCACATGGCTAAGACAGCGTGGAATAAGCACTTACATGCCTCACATGGCCAACACATATCATGCATGATCAATAATATGCTTCACAGGGCCAACACAGCATGGAATAAGCACTTACAGGCCTCACAGGGCCAACACATAGCATGCATGATCAATAATATGCCTTATAGGGCCAATACATTGCATGGATAATCAATTAAAGCATGTAATGCCTCACAGGGCCAAGACACTGAACGGAAAAGAAATTAAAGGTAGGCCTCAAAGGATAGAAATGTACCCCCACGCAGGAATCAACATACACAGCTATCTGTATGTGAATTCCTCATCAATCCCCCTGTCCTCATTATCCAACAGGCTAGACCTTCTGGCCGGAAGGGAGGCGGCGGAGTGCCTTCGATTTCGTGGGAAAACACAGGGTCGGCGGGAGGGTCTGGCGGTCTCTTCCTACAAGTCGGAGTCCTCCACCACCTCGGAAGACTCCACAGGTTCAGATAACTCGGTCTTCGGCACCACTGTGTCCTGGCTTCCTCTGACGCTCCCTCCGGCTAGACCCATACTATCATCGACTGATTCGGGCCACAGACAGACCGGATCCACACTCGGAATCTCAGATCCGTGCATCTCCGACTCAGATCCGGCGGAGATCTCAAATACCTCGCCGTCAGAAGGAAGATCCCAGAAATTAAAGAGGTGGCTAGGGTTTGGGGTTGGAGGAGACAAAACGTCTAGCTGTGTATGCACTGCGAAACACTCATCCGGATGATTCCAGCCCTCATCCGGATGGGTTCTAACAGCGACTTTCATCGACACACCAGATTGGAGGCAAGAAGAGGAAGAAATGAACAAACAGACAGGAGGGAGGCTAGAGTTTCATGGTGAGAAGTAGAAAGAGACGAACAGATTGGAGGCTAGGGTTTCATGGTGAGAAGAAGAATGAGAGACTAAAGTTTCATTAGAGAAGAAAGAGGCGAACAGATTAGAGAAGAACAAGATAGAGCAATGCATCATTAGTATAAGGTGTGAGAGTAATAGTATGATTTAGATTTATAAGTGGGTTGGATTTAGGGTTATAATTGGGTTTGGGTTAAGTTAATTGGGCTCAAACCCATTAGTTAATTAATTTGGTTTATGTTGTTAATTGGAGTGACATTTTTATAAATGTTTAAAAAGTGGAGGATAAATTGGTAATTTGTTTTTGCTATTTTTGGAAGGTGCAATCTATTTTGGGACGGATAAATGTGGAAAGTGTGCAATCAAATGTTGGGACGGAGGGAGTATATAATTATAATGTACTAATATATTATAATTACACCTATGTGTTGTATATTTTTTTTCATAATTTTATTTTGCACAATTTTTTTTGCACATTTTTTTGGCACAATTTCTTTTGCACATTTTTGTTTTGCAACTTTTTTTTCACATTTTGCTTTGCAAATTTTTTTTTCACATTTTATTTTTCACATATTTTTCACAATTTTTTTGCACATTTTCTTTTACAATTTTTTTTGCACATTTTCATTTTTATACTTTTTTTTGCACATTTTCTTTTACAAAATTTTTTACTCATTTTTTTCCTTTTTTTTTTAATATTTCTTCTCAATATTTTTGGGGAATTTGCAATTTGCAGTAAATGGATGATATACATCTTATAATGTCTTCAGAAAGCTTATCTGGAAAGTTAAGAGCATCAACCATAAGATGATATGTAAGACTATGGTACTGAAAATAATCACTGTTTTTCTCCTGCAATGTTTCATAGCATTCACTTTAATATTAGATAAATAACTTCACAAAATGAGAACATTCTTGAGAACAACTAATCTTAGAATGATATGCTACACAAATTCCAAAACCATTAAGCATTATATGAGATTAGGTGTGTACCCTTCCAGATGAAGACTTTGGATAACCAATTTGAAATATATCATTTGGACCAGCTAAAACACTAGTAGGGGAGCTTTTGTGTTCGATCGTCATACTCTTCAAACCTTTCCAATTTTTCTCTTTGAGGTCGATCTAATATAAGCCATCTACGTATTCCAGTCATTGGTTGTACATGTGTTCCATGGTTTTCTTGAGTACTAGAAAAATAATGCTGAAAAGCTGTCCAATAGAGAGAAAGAAGGTGGTGCACCAAATGTAATATTTTAACCTCAAGTCTAGTAATTTCATTCACCAGTTCTGCTGATCTCTGTGAGGTTGATTTAATATAAACCATCTACGTATTCCAGTCATTGGTTGTACATGTGTTCCATGGTGTTCTTGATTTCTAGGAAAACACTGCTGAAACGTTGTCCAATAGAGAGAAAGAAGGTGGTGCTCCAAATGTAATATTTCAACCTCAAGTCTAGTAATTTCATTCACCAGTTCTGCTGAAGACTATAAACTGCATATCAATTCATTGCAACAATATCCTCAAAGGTCCAAAAACCAATAGTATAATTAATCGATTGCATAGGAATTAAAGAGGTATGCAGCCATTCTATGGTAAAGAGAAAATCTATAGTAAAAAATGCAATATAATTCTTATTGGATTGAAAGTATAGGTCTCTGTATCTATATGTTCCAAGATTTTACTATAAATGGAAAAAGCATATGAACTTTCATCAAAGCAAGTAAAACTAGTTTAATCTAAGCATTCAATTGTCAGAACATCAAACTTATTTCAGTCACATCAAAACCCCTTCACCCAATTCCCAAAATTTTGCAAATTTCTGGCCAATAGTTGAACATAATTTCACTCGCACATTCATAAATTTCTTAACATAGATTAAGCACAAAATAGAGAAGTACAAAGCAGAGCGTAATTAGATAAATAAGCATAAAAAAACATTTACACACAGGATTCATGTGGTGGGAAGGCCTCGGCGACATGTCAAGTATATGATCATTTGGCATCTAACTGCAAAGGGCTGAACTGGCGGTGCTGGCAGAGGCGAAGAGTAGTTCATTGCAACAAAAGGTTAAGTTCAGAATTCACATAAATTTATATAGAATTCAAGCATATTTCACCTACATATTAGTAATACTAGCATAATCGTTTATAATAAAACAGTAGTACTTCTTACTCAATCTGTTTTAAAAAAAAACTTTTTACTCAATCTACATTAGAAACTAAAATCAATCTCATTTAGCAACAAATAGGCCATACCAAGAAATACCCCAAATTTATAGCTGAAACATAGAAATGCAGCACATGGAAAAAGCGTAACCTCGAAATTGAACTTTTTTCGTTGATTCCATTAAACATCTGAAGTAATATTTCACCATTATATCCCAGCCAAAGAGAGATACAGTGTGAATAACAATAGAGGGGGGAGGGAAAGAGGGGAGACTTTGGATTCACAAAGATTTGGATTGCTAAGATAAGGAATTTCCAAAAAGGGATCGACAAGGTCTTTTGATAGGTATAGGGGAAGATCTGCATCGGTGAGACGTCGGTAGTATCGTAGGTGATGGAAGGTATGGCTGCAATAGAAGCCGCGACGGAGTCCGACGGTAGCAGAAGAGCGAACGGCGGATTGAAGGTTAGGATGAGGGATTTGGGGGAGTGGAGTTGGGCAGTGGGATAGGTACAACCAGATTTTTGATTAAATAATAAGGGTATATGTGATATTTTATTAGATTATTTTATAATGGATAGTAATTTAAAATTTTCATGCATCTTATAACAATAATGACATAAAGTGTGTATGTTACAGTAACAATTCCTTTTCATAAAATTGTTCATTATATCATTATATTTTATGTGTAGTGGATAATTGTATTAGTAGTGAGTGGTGGGCCATATGTGGGGTCCTTTTACAAAAAGAGAAAAATGAGAATCTTTGAATGGGATGCCCAATATAGTAAATTATAGACTTTTCGGTGGGACAGAGGGATCTCACAAAATTTATTCCATGAGACAGTTTTACACAAGTGTTTGCCTAAAAATTAATACTACACCATATTAATAAATATTAAATCTTGAAGGAAAAATAAAATATATAAATCATAATGGTGCACACAACATTATGTGCAACCAGTTGCATGGAAATGTTTGTCAAATATTATATGAACCATAAAGTTTAACACTTGTGTGAGACCTGTTGGATTGTATACTAAAAGTCTAGTTTTTTATATGAACAATGTTATAACAATTTATTTGAAATGAGAATCATATGATCAAATGATTGAGTCTTATAATTTATTTATATGTCCGATGTAATAGTCCACTTACTTTATACTGTAGATAATATGTTGTGCGATAACACGCGAAAGATTGATGAGAGTGTAAATTCACGTATTTTAAGCTCTGATTTGCATGGAAATGGAGTAGGATTTAGTCTTTTATTGAGACAAATCGGCACGTTTATGGAAAAGTCACAAATCAGAGGGTACAAGGGCTGTTTAGCATATTTGTATAGGAAAACAGGTGTAAAAGGCTCAGAATTAGAAGATACGATTTTAGAGGCAAGATTAGAGTGTCGTTCGACCAAGAGAGCTTGTTCGACCAACATCACTTTGGTCAAACAGAGGAGGCCAAGTCGAGCAGATTGTACAGACACGTCCAGAGAGGTAGCTCGACTTGGAGGTGTTGCTCGACCAACATCGGCTTGGTCGAGCAAATGAATAGAGGTCAAACAAAGTGAACAAAACTACAGAAAGTTTGTTCGACTTTAAGGTGTTGCTCGACAACATCAATTTGGTCGAGCAAGAGAAGGCTGATCGAGTAGAATGTCAAAATTATCCAGAGAGCTTGCTCGACCAGTTGCTCGAGTTGGAGGCCATGTTCGACTAGTAAGGCTTGGTGGAACGGTATTTTGCTGCTACTATTTATGGTAATTCTGGATGTCTTTTACTAAATTTGACGTGTGCTTCAAGCAAAGGTCCATCCTAAGCCCATAAGAAGGTCATATGAGTATAAAAGAAGAGCTTTCGCATGAGAAAAACACAAGACAACACACATCTTCCATCATCCACTTACCACAAAACCTACCATCATCCGAATGAATCGGGAGGAGAGGTTCGTTTAGCGAGTCAAGTAAGATCATACCAACTAGCCATGATTGTTCCTAGATCAAACATGGGCTAGAACCACCCCGGTAGTTCTAGGGTTATGAAAGTTTTATGAGTTAATTGAATTTCCACGTGTAAACTTCGTACAAGACTATTTGTGGTTTATTTTATACAAGATTATGCTTTTTCAATTTATACTCACGGTCGTTTTGTGCATCATTAACTGTTATGTAGAGTCTGAATACATCTCTTGGCTATTAATTGAGTGCGTTCACTGTTGGACAGGATTACATGTTATAATTCTAAGTGAAGGGATTCCGAAGTCTTATTAGAACTATCTTTTATAGATAATTGTTAATTGAATCTTATTCGGGTTAATAAGTAGGATAAAGAGTATAACTTTATAGTATCTAAAAAGGGAGAACAAATCAGGTTAGAGTACTAAGTGCACGGGAAATAATTGATTATGATAGTACCTAGAAAGGGGGGTGAAGTATATCTCTTGCTCCGAGGATATTAACACGTGTCATACCCTTGCTTACTTGTATCTATAGAGTACGCTTGCATGGTTTAGTGATGCGTCCATAAACCACAAGGAAGACTCGGACATCAACACATGAAAAGGAAATTAATAAGTAAAACTGGATGAACTGAAGAACTACTCTATTACTTGGTCACAACCGAATTTTCTCTATTGCTTAATTATTACTTTGTTATTTCGATTATATGTTATTTAGTTTCATAACCAAAGCAAATATAGTTTTTCAAACTAATCTTAGTTAATTAGAATATAATTAAATTGATAATCATCAGTCCCTTGTGTTCGATAATCACTTTGTTGTCTATCAGAACTACAATTGATATCCTTTACACTTGAGGATAATTTTGTGTATTGAGAAAACGCTCATCAAGTTCTTGGTGCCATTGTCGGGGACGGCATAGATTATTAGTTTATTATTTCTAGTTAAATTGAGATTATTATTCTTGTTTTCAATTTCTAACTCTTATTTTTCTTAGGTGTATGCTCACAAGATCAAAGAAAGGTGAATTAGAGCCATATAATCCAGAGATCGGAGCATCGTCGAGGAAGAAAAAGTAGAAGAATAAGAACAAGAAAGTAGATCCAACTAAAGCTCTTGATTTAGGAGCTGAAGTTGACGTTCTGAATTCACAAACGATTGATGCTGCAACCGAAGATAATTTGGAAGTAGAGACAGTCAACATGGCAGTGAATCCTGATAAACTTGCCATCCGTGAAGTCTTTAAGAACAACTGAGGGGACAATGCTGGGTTGTTAGGAGCAAGAGGGACCGGAGCCGATTTCGATTTACACCTTGTATTTATCACCATGATTGAAAGGAGTCCCTTCTCTGGGGGAACATTCGAAGATCCTCAGCAATATCTGAATAAGTTCCTTGGGTATGCAAGTACACAAAAAGATGCAGGAGCTCATGAGGATACGAGGAAGATCATATTATTTAAGTTCTCGCTGAATGAAAAGGCAAGAGATTGGTACGATTATCTTGATGCTGCGGAATGTGATACATGGGAGAAGTTGAAAGTAAAATTCTTGGAGTGATACATGCCACCTTCAAAGGTGTTCAAGATGAAGCAAGAAATCAATCAATTTACTATCCATGTTAATGAGAAGTTTCATGAAGCTTGGGACAGGTTCAAGGACATGATTCGTAAGTATCCACAGTATGGGTTACCTAGGCTCAATATATCAGTATATTCTACAATGGGTTAGATTACGACTCTCAAGTGTTACTTGATGCTTCTTCTAATGAGCATTGCTTACGAAGTCACCCATTGAGGCCGAGAAGCTTTTCGAGGATATTTCGATGAACTCAAGGGATTGGCCGACTGATAGAGTGAGAGGCACTTATGTTCTTTATAAAGTAGCACAAATTGAGCACACTATGGTGAAGTCAGGAAGAGATGATGAGATCGTCTCTAGCTTGGCTAATATTAGTAAGCTACTAGAGTCTCAACAAAAGCAGATCATTGATTTATCTCAGAGAGTACCAATGATGCAGCAGAATGGTGGCTATGAAAGAGTTAGCCAAGAGGAGATCGAAGAGGCAAACTGGGCCATGGGTCAAGTATTCAAGGAACTAGGTACCCAAATCAAAGAAACCAAAATTATCAGGAAATTACAACAACCATGGTCCCCCGAGTAATTACCAACAACCAAGGAGGCCGGAGTTTTCATGGAGCAATCCAAACAATGCGATGCAGCCTCCTATCGATGTTGATCCGAGAGCTAAGGTGGAAGAAGGAAAGCCGGGCTTTGAGGATACGATGAACAGGTACATGGCGAGGAATGATGCAAGAGTAGACTGTCTTGTGGCCAAGTTAGAGAAGAAGATTGATGATAATCATAAGGACTTGTCTATGCAAGTGGAAGACCTCACGTTGTTGATGGGGGAGATGGCTGGGAATGTAAACAAATTGACTCAAACTATTAAGAAGGGGAAGTTTCCATCTCAAAGTATTGAGAATCCAAAGTCTTGGCATGCCATCACATTGAGGTCGGGAATGCAATATGAAGGTCTGATGCTGCCGGTGAGTCAAATCGAAGGAAACAGAGCAGTTGCTTGACCAGACTGGTGTTGTTCGATTAGACCATTTGATCGAGCAGAGGTCGAACAACTTCTGATGAAACAGAATTACGATACTCTATTTTCTGACCATCCATTCAACCAGCACAATACCGTTCGACCAGACCATCTAGGTCGAACAGAAGTAGTATGACGAGACCTCACGATCAGGAAAACTGTTCGACCAAACCACCTTGGTCGGGCAGAGGTCGAGAAACATGTTCAGGAGCAGAGTATGCGATCAGACAGGTTATTCGACCAAACAACTTAAGTCAAATGGAGGTTGAGCAACACAACTCAGAGTCCGAATCGATACTGAATGCGACAACTGCTGATCAGAACACTCTAGCTACATCTCAAGATTAGAATACCAAGCTTACAGCAGTAGAAAAGAAGTGGGAAAGAGCCGAGAAAGATAAAGCAGAGAAGGTTGAATGTGATGAGTGGGGGATTCCCAAAACAAAGATACCTCCGCCATTTCCTCTCAAGCTAGTTAAGAAGGGATTAGAGGAAAAGTTCAAGAAGTTTTTTGTGTTTATAAACAAAATAATCTTGAACATTCCTTTCTCTAAAGCAATATTGGAGATGTCGTATTATGCCCGCTTTCTGAAGGATATTCTTTTGAAGAAGAGAAGCTTGAACGGAATCGAAATGATGAGTTTGTCTGAGAACTGCATCTCGATCATACAAAGAAAGCTGCCAGCTAAGCTAAAGGATCCAAAAAGCTTCACAATTTTATGTGAAATTGGAAAGGGGCCAGCATGTCGAGCATTGTGTGATCTTGGGGCAAGCATCAACTTGATGCCGTTGTCCACTTTTAAAAGGCTTGGTTTGGGGGAGTTAACTCCCACAACAGTTGCTTTGCAGCTAGCGGATAGATTTATGACCTTTCCTAAAGGTGTGATCGAAGATGTTCTAGTCAAAGTTGAAAAGCTTGTCTTTCCTGTGGACTTTCTTGTGCTTGAGATGGAAGACGACAAGGATAATACTACCCTGATCTTAGGGAGACCATTCCTTGCGACTACTGGAGCTATGATAGATGTGCAAAAGGGTGAGCCACGGTTGAGGATGGATAAAGAAGAGGTTTTGTTTAACTTGGATAAAGCAATGAAGATGCCGATGGAGATGTAGTGTAACAATATTGATGTGGTGGAGGAGATCGTTAATGAAGACATGTCTTTGGTTCTCTCTAAAAATCCTCTAGAGACATGCTTGATGGAGTTTCTTACTTTTCCCACTACGGAGCTATATGAACTCTCCAATGAGGTATGTATCGAATTTCTTGAAAACTTTCTTGCTTTGGGTGATGACAGGTATGAAGTGCAAAAGACAAAGGTTGAAGAGGTCAAGTGGACTAGGAAGTACTTACCTTTGGACATGGAGAGTGCACCTCAAGAAGAAAAGAAGGAGGAGTTGAAACCGCTATCGGAACACTTGAAGTATGCTTATCTTGGTAACAATAATAAATATCTGGTAATTGTAACTTATTCTCTTGATGATGATCAACTTGAGGAATTGTTGGATGTTCTTAGGAAGTATAAGTCTGCGATAGGATGGTCTCTTGACGATTTAAAAGGTATTAGTCCTTCATATTGCATGCATAGAATAAGATTATTAGATGAAGCCAAGAGTAGCATTCAGAATCAGCGGAGGGTTAACCCCATTATTCAAAAAGTGATTAGGAAGCAAATCCTAACGTGGCTAGATGCTGGGATTATATATCCCGTTAGTTATAGTCCCACGTGAGTCCATTGCATGTTGTAGCTAAGAAAAGGGGTATGACTATAGTGAAGGCCGAGGATGGTGAAACTTTAGCCACTAGGATACCTATGGGATGGCTTGTGTGTACGGATTACAGGAAATTGAATGAAAATACATGCAAATACCATTTTCCCCTTCCTTTCATGGATCAAATGCTTGATCGTCTTGCAGGGTATGAGTATTATTGTTTCTTGGATGGGTACTCGGGCTATAATCAAATCATGATTTCACCCGAGGATCAGGAAAATATGACTTTTACTTGCCCTTATGGAACTTTTGCCTTTAGAAAGATGTCTTTTGGATTATGTAATGCGCCTGCTACATTTCAGCGTTGCATGATGACCATATTTGATGGGTTGATAGAAAAGATCATAGAGGTGTTTATGGACAATTTTTTTGTGTTTGGTTCCTCTTTCGATGTTTGTTTATCTAACCTTGCTACTGTTTTGAAGAGATGCCAAGAAACTAATCTTGTCTTGAATTGGGAGAAGTGCCACTTCATGGTAAGAGATGGGGTTATTCTTGGTCACCATATTTTGGCCAAGGGATTGCAGATAGATAAAACAAAGGTGGTGGCGATCGAGAAGCATCCACTGCCTACGAAGAGTGCGGTCTTTCATTAGACACGCTAAATTTTATAGAAGATTCATAAAAGACTTCTCGAAATACTCCAAGCCCTTATCTCATTTACTTGAAAAGGATATTGTTCATTTTATTTTTGATGAAGAGTGTCTAATAGCTTTTCAGGTTTTGAAAGAGGCGCTTATTACTGCACCTATCTTGATCACACCGGATTGGACTCAGCCATTTATACTTATGTGATGCGAGTGATTTATCACTTAGAGTGGTGCTTGTGCAGTTGAGGAAAAAGAAGTTTTGCGCCATTTACTATGTGAGTAAAACTTTCGATGCGGCACAAAAGAACTACACGGTGACTGAAAAGGAGTTTCTTGTTGTGGTGTACACATTCAATAAGTTTCGACAGTATTTGATTGGCATGAAGACTATAGTGTACACGAATCATTCTACGATTCGGCACTTGATGGAGAAGAAGAAAACGAAGCCAAGGATCATTAGATGGATTCTTCTTCTGCAAGAATTCGATATGGAGATTCGAGATAAGAAAGGTACGGAAAACATTTTGGCGGATCACCTATCAAGGTTGGAGATAATGGAGCATTGTGATGATTCTTTCGATTATATAGAAGAGATGTTCCCTGATGAGAAGATCATGGTGGTGTTTGTTGAAGGAGCTGAAAGAGCATGTGTAGTGGTTGCCCAAGGAATGGATCCATGGTATGCGGATTATGTAAATTACATTGCCATAGGTAAAATTCCAAGAGATCTCAACTGATATCAACTTGTGAAATTTAAGAGGGATGTTGAGACTTTCATATGGTATGATGCGTTTGTTTACAAGATATGTGCATGTTCCATAGGCTGTAGGTGTGTGCCGGAGATGGAGAGTGTTCTTGATTTTTGTCAGGTACAGCCAAACGGGGGGCACTTCGGGGCTCAAAAGATGGCGGAGAAGGTACTTCAATCTGCTCTTTATTGGCCTACCTTGTTTAAATATTATGCAACCTATGTTGCGACATGCGATAGATGTCAAAAGATGGGGAACATAAGTCAGAGAGATGAGATGCCACTTCAGCCGAGCATTGTTGTTGGGATCTTCGATGTATGGGGGATCGATTTCATGGCGCCTTTTCCTTCATCTAATGGATCTCTTTACATTCTTCTAGCAGTGGATTATGTTTCTAAGTGGGTGAAAGCCTTTCCTACTCACCGGAATGATTCAAGGACTGTTTTGTCTTTCTGAAGAAATATATCTTTGCCCGTTATGGAGTTCCTAGAGCACTAGTGAGTGATAGAGGGTCTCACTTCGTCAACAAACTTTTTGAAAAGGTGCTTAAGGATTATGGAGTCAAGCATAGGGTTACTATACCCTATCACCCTCAAGTGAATGGGCAAGCTGAAGTCTCCAACCGACAAGTGAAGCAAATTTTAGAGAAGGTAGTCAGAACCAATAGGAAGGATTAGGCTATGAAGCTAAATAATGTTTTATGGGGGTTCCGGACTCCTTATAAGATGGTGTTTGATATGTCGCCGTGCCAAATTATCTATGGGAAGCCGTGCCACTTGTCTGCAGAGATTCAGCACAAAGTTTATTGGGCATTGATGAGTTTGAACTTGTCTTTAAATGATCAAAAGGAGTTGAGGATAACTCATATTAATCAATTGGATGAGTTCTGAAATCAAGCTTACAAGAACTCTGAGATCTACAAAGAGAGAATGAAGAAATGGCATGATTCGAAGATCTCGTACAAGGAGTTCAAGCAAGTTGATGAGGTATTACTTTTTAACTCTCGTTTGAAGCTCTTCACAGGGAAATTGAAATCGAAGTGGACGGGTTCGTTAATTATTCATAGAGCCTGTAGAGGGGGAGTTTTGAGCTTATGGACAAAGATGGAGACATAATCACGGCGAATGGGCATCGTTTGAAGCATTACAAGTCACTTGATGATGCTTGCATCATCTTTTATGATACCTTGCATAAGATTAGTATCGTCGTGACTCTCCGACGTTAAACATGAGCGCCTGTTGGAGGTTTCTCTCCCGTTTTATTGCTTTAATTTCATTGATGTGAGTAAGAAATTTTTATATTTGACGTGCTTATCATTCGAAAATTACATTTCTTTACAAACTTAGTTTCGACTATTGTTTCTACTAAGTTTGGGGGTGTGATGTACTTACCTCATCATAGCGCGGAGAATATGATATTTTCTTTGTAATGTTTGCTAGAGGAGTTGATTTTTTGTGGTATATTAAAACTTTAGCCAGTTTTGATGCATCGATTTTTTTGCAATTTGCCTAGTGTTTAGTGGTGTGTTGCTTTTTAGTGTAATTGTGGAGTTACACCTGAAGTTATATAGTTTTTAAGAGTCTCTCTAGCATAATCTTTGGATATCTTGATACTTGATATTGTCCTAGAGTTGAATGATGCAGGGAAACACAAGAAGGGCACGAAGTTTAATAGTTCAAGAGTTGTTCGACCTTCAGGTGAGCCATTCGACCAAGGCTATTTGATTGAGCAATGGTCAAACGAAATGTAAAATTCTTCCAGAAAGGTTGTTCGACTTTAACCTTGCAGCTCGACCAAAAGGCTGGAGTCGAGCAAAGGTCGAACAAAGTGACCAAAACTTACAGAGACTTTATTTGACCAAATAGTAGTTGCTCGACCAGGAGTGTGAAGTCGAACAATAATCGAGCAAAACATAGAAGTATAGGGGGCACGACGAGGTAGGTTACTCAACTTCCGGCACCTGTTCGACCAACAAAATTAGGTCGAACGGAGGTCGAGCAAAATGCACAAAATGCCCAGGAAGGTTGTTCGACCTTGACCATGTTGTTCAATGCAGGAGTCTAAGTCGAGCGGCGGTCGAGCAAAATGTAAAAAACTTACAGAGACTTTGTTCGACTAAGCATAGGTTGTTCGACCAAGACTTGAGGTCAAATGAAAGTTGATCAAATCAGGGAAAAATAGAGACCCGATTACTTGAGTTGCTCGACTTCCACATGCTGTTCGACCACAAAATGAAAGTTGAACGGAGGTCGAGCTAGGCGATTTCAAGGGTCAGATATGGGTCGTTTGACTTACAGACCTTGTTCAACCACCCCTCACAAGTCGAACGGCAGTCGAACGGAGTCAGGAGCAGTTTAAAAAAGGTAAAATTTCATTCCGTTCAACACAAAACCGTCAACCTTTCTCGAGCACCATTTCAAAACCGTAAGTTCTTCCTCTTAACCTCTTTTCTACTTCTAAATTTGTCTTCCCACACACTTCACATCCAAATTCGAGGGTTTACAAGATCCAAGCTCGAGTTTTAATTCGAATTTTTGTGGAAAATTTTGCTCTTGTTCACCACACGTGCACCATGTTCGGAAAAGGTATGTGTTCTTTCACTATTGATTCTCGAATTTCAGTGGTTTGATTGTTCAAGAATTGGTAAATGGAGTTCACTTAGTTTGGGTTGGTTTGATTGTTAAATTGCTTGAGTTTTTATCTAACATTGCATTCGAATTTTTCTTGAATTGTGCATCGTTGAATTGTGTAATATTCGTGAAATTAATATTGTATGAAGCATGGGCTCGAGTTCATTTTCGAATTATGCATATGGGTTCATTGAATTTGGGTGATTTTATGGTGCAATTGAGGGTAGAAGTTAGGCATGTTAAAGTGTTTACTTGGTGAAATTTAGATTTGATTTGATATTATGTTTGTGTGGAGTAGTGTTAGATTAAATTTATCTTGATATTCTTGATAGAAAGTGTGGGTTTAGAGTTCAACTGTGGTTGATAGACACTTGAAATTGAGTTGAATTGGATACATGAATTTGAAGTCTTGAGTAGGATTCCGGTTAGACATTGGCTTGGTAATGTTCATCTCTTTTTGTTGCATATTGAAGTATAACTTTTGTAGGAAAAGAGAATGCTTCTTCTTCGAAGAGGAAAGGAAATAGGTCACCTCCATTAGGGAAGTTAGTCAAGAAAATCAAGATAAAAGGAGGCCAGTGGATTTTGGGATCAAGATTGGCGATTGGGAAGAGAAACGAGAGCTGTGGAATGCAATCTCTCAAAAGATCAGAAGGACTAGGTACCAAGATGATCGTGCCATGATGGACATGAACATCATCAACAACATTCGTTGGATGTTTAATCAAGCCGGCATAGCAAGGTTCGTGGAGATGAAGAGGGAGACTTACTTTTACATTACTGTGGAGGTTTTATGCACGCTGACAATTGAGCATGGTGATGGATATCTTTCGTATGTATTCAGATGCAAATAGGTGGTCAGGAGCAGACTATATGGGCTCGGGAGTTTAATGAGATAATTGGCTGTGAGAACATGGCTGGAACAGAGAGTGATGACTTCAAGTCGAACGAGTTTTGGAGAGCTATAATGGGGAGGCAAGAGGATTATAATTCCAATACTTCGAAGGTTGCCTTCATTCGCAAATCCGTGATTGCTTACATGGACCAGGTTTTGGGAAACACGCTATTTGCAAAATCCGAAGGAAGCTGTATTCCAAGAGGAGAGCTCTATATCTTATAGTGCATGTTCAATTGAGTTCGCTTCAATGTAGCAGCCTACTTTTTCCATCAGCTTTACAAGTTCACCACGCATGGATTTCAGAGAGTAAACATCGGAGTGCTGATCACCATTATAACAGAGTATTACAGGGTTGACTTGAGTAGGTATGCTCCTATTCGAGGTGATCCGAACTTGATCTTGACATCATGTGTCAGGATGGGGCTTATTGAGTGAGTGGATGATACTTAGATGTTCATCCGAGGGAAGAAGCCTCGAACACTTCAGTTTTCGTTGGTGATAGCTGACCTAATCTCTGTGAGGAACAACAATAATTTGTTGATGAACACTACGGCGCACAAAGTGATCTCGGAGACATGTTTGGGAAGAGGAAATTGGTGATTGCTAGCTGAGTTGCATGAGCATGGAATCAGCTTGGATGAGGACATGATTTTGATCAGAGACCCGGCTGATTTTGAAAAGGAGGAGCCACAACCACCACCTGCTTTTGATTATCAGGAGGATATGCCTCCGGCGCAGCCTCAACAGCTACTTGAGCAGGAGTTTTTCGAGCCACAGCCACAGCCGCAGCCACAACAAGACTATTGGGTGGCCCAGGATCAGTTTTATCGGGAGCAATTTTGATTAATGTACGAGCATTTCGCCACACTCAATGCGAACCAGCAAGAAACAAACAGAAAATTGTCGCTTGCTAATGCTAACTATGTTGCGCTCAACACGCGTTATGATGCGATGGTTGGACGGTTGACGCAGATGCAGGATCATGGACACATGATGGATAGGAATCTCACTGCTCTTCATAGAGATGTGGACCGGTTGCGGTTGGAGATGGGAGATGATAATGATGAGGAGGGTTCGGATGATGATGATGCTCCGGAGGAGTAATGAGCGTCAAGTTATTTTATTCTCTTCTGATTCTTCTCATCCCCATTCTCTTTTACACTTTATAGGTGCAAGCTTGAGTGTTGTGGGTGTAGTTATGATTCATGTGTGAGTGATATTTATTTGATAGTGATGATGATTGAATGTTGGATGTTATGTTCTTGGGGATTGTTTAGTGATGAAGATTCATGATATGTATGGGCTCTTATTTTGATGCATGTTGATGTTAATGACGAGCATGTTCTATTTGTACTTGTAGTTCATAGAAAATTGATGTTGATTGCATACTTTGAAGAGTGCTTAGGATTCTATTAACCTTGTGAGGATTTGAGCCTTCTGATCGTTTATTCTTGAGAGTTGTTTGTATACTCGTATTCTAGAACTTGACTTGGAGTCTTGTGTGAAATCTATAACTGATAGATGCTAGGAAATGATCTTAGGCCATTATTTTTCATTGAGTTACTTAGCCAAATTTATCTTACCCTATTATATGATTATCATTGTAAGCCCTTTTGAGCCTTTAAGCTTTTCTTCGGCAATCCTTGATAATGAGTCGTTTACCTATTGAGCCTTGAACACCTATTACTAGAAAAGAGTGGAGGTAGGCGAATGCTCTATGAAGTTTTGAAAAGGAATAGAAGGAGAAATTTGGTGAAAGCAAAATCGAGAGACAAGAGGTTAAATCTTGCGAGGGATAGTGCCTGAAACCAGAATCCCAAATACTAGAGAGGATAGTGCCCAAAACTGGTACCCTTATACTTGAAGAACACCGGAATTGGTATTTTACTGTGGAAAAGAAGTAGATCCAAGAAAAGATGAAGGAATGGTGTATAAACGTGATCGTTAAGACGAAGAAGTAAAGAATGGAGCAATTGAAAAGCAATATACCAAGGTAATTCTTTACTAGTAAAGTTAGCCACTTATCTATATTCTTCCAACTTTACCAAAGAGCCAACATTACAACCTTTAAGCAAGTCCTTTGTGATCCTAGTATTGAGTCGATTATGGATAGATTTTTTAGACCTTTGTCAAGCTTATGGTTACGCGAGTATATGAATTGAAATTGAGTGTTGATACTAACCATAAGGTGTACATCTTTTACACTTGATTGAGAGAGAGTAAATATTTACCGGTGAGTAAGATGACTTAGCACTCGTAGAAGTATTGTGATTAATTGATATTTTTATGTGAATGAAAGATATGATGGTTGCATGTTTTGAGTTGATATAATTGCATGTGTTAGGATATGTTGCGCTTGATCTTGTGATTACACTCTCTGGATTTGTTTGATTTTTGTTGCCTCGGGACGAGCAACATGTAAGTTTGGGGGTTTGATGAGAGTGTAAATTCACATATTTTAAGATTTTTGTGGAAATGGAGTACGATTTAGTCTTTTATTGAGACTAATAGGCACGTTAATGGAAAAGTCACGAATCAGAGAGTACAAGGGTTGTTTGAGCATATTTGTATAGGAAAACAGATGTAAAAGGCTCGAAATTGGAAGATACGATTTTAGAGGCAAGATTCGAGTGTCATTTGACCAATATCACTTTGGTCGAATAGAGGAGGCCAAGTCGAGCAGATTGTACAGACCCGTCCAGAGAGGTAGCTCGACTTGGAGGTGTTGATCGATCAACATCTGCTTGGTCGAGCAGATGAACAGAGGTCGAGCAAAGTGAACAAAACTTACAGAAAGTTTGTTCGACTTGAATGTGTTGCTCGACCAACATCAATTTGGTCGAGCAAGAGAAGGCTGGTCGAGCAAAATGTCAAAATTATCCAGAGAGCTTGCTCGACCAGTTGCTCAAGTTGGAGGCCGTATTCGACCAGTCAGGCTTGGTCGAATGGTATTTCGCTACTACTATTATGGTAATTCCGAATGTCTTTTACTAAATTTGACGTGTGCTTCAAGCAAAGGCCCATCCTAAGCCCATAAAGAGGTCCTATGAGTATAAAAGAAGAGCTTTCGCAGTAGAAAAACACAAGACAACACATATCTTCCATCATCCACCTACCACAAAACCCTACCATCATCCGAATGAGTCGGGAGAAGAGGTTCGTCTGGCGAGTCAAGTAAGATCATACCAACTAGCCATGATTATTCCTAGATCAATCATGGGCTAGAACCATTCCGGTAGTTATAGGGTTAATAAAGTTTTATGAGTTAATTGAATTTCCATGTGTAAACTCTGTACACCACTACTTGTGGTTTATTTTATATAAGATTATGCTTTTTCAATTCATACTCACGGTCATTTTGTGCATCATTAACCGTTATGTAGAGTCTGAATACATTTCTTAATTATTGATTGAGTGCGTTCACCGTTGAGCAGGATTACATGTTATAATTCTAAGTGAAGGGATTCCGAAGTCTTATTAGATTTATCTTATATAGATACTTGTTAATTGAATCTTATTCGGGTTAATAAGTAGGATAAAGAGTATAACTTTATAGTACCTATAAAGGGAGATCAAATCGGGTTAGAGTACTAAGTGCACGAGAAATAATTGATTATGATAGTACCTAGAAAGGGGGGTGAAGTAAATCTCTTGCTCCGAGGATATTCACATGTGTCATACGCTTGCTTACTTGTGTCTATAGAGTATGCTTGCATGGTTTAGTGATGCGTCTATAAACCACAAGGCAGAGTCAGACATCAACACATGGAAAGGAAATTAATAAGTAAAAATGGATGACCTGAAGAACTACTCTATTACTTACTTGATCACAACCGAATTTTCTCCATTGCTTAATTATTTACTTTGCTATTTCGATTATATGTTATTTAGTTTCATAAGCAAACCAAATGCAATTTGCCAAACTAACTTAGTTAATTATAATAATTAAATTGATAATCATCCGTCCCTTGTGTTCGATATTCACTTGGTTGCCTATCAAAACTACAATTGATATTCTTTACACTTGGGGATAATTTTGTGTGTTGAGAAAACGTTCATCAAAGATCATATTATCGATTTTCTTATAAAGTATAAACAGATGTTCACAACCGATATAGATGGGGATTCTCTATCGGGATGATTGTAGTGTGATTTTATATTAGTTTGTCTTGACTATAAAATCACATTAGTGCACTTTGTGTGTATTGTGTAGGACCGCTTGAGATCGTTCGACTTATACTGACTACCTAAGAGAACTTGATCTCAGTTATTATGGATGTTCGTGCTCTTAATCCCTATACAATAACCTCGACACGTAAGACAATATGTATTTCTTTGATTCATCAATGGGTGAGATTTACATGTAATTAAATCAACAAACTCGGTTAGTTGACAAATAGTGTTATTCCTATGGTGTGCTGTTGATTGTAGAAGGAATCCGTGTCCGATATAGGTTGATGATGTCCCCTTGAGGAGCTCATAAGGATTATCATGTAAACCCTGCAGGTGAATTTATTCCAGCATGATAATGGGGTTGAGTGGTACTACTCTCGGATGAGATATTAATTAATGGAGTTGTCAGTAACTTAATTAATTAATGGTCATTGTATATCTTTAACATGGGAAGACTAACGGGCTCATAATAAGAAGGAGCCCATAACGTAATTATGGAATTAGAACGGTAGTGCAGTAATAATATTTTAGTGGTATATATTATTATTGTTGGACTTAAGTATAAGCTTTGGGCTAAGCTTGGATACTTAAGCCCAATGGAGGCCCAACTCTAATTTCTCCACTTGGTCCCTGTTGTAGCCCATATATAATTCATCTCAACTGTTCGGAAACTCTAATCAACTGAAAAGTAATTCATGTCTAACACTGTAAGGAGGGTGAGAGAACAACATATTGAGAAGATCTTGAAGATCCTCGCCCACACGACATCGAGATTGGACTTGGGAATACAGCAGAAGATCGGAAGGTTGTTTGTTGCTGCTATTCATCAACTTTCATAATTTTTCTAAAATCTTGTAGAACTCAGAACTGGACGTATGATACCTTGTTGGAAAACCAATGAAGAGTGTATCGTTTTGGCGTATAGATGACATAAATCAGTGATAAGATGAGAGAGTTATGCCCGAAACGGTGATGTTGCGCAGGCTGCCAGTGGGAATTCATCTTCTTCTACAACATACCCTGGTGAAAGGTAATACTTTTCTATGTTTCTTGCTTCGGTTTCGCGGTGAAGCATGAAATGTTATGTTAGGGTTTATGTCAAAGGTGAAAGGGTTTAGGTATTCATGTTATGCTAGTATACCATATTCAGATACCATATACTTGTGTCAAACGTGGGCTAGTGTTTATAAATTATTGTTTCTTATTGAATACTCTATACGTTTGACAGCATTCGACGAAAATTTGATAATCTGAAAATTTTTGAAAATTTGATAATCTGGAAATTTTTGAAAATTTGATAATCTGGATATTTTCGAAAATTTGATAATTTGGAAATTTTTAAAAATTTGATAATCTGTATATTTTTAAAAATTTGATATTCTGGAAATTTTAAAATTTTGATAATCTGGATAATTTCAAAATTTTGATAATCTAAAGTTTTTTCGAAAATTTGATAATCTGGAAGTTTTTGAAAATTTGATAATCTAGAAATTTTTAAAAATTTGATAATCTGGTCGATATTGATAATTTCGATAATCTGGACAATATCAATAGTTTCGAAAATTTGATAATCTGGAAATTTTTCAAAAATTTGATAATATGCTCGATATCGATGATTTCGATAGTCTCAATAATATCGATGGTCGATATCGTTATTTTTGAAAATTTGATAATCTGGAGATTTTCAAAAATTTGATAATCTGGAGGTCGTTGCCCATATTTATGCTTGGTGGCGAACAATCGAATTCGCTGATATATAGCTATTCATAATTGATTTAAATAATTGATTATTGTTATATATGTTATGCATGATTCTCTGTGATTTACTGTCTTATTGCCTTAATAGGAGTCTTCCTCCCCATCGAATGAGTTTATTCATGGATTGCTAGAACAAACTTCTTTGAATAATTATTATTTATAACGCGATGCACATGAACTTGCGCGTTGGCTATAGTGTCTTCCTCCTCATCGGATGAGTTTATTTACGGATCACTGTACAAACTTATAATTGATGACTGTAGGATGTTATCCGAGCACGTGTGTACTTCTCCATCTATAAGGCACATAAGCTTGCGGAATGGACTTGGGGTCAAATAATGGTGTACATGTTGATGCAAATAATAAGCATCCTCCCCATCGGTGTCACTGCTTTTATTTACATGGCTAAAGAGGAACCAACTATTAATTATGTTGTCATGAGGTTAGGTTGACAAATGAAATTAATGGGTAAAACCTTCTCTTGTAAATATTCGTGTTTGTATATGTATATACTATCGTGACATGCAAATTCGCGGTGCTTGAGATGTCAGTGAATTTTATTTTATATTATTTTGAGAGAATCAATATAAATGGATAAATTTAAAGATTTGATCGGTATATTTATGTGATTCTCTATATTTTTGAATGATTTTATTTCACTTATTGTTTACTAAAAGAAAACATATTTATTGGTCCAAAATTAGATGATTAGAAAAGAATCTTGGTTTCGATTTTTACTGCTTAGGAAAACATATGTGTTCTCACTAAATATGTCTTATGATGCCTATTTAAGTCTCTAGTGTAGAGATGAGATGTTCATAGAAATATGATTGTCTCATGCGAATCTTCGGATACTTGCGTAAGTTTGAAGGGCAAGAGGTCATGGTTAATTTGATGAATGAATGGGAAATACTTGGAGTAGAAATTGAAAGGAAAACCTAGATCAATTCATTCTTCATAGTTTGCCTAGGTGTTTTGAGTAAGTTCTGCCTGAAATACAGGAGGTTGTATATGGTAGAGAACTTCTGATAAACATGTGGCAAAGGAAATCCATTTTCATCAAGGTATGAACAAGGATAGTATCTCATTCACTAGTCGTTGAAGCATGATTAGTTATGACATCTATTGACACGTTGTGTGTAGATACCGGAATCACTAAAAGCCTGCAAGTGATGATGAGATAATTGAGTACATGGGTAAGCTACGAAAGTAGTGGTTGTTGCAGTGGGAGTTGTTTATTTATCTTACGATATGAATAAATGTTTGATTTTGAGAAATTGTCTTTACGTACGTTTTCATAGAAAGAATTTCATTTCATTTTCTATGAATTTACGGATGGATACTCCATTTCATTTAAATGACATGGTCATAGTAATGAAGGATGGAGTTATAATCTGTTATGGTACATTGGTGATAATTTGTACACTCTTAAATCTTTTTATCCCACGGATGCAACAAATAGTAATTAATAACACATCTTATAATCTTAGTAAGAGAAAGGAACCTTCGGAGATGAACTAAACATACTTTTGGCATCTAAAACTAGATCAATTTTATTTGAGTAGGATTCAAAGGTTGATAGTCGATGGACCGTAGGGTTTATCTGAAGTGGAAACAATCTGACTTGCGAGTCTTGCTTGGAAGTAAAATGATTAAAGGCCTTTCAAGGCAAAAGGGGTATAGAGTCATGTAAAGATATGTTGGAATAGTTCATACTGATTTAAGCAGTCCTAAGACTATCCCGACAGAGGTGGACATTACGACTTAATCATGGTGGCGAGTACCTCTTGGGATAGTTTAGGAGCTATTTATCAGAGGATGAGATTAAAATCTCAAGTAGTCTACACCAGGGATACCCCAGCTGAATGGTGTGGCAGAAAGAAGGAATAAGACTCTTATGAAAAAGGTTAGATAGATGATGAGTCATTTGGAATAATTAAATTCATTTTATGAGTATGCCCTAGAAACAGCATGTCGTATTACGTTTGTCTGTTTGTGGGATATCCTAGAAAAATGAACGGTTGTTTATTTATTAGTCCAAAAGATCGAAGAGTGATTATTAACACAAACACTATATTTTTAGAAAAGGACAATGAAATAAATCACAAACCTATGTATAAGTTGTTCTAAAGGATAGTGAGAGGGAAAACACAAAGTATTAGTACCAATTGTACAAGAGGGGATACCACAAGGTAAACTGCAACGCGTGATATATCTGATACACAATTTTGTGTGGCGCTTTATCGTAGTGGGAAGGTTGTTCTACAACCTGATAAAGTATATATTTTGGGAGATTCGTGAGACTTGGTCCCTAGTAAACATGGAGTTGACCCACGGATACGACGAAGCACTATAAGATAGAAATGTAGAATCTTAGCAAAGTGTAATGAATTCTGAAATAGAATCTATGGATTCTTAATTAGATTTGGGAACTTATAGAACCATAATATGGTGTAAAAGCCGTTGGAAGTGGTCATGCAAAATAAAAGGGGACCAAATTGTAAGGTGAAAACTTTGGAAGTAAAGCTTGTTGCGAAAAGGCACACTCAGAAAGAAAGGGTTCGATTATGAGGAAACTTGTTCGCCGGTGGCTATGCCTATGTTGATCCGGATTCTTTTATTTGTTGCTAATCATATTGATTATGAGGAATAGCAAATAGATGTCAAGACAGCTTTCCTGATTGGAAGTCTTGAAGAAAACGTCTACGTGAAGCAACCAGAGTGATTCATTGCAAAGGGCTAAGATCATTTTGATTGTAAGCTTAAAGGTGTCCATCGATGGACTAAAGCAAGCTTCAAGATCATGAAACATCCGATATGATGAGGAAATCCAGGCATATGGATTTATTCAATGCGGGGATGTGTCTTGTGTATTGAAAAGAGTGACGAAAACGTGGTGGTATTTCTTGTACTGTACATAGATGATATATTGCTCATTGGAGACAATAAAAGAGTATTATCGGGTGTATGGGTATGGTTGATAAAGTAGTATGAAATGAAGGACTTAAGAGAAGCAAAATATATCATTTTGATCACGGTAATACGGATCACAAGAAAGGATATTATGTTTGTCTCAAGTTTCATGAAATGATACAATCCCTACTTGTTTTAGCATGCGATTTTATCTAAGAAATTGTGTCTTAGGACACAAAAGAAGATAAAGGAGATGGAAGTGGCTCTTTATTCTTAGGCGAATAAGAAAGTTTAATCTAAGGAATGCTATGCACGAGATTGGATATCTATTTGCCGAAGGCATGGTTAGTGAGTATCAAGGTAACCCGAAACAAGAATGATGAATTGTGGTAAGACATATACTTATGTACCTAAAAAGGACTAGAAATTATATGTGGACTCACCGAACAGATTCACTGCTTCTTATGGGTTACATAGATTCAAATTTTTCAAATCAGATAGGGACGACAGTAAATCCACCTCAAAGGTTATGTTTTTAATTTTAGGAAGTAGAGTCATAAGATGGAGAAGTATTATATAGAAATATATTTCGGACTCTACCATGAAAAGATGATAAATTGGAGCCTCTGAGGCAGCCAAAGTATTTATATGACTCTAGAAACTTAATGATGGACTTCGAAGTGTTTCTAAGTTTGCCTCTGATTATCACAATTTATTGTGATAATAATGGTGCAGTTGCAAACTTGAAGGAATCACGAGCCCATAAACAATTAAACACATGAAGTGCAAGTACTACCTGTTATGAGAAATCGTATGATGAGGGGAAGGTTGTTGTTGTCAAGATTGCATCGGATGATGACCTAGTAAATCCATTTACAAAGACCTTAAGGCGAGAGCTTTTAATGGTCGTGTAGTGGGAATGGGAACAGATGTATGGCAGAAGACATGACAACATAATCTTTTAGTATAAGTGAGAGATTGTTGGATTGTATACTAAAAGTCTAGCTTTTTGTATGAACAATGTTATAACAATTTATTTGAAATGAAAATCATATGATCAAATGATTGCATCTTATAATTTATTTATATGTCCGATGCAATAGTCCACTTACTTTATACTGTAGATAATATGTTGTGCGACAACATGCAGAAGATCATATTATCGGTTTCCTTATAAAGTATAAACAGATTCTCACAACAGAGATAGACGGGAACTCTCTATCGGGATGGTTGTAGTGTGATTTGGTATTAGTTTGTCTTGACTATAAAATCACATTAGTGCACTTTGTGTGTATTTAGCAAGACCGCTTGAGATCGTTCAACTTATACTGACTATATAGGAGAACTTTATCTTAATTATTATGAATGTTTGTACTCTTAATACCTATACAATAATCTCAACACATAAAGTAATATGTATTTCTTTGATTCATCAATGAATGAGATTTACATGTAATTAAATCAACAAACTCAGTGAGTTGGGAAATAGTGTTGTCTCTATAGTGTGTTGTTGATTGTAGAAGGAATCCGTATCCGATATAGCTTGATAATGTCCCCTTGAGGAGCTCATAAGGATTATCATGTAAAACCTGAAGGTGGATTTATTCCGACATGATAATGAGGTTGAGTGGCACTACTCTCAGATGAGATATTAATTAATGGAGTTGTTAGTAACTTAATTAATTAATGTGCATTGTATATCTTAAACCTGGGGAGAGTAGCGGGCTCACAATAAGAAGGAGCTCATAACGTAATTATGGAATTAGAATATTAGTGCATTAATAGTATTTTAGTGGTATATATTATTATTGTTAGACTTAAGTATAAGCTTTGGGCTAAGCTTGGATACTTATGCCAAATGGAGGCTCAACTCTAATTTCTCCTCCTGGTCCCTGTTGTAGCCCATATATAAGTCATCTCAGCTGTCCGGAAACCCTAATCAACTGAAAAGTAATTCACGCCTAAAACTGTGAGAAGGGTGAGAGAATAATAGATTGAGAAGATCTCGACGATCGTCGCCATACGACGTCGAGATTGGACTTGAGAATACAATAGAAGATCATAAGATTGTTTGCTGCTGCTGTTCGTCAACTTCCATGATTTTTCTAAAATCGTGTAGAACTCATAACTGGACATGTGATACACTTTTAGAAATCGTTTTGGCACATAGATCACGCAAATCGAAGATCAAATGAGAAAGTTATGCCCAAAACGGTGACTCTGCGCAGGCTACCAGCGGGAATTCATCTTCTTCATCAACATACCCTGGTGAAAGGTAATACGTTTCTATGATTCTTGCTTCCGCTGATTTAGCAACGTATAGAACCCTAACGGTTCACGTTAACCAAACGATCGAACGCCAAGTATTTGTCTAAAAATTAATATTACACCATATTAATAAATATTAAATCTTGAAGAAAAAATAAAATATATAAATAATAAGGGTGCACACAGCCTTATGTGCAACCAGTTTTGCATGGAAATGTTTGTCAAATATTATATGAACCACAAAGTTCAACATTGTATGAGATCATCTCACATGAGACAATTTTAATGTTTTCTTAAATAGTTATCACTTTTTATTGAAATACTATCAATTTTCATTAATAATGTTATCACTTTTTATTTATATTACAAATTATTCATAAAATATCACTGCACCACTATTACTTTTCATTAATTCAAGTATGTTTAATTGTTATCACTTTTTATTCGTGAGACGGTTCCACTCATATTCTTAGGATAAATTAAGATACAACAAAACATATATAGCAGCAAATTATTTCTTACGTCTGGGTGTACTTACACCCAAATTTTACTCTTTAATTATGAAATATTATTGTGAAGAGTGATGAAATACTCCCCTGTCTGTTTAAAAGAGACATGATATTTATTTTTTACACGTGAATTAAAAAGTATTACTCCCTCTATCCCAGTTATTTACAGTATAAAAAAATCACTTCATTTAACAACGGAATTTTTAAAACAAATTTCAATCCGTTTGTAATTACAAACGGATTGCCACATTTTTCGTTTAGCAATGGATTCCAACAGATTTATTCTATTTTTACCAATGGAATTATTAGCGACGGATTATCAAAAGAATTATTTACCAATGGAAGTGAATTTTTGTTGCTAAAAATTTACCGACCACCAATTTTCCAACAGATAATTACCAACGGATTTCGTTGTAATTCTTTTGGTAAACTAATTTAACATTAATGAAATTAAGACTTTTTTCAACGGAATATTCCGTTAATGAAATTAAGGCTTTTTAGTAGAATATTTTGTTGGTAAAATTAATTTTTTTGTAGTATTATCTACACTTCTTCACTTCCTTTGAAATTACAAAAGAAGTGTGCATAAATTATCGAGACGAATTGATTATTATTTAATGTGTATTGGATAATTGTATAAGTTGGTATGTGGGCCTCATAATTTATTAGTGAGAGTGTGTAAGTTTCATATATGTATAAAGAACAATGAAAAATTTAAGGAAACGCCGAATATTGAAATTTTTTGTCACTTTTAAGTGGAGGGAGTATTTAACTTCTATATAAACACTATTACTTCTATTCAAATTATGTATTGTAATTTTTTCACTTTTTTGCTTTCAAAGAAATTTTTTTTTTCATTTTTGTTGAGAGCAAAGTATTCTCCTTCCACCATATAGAAAGAATTCACCAAACATTCTGAACAGGAGAATAACTCTTTATTAATATATGTAATACTAATTTGCTTTTTAGAAGAATAAAGTTTTTAGGAATTTTATGATTTAAGGTCTGAAAAATATGTAAATTATCAGTTCGGAGCTTAATTATTTTTTCTATTAATTCGTGACCTAAAATATATATAAAAATATCAATCCAGAGCCTGAATTTATCAAATATTATCTCATATTTTATTAATTTAAGGCCAAAATTCAATCCCCAAATTGATAGTTATACATATTTCAGGTTCCAAATTGATAGAAAAAATAACTCATGTCCCGAATGGATAGTTTACCCATTTTTCATATTGATAAAATTTCTAGTTCTTTTATGATTCATATTCCAAAAGGGAATATAGAGAGATATTGAATTACCCAAAAGTTTTGAGAAGTCTTAATATATAGAAGCATTTTAACGATCACGTCTTAAATTGGAATACAATCCTTGTACTCTAACCAGAAGCACAATAAAATTGTACTAACACCGAGTGAAAGAATATTTTCATATCAAATTATACTTGAAAAATTAAATATCTTCACTATTTTGTATTTTACCAATCACCAAGCTACAGCATTAATTATACCCTGCAAATTGAAAAATTAAAAATTAAAAATCCCTTCCTCAAGTTCAATCTCTCCACATGGAACCACACAAAATACTTCAAATAATTAAAAATAAAATGCAAATATTTCACATTATTCAGCTATAAAAACCCCAACTCCCCCACAGTTTATTTCTCACAGCTAGTCTTGAAGCAAAAACACACACACACACTAATTCTCAAAAAACCTTAGCAATGGCTTCAAGAAGAGCAACATCATTGTCCCTTTTCCTTCTTCTAAACCTCGTTTTCTTCACTATGGTTAGCTCAACCAGCGCGCCATGCCCTCCGACCACACCGAAAATACCGAAAACACCTTCCACCGGCGGCCACAAACACCCGAAGGCGAAGTGCCCGAAGGACACTCTGAAATTGGGAGCCTGCGCGGATCTGTTGGGTGGCTTGGTGAACGTTGTCGTCGGAACCCCATCCAAGACGCCATGCTGTTCTCTTATCGACGGGTTGGCCGACCTGGAAGCCGCGGTCTGCCTCTGCACCGCCATCAAAGCCAATGTTTTGGGCATCAATCTTAATGTTCCTGTTTCCCTCAGCTTGCTTCTCAACACTTGTGGCAAGAAGCTCCCATCTGGCTACCAATGCTGATTAATTATCGCCCTACTTTATTACATCTTTTTATTATGCATACAAAGCTGTGTTTCTCGTATGTTTCTTGTGTGTTCAGTGTGCTGTTACGGGTGTTTAATTTGGTCTTAATTGATCCATGTTGTGTTGAGGATTTATTTGGTTTAACCAGGTGGCTTTTCACCTCCTGTACACACTTGTAGCTTTCTAAGCAGCAATTTAATTATTGCTGTCTAATAAAGTGATTATAATCCAGTAGTAAAACGACGAATTCAAACTTTTTTTTCCCTTCATTTAAGAGATTATAGAATCACTTAAATTTTCATATGGCAAATGTTAGAATGATAACTGTGCACCTATGGATTTGAATCAGCTCATTCTAGTCTTTTTTTATTTTTTATTTAGCAATGCTATAATATAACTGGTTACAATAAATCATTCTTTTCAACAGTTAATTATAATTAGAATTAAAGAAAATTACTAGAACTTTTTGCACACCTCTTTTTTAATTTTATAATTAATACTAAATTCTGATACATTAACTGGGTTAATAAAAACATAAAAATATCATAAACAAAAATTAAGTATTAAAATTATCTTAATTCTTTATAATATAGTTTTACGAATATCTCCTCTTAAGCTGTACTACACTAGGGCCCTTCATTTTAACTAAAGGGCTTATAAGGAAATTAAGCTCGTTTAATTGCAATTAGTGTATAAACTTCCTTATTTTTAGTAAATTTTAAGGTTCATGGAGTATATTATTAACTCTATAAATAAATAATAACCAAACTCCCCTTAAAAGGGGTAAATCATAAATCATAAAGGTAAGTAAGTGGCTTGGATTCTCTGTGTCATTTGTTACATCATCTCCTGTGTCACACCATTAGATTGACGACACGTAGGAGAGAGAATCTATACCCTAATCCTTAAACCCTAGGGGCAATGATTGGATTTTTTTTCCCATCTTACGTGTCAAACACGTAACGTGTGGTACAAAAGATGATGCATCAAAATAGCGCAGAAGATCAAGTGTGGTAAGTTAGAACATTATTCAAAAGAAGGGTTATTATCATTTTTAGTCCTCTATGAATAGCATAATCCATTTTTGGTCCTTTCTTTATTGATTTTCTCACTTTTAGTCATTTTTTGTCCATTTTCAGTCCTTTCTTCTATTTCCAATCTAATTTCTACTATTACCAAGTTTTACTATTATATGCACAATAATACCTCATTTTAAATTCATTTTTCATCCTTTTTCTTTCAAAATAGAAATAGTCCATTACGACTATATCAGACCCAGCATGCTTCCATTCATAAATTAAACAATATTAATCTCGTAATTAACTAGCTTGAAACAATAACAGTACCTTTTTTGACCGTTAATCCACCGGGTGTCCAGGAGGTTTTACGACTGCTCCTCACAGCCAACCACTCGCCCCGCAGTGTGATTTATCAATCCTGTCCCTTCAGCGGATCTCAGCACAACCCTGGTTCGTTTCCTACTCCGGGTGTACAGGATGCTGCTACTGTTTCTCACTGGAAAATATAGAGGTTTAAAATTGCATAAAAAATGGAAGGCTACATGCGGGCAGAAGCCCAATATTATTTATTTATTGAATGAAGAATTTATTACACACTCATCCTCATAGAACAAGAGGAGAAACTCCTTTAGCTACCTATGGTGGCGTTGGATGTCATGTTACATTTTGGTGTTACATCTCTTGTTACACGTGTTAGATGAGTGACACATGTGCAGAGAGAAAAATTTCAACCTTTCCCCTTAAGGTTGATTGTTAGGGTATAGATTAGTCTATCCTACGTGTCAATCATCCAAAAGTTTGTAACAGGAGATGTAACACCAAATGTAACAGAAGATCTGAACCGACCTATGGTAGCTAGAACAGAAGCACTCATACAAAGAAAGAAAACTACAATGTTTATTTAGTGAGAGAAAACAGAGGGTGATGGTCGATGCCTTCTGCTTCCTCAAAACCCTTATTTATAGAGGCCTTCGGACTTGAAATCCAGATTTCAAAGCCTCTTGATACTTTGTGACATCACTGCTTACGTTACCATATTTGCATCAGCACTTACGTCACCCTGCATTGCATCCCAATTTTAGTGGTTGGCTGGTCCTTCTTCTTTATTGGATACCCTCTGGTGGGCCATACTTTCTGTCGGTCACATGTTTTTACCCTTTCAAAAAAGTCATCTGGCTCTTGCTTTTTTGAAGAGTCATTTGTCTTCTTTGGTACCTGATGATTCTCTTGGCTCTTGAGTCATCTGAAGAGATTTTACCCTCTTCTTTCCTCGTGTTTCTTTTGCTATGGGTGCTTCAGTAGTTCTGATCATCCCTGTGTTCAATCTTATTCCTTTCCCAAACTCTGGTTCTGTTTGGGTGGAACAAATCGTGCATACCTTGTTCGTCCATTGCCCAAAATGGGTCATGTTGCAATATCTCCGATGAGTTTGTTTACTCACCGAAATCTTGTTTCTCCAGAGAAGTTCTTGTTTTTCTTGGAAGGCATTCTCAGCGAACACTGTCTTCTTTCCTGTTAAAGTATTCAACAGGAAAGATCCATTTAAAGACTTATGCTCGAACTTGAATGGGAATTTCACCTCTACAATTGCTTTGATGCAGGCATACAAACCCCTCGCTCTTCGCGTAGAGATCTGCTTTTCTGAAAATGTAGAAACCAAGACTGGTTCCTTTCCAGAAGGCTCTTTGATCTTATTTGATGCTGAAATATCGGGTCTTCTTAACTTGATGAAATGGAAGGCCTCGTGGTTGCCTTTCCTAACTGGTTCTGGGGCACTGGTAAAGTACAGCTTCAATACATTGCCTCTGGATAGAGTCGAGTTGTTTTCCCATGCCTTGAAAACCTTTTCTCCCAGCCAATCTGGAAGTTTTGCAAGTTCTGGGAAGCCTGGTGCCACAGTATAGATTGAAGCTAGTGCTCCAAAATCATACCATTGTTTCACATCATTTGAATTTGAGCCTTCTTGTATCCAGACTCGGGATATTCCCCTGATATATCCACCCGACATTTCTCCGGTCGGATTCCTTGTCTGGTGTTCAATTTCTCCCAACTGGCCTGGTATTCCTGCCAATAAGAGAAATCAGCTATGTTAATACCAACCTTAGCAGTGCCTGTCATCGGCATAAGGTTGATCTCTCCCTCTTTTACCCCAGAGGTGCTGGGTTGACTCGTAGACTCTAGATGTGACTCAAGGTCTTCGACTTTTCCTTCGAACATTTCCTCCTTTGGAGGTTCCAATCTAGGACTTGTGCTAAGGGTACTTGAATCTCTTGCTCCGGTGAGCCTCGTTCTAGACTACTCTCCTTTTATCGATTGCTATTGTTATTAACAGCCCGGATGAGTGGCTCTCGTAGTGACTCGAATAGATTCGCATTGTTGTGAATGCAATCTCGTATGCGATTGGACACTTTGGTCTGATCGCTTTCTTGTATTCTTCCAGCATGCTTTGCATTGAGTTCTAGATTCTCGAATTCCCTCTAGAGCAACTCAAGGTTGTCCATCAGTTGCCTTGAAACAATCAGGATGGAGTCTATTTCAGCTCCTTCCATCTCTCTTCAGGAAATCTGCCAAAACATTATCAATAGATTTAATAATGACAATTTTAAAATCATAATATTGGCATTCTGCTTGTCATCTTAATAGTCTAGCCTTTTCTGGTTTAGATTCAATTTTATTTTCAAAAAGGCTTTGACGCTTGTGTTATCAATTTTAAGGATGAATTTCTTCGCGAGAAGAAATAGCGGCCATTTTTTAAACATTTTTCGAACTGCAAAGAACTCCTTTCCATTGATGTGTCATCTCTTCGCTTCATTCTCCGCAAAGACCCCACTACAGTATCTGCATGGCACTTCTCCTTCTGGTGTAGCCTTCGTAAGAACAGCTGCCCACCAATGGTCACTTGCATCTGTGTAGAGTACCAATTCATCTCGTCATTTGGTATAGCTAACTTAGGGAGCTTCTTGCAAACCTCCTTTAGTTGTTTAACCATTGCTCGGTGTGATTCCTCCCATTTGAATTCAGCATCCTTTTTCAACAGAGGACTGAACATCTTCCGGTATTGCGCCAGATTGTTGATGAACATTCCAGCAAAGTTGACAACTCCTAAGAAGCTTTGGAGTTGCTTCTTATCCTTGAAATCTTCGGGAAATCCTTGAATCTTTTCTACAATGTGTGGTTGTAGAATAATTCCAGACTCATCGATCTCAACTCCAAGAAACTCGATCTGCCTAGTTGCAATTATTGCCTTCTTTTCAGAAAGCACTAATCCCTCTTTATGACAAGCTTCTACAAATATTTCCAGATGCGCTAAATGCTCATTTATGTTTTTTGAGGCTATGAGGATGTCATCCACATAAACAAACATGACTGAAATAATCTTTGAAAAGATTATCCATCTTTCTTTGGTATATCTGTGGTGCGTTTGCCAAGCCCATAGGCATGACATTCCAGATATAATGGCCTTGTGGTGTGGAGAAGGTTGTAAACTTCTTTCTTCCTTCTTCCATCATAATCTGGTAGAATCCAGATTTGCAATCAAACTTGGAAAATACCTTGGCATTCTTGATACAGTTGACCAAGTGTTCCCTACTTGGTATGTAGTATCCATCGAACTCTAAGATGTTGTTGATCCCTTTGTAGTTGATCACAAGTCTCGGCTTTCCCCGCTTGACTTCTCCATGATTTCGAACTAGAAATCCAGGAATGTTGTATGGAGATACACCTGGTGATATCAACTTAAGGTCCAGATGTTCCTTAAGTATTAGCTGCATATCCTTTCGATCCTCTTGGTTCATCAGGATAGGCGTGTATCTCTCGAACTCAAGCTCCTTTCCTTCTTTTACTTTGAGTGAGGCTCTGAGCTCATTTTTGTCCCACCAGGCTAGAGGATCCTCATTGAAGTTCCTATGTATCTTCTTCTTGATGTCTCCAAAGATGTTTATTCTTCGATTATGACGTCTATCTGTATATTTTCTCCCAAGCTTGCCTTGAGAAGGTGGATGATATTTCCTTTTAATTTCTCCATCTTCCATCCTCCTCTTGTCTCGGTTCTCATTTGAAGGACTGTTTCGCCATATTTTCTCCAATCATTCATTTTTGGATGGCTAAGTTTTCCTTCATCACCATGCTTGCTGCGAAATTTGATTGGCATTTTTCTTTGAAATGCATTCTGCAGTCTTCGTGCGATGATCTTATGTTCACAAGGGGTTGTGAATATAAGCCTTCTTGTTGCGTTTTCTTGGGTAAAACGCTTGAATGTCTGTAGGAAATTGTTTACGAACAGAATATCTGCTCTTGTGACATGAAAATAAAGCATTGGAGTTTTCACCTTGTACCATGGGGTACGATCCGCTCCTCTGATCATGATTTCCGCTTGTTTAATTCCTCTATTAAGGATTAGCACACTTTGAGAGAAATCTTTTCCGAGTACTGTTGACAATTCTTCGCCTGAGTCTTCAGGAAAGACTCCTTCTTTTGCTGTGCAGATGTCAGCTCCTGAATCAATGTATGCCGCAAAATAATTTGCACAATGTTCCTTATATATCATCCCCACGGTGATATATATCGAGAATGGGTGGATCAGAGCTTAAAAGCTCGAGCCTATACTAGTAAACTTTGTACCTCTTCCCTTTGACTGTGAATTCCATTCCATCTTGTAGTCTTTTCCAAGGTTTGTGATCCTCGAGAAACTCCAATCCCAGTACTAGTTGTTCTGGGAATCTTCCTGCAACACCTTCGATTATTAGCTCAAGATCACCTATCTTGAGCTGTCATTGGTATCTCCCAATTGTTGGTTGTTAGAGATAATGTAAGACATTACAAGGAATAGAGTTTTCCTTTTTAGTGATATCGAATATTACTTCGACTCTTCTCCATCCTTCTGGGCATTTTAGTTCACCTTTAGTTGTGAACTTTTTCGGCTCTTGGATCACCTCCATGATTGGATTCTTTCCCTATTTTTCACTGATCATTCTGTCTTCTTGAAAAGAAATCCTTCTCTGCTCGAATCTGAGGCTATCTTGTCTGCTCCAGACCGGCTTATCCCTGATTCGCAAATCCATGTCGTGGATTGGCGGTAACTCCATGATTTCTGGCACAGTTGCGCATACAACCTTCTCGAACACTTCTGGTATCTCAATATATTCCATCATTTGGAATAGATCCGAATGATGAGTGTTGGATAGAGCATACGAGATACTGTACGTGATTGAATAAGGCCTATTCCCTTCTTTCATCAGATCATTATTTTTGAAATCTTGATGAAGAGTCAGTGCCCAACTGAAGTCTTTATTCGCCAGATTGTAGGTAATCCTGGGGTATATGTAGGATGCCATCTTACCCACGTATAGGTTCCCTGAGATTCCTCCAAGGCACGCTTCTCTTGTGTTCTTAATCCTTTTATCAAAGATTGCAATATCGATTGGTGTATCGATACCTCATTTGAAAGTTGCTTTGATGAGGATCCGGATTGCTCCGATGTGGATCCAAGACATCGTCTTGGCTATTCCTTCCTTGAGTTTACTTAGCTCCCTTTTAATTTCGTCGACAGGAACTAGTTGCATCTCCATCACATTTCTCGTGAGCTCCATTGGGATGACAATTTCCCCTTCGGTCACTTTATATATGATGTTGTTCTTTCTCTTCTTGAAGCTTGGAAGGAATTTCTCCAGCTTTTCCATAGTGAATCCATCGTATAGGTTGAGCCTTGGATCCTCCTTCATAATTCTCATAAGGGTTTTATGAGAAATAGATGTCTGGGAAAAGAATCCAAACATGTCTTCTTGCATTTCTTGTCTGAAGTTTTCTTCTTCACTCCTACTCATTTTCGGAAGATTCATCTTGGCTGAAGTATTTTTCTTCATAGATGCTCTCGTCTGAGGGTATATCTTCGAACTGATATACCTGTACTAGATCTTGGAAGTAAACAGCTTTCTCCATTTCTGGAGTTGTCTCAAACTGTCGTACTCCTCGCTTCTGCTTTTCTGGGCAATCTGGTGAGATATGCCCTCTTGCTCCACATGTGTAGCAGTTGCAATCCTTGAATCTTTCATTGACTCCTGTGGCCGCTCTTTGGAACGTCTTTATTGTGGGAGTTCTTCCTGTACTTCTCTGGTTTGACCCTGAGGATGATGCTTGACTTCTTGAACTCCATCTTTATGGTCCAGATCTCTACCCTGATTTATAGCTTTGGGCCTTTTGCTTAGACCAAAAGGATCTTGGTCTTCTGGAACTCCATCCTCCGCTCCTTTGTATGTAAGGATAATTTTTCTTCATCCTTTTCTGTTTCTTTAGGCTTCTTCCAATGATAGTTGGAAGATCATAGTTTTTGCAACATAAGGGTACTGCCTTGTTGATTCCTCTTAATCTCTTATAATTCTTGTGTAGTGATGCGTGATGGCACCACTCTGCAATTTTGGCTTTGAAGAAAAATATCCTTCTTGCTATCGAATCCAGCTCGCACGGCTCATACTCTTTGATCAGCATTTCTCTTCATGGGCTTGGAATCTTTGCAAAGAATATGTGGAATACCTCTTCCTCGATCTTTGATTTCCATCTATACTCTGTAAAAAGCTTGATGTACTCGTCTACGTGACAGATGTCAAGTAGTTCCAGACTGTATAGGGCATTTTTATACTTCTTCTTCTTTTCTTCTTCCATTCCTTTGAAGTAACCTACTTCAATGAAGTGAATCTTGAGGATCTTGGCCATGTTATCAACAATATTGCCTAGGTCTTCACCATCCATGGCTTCTTTCTTGACTTCGTTTGAGAGTTCCTCCCAGGCGCACTTTACTGATCCTTCCAGACTCATAGTAAGGAATCTTATGAACCTTTCTTTGTCCAGCTCCAATACGCCACTTGCAATCTTCATGACATTTGTCCATTCATCGATCAAGGCCTCTCTATTCTTGAAGTCTAGAGTGTCGAGATTTAAGATCAACCTGTATGGATTTATTGGTTCAAGGTAATATTGACCATATGGGGTGTTGTGTATATTAGATTCTCGAACTCGGCTTGCTCCTGTTGATATTCCTATTGCCTTCATCTTGAAGTTTCCTGGTTGTTGGAATGTCTCTTCTTGTCTTACCTCATGTGTTCCAGAGGTTCCTTCATTTTGGCTCTGATCATTTTGTGTCTGATGAGCCTGTGACTGTTGTTGAGAACTTGATGTTTCTCCAACATTCATCATTAGATCTACAACTGATAGTCCTTGGAAGGACTCATATAGATCTTATAGATCTTCAAGATTTGCTCTTTCCATCCGGGGATGTGGATTCTCCTCGAAGGATAGCAATCATCTTCTCGCTTTCAGACTTTAGCCTTGTGACCTTTATCGTCTTCCCCTTTTGGTGTAAAAGGGGTTCTATTCCGAAGGTTGGTGGTAACCTTCCTCCTGATCTTCTCCCCTTTTGGATGAGGTCGAGTTGTTTGTTCTGCAACGTTTCCACCTTATCCATCTTGAGGATGATTTCAAATATCGTCCTGGATATATTTTAGCAATATTCTCCAAAGAATATCACCGTTTTATGTAATTCTCTAAGATCTTGATTTATCTTAAAGTTATCTGCCTTGATCTCCTTCCACTCTGTCGTTCCGTCCAATGTGAAAAGTGGTAAGGCTTGCAGATCTCTCTTGGACCCTGGTTTGGTCTTCTCTTCCATTGTTCTTATTTGGGGATACGTCCATGGATCTCGGTGAAACTTCGAATTTCCACTATATTCCTTGGTACTTCTTTGGAATATCTTATTTCTATCTGGCGTAATTTCTCTAGATGTTCTTCCTTTGTGTGGTTCGCACGAATATTCTTCATTTTCCACCTTCGATCGAGATTATCCCAAAATCGGTCGGCATTCTCGTATTCTTTCTTTGCATATTGTCTATTCAACACATTATAGTATTGTTGTATAGAGCTGCTTGTCTCGTCATATTCAACGGGCCAGAAGTCCCTGTTGCTCCAGCTTTGAACAGGGCTAATGTCCTGTCACTCTCGAATGTCGAACTTTTGTTCGGATCCATATTTCTTGAAACTCTCCTCTCCTTAAGTGATATAAGTTTATAATAAATTTTTTCATTCATAAATAAATATACCTAGGGCTCTGATATCATTTTGAGTGAAAACCGGATGAAAATCAGCCTTTAGAATAAAGTGTATTAATGTTTATAAACCTAGTGGTATTTTCGTAAATAGCATGGTGGAAATTAGGTTTGGCAATAACAAAAGGACCAATTTGGAGCTTAAAAGGACCAATTTTGAGAATTTTCATAACTCAAGGACTAAAATTGGATTTGCCCATTCCTAGAGGACCAATTTTGAAATTATCCCTCAAGAGAATTAGAGAGAGTCTCTTGTGAGGCAGGTTTTTGTAAGACATTTGTGAAACGGGTTGACCCGTTATTAAAGTATGTTTATCATATAAGTAAAGTATTTTATTTGTAGTTAGAGTATGTCAATAAAAAAATCATATTATAATATTCTAAAATCATACTTTAATTCATCGTCTATCATATTTTACAAAACATACTTTAACAACCATTAAACATACTTTATCTATATAATATGCATACTTTAAAACATCTTATAAACGATCTTACATAAATAGCATCTCACAAGAGATTTTGTCAAAGAATTAAATACACCATGAATCATAAGAGTGAAAATTACCATTATACCCTAAAAGGTAATTTTAATGATGAGGGCATAATTGTTTTTAATGAAAAAATAAAAGAAAGACAAAAGTCGGGCATCTGCATGAACCCTAGTTACCCTCTCTCTTTTTATGGTAAAGACATGAATTTGACAGTTTCGCGGATGAATTTTGTGAGAATGACAAGAAGTGATAATGTTTTTCAATAAAAGTGATATGTAATTGATGAAAATTGATAACTGTTTTTTAAACTATTTCATGAACAATTTATAATATAATTAAAAATGATAACATCTCAACAAAAAGTAATAATATATGTAGTGAAATATGATACTCCCTCCATCCGCCCTTAAGGTATACATTTGCTTTTTGCACGTGGATTAATGAGTATTATTATTTAATGTGTAGTAGGTAGTTGTATTAGTGAGGTGTATGAGTCTCATATATTAAATGTATTAATGATGTGTGTGGGTCCCTTGCATATAAAAAGGAAAATGTATACATTTGGTGCAGACGCCCAAAATAAAAAAAATGTATACATTTCTGACGGATGGATGGAGTAATTAATTGATAAAAAAGAAAATGATCTTAAGTAGAATGGTCTCACACAAGTGTTGTCCTCTTTATATATACACGTACTCCCTCCGTCCGCTTTTAAGGGTAACATTTTTTTATTTTGGGCGTCCGCCCCCAAGGGTCTCATTTCCTTTTTTATCCACACACATCCACTAATACAACTAAAAAATGGGACCCATACTTCCACTAACACAACTACCAACTACACATTAAACAACAATACTTCCTAATCTCCCTGCCCAAAAGCAAATGGCTATATTGAATCCGAATGGAAGGAGTATATCACACTATGTGAAAAAATTATATGACAATTATTGTAATGTTAGAATTGGTTTCTAGAAAAAGTGGACCTAGCTTACCTTTTATGAATATCCTTGTATTGTTTAGTTTCTATAAAAAAAATAAAATGAGTTGCATATTTGGAAACTACATTTCGAATAGATGAATTTAATATATAAGTTTGTTCAAATCAAATTCCGCATCAATGAATAATTAATAAATAAAATTAATGCAACTTTTAATACAAGGAAAATAAAGGAAAATGAAGAAGAGGGAAATGTATGAACTTGTGCTACATATGAAAATTTGAGTTTTTTTATAAGTGCCTACCCACCTTATATGTTCAAATTAAATGTGTAATCCATAAGGTGCAACCAACCACACCATTAGCTGAAATCATATTCTCACAGTTACATTTATTTTGGCTTGAACCAGGGTTCGATGGCTGAAACAAGGCAGTGCGTGATGTGGAATCGATCAAGCTCGGCTCCACCGTCCGAATCGGTCTGGGTCCGTTCGGCTTGATCTCGTCCAGTCTAGGTTCAGTCCAAACGGGTCAATTTGCGGGTCGTCGATCTATGTGACGGTTTCAATCGTGGTTCGGTGCGCATACAATATGGCTCGAACCATGAGGTACATTCGTGGTTGCGATAGCTTATGGGTGTGAGACTGAAAGGATGCGATGTGAGCCATTAAATCAAGATTTATAAATAGCCCCCACATGATTCAATAACATCCAAGCATCCATCACATAGTTTGCTTCAAGTGGATTCTAGTCAACCATAGTGTCACAACTAAGTGTCCTAGTCCCTCCCAAGTACAAATATCAATAGATTACAAATAAAAATTAAATTTATCTTTTCGTAATAGAATAATAATAACTTTACATGTTTTTAGAAACAGAATAATTTCCGTTATTATTGAATTTTTAATGGAATCATCATATAAATTTTTATTGAAATTATTAAGATGAATTACCAACAGATTTGAATTTTCACCGGTGAAAAATTACCAACCCAACATTTTATCAATTAAATATTACCAACATATTTGAATGTTAATCAGTTTATAAATCAATTTAGCAATGAAAAATGTATGCATTTATCGACTGAGTATTCGTTTGTAACAAATATTTTTTTAGCGTATGATTTATAAATAGCCCATAAAATAAATTGCCACTTGAAAACGAAGTAACTGAAATAGTGTTCCATAATTAACGCATGTTCTCTAAGATCAACATTATTGATTAGGACAAATCACTTGAAAGTCTTCATAAACAAGTTGAAAGTGTGAATGATAAATGATTAAGAATCAAAACACGTTATTTTAACCCTAGTTTTTGTTTGAAGGCCCGAAAACTGACAACTCCATAACCATTATAAGCAGATAACTCCAAAATCTTTATAGCTCATACCCTTATCTTCAAATTTGAACCAGCTTGCATTTGCATAGTTTAGATGTCCAGCCCCACCCTAATACATAATATATATATATATATATATATATATATATATATATATATATATATATATATATATATATATATATATATATATATATGGAATATGCCATAGAACAGTTCTACATAGATCAAATTAAAATTTTAGGATAAATGTTAAACGAATAAAATAGAATAGAATATCATAGACCAAAGAAATCCTAGATGAATAAAATAATTTGTCTATATATACTTGTAAATTTGAAGGAGTATCCATATATTCAGATTTTAAGGAAAGGTCTTGGATCATTAAATAGTTATTATTTTTTATTAAAAAAAGGAAATGACTAGGGTGGGAAAGTTTCACCAAATTGAATGGGTAGTGCCTCATCCCTTCATCTTCTGTTTAATCTAATTTCGTTTTTTTTTCTTTTTGTACAGTTTGTTTTTTTTTTTCTTTTGTTTTTCTATTATTTATTTAATTTTAGAGATATAATTATAATTTCACCCTTATAGTTTGGGGTATATTTAATTATCAGAGTTTAGAGTTTAGGGTATAATTATAATTTCACCCTTGTGGTTTAGGATATATTTCACCCCTAGGTTTTAGGGTTTATGGTATAATTGTAATATCACCCTTATAGTTTAGAGTATATTTCACCCCTAGGGTTTAGAGTTTAGGGTATAATGTTAATTTCACCCTTGTGGTTTAGGGTATACTTTACCACAAGTGTTTAAGATTTAAGGTATAATTGTAATTTTACCCTTGTGGTTTAGGGTATAATCCCTCCGTCCGCCCAAAAGAGTGTCTTTTACTTTTGTGCATGTAGATTAAGAAGTATTATTATTTAATCTGTAGTGGGTAGTTGTATTAGTGGGAGTGTGGACCCATAATTTAATTGTATTAGTGGATGTGTGTGGGTCTCATGTGTGTAAAAAAGGAAAAAACCCTCTTTAGAGCGGACGATCAAAATGGTAAAAATATCATATTTCAAGCGGACGGAGGGGGTATTTTATTTCTAAGGTTTAAAGTTAGAGTATAATTGTAATTTTATACTTGTGGTTTAAGATACATTTTACTTTTAGGGTTTATGATTTTAGGGTATAATGGTCTTTTAAATATAATAAAATTAAAAAAAAATAATATTAATTGTAAGGGGATCACATATTAATTAATTACATTAATTAGAAAGAGGTGGGGACCAAATGATCCACCCGTTCATTTGGTAGAACCAGTTTCATCCAAGTCACGCTTATTTTATTATACTTTCTCCGTCCACAACAATGGGTTCCATTTATTTTTTGCACGTAAATTAAGGAGTATTATTACTTAATGTGGTGTGAGTAGTTATATTAGTGGATCAATGTGTCTCATAATTTAATTGTATTAGTGGGTGTGTGTGGGTGTTATATGTATAAAAGGGAAATAAAACCTAAGAATGAACGCGAAAATAGAAAATTAGACTATTTGGAGAGGAGGGAGCACATACTTATAAGATTTGGTTACTATAAAAATTTATATTTGGCTTATTATGTTTGAGAATTGAGAGTAATTCAGGTTGGTTGTACTTTTTCTCAATTATATTTAGCCAATTGATTTCATTAGACAAATAAAAAGGCATGTTCAATTATTAAGGCAAGGAATAAATTAATTAGATGATAATAATAAATTAATAATGGGGCAAATAAGGAAGGAATGATATGATACAGTCCAGGTTGTCCAAAGCAAGTCGGAAACAAAAAGATGATTAAGATATAGAGTTGTTAAGATCTGGGCTAGCTAGACCGTGACATGTTGACATGACTTCACACGGTCATGTGCATTTATGATCCATTTACGCGGAATGTCCATTTCTGCCAGAAGTATTCATGCTAAATATTCACCACACCTTTTGATTGAAATTGTTTTACATTTTCTATGATTATGTATCATTTTTCTATACGAAAAAAAAATAATGAAAAGAATCAATTTGGATTAACTATTCCACAATGATAAAAGCTCATGTGCACTCGGTCGTGTCCACATGTGAACACAATTATCCCATTCCAATTCTATTTAAATCTATGTATTGCTAGCGGTTTAAATTGTAAAGGGGCATGAAAATTGCAAAGACACACGAAATATGCTCTGTGCGCTCAGGTGCACATGAGCCCCACTCTTCTACAATAGTGTTTGTATCTCTTATGCACCTATTAAATACTCCCTCCGTCTCTAACTAAAAGATTTTTTTTTTCTTTTTGACACGTGGATTTAGGGGTGGGCAAAAATTTTCGGGTTTCGGGTACCCGTACCGAACCGAACCGATGAAAAATTACCAAAGCAGATCGGGTTTTTTCGGGTTTCGAATTATCCGAACCTGATTTTAAAACTTCGAATCGGATTACAGGTTTTAAAATTCTATCCAAAATACCCGACCGGGTACCCGAACTTTTAATGTATAATTTTAATTTTTAAAATAATATTTGACCTAGGGTTTTGACCTTTAAGCTGTAACACTGAAATACGTTTCCCACCCAATCCCATTTCATTTCTCATTTCTCTCTTTCCATTTTCACGTAGCCGCTTCTTCTGATTACACTTCCATGGGCGATTTCTCTCTTCTACAGTTCTACCTCGTTGATTTCCTCTCAACGTTCTCTCATTATTTAACATTTTCTGCCGATTAGAGAAGAACAAGGAGTCTTCAGCCTTAACAAGTTGCTTGGATAAGGTAATGATTTTTTCTCTTCTCAATTTTTTGATGGAAAATCTCTCTTCCCTAACCTCTTCACACTATCTTCTCTAGTGGCTGCATACATCACTCCATCTTTGTCGAAAGCAACATCTTTTAGTTTCTTCAAAACCCCCTCTCCTAGTTTGATTACTTCCTGGTAAAAATTTAATATTGTAAGGATTGAAATTACAATTAATTAGGAACACAAAACTAACCCAGGCACCTGTAATTTGGAGTTTGATGGGGGTGGTAAGAGGGAGGAGGGGGTGGCCGGGTGGATGGGTGGGTAGAGGTAACCAAGGGGTGGTGATGATGGTGAGAAAACTGCAAGTGCTATCACAACACTAATTATTACAATTTTTGAACTTGTTCGCAAGGCCATGGTATAAGCTTCACAGCAAAAGATATTTTATTGCATAGCATTTGAGGGAAATGTACTGCAAGTTATAGAAGGGTTTATGATTTTGAATTGTACAAATAGCATGTTTTGGTGGGTTTGATTCAAGATGTGTTTCAGTCAAATGGTCTAACTTCCAAAACCGGTGCTAAAATACTTAAGATTACAATTTTCTTGATTGTTGCCAAAATGATGTCAGATTTTTTTAAATTTTCTTAGCTGTTAATTAGTGTTGTATACATATCTTATCTATATATTTTTTTTAATTTTTCAGGATGAAGGAATACAATTTACAAGATGAAGTAGATAATGGGGATTATTTGATGGAAAGCGGAAATCAACTTGTTGAGGTTAGTAATTCTGATAAGGAGGAAAATATTATGACATCTGATGTTAGACATGATAAATATAATGAAGATATTAGGGCTGATGATGATATAGATGATGAGGGAATGAAAGACGAAGATAATAATAGTGATTCTGATAATGAAACAATGGGAATGAAAGATAGAAAGAGGCCAAGAAAAACTATAGTGGTTAGATCAGAATATTGGATTCATTATGAGAGGTTCATGTGTGATGTTGATAACATTCAAAAGGCTAGATGCAAATATTGTGGAGGTATACTTAAGGCTTATCCTAAAGTGCATGGAACCACACCTCTCAAAAAGTAGTTCCAGATTTGTAAAAATAAGTCTCGTAAAGTTCCAAAAAATCACCCTAGAGTTGCATTTCAACAGACATCAGGAAGGGAAAATAAACAACTTGTGTCATGGAAATTTGATCAAGCTAAAGTAATAGAGGTTGTACATTACATGATATTAGTTGATGAGCTTCCTTTGAAAACAGTTGAAAAAATTGGTTTTAAATACTTGATGTCAATTGCATGTCCTATGTTTAAGATGTTATCTCGTAGAGCTATGACTAGAAACATTTATGAGTTTTATTGTGATGAAAAGAAAAGGATGAAAGCTTTCATTAAAAAGCACAATGGAAGGCTATGCATAACCACAGACACATGGACATCAATTCAAAGGATCAATTATATGTGTCTTACAGTGCACTTTATAGATGATGAGTGGAAGTTGCAAAAAAGAATTCTCAACTTTTGTCCAATATCTGGGCATAAGGGTGAAGAGGTGGGAAAGGGAATAGAGAAGTGTTTGCTTGATTGGGGAATTGATAAGATCTTTACCATCACCATTGATAATGCTTCATCAAATGATAGTGCAATTATGTACTTGAAAAAGAAATTTGATAATTGGGGCACAAATCTTCTAGGTGGAAAACATGTGCACATGAGATGCATTGCCCATAAGTGAATCTCATTGTGCAAGATGGATTGAAGAACAAAGATGAACTTGTAACTGTAACTCGTATAAGAGGAGCCATAAGGTACATTAGAAACTCTGCATCTAGGTACAAGAAGTTTAAAGAATGTGTTCGATTTGAGAAATTGGATACAAATAAATTGTTGAGTTTGGATGTACCTACTAGGTGGAATTCCACCTATTTGATGTTGGAGTCGGCTTTATGTCTTAGAAGAGCATTTGAAGCTTATGAAGGTATAGATCTTGGTTATGCAAATGAGCTGTCAAAGTCACCATACGATGGGGTTCCGGGGGATTCTGATTGGGAGAAAGCTAAGTTATTACTGAAATTTTTGGAGCACTTTTACAAGCTTACGTTGTGCATTTCTAGTTCTTCGTATGTCACATCTAACCATATGTTTCATGAAATATGTGGCATTGAAATGCTTTTGAAGGAGTGTATAGGTAGTGATCAGTTTCAGTTGAGTGTTATGTCAAGAATGATGAAAGCTAAATTTGAGAAGTATTGGGGATCAACTGAAAAGATGAATATGATTTTATATTTTGCTTTGATTCTTGATCCACGCCATAAGTTGGAGTTCATTGAATTTTCTTTTGATAGATTGTATGATGATATTACAATGCTTGCTACAATGAAAAACAAGGTTAAGAATGACATGCAAGAGTTGTTTGATGCATACAAAGAGATGTATGAACCTCCTGAAAGTCCAACTGCTTCTTCAAGATCTTCATCTATAAGGAAAAATATTGCTTCTCAATTCCCATCTAGTTTATTGTTGAAAGATGAATTTAAGAAGCACAAAATTGGAGGGAGAAATGAACATGTGAAAACTGAGTTGGAGAAATATTTAGCAGAGGATTATGAAGATGACAATGAAGAGTTTGATGTATTGAAATGGTGGAAGGTAAATTCTCTTAGATTTCCTATTCTCTCCAAGATAGCTCGAGACGTATTTGTTGTTCCATTCTCTACAGTTTCCTCAGAGTCGACATTCAGCACCGGTGGAAGAGTACTTGATGCGTTTTGGAGCTCTTTGACCACTAAACTTGTCCAAGCTCTAATTTGTGCTCAAAATTTGCTTCGTACGGATAGTGTTCCAATAAATGAGGAAGAAGACTTGGGTGAGCAGGAAGTTCTTGAGAATGGTATGATTGATTTAATTTATGCAATTTAGATTACTTATTATTCATATTAATTTTACTAACCTTTTTGTATATATATAAAATATATATAATATATTTCTTTTGCAGAATTAACAGGTCATGGAATGGAGTCCACAATTGTTGATGTGTGAATCATTTGATGCAAATTTTTCAATTAAACCTGTTTTTATGATTTATTCTATCTTAATGCAAGGATTTTAGAATTTGGTTTGCACTTGTTTCAATTTAATGATTGTTTGTATTATTTTATTGATAGACTACTACTCTTGAATTGCTAGTTATTTTCATGTTTGGTTGGATGCTTATCAGTCTTGCAAGTTGTATGTGATATGTGATTGTTTTCAAATTTAATTTGGTAGTTGACTTATGATTGCAGCAGCTTAGCATGTTTGCTTTGGTTGGTATTTATTACCAACATGAAATTTGTATTACAAATAATTTTGTTATGCACGGCTAAGGGCTTGAAGAATAGGTCAGTTTCTTGCTTGAATTTTCTTTGTACTGGACAATTTGCTTTGCTTGATTAAAACAGGGGATGAACTTCGGGTACCCGCATCGGGTACTCGATATTTTTTGGGTACCTAAATTTTTGGATATATAAAATTTCGGATCGGGTTCGGATAATGAAATTCCTAACCCGAAATACCCGAAATACCCAAAACCCGATCCGATGCTCATCCCTATGTAGATTAAAGAGTATTATTATTTAATATATAGTAGATAGTTGTATTAGTGGAAGTATCAGTGTGGTCCCATATTTTATTAGTCATGCGTACAAGGGTTTATTAGTCATTAATTAGAACATAATATTTTACTTCCTCCGTCCGCTTCAAAGGTAACCGTTTGCTTTTTGCACGTGGACAGTTCTAAGGTCTTTATTTATTTTTTGCTCATAGATTAAGGAGTATTATTATTATAGATAAAGTGGGTAGTTGTATTAGAGGGAAGTGGTGTGTCATATTGTGTACTTTTTTTACTAAATAGATGAAATTGATACCTTTGAAGCAGACGCCAGGAATAGTAAAATGGATACCTTTGAAGCGGACGGAGGGAGTAATAAATAACAAATTATGTAACACCAAACAATTATTGAATATGGGATTCGAACCGGAAAAGATTTGGGTGAGACCATCTCACAAATCTTACTTCATATGACGAATTATTCATTAATTCAATCAAATAATTTTAAAGATTACTGATTATTATTATCAAACTAGAAATTGAAAAATTAATAATGATAATAAATTAATTAGGCCTAACTAATTTTAAAGAGACACTCTCTTGTGAGACGGGTTGTGAAACGGGTCGACCCATCACTAAGTATATTAATAAAGTATGCTTATTTTTAATTAAAGTATATCAATAATAAATTATATTATAATCCAATCATACCTTAATGTATATTTCAACATACTTTTAAAAAATATATTTTAATATCATTAAACATACTTTATCTGTATAATAGACATACTTTAACACGTTTCACAAATTGTCTCACATAAGTAACGTCAATATACTCGGTGAGTTGGGAGATGGTACTGTCTCTATGGTTTACTGTTGATTATAGAAGGAATTCGTGTCCTAATAAATTAGGCTGATGATGTCTCCTTGAGGAGCTCATAAGGATTATCAGGTAAACCCTAGAGGTGGATTTGATCCGGCACGATAATAAGGTTAAATAATACTACTCTTGGATAATAGATTAATCAAACTCTCAAGTTGTCAGTAACTTATTTAATTAATGGGCATTGTATATCTTAAACACGGGGAGTTAAACAGACTCATAATAAAATGGAGCCCATAACATAATTTGGGATTAGGGTGGCAGCGCAATAATAATTCTTTAGTGGGCTGGTTTATTATTATTGGGCTTAAGTATAAGTTTTAGGCTAAACATGGATGCTTAAACCAAATGGGAGGCTCAACCCTAATTTCTCCTCCTAGTCTCTGTTGTAGTCTATAAATAAGCCATCCTAGCAGTCCAGTCACATTATTATTCACGCCTAAATTAAACTTTATATGAGAAATTAGATTTCTCATCGGATAAGAGAGAGTGTGAGAAATATGAGGGAGACTGCGGATTGGGATCGCCTAGAGGATCGTCGCACACACGACGTCTAGACAAGGCATAGGAATACAACAGAAGATCAATATGTCATTCCTGCAGCTGTTCTAACTTCTCCACGTAACTTCAGTGAAAGGTAATTCTTTTTGTTAATTCTGCTGCATTAGATATGCATGGAACCCGAACGGATTACGTAAACCATAAGATCCGATCATCATCAATTGACATCAGAGCGACAGTTTCTTGGTTTTGCATGAAACGTTCCGATAATCTGGTCAATATCGATGATTCCGATAATCTAGTCTATATCAAAGTTTTTGAAAATTTTATAATCTGGAAGTTTTTAAAAATTTGATAATTTGGAGATTTTTTAAAATTTGATAATCTGGAAGTTTTCAAAAATTTAATAACTTGGAGATTTTTGAAATTTTTATAATTTAGAAGATTTTTGAAAATTTAATAATCTGGAGATTTTCGAAAATTTTGACAATTTGAAAGTTTCAAATTTTTGATAATCTGGAGGTTTTCGAAAATTTGATAATTTGGCCATATTAGTTGAAAATTTTAATTATTTTCCATGTTTATTATTGTTATATATGTATGCATGATTCTCTGTGAATTAATACCTTATGTGCTGTGATAAGAGCATGTTAGGTTGCGTATTTTATTTGTGAATATTATATGCGTGTAAAAATCCCATTTGTTAAATAACTAAGTGGGAGATGGATTGGTTAATAATTCCCTCGGCCTCCATTATTGGTTTGTTATGTGATGCAAGTAAACTAACGTGTTAGCTATAGTACCTTCCTCCCCAATGGATGAGTTTTATTTGTGGATCACTAGTGCAAACTTCCTTATGATGGTTATAGGAAATTATTTAGGCACGTGTGATCTTCTCCAACTAAAGGGCCACAAGCTTGAGTAATGGACTTAGTATCAAATAATGGTATACTCTTAGGTGCAATTAATATATATCCTCCTCAACGGAGTCACTACTATTATTTGCATGGCTAAAGTACAACCGACTATTAATTTTGGTGTCATAAGGTTAAATTGACGTATGAAATTAATGGCTAAAACCTTCTCTTGCGAATGTTAGGGTTTGTATACGTCCATACTAAAGTAGCATATAAATTCATGGTGCTTAAGATATCGGTGAATTTATTTTTTATTATTTTGAGGGAATCAATATAAATTTTAAATTTGAAGTATTTGATCGGTGTATTTAACTACGTGATTCTCTGTATTTTCAAATGGTTTTATTTCACATAATGACAACTATAAGAAATCATATTTACTGGTCCAAAATTAGATGATTAGAAAAGAATCTTGATTCTAATTCTTACTACTTAAGAAAATAAATGTGTTCTCACTAAAGATATCCTCTGATGCCTATTAAAGTCTCTAGTAGAGAGGTGAGAGGTTCATAGAAATATGATGGTCAATCTCATGCGACTCTTAGGATACTTGAGTAAGATAGAAAGGCAAGATGTCATGGTTAACTTGATGAATGAATTGGAAATTCTTGGAGTAGAAATTGAAGGGGAAACCTTGGTCGATTTCGTTATCCATAATTTGCCTAGATGTTTTGAGAAAGTTCCACCTGAAATACAAAAAGTTGTATATGATGAGGAACTTCTAACAAAACATGCTCATTTTCATGTCTAGGAAAGTCATTTTCATCAAAGTGTGAGTAAGGTTAGTATCTTATTCACTAGTTGTTGAACCACGATTAGTGATGGCGTCTACTGACACGTTGTGTATAGATACTGGAATTACTAATCATGTCTGCAACTAAGTGATGATGAGATTATTGTGTACATGGGTAATACTGCGAGAGTGGCTGCTATTGCAGTGGGAGATGTTTATTTATTTATTATAGGAATAAAAGTTTGATTTTGAGAAAATTATCTTTATGTACGTTTTCATAGAAAGAATTTGAATTCAGTTTCTATATATTTACGGATAGATACTCCATTTCATTTAAATGACATGGTCATTATAATGAAGGATGGAGCTATAATCTGTTGTGGTATGTTAGTGGCAATTTGTATACTCTTAAATCTTATTTCTCTCATGATGCAATAAATAGTAATTAATAAAGCGTCTTTTAACCCTTATAAGAGAAAGGAACCTTTGGAAATGAACCAAACATATTTTGGCATCTAAGACTAGGTCAATTTACTTGAGTAGGACTCAAAGGTTGATAGCTGATGGACCATTGGGTTTATTGGAAGTGGACCCATCTGACTTGCGAGACTTGCTTGGAAGTGAAAATGATTAAAGGTCTTTTAAGGCAAAGTGGTGTAGAACCAAAGATATGATGGAAATGGTTTATTCTGATTTATGAGGTCCTAAGACTGTCTAGATAAGAGGTGGTTATGAATATTCATCAGTTTAATTGACGATTATTCTATAAATGGATATATTTATTTGATGCACTGCATGTCTAGGAATTTGATTAATTCAAGAAGTACAAGGCTGATGTGTGAGGCATCATGGAAAATATATCAAGACACTATGATTTAATTGTGGTGGAGAGTACCTCTTAGGATAGTCTAGGAGCTGTTAATCAGAGGATGAGATAGAATCTCAATTGATTATACCGGGCAAACCCCAGCAGAATGATATGGCAAAAAGAAGGAATAAGGCTCTTATAGAAATAGTTAGATAAATGATGAATTATTTGAAATTACTAACTTCATTTTCGGATATCCTAAAAAAAATCAAGGGTGGTTTATTTAATAGCTCAAAAGATAAGAGGGTGATTGTTAACACGAACACAAGACTTTTGAAAAAGGACTATGTAATAAATCATAAACCCATGAATAAATTGTTCTAATGGTTGTGAGAGGGAAAACACAAAGTATAGTACCAATTATACAAGAGGATATACCACAAGTAAACTGCATCGCGTGTCACATCTGATACACAATTGCTGCAGTACCTTGTCGTAGTGTGAGGGTTATTCTACAATCAGATAGATTTATGTTTTGGGAGAGTCGTAAGACTTGGTCCCTAGTAAACATGAAATCGACCTATGGGTACGACGAAGCACCACAAGATATAAATGCGGAATCTTAGCAAATTGTAATGATTTCTGAACTAGAATAGAAGGATTCTAAACCAAATTTGGAAGCTTGTAGAACTACTAAATGGTGTAAAAGCCATTAGATGTATGTGTGTCTACAAAATAAAAGAGGACCAGACGGTAAAGTGAAAACCTTTGAATCAAAGCTTGTTGTGAAAAGGCACACTCAGAAAGAAGGGTTGGATTATGTGAAAACCTTTTCGCCTGTAGCTATGTTTAAGCCGATCTGGATTCTTTTGTCTATTACTGCTCATATGTATTATGAGGTATGACAAATAAATGTCAAGACAGCTTTCCTGAATGGAAGTCTTGAGGAAAACAGTCATGTGAAGCAACCAAAATGATTCATTGCAAAGGGCAAAGAGCGTTTTCTATGTAAGCATAAAGGTATCAATTTATGGACTATGGCAACCTTCAAAATCAAGGTACATCTATTTTGATTAGATAATTCAGTCATATGGATTTAATCAATGCATATGTCTTGTGTATGTAAGAAAGTGACGGAAACATGATGGTATTTCTTGTACTATACATAGATGGTATCTTGCTCCTTGGGAACAATGAAAGAGTATTGTTAGGCATATGTGTATGGTTTTTAAAGCAGTTTAAAATGAATGATTTAAGAGAAGCAAAACATATTCTTGCGATTGTGGTGATAAGGATATCAAGAAAGGATGTTGCGCTTATCTCAAGCTTCGTATATTGATACAATCCTTGCTCGTTTAGCATGCAAGTCCTAGCAAGGTTTTGTACCTTTCGGTAATTGAGTATCTTTATATAAGGTAATGTGTCTTAAGACAAAAGGAGATAAATAATATGAAGGAGGTTCCTCATGCTTTGGGAATAAGGAAGCTTAATCTACGGAATGCTATACACAAGATTAGATATCTGTTTTGCCGATGACATGGTAAGTGGGTATCAAGGTAACCCAAAACAAGCATGCTAAACTTTGGTAAGACATATATTTATGCACCTAAAAATTATTAGAAATAACATGTGGGCTAACCGGACAGATTCATTGCTTCTAGTGGGTTACATAGATTCATATTTTCAAATCAGATAGGGACGACAATAAATCCACCTCAAGGTTATATATTTATTTTGGGAAGTAGAGCCATAATATGAAGGAGTGTTATACAGAAATATATTTCTGACTCAACCATGGGAATATGATAAATTGGAGCCTATAAGGCAGCCAAAGTATCTGTATGCTCTGAAAACTTCGTAATAGATTTAGATATGATTCCTAAGTTTTCCCAAGGTTATCACAATTTATTGTGATAATGTTGGTGTAGTTGCAAACTCGAAGGAATCACGAGCTCATAAGGAAATTAAACACATTGAGTACAAGTACCGCCAATACAAGAAATTATATGATGAGGGAAAGGTTGTTGTCGCCAAGATTGCATCGGTTGATAACCTGGTAAATCCATTTACAAGGACCTTAAGGCGAATGCTTTTGATGATCATGTAGTAGGAATAAGAATCAAATGTATGGCAGTGGACATGACAGCATAGTCTTTTAGTATAAGTGGAAAGTTGTTGGATTGTATACTAAAAGCCTAGCTTTGGTATGAACAATGTTATAATAATATTTGAAATGAGAACCATTGATCAAATAATTACATATCGATGCAATAGTCCATTTACTTTATATTGTAGATAATATGGTATGTGGCGTCGCAAGGAAGATCTTATTATCAGCTTCTTATAAAGTAAAAACAAATGCTCACAACCGAGATAGACAGGGAAAATCTATTGGGATGGTTGTAGTGTGATTTAGTATTAGCTTGTCATGACAATAAAATTACACTAGTGCACTTTATGTGTATTAAATAGGATTGCGTGAGGTTGTTCGATTTATATTGACTATATAAGAGAATTAGACCTCAGTTAGTATGGATATTCGTACTATTAATCCATATGCAATAACCTCAAAACGTAATTCTGTATTTATTTCTTTGATTCATCAATGAGTGAGATTTATTTGTAAATCAATATGCTCAGTGAGTTGGAAGATGGTACTGTCTCTATGGTGTGCTATTGATTGTAGAAGGAATTCGTGTCCTAATAAATTAGGCTGATGATGTCCAATTGAGGAGCTCATAAGGATTATCATGTAAAACATAGAGGTGGATTTGATCCGACATGATAATAAAGTTGAGTGGTACTACTCTTGGATAAGAGATTAATTAATTAAGTTGTCAGCATCTCATTTAATTAATAGGCATTGTATATCTTAAACACGGAGATTTAAACGGGCTCATAATAAGAAGGAGCCCATAACGTAATTTGAGATTAGGGTGCCAGTGCAATAATAATTTTTAGTGGACTGGTTTATTATTATTGGGCTTAAGTATAAGTTTTAGGCTAAACTTGGATGCTTAAGCCCAATGGGAGGCCGAACCCTAATTTCTCATCCTGGTCCCTGTTGTAGCCTATAAATAAGACATCCCAGCAGTCCAGTCACACTATTATTCACGCCTAAATTCGACTTTAGATGAGAAATTATATTTCTCATTGGATAAGAGAGAACGTGAGAAATATGAGGAAGACTGCGGATTGGAATCGCCTAGAGGATCGTCGCCCACACAACATCTAGATGAGGCATAGGGATATAACAGAAGATCAATAGTTCGTTTCTGCAGCTGTTCTGACTTCTCCGTCGGTCTTCAGTGAAAGGTAATTCTTTCAATTAATTCTGCTGCATTAGATATGCATGGAACCGATGAATTACGTAGATCATAAGATCCGATCACCATCAAACCCGTCTTATATAATTATCATCTCACAAGAGACTTTGTCTTGATAAAATAATTTATTAAATTCTACTACTAAATACAAAGGAAAAAAAATGGGATACTACTATTAGATTCAATGCAATTCCTATTATTATTGCTCAATACATGGACTTTAAATTATTACTGTAGGATAAAAAATTATATTGTGCAATTCCAATATTTCCCTTTCACTTCATTCTATCATAATAATAAAGATATTTTAATCACTGTACTGCACGATCAGTGTATAATAATGCACAACTAGTGAATAATTTAGCACAACATGATATCTTTAAATATTTTTCTGGTGAACTTGACGTGAAATTTTTTGCACAATTAGTGTATAGTTAAGCATAACTTGTGAATAATTATGTACAATTATGGTATAATTATACACAACTAGTTAATAAATTGATACAACATAATTTTGTTACATATTCCTCCGACGAATGATGAACAACTAGTTAATAATTTTTCATAATAAAATTTTTGAACTTATTTTTCCGACGAATGATACTGCTTAAAATGGTGCTCGTTGTAGAGTTGTGAAAATTTAAATCCCAATTGTATGTAGTTAATTTGATATAGTCTAAATTACTCCTTAAGCCTACATCATAAATGGCCAAATCCGGTATCTTGCTGTCGTGCACCATCTGACCATAGTTGTAACTATATGCATCACCATCGCCGTTCCTGCTGCCGTGCACCATCTGACCATAGTTGTAACCATATGCATCACCATATCAATAACGCCAACATCACAGCCATCATAACTCCCCATTATAAGTTTGCGCTGTGGATGATTCCCAAGCTTTTCGCTTACATTTTGAATTTTCCGACGACAAAGTTCCTACAGTCGCAGAGCAAGATCATGGCCTTGACCATGACTTGGATCTCCAGTGCCGCATTAATGATTCACTTCTCTTTAACTTTTTACTGATGTTGAAACTCGGGTGGGGATGGTTGGCAGCACTATCGTGCTGGACTTGTCATGGGGGCTCATCGTGATAGTGCAAATCGTATACGTTTTGAATGGCACGTGTAAGAAAATGAGGCCGGGATTTATCATTAAGGGTGACACTGTGGACAAAGATGATGGCTATAAAGTTGGGATATGGCGAAACGCACTGGAAAATTTTAACAGAGGAATAAAGAAGAACATGATGACTATGATGTGGTAATAAGCCAAATTCACAGGATGATTTATCGAGGATATGGAAAGTTTTGAGGAGAGATCACAACAAATAATGAATAATATATTTATATCCTTTTTAAATATTTAATTAAGGTTATATTATGTATATCAAGTCATCTTTTATATTTAATAGTGATATAGTTTAATGAATGTATGTTATACTAACAATAATACTTAGGGGCGACTATTTGCACCCCCCGAAAATACAAAATATACCCCTAAATAATTAAAATTAAACAAATGAGATTAAAATATTCTTATAAAAATGTGTTTATAATATCTCTATTATTACCCCAAAATTACTAAATATACCTCATTCATTAAACCCTAACTTAATCAATTAAAATCTCTGCAGTATTCGGTAGCTTCAATTTTTTTCCTCCATATACTATAGCCTCACTGCAGGCAAAATCATAAATATTGATAGGGAAATTTGACTGATCAAATAAATAAACATTAAAGATCTCATCGCACAGCGAAAATATGGGAAATCGGAGAAACTCTCAATGCCATTCATTTTCTCACATAGCTAAACTGTTTATAACCCTAAAACTACTAATAAAAGACTTATCCCATGGAAATACGCAGGTAAATTACAATGAAGAAATTAACCCTAACTATGAGTCTAATTATTTGTAGAAAGTAAAACTTAATAATAAAGAACCCTAGAATTGGACTCTTTTCTTCAATCTTAGTCTCTGTCAAGATCTCTGTCTCCAATCAAAGTAAGCAATACTCTAAGATCTCTCTCCAATGATGTGGATTGATTGTGGTGGTGGTGGTGAGTGATGGTGTTTACGGAGGATGGAATGGAACACTATCAACATAAATGACTTTACGTAACATATAAAAATGTTATTTAATAGCTAAATAGTGTTATTATAGACGATATGTAACACTTCTAGAGGTGTCGCTGTTGCCCTGTTACCTATTGTCATATGTCATACTTTTTATTAATATAGTAACACTTAATAAAAACGTTACACTTACTCTGATAACACTTTACAAAAATTACAATAAAATATTTATGTAACACTTTTTATAAAATTAAAAAATAAAATTGCATTTGATTGGGTCTGAACCCATAACCTATGAGTCATAATATATTTCATCTACCAACTTAGATAGTTCATCAATCTAAACAAATATTAAATATTTATTTTATTATATAATTAAAAAAATTTTCATTTTCAAATAATATTTTGTATTTAAATATTTTAAACGTTAAAATAAAATGTTTGTAAATATAATTTAAAATATTTTTTCATAAATAATTTTTTTTAATTTTATAATTCAATTTTAAATAATATATATTAAAATAAAATATATTTATGTAATGAATTATATATATTTATTATATAATTAGATTAAATTAATTTATTCAATTTTTTTAAAAAAATATGTATTTTTTTCAAATAGGATAATATAATATATAAAATTTTAATTGATTTCATCGTATAATTATGGAGTATTAAAAATACTATTTTAAAATATTATGTAAATAATTTATGTATGTAGAAGTGTTACTTGAAATGTTTCTTATGTATAAGTGTTATGTTATAGTGTTACATTTGTAAAAGTGATATGTAAAATGTGTTATGTATATAAAAGTGTTACATACATGTGTTACATATTGAAAATGTGTTACATGAATGTGTTACTTATATAAAAAAGTTACAAAAATGTTACATATCAAAAAAATTTAAAAAGTGTTACCATTTAGTATTATACTCCCTCCGTCCGCTTCTAAGGTACCCATGCTACTATTTTTTGCGTCTGTTTCAAAGGTATCAATTTTCCCTATTTAGTAAAAAAGTACACAATATGACCTACCCTTCCCTCTAATACAACTACCCACTTTACATATAATAATAATACTACTTAGTCCACGTGCAAAAACCAAATGGATACCTTAGAACTGGATGCAGTATTGATTAGCTAGGTATTGATGTAGTATAACACTTAATACCACGTTTGTTTCAATGTATTTATAATACATATGATCCAGTATTGTTTTGACCCAATATTAATAATACTTTTTTCTTGGTATTATGTATACCATCTCAAGAGGTAGGATACACAATACCTATGTACCTAGGTATTAAATGTAATTTTACCATTATACCATTATCCAATAATAATAATAAATAATAATTTAAAATAATAATTATTAATAATATTAATAATAAATAATAATAATAATAATTAATAGTAAATAATGATAATTAATAATTAATAATAATGAGGGGTAAATATGTCATTTAACTAATTATTTCATTTGTTAATATTCAATAACAAACATAAAATAACTAATACCTAGTTATCCATAATTTCATTTTCCATAATACCAAACAACAAGAATTAATCACAAGTCAAACAAATCACATTATACACAATCCCTTTATTTCCATACCCACTACCAAACGACTCCTTAAAGTGTTACTATGAGGTGTTATTTAATACTCCCTCCGTCCTATTGAAACGTACGAGTTTTTCTATTTTGGTTCGTCCCAATACAAGGTGTGCATTTCCCTTTTTGGTAAAGGGGACCCACTCATATTAATTACTTCTCTCTCCATGGGCCAACATGTCATACCAATACACATACCCACTTTATATTAAAATATTATTTATCTCGCCTTACTAAACCTTAAAATATTATATCCCTTAATCAACGTGCAAAAAACAAACGCTTACGTTTCAACAGAACTGAGGAAGTACTACTTATGTTGTAGTATGAGATTAGGGCTGGAATGTGCTCTGAGGAAGTACTACTTATGTTGTAGCACGCTCGGTTTCGAGCACATATGCTAGAAGGTTTGCTCGATGTCTAGCAGCTTTGCTCGATATGCATCTAGCGAATCAAATTTGTGTTTTCTGATCTCCTCGATACCGACCAATTCCGCTTGAAGATCATCGAGCTCTTATCGCGACTTTCTTCAAACCTCCAGACACCTCACTCGGCATCGAGAAACATTTCTCAATTGCCACCGAGTGCATTTCTTCACTCGTTCACAATCGAGCATGTATGCTTGATGTGCATCGAGCTCAGCTCTACTTCTAGTTGTCTAGATTCAGTTCAACTCTTTGATCATTTATTCTTCTTTTCCTTTTCAAAACTTGACAAAATACCTCTCAAGCACCTTTTGGTTAGTAACGACTAGAGCATAGCCATTTTGTGCAAATAAAAACATCAAAAGCAATCAAAGACATATCAAATCAGACCTAAAAACATGAATTTTCACTCTAATCATACACTTTTGAGTGCTAGATATTAGTGAACAAGTTTTAGGCACTTTTTCCAAGGATAAATAGATATTATTGAGTCATTGTTACTATTTTAGTTAAGAATTTCTTTTTTTTTTTTGAAAGAATAAAGTTTTATTAAAAGAGAGTAGAGCATAAGACGTACTCATACTCAAATGAGAAAGTACAACACTAAAAGATTAGAAATCATATATCAATACAGACACACCTCTATCTCATTCCTTCCTATATATGCCAATACATATCTGAGGTTCATTCAACCATTCACTAAATGTATATCTCTTTCCTTCACTGCTCTTGTGTTTGATCCAAAGCCTGTATTAGTTTTTGCCTTCATCACTATATCTTCACTTTTAACTCTCACACTATTGAATACTTTATTGTTTCTTGCCTTCCAAATCTACCATAACGCCGGGCCTGATAAATTTCTAGATGCCATTTTTATTCAAATATATCTTTTCACTTTGATGGAGAAAATGTTCAAATAATGTGTTCTTAGTTGTATATGTAAAGATAAATGTGCCTCCAAATAGTATCAGCCACCACACAATGAATGAATAAATGGTTTACCTCTTCCTCGACTGATCCACACAATTTGCATTCCTTAGAGAAATTAGGATTGAAAGCCCCCCTCCTACTCAGGTTTGAAATTGTTGGGATCCTATTTAGTACAACCTTCTAATAGAATATAACAACTTTAGAGGAACAATATAATTCCATATTTTACTTACCGGATGTAGGCTCCCGAATCCAAGCCCTTCAACTCTTCCAATTTTCCATATGCAGACTTCACTGTATAACTTCCACAATTCGAGTATCTCCTCTTTCATTTTTCAAACCCTTTCATTTTCTTTTTATTTTGTATCACTCTAACTTTGAATTTTTCATGAGTGCATACACACTAAATTGAAGGGGCCAATATTTGATCCTTTTTTCCTAGAGATAAAATCAATTGCTAGAAAGAGGAAGGGGAGGAGATGAAGAAATTACATATCGATCAAAATTGCTGAATCTCTAGATACTCCAGAGAAAATTTAAGAGCAAGATGTGGCTGAGAATCCAGAAGTAGGGCGAAGCTAAAACCCAGATCTGAAATAGAGGAGGTCGAAACGGCTGGAAACCATTGTAATGAAAATGATATTTCTATTTGAGATCACTTCAAAATTACAAATGTTAGAAATACAAGAGTGATTGGACTAACAAATCAATAAGACGCTTTTGAACTGAGATCATCTCTCATTCAGATGGTTGAGAGACAGCCAATTGGGTAGGAGCATCTAAATCTTCTCATGCACATCTAGAGCAGTTCAACAATTATGCTAATACTATGAAGATCATAGGCATAACTGATGACACCATGAGAATGAGTCTATATCCATTCTCACCCATAGATAAAGGCAAAAGAGTACTGGCACTACTAGAAAAAACACCTATTACTACATTAATTAATTTTAATACATTTTCGTTTAAATGCCATTATAGATATTTTGTTAATACGGTAATTTACCAAAGTTCTATAACTACACCTAATAATATATATTAACACACTACTTTGTAAGTGTGTTAATATGAACTCAATTAAGACACTTATCATAATGTCTTAATAGATATATGTGTATTAATAAGTATATATATAGTACTTCCAATTAAAATAAGTTTTTTTTAATAATTTAATTTAGGATTTTAAAATAATGATTAATTGAATAGGAAATCTTATACACACGTGGATTATAAATTTAAATAATAATTATTAATATAAAGTTAAATAATTATTATACGAGAGCATTATAAAAAAAGGTATCTTAAATTAGTTATTAAATTTTTTAAAAGAGTTTAAATTTCATTAGTTAAATTTATATAATAAAATGAAATGTATAAATAGATTTAATAAATTGTATTTAGGGATAGTAACTATTAACTACAAAGTATATTGCATATTTACTATTAGATACAACCTTAAATTTTAAATTCCACGAGATACAAAATTATAATATGAAATTCCCTACCGCCCCTAATTACAAACGTGAAGTTTAATATTTTTTTTATTATAATATCAATCCCTTAATTAGTGGGATTTAAACAATATATAAGCTAAATTTTAGGAATAAATTTAAACATACCGTCTACAAACACACAATCCAACAACTACTATCTTATATTGGGGAAGAATTTAAAACCTACACTAACACACAATCCAACAAGCACTATCTTAAATTGGGAAAGAAATAGAGTACGTTCGCAAATCTGGCTTAAACTTGACCGGGTAGTGACATTTTTCTTTCATTATTATTGGCTGAACTGATATTCAAAGCTATGGAGGAGAGGAGAATTGTGGGTTACTGGATTATCTATTTAATTTTTTGCACAATCTCTTTAATTTTTGCACAATTGGTTATATTTTTACACAACTAGTGTGTAATTCTGCACAACCTAATTAAACACCTCATCTCCGGCGATTCTACACAACTAATGAATAATTATGTACGACAAATGAATAATTTTGCACAACATAATTTCTATACATATTTTTCCTGCGAACGGTGATATGAATAAGTCTACACTTTAATAATTATTATGCATGACTAGTAAATAATTATGAACAACTAGTGAATGATTTTGCACGACTAATGAATAATTTAGCACAACATGAATAATTTTGCACAATTATTAAATAATTCTTCACAATATAAAACTATTTAAAAGAAGATATGACAGTAGCTTCGATAAACAATTTTGTTTGTAATGATTAAAGTCAAGAGACCATCCATTAATGTGAACTTGGCCTGCTAAAATCAAAACTAAAAATTCCTTCTCCAAATAAGAAATGCCTAATTATATGTTTATAAGCCATCTCCTCCCTGCTCCTTCTCAAAAATTAAGACGGCCACCCTTTCTGGAATTGCGCTGCTATGCCTTCTGCCCATCGCCGTCGTCGTTGTTGACCGTCGTACCACCATCCCTTCATTACGATATCACCACAGGCTTACTACAGGAGTCACGAACAACCACTATTCTCAGCAGATTTGAAGTATTGTCTCTCCTGCTGCAGGAATCATGAACGCCGCCGTGCTGCTCGCCACAAATCCGTAGGAGGCTTGCAATAATTAGATCAAAGCACTCATCATTCTTCCTATGATAAAAGTTGGGATAATCTGAATAGAGAAAGATTCCACTTCTTTAATCGGGCCAAAAGGAGTGAAATTCAATTTCACCATCGTCGCACCACGCAAAGAAAGAACCCTAAATTCATTTAGATCATGAAAGAATCAATGGATTGTGCACAGCAGAATCGATGAATTGATGATGTGTATATGGTGCTGATAAGATTGTTTAGAATATATGGAAAACAGTTAGATATATTGGGTAAGATTTAATTTATTATTTTATATCATCTGGGGGTATATTAGGTATGTGTTTATATATTTTTGTATCGTGTCATAATATTTTATGCTGTATGTATCTTTGAGTAATTAATCCTTTTATTTAACATAAATAAAATATCATTCTTTCATGTATTATTATTTATATAATTATAATATATAATTAAATTTTAAATTATAAATATATTGATTAAAATTAATATATTGAATGACAATTATATTTTTAATTGTAAAGTAATTTTTTTTTTATTTGAGTAATAAGATAAATAATGGTATAATTAAATAAATAAATGAAAATAAATCAATGAATAATATAATTTTATTGTTAAATTATTAGTAAATTTATCCACAGCATAAATGGTCAGAAGTGTGCTTTCCAAGTGAAACAAATCGTGTTCGGAACCTGGGGAGCCACCTTCTAAATAATTAATTTCTCTTTTTAATAATTTGTTTTTATTTTAATTAATATTTCAAAATTTCAAATTTAATTAGTAAATTAATTTAGTATAGTCTATGCTATGTTATCATTACATTATAAAATGTAAAAAGTAATTACCTATTATGTATAGATGACATTTTATAAAAACATCACTTTAAATCAAATGCATTATTAACTAATTTTATATGACATGTACAAATGTCAAGAAAGATATATTTCTAGTAGTATGGTATGATACATTAGAGCCAAGATGTTGCATTACATGGGATGGACTCGTGGCAAAGTTCATGAATAGATACATGCATCATTTAAAGATTTTTATACTGAAATAGAACATCATGCAGTTCAAGTAGAAACATGATAAAAACTTCCATGATGCATGCATGGGAGATGTTCAAGAACATGTTAAGAAGATACTCAAAACATGGAATTCTTAAAGCGCAGTGTGTGTAATATTCTATAGAGGTATGTATGTTGACTCTCGTGTTCTAGTGGATTAATCTTCAGGTGGAGAACTTTTGGGCAAAGGTTCCACATAAGTAGAAAATTGTTTGAGAAAATAATTGTTAAATGACTATTTTATCTAAAAGCTTAAGCTAATAGAGAGAGGAGTCGTGTAATACTTAACACGGCCCCTCACATGTAGGCGGAGTTAATTTTTGCCTTAAGCCTTGCACGTGAAATTTTTTCATAAATGAGTGGCGGTGAGGTTCAAACCATGACCTTTTTTTAACTATGAACTCAGATACGATGCATGTTAAACGAACATCTCATATAAAAGTTTAAGGTAATAGAGAGGATAGTCGTTTAATACTAAACCAAATCACTCAGCATTAAATTTTCATGACATGCCAACCCTATTATTCGTCAAAATTTATGGGCATGAGTAATCCACTCAAGCAAAATCGGCCCAAGCATACACCCAAATGCACGTTGTATATCCACCCCAACCCACATAAAATTTTGGGTGTGAATGTCATAGGTCAAAAGTTTTTTCTTGTTCCGGACAAAGGGGTGTATGTATAGATAGGTAAGAGGCTGAGTTTAACAATCAGCCGACTCAAGCATGCGCATTTATTCAAATATAACGGCAAAAAATTAGATATCACAAAAATATATACTCCATCCGTCCCAAGTTAAGAGGGTCATTTTACCATTTTGATCGTCCCACCCAAAAGATCTCATTTTTTTGGATACATGAGACCCACCCATACTCACTAATACAATTAAAACATGGGGCCCCCACACCCACTAATACAACTACCCACTACACATTAAATAATAATACTCTTTAATCCACGTGCCCAAAAACAAATGAGACTCTTAGCCTGGGACGGAGGGAGTATATTCGATGTGGCCTGTTGGACAATGATTAAGACTACTTATCCATCTCAATCACTCTTATGATATTTAACCATATATCAATTTGTTAATAAATAAGGTTAGGTGGAAATAAATAGATGGTTGCGATAGAATCTCCTAGAATGAAAAAGGACGTATATGGGCTATATTTTTGCCACTCTCTACGTCGGAAATGTCACATTTTTTAATGAGTGAGGCGCACTTTAGAATTTAGTATTATAGATAAAGATATATTATTTTGTTCTAAATGGTATACATTTTATTTAATAAGGGTACACCATTTTGTTTTAAAGGGTATACACTTTTCATTATATTTTTTATTTTTTTCAGGAAATAAATGGTACACATCTAAATGATATACAATTTAACACAAAATTCTAAAGGCACACGGAGTGTGCTTCCGTACGCCCGGACGCACACAAGTTTTTGCCTTGTAAAATAAAGGGTACACATCTGTATACGAAAGGGTATACTCCAATTTAGCACAACATTTTAAAGGCACACGGAATGTGCTCCCGTGTCTTCTGACATACACATGCTTTTGCCTTTTTTTAATTAGCAAACACTTGTAATTTGGGTTAAATTGTCTCACAGAAAAATAATAAGAAATGATAATATTTTAATTTTTAAAAAAAAATCTCTATCTAATAAAAAATAATAGAACGCAGTTTATTATTTCATAAATTATTTATAATATAAATATAAAAAAAAGACTTGTACGATATCGTCTTACATATCTCATCCCGTGAGACAGGTAGATTTCTCAACCCATATAGTGTGCGATTTTATTACTCCCAGTTGCATGTCATGAATTTCGCAAGACTATCCGGTAGCCTATAAGCGCGCATAATCATCGATTTTCACAAAAAAATGTTGTCTTCTTTTTATTTTATTTTTTTCATTTCCTTTTTTAATATTAGTTTTATTTTAATTATTTTAATAATCAACTTAAATTTTTAAAGTTAATTATAATTATCATTTAATTTAAATTCTAAATGTAATTTCTCTAATAATATTTTTAATAAAAAGTGATACTCAATTTATAAAAAGTAATAATGGTACAATAAAATATTTCATATAATTTATAATATAAATAAAAACGTGATAATATTTAAACTAAAGTGATTACATTATTAATAAAAAGTGATAACTAAAAAATTTTATTTCTTTTTATTATAATAATTTTATTTTAATAATTTTAGTAATCAACCTAAAATTATTAAAGTTTAATACAACTAGTTTTTATTTTTAAATTTCAAAGTAAACATTTTTTTTGTAATATTTTCAATAAAAAAATGAAAGTGATAACCAATCAATTGAAATACTCCATTTCACAAATAATTTATATTGTGAATGAAAAATGATAATGTTTTCAATAAAAAAATGATATGTGATCAATAAAAAGTTAAACACTCTATTCAATTATTTATGTAAAAGATAAAAAGTGATAATATTATTTTGAATAAAAAAGTGATACATATTAAGAAAATTTGATAAGTAGTAGTATTAGTTGAACTATTTCACACATTAAATTCTAAAAAGTGATATATGATTATAAAAAAATGATATTATTTTGTGCATGAAACATTTTTAATAGGAATAATAAAAAAATAATTAAATTTGAGTAGCTTTAATTTTATTCAAAATTTTGATAAAAAAGAAATTCATTTAACTAAAAGATTGTCAGAAAAATAACGAAGAGAGAAAAAAAAATACTGTATTAAGCATGGATTAGACGATTACTTTCGAAAATTAATTAGTTGAATTGATTAGGCCGGTTACCGGTCAAGTTAATTGAAAAGGCACGGCTGACCATCCGGCACTTAAATAAAAAAATTTAAAAAATAATATAAATGGGTTAGTGGGGATCCATCTCATATAATGGAATCCGCAAGACGGTCTCACCTAATACTCACCTTAAATATAAAGGTATAATATTATTAATTAAAAGAGGAAATATTATTTTTGATAACAAAACAACTATTTAAGAAAAAAAATCTCACGCGTGAGAAAGTCTATGCAAGTGTTATCCTTTATAATTTTAATTCAAATTTGAAATATAAGTATAGTAATATTATTAATTAGGGATGAAAGGTTTTTTCTATTGATTCAGAACCTAAAATTATAGAATCTTTTAAAATAATTAAGAGTTAATTATAACAAAAGTCTTGACCTTTGCTTCAATTTCAAATTAGTCTAAACCTTTAACAAATTATAAAAAAGTACTTCACTTTTGAGGTGATTTGCAAATCAAACCTTTGGGCAGCAGGAATGCTGCCGATGCAGATGTGGCTCTCTTTATTACCGGATTACATTCCACACGTTACACATTACATTCTCCCAAGTCAAAAACATCGCAATCTTAGTCTTACACCTTTTAAGAGTAATCTGTCATTCTCTCTATTAATGAAGGACGCCAAGAATCAGAAACCGCCACAAATCGCGCCTTCACCCGCTCATTCTCCCCGCCATCCTTCCACTTCATACTCCACATTCTTGCCCTTACCTCTTCTCTTCAATATCTCCGCCACATCTGCAAACTCGTACACCACCCCTTCCAACACCCTCATCACGCTCTCCAACCTTAATCTCCTCGCGAACTGCAGCTGCGGCGTCGATTTTAGTATCTTCGCTACCAACGCCGGTGGTGGTCGCCCCTGCTATCTTTTATCTCCACATCCGCGCCGTAATCGATCAGCAGTTTCGCCACAGCCTGTTTGACGTACCAGACGGTTGTTAGATTGTATACTAAAAGTCTAGTTTTGTATGGAACAATGTTTCAAAAATTTATTTGAAATGAGAATTATATGATCAAACATTTTGCATATTGTAATTTATTTATATGTTTGTGCAAAAGTCCATTTACTTTATACTGTAGATAGTATGTTGTGCGACAACACGTGGAAGATCATATTATCGGTTTCCTTATAGAGTATAAACAGATGTTCATAATCGAGATAAAAAGGGACTCTCTATCGGTATGGTTGTAGTATGATTTGGTATTAGTTTGTCTTGACTATAGAATCACATTAGTGCATTTTGTGTATTGAGCAGGACCACTTGGGATCGTTAGTCTTATACTGACTATATAGAAGAACTTGATCTCTGTTATGATGGATGTTCGTGCTCTTAATCCCTATACATTAATCTCGACACGTAAGCAAGTATTTATCTCTTTGATTCATCAATGGGTGAGATTTATATAGTAAATTAATAAACTCGATGAGTTGGGAAATAATATTGTCTATATGGTGTGCTGTTGATTGTAGAAGGAATTCGTGTCCGCTATAGGTTGATGATGTTCCCTTGAGGAGCTCATAAGGATTATCATGTAAATCTTGCAAGTGGATTAATTCCGGCATGATAATGAGGTTGAGTGGTACTACTCTCGGATGAGATATTAATTAATGGAGTTGTCAGTAACTTAATTAATTTATGGACATTGTATATCTTAAACATGGGGAGAATGTCGGCCTCATAATAAGAAGGAGCCATAACGTAATTATGGGATTGGAGCAGCAGTGCAGTAATTATATTTTAGTGGACTATATTATTATTATTGGACTAAAGTATAAGCTTTGGACTAAGCTTGGAAACTTAAGCCCACTGGATGCCTAACTCCAATTTTCTCAGCTTCCTGGAACCCTCACTCTGCGCCATTTTCAATGTGAAAGAGAGGAGAGAAAGCAAATTGAGAGGATCCTGAAGATCGTAGCCCACATGATGTCAGGATTGAACTTTGGGAATACAACAAAAGATCAAGAGGTTGTTCTCTGCAGCTGTACTTCAACAACATACCCTGGTGAAAGGTAATGCGAACTTTGAATACTTATTGCTTCCGCTGATTAAGTTTGCATGGAACCCTAATAGTTCTCGCTAACCAAACGATCGAACACCAATAATTGGTATCAGAGCGTCAGTTTTGTGGTGAAACGTGACACATTAGGCTAGGGTTTAACTGATATACATGATTCAATTATTGTATAGAAAGCATGATAATTAGGGTTTGGTATATGTGTAAATTATCTATGAAATCCTATGTGCTTTATTGCCGATAATCTGCCTGTATTCCTTGTTTTTCGAACACGCTGAAACACACACACACGGCTGTACGGTGGTGGCTGGTGAATGATGATTGGGGCACGGTGGTAAGAAGACGTGCTCGTTAATGGACGATGAGTAACAGGAACCGCACGATAAGTGTCGGGTGATCGCCGTGTGAAGTTTTTTGTCGATGAGTGTGTGTTCTGGATGAAAGTGTTACGTACGACGAAAGGCATGGCTTCGAGTTTGGCCGCACAGTCATTGACATGTTGATGTACAGATGTGGCACGGTTGCGCGGCGAATGATGGGTGAGCAGATATTGCACTCGATGGGTGCTGGGCGTGCGGATATCCGGGCGGGCCTGATGAATTACCTGGCGAGTCAAAGGCTTAGGCACAAGGTGTCGCGCACAGTATAATGTTGGGCACACACGGATGCTGCCGTACGAAGCATGAGTAGCGCACGGTGATGTGTGATTAAGGCGTACTTGGTGCATGATGACGAGCTGTTGGGGGCGCTGGACATACGGAGACGAGCGAGCAACTTTAGGCGCACGATTCCAATGCTGAGCGCACGGATTTCCAGCAATGCCACACAGTGGCTATCGTGTGATGGGGAGATAACACGCGTGAGGTCGTGCAGGGACACTGTTTAGCGCGCACGGTGCTTGGCGGGATTGTGATCGTGCGCGGTATTTTGCTGTCGTGCAGGCGATCGTGTGGGGTGCTGGGCATGAGTTGGTTGCTCGTTGCTTGCCGTGTGTAGAATGCACGATGGCTGCGGGCGTGCGAGGTTCGGCGCGCGGATGCACACATGGAGTCATGAGAGCTTTCTCAGGTCGAACCCCGTATAGTCGTTGTTGCTTAATTTTATGCTTGGTGGTGATCAATCGAATTCGCCAATTTTATATATAACTGCATTAACTGATTTTATCGCCTATTATTGTTATATATGTGAAAGGCATGTTCTATGTGATTTATTTATTTAAATTGCTTTTAATAGAAGGATGCTTAGATGTGTATTTTATTATGTGAATATTATATGCAGTTTAAAAATCCTATATGTTAAATAACTAAGTGGGAGAGGGGATTGGTTATTAAATTCCCGCGGCCTCCATTATTGGTTTTTAAGTGATGTGAGTAAACTTGCCCGTTGGCAATAGGGCCTTCCTCCATATCTGATGAGTTTATTCATGGATCACTGGTACAAACTTCTTTATGATGGCCGTAGGAAGTTATCCGAGCGCGTGTGTACTTCTCCATCTGTAAGGCACACAAGCTTGGGCCGCGGACTTGGGATCAAATATTGGTATACACTTAGATATAAATAATAAGTATCCTCCCCATTGGAGTCACTGCTGTTATTTGCATGGCTAAAGAGAAACCTACTATTAATTATTTTGTCATAAAGTTAGGTTGATGAATGAAATTAATGGGTAAAACCTTTTCTTGTAAATGTTTGAGTTTGTATACATCCACATTATTGTGGCATGCAAATTCACGGTGCTTGATATGTTGGTGAATTTTATTTTATATTGTTTTGAGGGATTTAATATAAATTGATAAATTCGAAGTGTTTGATCTATTTATTATGTATGATTCTAAAGACTTTCAAATGACACTCAACTAACTTTCTGTTATACTTAAAGAACACAAACTTAATGACACAAATTATGTTGGCTGGAAACGAAACATGGACATTGTTTTAACTACTGAAAATTATATCTTTGTACTCATTGAGGAATGTCCTGCGGAGCCTACTGATGACTCTACATAAAAGGAAAGAGCTGCTTATAATAGGTGGACCAAAGCTGATAGGATTGCTAAGTGCTATATATTGGCTTCAATGTCAAGTGTGCTTCAGCATCAATATAAAGCTATGAACTCTGCTTATGATATGATACAGAATCTTAGGGAACTCTTCGGACACTAGAGTCGTCTTGCTAGGCTATGGCAGTATTGATGAATACCAAAATGCTTGAGGGCACTCCCATAATGGAGCATGTTCTTAGAATGATGGGCCAACTCAATGAGTTGGAGGTCCTTGGAGCTGAAATCGATAGGGAAACCCAAGTCGATATCATACTCCAAAGCTTGCCTTGGAGTTTTGAGCAGTTTCGTCTCAACTATGGTATGAACAAATATTTATACACATTGGCGGAGCTTCTGAGAGAACTTGTGGCAGTGAAAGGGTTGTTTCGTCGAGCTCCTCAGGTTCATGTTGTTGAAAATGCTGCTTGTCCTAGGCCGAGAGGCAGTAGGAATAAGAAGAAGCATGGAAATTCAGCACCGGTGAACCAAGTGAAAGCAAAGGGTGGTGCGGTCAAGAAACCTAAGGGCAAGTGCTTCAAATGCAAGCAGCCGGGACATTACAAGGTTGATTTCCCTCTTCTGAAGGGGAACAGGAATGGTAAGTCTTTTATACTAGTTGTTGAATTGTGTTTAGCGGCTGTATCTGCTGACACTTGGTGTGTAAATACGGGAGCCACTAACCATGTCTGCAATTCTTTGTAGGGTGGAATTCCACCAAACCCGACAGCTTAGTGATGGGAGATAGCCATACTCATGGGAAATGCTACAAGAGTAGCGGTTGTTGCAGTGGGAGATGTCTATTTATTTTTTTAATAAGAATAAACTCTTGTATTGAGGAATTGTCTTTATGAACCTCATTTTAGAAAGAATTTGATTTAGATTTCTAAATTGTTTATGGATGGTTATTCTATTTATTTTAATGACAATGTTATTTTAAGGAAAAATGGAATATTTATCTTTGATGGTGCATTGATGGATAATTTGTATACTCTTAATCCAATATCTCCCACAGTGCAACAAATTGAATTGAATGATACATCTACTAATAAGAGAAAAGAACCTTCTAAAATGAATCAAACATATCTTTGGCATCTGAGATTAGGTCATATTAACTTGAGTAGAATTCAAAGGTTGATAGTTGATGGACCTCTGAGTTCATTAGTAGTGGAAAATTATCCAACTTGCGAATTTTGCTTGGAAGGAAAGATGACCAAAAGGCCTTTTAAGGCAAAGGAATATAGAGCCAAAGATCTGTTGGAATTGGTTCATTCTGATTTATGTGGTCCTATGTCTGTCCAGGTAAGAGGTGGTCATGAATATTTCGTGAATTTCATTGACGATTATTCTAAATATGGATACATTTATTTGACGCGCTGCAAGTCTGAGTGTTTTGATAAATTCAAAGAATACAAGGCTGATGTGGAGAAGCAACTTGCTAAATGTATCAAAACACTACGATCTGATCGTGGTGGTGAATACCTCTTGGGAGAGTTTAAGAATTATCTATCAGAGGAAGGGATTTAATCCCAATTATCTGTACCGGGCACACCCCAGCAGAATGGTGTAGCGGAAAGAAGGAATAGGACTCTTATGGAAATGGTAAGATCAATGATGGTAAGCCTAGTCTGAAACATGTTCGGATTTGGGGTGCTCCGGCACATGTGTTAAAGGAAGATGCTGATATGTTAGAATCGTGTAATAATGTTTGTCTATTTATAGGGTATCCTAGAGGAACGAAGGGTTGTTTATTTTATAGTCCCAAGGACCAAAAGGTGATCGTTAGCACGAACGCAAGATTTTTGGAAGAGGATTATGTAATGAACCACAAACCTATGAGTAAAAATGTTCTAGAAGACGTAAGAGGGGAAACACTAAACATAATACCAATTGTGCAAGAGGATATACCACAGGACACTGCACCGCATGTCACACCTGATACACAATTACCTGCAGAGCCTCGTCGTAGTGGGAGTGTTGTGAGAGAACCCGATAGATTCATGGAATTGGGAGAGTAGTCAGACTTGGTCCCTTGTGAACGTGAAATCGACCCATGGAATTATGATGAAGCACTGCAAGATAAAGATGCTCAATCATGGCAAAAAGCAATAAAATCTAAGATAAAATCCATGTATTCTAATCAAGTCTGGAGCTTGTAGAACCACCTGATGATGTAAAAGTCATTGGATGCAAGTGGGTCTATAAAAGGAAAAGAGGATCTGACGGTATGGTGGAAACCTTTAAAGCAAGACTTGTCGCTAAAGGATATACTCAAAAAGAAGGAATCGATTATAAGAAAACCTTCTCGCCTGTGGCCATGCTTAAGTCAATCCAGATTCTTTTATCTATTGCTGCTCATATGGATTATGAGGTATGACAAATGGATATCAAGACAACTTTCCTGAATGGAAGTTTTGAGGAAAACATCTTCATGAAGCAACAAGAGAGATTCATTGCAAAGGGCGAAGAACATCTTGTGTGTATGCTTAATAGGTCCATTTATGGATTGAAACAAGCTTCAAGATCATGGAACATCCATTTTGATAAAGTAATCTAGTCATATAGATTTATTCAAAGTCTGGATGAATCATGTATGTACAAGAAGTGTGACGGAAAGGTAGTGGTATTTCTTGTACTCTAGTTGGATGATATTCTTCTCATTGGAAACAATGTAAAGGTATATTCGGGCGTAAGGGTATGGCTTTCCAAGCAGTTTGAGATGAAGGACTTAGGAAAAGTTAGACACATTCTAGGGATCAAATTAATAAGGGATCGCAAGAAAAGAATGTTGTGCTTATCCCAAACTTCATACATTGATACAATCCTGACTCGTTTTAGCATGCAAGATTCCAAGAATGGTTTTCTGCCTTTCAGACATGGAATACATCTATCTAAGAAAATGTGTCCAAAAACACAACAGAAAATAGAGGGAATGAGGGCGGTTCCTTATGCTTCGGCAGTAGAAAGCCTCATGTATGCAATGCTAGGTACAAGGCAGGATGTCTGTTATGTCGTGGGCATGGTCAGTAGGTATCAAAGTAATTCAGGACAAGGGCATTAGACTGCGGTAAAGCATATTTTGAAGTACCTGCGACGGACTAGGGATTATGTGTTAGTTTACCGGGCAGATACTTTGTTACTTTTGGGTTATACTGATTTGGATTTTCAGTCTGATAGGGATGCTAGTAAATCCACCTCGAGTTATGTGTTTAGTTTTGGAGGAGGAGCCATAATATGGAGGAGTGTAAAATAGAAATGCGTTGCGAACTCCACCATGGAAGCTGAATATGTAGCAGCCTCTGAGGCAGCTAAAAAAGCAGTATGGCTTAGGAACATCTTAATAGACTTGGATGTGATTCCTGGTTTGCCCAAATCTATCACAATTTATTATGATAACTGTGGTGCAGTAGCAAACTCGAAGGAACCACAAGCCCATAAGGCGAGTAAACACATTGAGCTCAAGTACCACCTGATACGAGACATCGTTAAAAGAGGGGAGGTCGTCGTTGCTAAGATTGCATCTGAAGATAACCTAGCTGATCCTTTTGCAAAGAGCCTTCCAGCGAAAGCGTTTGATGGGCATGTAGAAAGAATGGAGATTAGGTGCGTGTCAGCAGATATAGCTGCGTAGTCTTTTAGTATAAGTGGGAGATTATTAGATTGTATACTAAAAGTCTAGCTTTTGTATGGAACAATGTTTCAACAATTTATTTGAAATGAGAATCATATGATCAAACATTTTGCATATTATAATTTATTTATACGTTTGTGAAAAAGTCCATTTACTTTATACTGTAAATAATATGTTGTGCGACAACATGCGAAAGATCATATTATCGATTTCCTTATAAAGTATAAACAGATGCTTACAACAGAGATAGACGGGGACTCTCTATGGTATGATTGTAGTATGATTTGGTATTAGTTTGTCTTGACTATAGAATCACATTACTGCATTTTGTGTATTGAGCAGGACCACTTGAAATCATTTGTCTTATACTAACTATATAGAAGAACTTGATCTCTGTTATTATGGATGTTCGTGCTCTTAATCCCTATACAATAACCTCATCACGAAAATCAATATTTATCCCTTTTATTCATCAATGGGTGAGATTTATATAGTAAATCAATAAACTCGGTGAGTTGGGAAATAATATTGTCTCTATGGTGTGTTGTTGATTGTAGAAAGAATCCGTGTCCGCTATAGGTTGATGATGTCCCCTTGAGGAGCTCATAAAGATTATCATATAAATCTTGCAAGTGGATTAATTCCGGCATGATAATGAGGTTGAGTGGTACTACTCTCGGATGAGCTATTACTTAATAGAGTTGTCAGTAACTTAATTAATTAATGGACATTGTATATCTTAAACATGGGGAGAATGTCGGCCTCATAATAAGAAGGAGTCCATAACGTAATTATGGGATTGGAGCAGCAGTGCAGTAATAATATTTTAGTGGATTATATTATTATTATTGGACTTAAGTATAAGCTTTGAGCTAAGCTTGGATATTTAAGCCCAATGGAGGCCCAATTCCAATTTCTCCTCCTAGTCCCTGCTGTAGCCCATATATAAGTTATCTCAGCTTCTTGGAACCCTCACACTGCGTCGTTTTCAACGTGAAAGAGAGGAGAGAAAGCAGATTGAGAAGATCTTGAAGATCATCGCCCACACGACGTCACACGGTACATGCTAGCTAAATGATCAAAAGCCAACAGTAGTCATGTGCAGCGCCGATAAGCCCCCACTGTTATCCCGGTGGTTGACGTCTGCACCGGCCTCGACCAGTATCTGTACGCACTACTCGAAGCTAAGGCCGAAGACAAACAGGAGGGCGGTCTGATCATCGGAGTCGACGGTGTCCACATTCCTACTGTCGCCAGAGTTGAGAGATTCTTACTTACCCACTTCTTCAGCTTAACGGAGATCCACTCTTCCCTCTTCGACTAGATCTTCTTCCTTTATCAGTGGGCTTTCGCCATCGCCGCTGTCGGAATTACAAGTGGCTCTATCGCCGAAAGAACTCAGTTCATGGCTTACTTAATTTATTCCTCTTTTCTCATCGGATTTGTTTGCCTAATATTTTTCACTAGTTCTAGTAGACCGATGGCTGGGCGTTGGAAATCTATTACTCAGAACTGGAGTCATCGACTTTACCAGTTCCTGCGACGTCGTTCATTCTATGTGATTGTATCTTCCTTGAGTGATGTGGTGAGAGTTAGTTGAAGCCCTGAAATGAGATTCGAGATTCGTTTGAGACGACATCGTATATTTTGACATGTGGAAGGTGGATTCACAGAAAGAGGGCCACGTCAGCATCAGGCAGCACCCTGCTGCCCAAAGGCTTAATTTGCATATCACTTTAAAAGTGAAGTACTTTTTTATAATTTGTTAAAGGTTTAAACTAATTTGAAATTGAAGCAAATGTCAAGACTTTTCCTGTAATTAACCCAATAATTAATAATGACTACATTAATATCTCATTTATTAAACATACATTTTTTAAAATAAAATTTTATACTCCCCTTTCCCACCAAAAGTCCTTATTTTACTATATTGACATCCCACTCAAAGGCAAAAAGAGCCCCACATATGGCCCACCATTCACTACTAATACAACTACCTATTATACATAAAATAATAATACTCCTTAATGCATGTGAAAAAAGAGAATTGAGACATTTGCTCGGGACGAAGGGAGTAATTTATTATCATTAAAATAGCATATTATTAGTGGAATATTTATACTGTTACATTAAATAATTTTTGGGAGATTCTTAGCTGACCTCAACACTCTCATATGCAGTGCTGCTTTTTAACACTACTATAAATATATATTCCTTGTATGCACCACCTTCGTCTTATGCACCACCTTCCTCTATGAACTATTCCTTAATTGAATGCACCATTACTTGCATTAATTGTTCTCTATACCTTCCTTGCATGCACTATAGAATTTTTTATTACACGTAGAGGAGATTTGAGTTTATTTTTTAGGGATTATTATTTGAATTGGTTGGTCTCTTCTATTTAATTTTATTTATAATATATATATATATATATATATATATATATATATTTATATATAACTTTTAAAGTATAAATTTCTATTGTAATAAAAAGGGAAATTGAATAAGAAAATATTAAATACAATGCTCCCAAATTAATAATAAATTAATAAAAATTAATATTATTAAAGGGAAAATTAAACATTTTGTACATATTCCTATTCATTCAAACATATACTAATGAATGAAATTTTATAAAAATATATAGGTAAAGATTTGGGTGAGACCACGAATCTCCTTATGTCAGACAGATTATTTATTAACCATTTAAGTATATTTTAGAGTGTCCTATTTGGTTGTTATTAAACTAAAAATTTGAGAAATTAATTATGGAACTAAATTAAGTAGGTCTTTTATATTATATTATATTATATTATATTATATTATATTATATTATATTATATTATATTATATTATATTATATTATATTATATTATATTATATTGTATTGTATTATATTATATTGTAATATATTATATTATATTATATTGTATTATATTATATTGTATTATATTATATTATATTATATTATATTATATTTATTTATATATGACTTTTTTTTATTTATATTTTTTATTATTTAAAATTTTATTAGTTTAAAAGTTGTTATTCATTTAATTTTATTTTAAATTTAAAAATTATAAATTTATACAATGTGATACTCAATTTACTGAAAAAATAAAAAGTGATACATTTTAATAAAAAAAGTGATTCATAATCTAAGAAAAGTGATATCCGTCTAATTAAATTATCCAACGTTCATTTGAATAAAAAGTGATGACATGCTTAATAAAAAGTGATATATGATAAAGAAAAAGTTATATCAATTTAATTTAAGTACTTCATGAATAATTCGTAGGATGAATAAAAGTGATAACAATTTTAATATAAAGTGATATTAAAACCATTCATGAACAATTTAATTAATGAACATTTAATAATAATAATAATATATAATAATTTTATTATAACTAAAAAATAATTGATTCAAAATAGCATAATAATTTGCTCGTAGTATGCGTAAAAGGTTAGCTGCCGTTTTATTAAATTGTCGTAATTTTAATTAATAAAAACAAACAACACCATTGTTTTTCTTTAATTCTCTTTTATTTTTTATTTTTATTTTATATTAATGGATAGAATAAGATCCGTCCCACATAAAAAGATCCGTGAGATGATTTCACCCAAAATCTATCCAAATTTATATATATGGATGCAAATGTATACCCAAATACACAAGATATCAACTCAAATAATATTGACAAGTATATTACATCAAATAAATTATTTTTTCATAATTATTTAATTAAACATCTATATTATTTGGGTACGTTATGCGTGAGACCATTTTATACTTTTTAAAATAATTATCACTTTCGCTATAAAACGTTATCACTTTCGCTATAAAATGTTATTATTTTTCATTTATATTATAAGTTGTTCATGAAATAACATTATCATTTTTCATTAGTTTAGTATTACTTTTCAGTATAAATGTTATCACTTTCTAACCGTCTCACGTAAGCCCTCATGTGAGATGGTCTCACACAAGTTTTTGTCATATTATTTCTATTATTTTTCTTTAATTCTCTTTTATTTTTTATTTTTATTTTATATTAATGAATAGAATAGGATCCACCTCACTAAAAAGATCCGACATTTATATTTTTTCTATTATTTTTCTATAATTCTCTTTTATTTTTATTTTTATTTTATATTAATGGATATGATAGGATCCGTCTCACGTAAAAAGATCGTGCAATGGTTTCACCCAAAATCTACCCAAATTTATATATATGGATGCAAGTGTATACTCAAATACACACGACACCATAGTGCAAATAGAAGAGTGCACACCATAGTAGAGAATAGAAAGATGCACACCATGGTACATGATGGAGAATAGGAAGAGTGCATATGGTGGTAGAGTAGAGAAGGGTGCATAGAATAGAAGAATACATATCTTGGTAGAGAATAGAACACAGTGATAGAGTATAAAAGAGTGCATTGAATAGAAGATTGCATAGTTAGTAGAGAATAGAAGGGTGCATAGGTTGGCGCAAGCACTGCTAACTACAAAAATACTAGTTTTGTAGAATAGAAGGGTGCATAGAATAGAATAGTTTATAGGTTGGTTGGTGGAGAATAAAATAGTGCACAAAATAGAAGAAAAAAAAAACTGCTAACCACAAATACAGGTAAAAAATGCACTACTAACCATAAATTTAGCACATGAATTATTCTCTAAATCTCAATAATTATATTCTTTCACCGAATACAAAATTACATATTTTTAAAAGTTATTATATTGTTAATATGGATGTCAAATTAAAGATTTTGAAAAGACGAATAATTTGATATATATTTTATTCAAAATAGATTTGTAATAAGAAAATTATTTATGTTTGAATTTTTTTGATAAAATTAAAAAGATAAGTCATAATTAGGAGAGAGGAGAAAGGAACATGTATTTGTTATTTTTATTGGGTTCCGTGAATTCCCAATCTTATATGTAACTGATTATACAAGTTGGCAATACATGTTTAGATGATTCAATGGCAGTTATTAATAAAGATTAATCAAACGAATGAGAATTTTTTGGGTCATATGTAAGTCTGGGTCAGCTAGGTAAGACCCATAATTTTAGTAATTTTAGGATGTTAAGTACTAAATTGATAGTTTTATATCTTTCGATTATAAATTATATAAGAAATTTTCTAATCTTTAATTGATAATTTATCTATCTATTAGATCATGAATTAAAAAACAATAAATAAAATAAAATAATAAAAAAGAACAACTTCATTAATAAGATCACATACACTTTTCTAATCTTTAATTGATAATTTACCTATCTATTAAATCCTGAATTAAAAAAATAATAAATAAAATAAAATAATAAAAAAGAACAACTTCATTAATAAGATCACATACACTCGTATAAATCGAGTTTAAATATAAATCATGTGGCCCCCTTTACAAACTATATGAGACCACTATAAACCCTGTGGTTCACACTTCAAATACTATAAACTCTGTCAAGGGGAGTAAGCAGATCGTTTCATTATAGAGACTAGTTGTGGTCACTTATGCCTGGATTATATGGCAGAAAAGGAATTTAGCTATGCATGATGGTTACATGGAAGAGAATGGTGTTCTTAAGGACAAGCCAATAAGAGTATCTGGTATTAAAGCCAACCTTTTCGCTTTAATCAGGGAGGGGAACGAGTTTGACATGGGCTGCATGTGCAATACTATGAAGATCTTGTCACTCTCAAGTTCTTTAAGATCTCTGGACGTCCGATGGAGAGCTCCATTGGCGGGATGGGTGAAAGCAAATACGGACGGTCATGTCAAGGGCACTCCAGGGCAGATATCTGGCAGAGGGATATTCAGGAACAGCAGAGGCTTTCAGATGGGCTGTTTTACATGTGATTTTGGTGTGGGTTTCGCGATGGAGGCCGAGCTTGATGCGTCATGTTTGGCTATCGAATACGCATGTGACAAGGGCTGGAGAAAATTTTGGTTAGAGACGGATTCTACGCAGATGTTGTATGCGCTCACACACCCTACTCTGAAAATTCCATGGAAACTGATCTCTAGCTGGATGAGGGTGAAGAAGTTGATGCAAGAACTTTCATTTCATGTTTCACACATTTATAGGGAGGGTAATACGGTGGCTGATTTTCTCTCGTCTATTGGTGGTCCTCTTACATGGCACAACCCATTGCCAAACGTCTTGTTGAAGCCTATTTTCTATGATATGAACGCAGTATATTATACATTTAGATAGGGCGCATCTCCATTAACATCTTTTGTAACAACATTTTGTTTTCATCTTTATAACATCACTTATTTGCTTCAAATACTATAAACTCTATGTATTATGAGACCACATGATTTACAAGAATTTATGATGTTAATTATTTTTTAAAAAATTAAAGCCAATTGTATAAGAATTTAGTGGTAATTTGAAATACTCCCACTGAAGAAAAGTTGTTTTCACATTTTTACACATAAATTTAAGGGTTAATTACTCTAAAAGTCCCAACCTTTTCGCAAATTTTGAATTAATTCTAACTTTTCAATATTCACAACTAAGTTCTTGACCTTTAACCCATTATGCAAAACAAGCCACCGGACAGTTGAGGGCCTACCCGATGGCTGACGTGTCTGATTAGCCATTTTGTAGTAGGGATGATCAATTAAAATAATTTATCGAACCACAGGGAGGTTGGCGCTAGAGCTTAAGCGAGATCACGTTTATTGCAATTTTATAGAGACGATTCATCAATGGGTAGTTTGATCAAACAAGAAATTAAATCAATCAAAGCAAGCAAGCAAGCAATGATTAGCAAACAAAATAGATGGATGAAAAGTGGTTTTCCAAATTAAGAAAAGTGAGATTAACAACAATTAAGAAGTGAAAATCATAGAATAAATGCATCGAATTCACATGAATCATGGATTGAAGACTAAGGGCTAACACTAAGATCACCTAAACTCCCTCTCAAGATGAATAGTATATGGTTCTAAACATAGCTCAATGAGTTGGTTCTCACTCAAACAATTCCAACTAGGTATTAAGCTTGAAATGAGACTCCTTTCACACGATTAATCAACCTCTCGATCAAACCACTCATATGTTCTATTAAAGGGTTCTAAACTCTAAAGGATTTCTCAATCTCTTTACAATTTATAATGCACATGAAGTGTTTGACGAAATGATTCACTCAATTATCCTAAGCACATAATTGATTTCTAAATCTAATCACATATTTAGAACAACTAAATACACAAATCATCAATACAAATCAAGCAATTAATAATCAATGATAGAAAATCATTGATCCAATCAACATATGAATTCAAATACACAAATCCCAAAATTATCCAACAACTCTCATGTTGCTAATCTCACAAGGGAGATTAGTCTACCATATTCATAAAGAAAATAACATAGATAATTAAATCCATACAAATCATGATAAAACTATGAGGTTTAATACAAAGATTGAATAGAAACTCCCTTGATCTATCTTCAATGGTGATCTCCTTCCCTTCTTTGCACTTTCCTCTCTTCCTTGATCATTTTCCTTCACTTGGATGTAGAAATTGATGGTGGGATGATGGTAGATCCAAAGGATGAAGAATGAATGAAGATGATGGTGTGGAATTGAAGAAATGGTGTGTGAGGTGTGTGCAGGGCTGTGAATTTCGGATCTCCCCTCAAATGTTAAATTATTAGGTATTTATACCCCTTGGGAAGCTTCTAGAAGGTTCTGGAATTTTTAGCAGCTTTTTACACAACATGAATCATGCTCTGCAACACGGCCACAAGTTGGCCGTGTTGGGTGAATTGATGTCGTTGCACGGCCAAGACTTGCAGGGCCATGTTACGCAACACGGCTCGTGTGCTGCAACACGGCTCGTGTGTTGTAACACGGGCACAAGGTGGTCGTGTTGGATGAATTGATGACGGCACACGGTCACATCTTACAGGGCCGTGTTCCATACACGGCCCGTGTTGTTGTTGCTTATCTCATTTTTCTTATTTTGAGGTTGCATTTTAACTCTTATTTTTGCTCTTTTCATCCATTTTCTTACTTGTTTACCATTTCCTTTCTTCGTTTTGCTTTCTCATCAAACCTTTCTAACTACTATCTCTTCAATCACTCACATAAAAGGGCAAATATATAAGGTTCATGTGGGTAATCAAGGCTTGTAATGTGCTAAATTCACAATAAAATGGCTTTAAGCCTCAAAGTGGTTGACTAGGGATGATGTTCATGGTAGGGAAATATTTGGCAATGACTATAAATGACAAGGATGACCTTAGATCATTTCACTAATCTCCACAAACGGGCTCGTTCCTATAGTCCTTGAGTAAGTTCTAGCTTATCAACACTTAATCGATCTACTCATGAAGAAAAGTACCATGTATGCATGGTTGAGGCTCAAATTCTCACAAGTTTGAAAATCATAAGTTTAAGCTCATTCAAACACATTTCAATAAAAATACAAAATACAACCAAATAACATATGAATACTGATAAAAATACACGAAAATACACGTAAATATACATTAAAATATAGGTGAAAATATCACTCATCACACCCCCAAACTTAAAGTGTTGTGCGTCCCCGAACAACGAAAATGATAAACCAATGGGTGAGATTTTCACCTAGGAAAAGACGAAACGAACATAAGTAATAACACATCAATAACAATGAAAATTACAAATCATGCTAAGTCATCCTACAACATTAAAATCATAACATGCAAAAAATAGGGAAAATAGATTTTTTTCGTCCGCTAACTTTTATTCATTTTGAAATTAGTCCGTTAATTTTTTAACAATTTTGAAATTAGTCCATTAACTTCATAAAATTCAACATTTTGGTCCTTTGACCTGCTATGGCAGGTCATTTGATTATTTTTACCCCAATTAATCTATATCATAATTTTATTTAACCAATTTTATCTCACTTTTCATTTTTCACTTCCGTATACCAAAAAACAATATTAATCTCATTACTAAAGTGGAGCAAATTTGACTAAATATTGATACTTCCTCCGTCCGCTCGAAAGAAGGTCTTTTTTTTATTTTGGTCGTCTGTTCCAAAGAGGGTCACTTCCTTTTTTACACACATGAGATCCACACACACCCACTAATACAATTAAAATATGGGATCCACACTCCCACTAATACAACTACCCACTACACATTAAATAACAATACTTCTTAATCAACGTGTACAAAAGCAAAATGTCCTCTTTCGGGCGGACGGAGAGAGTATAATATAAATTCTTAGTGGAGGCTATTTTTTTTAAATAGTATATATATATATATTTTACATATTTTTTATTTTTATTTTTTAGAATAACCTGCTAATGACCTGTTGAAACGGATGATTTTGTTGAACTTGGTAAACATGATGGACGATTTTCAAAATTTTCAAATATAATGGACAATTTTCAAAATTCTGCAAATATAATGGACGATTTTCAAAAAGTGAAAAACTTATGGACTAAATTCAAAATTGGGCAAAGTTAGCGGACAAAAAAATCTATTTTCCCCAAAAATATTAACAAGTTCAATCACAAGAGAATGATAGTGTAATATAGTCCCTTTTTATCCAAGCCTCACATATGTTATAAATGTCACTCAACACATTTTAAGGTAAGATAAATCAATAATCATTAATCGATTGGCTCGACTCGCTATAAGCTTGCTCGTGGACTTTATTCACAAACCGCCAAAGTTTCCATTAGTGATCAAAAAGGTCTTTCAATAAGGATGTAATGATAGGCTCTTTGCTAGGGTAGGAAAAATATGGATACAAGTGACTAATCAAGTGTAAGTAATTGAAGAGGTAGCTACTTTCTTCCATTCCTTAACAATTTCTTTCTTCCTTTCTTTTATTTAATGATCACAAGCACTAATCATCAGCTTTCCTTGAATTGAGCTTCTTTTAATGCAGGCTTCCTTCTTTGGATTTTTATTTTCTTGAGCATCTTGTTGTTGCTTTGCTCATTTTTCTTATTTTGAGGTTGCATGTTCACTCTTGTTTTTGCTCTTTTCAACATTTTTCTTACTTGTTTACCATTTCCTTTCTTCATTTTGCTTTCTCATCAAACCTTTCTAACTACCATCTCCTCAATCACTCACACAAAAAGGTAAATATATAAGTCTCATGTGGGTAATCAAGGCTTGTAATGTGCTAAATACACAATAAAATGGTTTTAAGGCTCAAAGTGGTTGACTAGGGATGATGTTCATGGTAGGAAAATATTTGGCAATGACTATAAATGACAAGGATGGACTTAGATCATTTCACTAATCTCCACAAATCGGGCTCGTTCCTATAGTCCTTGAGCAAGATCTAACTTATCAACACTCAATCGATCCACTCATTAAGAAAAGTACCATGTATACACGATTGAGGCTCAAATTCTCACAAGTTTGAAAATCATAGGTTTAAACTCATTCACACACATTTCAATAAAAAAAAAATACAACCAAATAACACATGAATACTGATAAAAATACACGAAAACACACGTAAAAAGACACTAAAATCTAGGTAAAAATATCACTCATTACACCCCTAAACTTAAAGTGTTGTGCGTCCACGAACAATGAAAATGATAAACCAATGGGTGAGATTTTCACCTAGGAAAAGACGAAACGAACATAAGTAATAACACATCAATAGCAATATGAATTACAAATCATGCTAAGTCATCCTACAACATTAAAATCATAACATGCATAAAATATTAACAAGTTCAATCACAAGAGAATGATAGTGTAATATAGTCCCTTTTTGTCCAAGTCTCACATAGGTTATAAATGTCACTCAACCCTCTTTAAGGTAAGGTAAATCAATACTCATTAAACGATTAGCTCGACTCGCTATAAGCTTGCTCGTGGACTACATTCACAAACCGCCAAAGTTTCCATTAGTGATCAAAAAGGTCTTTCATTAAGGATGTAATGATAGGCTCTTTGGTTGGGTAGGAAGAATATGGATACAAGTGACTAATCAAGTGTAAGTAATCGAAGAGGTTTCTACTTTCTTCCATTCCTTAACAATTTCTTTCTTCCTTTCTTTTCTTTAATGATCACAAGCACTAATCATCAACTTTCCTTGAATTGAGCTTCTTTTAATGCATGCTTCCTTCATTGGATTTTTATTTTCTTGAGCATCTTGTTGTTGCTTTGCTCATTTTTCTTATTTTGAGGTTGCATGTTCACTCTTGTTTTTGCTCTTTTTATCCTTTTTCTTACTTGTTTACCATTTCTTTTCTTCGTTTTGCTTTCTCATCAAACCTTTCTAACTACCATCTCCTCAATCACTCACACAAAATGGTAAATATATATGGCTCTTGTGGGTAATCAAGGCTTGTAATGTGCTAAATTCATAAATAAAATGGCTTTAAGGATCAAAGTGGTTGACTCGGGATGATGTTCATGATAGGAAAATATTTGGCAATGACTAAAAATGACAAAGATGGCCTTAGATCATTTCACCAATCTCCACAAATCGGGCTCGTTCCTATAGTCCTTGAGCAAGTTCTACCTTATCAACACTCAATCGATCCACTCATGAAGAAAAGTACCATGTATGCACGGTTGATGCTCAAATTCTCACAAGCTTGAAAATCATAGGTTTAAGCTCATTCAAACACATTTCAATAAAAATACAAAACATAACCAAATAACTTATGAATACTGATAAAAATACACGAAAACACACGTAAAAAGACACTAAAATCTAGGTGAAAATATCACTTATCACACCCCCAAACTTAAAGTGTTTTGCGTCCCCAAACAACGAAAATGATAAACCAATGGGTGATATTTTCACCTAGGAAAAGACGAAACGAATATAAGTAATAACACATTAATAGCAATAAGAATTACAAATCATTCTAAGTCATCATACAACATTAAAATCATAACATGCAAAAAATATTAACAAGTTCAATCACAAGAAAATGATAGTGTAATATAGTCCCTTTTTGTCCAAACCTCACATAGGTTATAAATGTCACTCAACACTCTTTAAGGTAAGGTAAATCAATACTCATTAATCGATTGGCTCGACTCGCTATAAGCTTGCTCGTGGACTACATTTACAAACCGCCAAAGTTTCTATTAGTGATCAAAAAGGTCTTTCATTAAGGATGTAATGATGAGCTCTTTGGTTGGGTAGGAAGAATATGGATACAAGTGACTAATCAAGTGTAAGTAATCGAAGAGGTAGCTACTTTCTTCCATTCCTTAACAATTTCTTTCTTCCTTTCTTTTCTTTAATGATCACAAGCACTAATCATCAACTTTCCTTGAATTGAGCTTCTTTTAATGCAGGCTTCCTTCTTTGGATTTTTATTTTCTTGAGCATCTTGTTGTTGCTTTGCTCATTTTTCTAATTTTGAGGTTTCATATTTACTCTTGTTTTTGCTCTTTTTATCCTTTTTCTTACTTGTTTACCATTTCCTTTCTTCGTTTTGCTTTCTCATCAAACCTTTCTAACTACCATCTCCTCAATCACTCACAAAAAGGGTAAATATATAAGGCTCATGTGGGTAATCAAGACTTGTAATGTGCTAAATTCACAATAAAATGCCTTTAAGCCTTAAAGTGGTTGACTAGGGATGATATTCATGGTAGGAAAATATTTAGCTATGATTATAAATGACAAGGATGGTCTTAGATCATTTCACTAATCTCCACAAATCGGGGTCATTCCTATAGTCCTTGAGTAAGTTTTAACTTATCAACACTCAATCGATCCACTCATGAAGAAAAGTACCATGTATGCACGGTTGAGGCTCAAATTCTCACAAGCTTGAAAATCATAGGTTTAAGCTCATTTACACACATTTCAATAAAAATACAAAACACAACCAAATAACACATGAATATTGATAAAAATACACGAAAACACACATAAAAAGACACTAAAATCTAGGTGAAAATATCACTCATCATTACATTAAATTGCATATTATTAATAATTATCATTAAATTGCATATTATTAATGGAATATTTATACGGTTACTTTAAATAATTTTTAGTAATTTTATGATGTTAAGGTATTAAATTAAATTGATAGTTTTATATCTTTCGATTCTGAATTATATAATTACCTATCTATCAGATCTTGAAATAAAAAATAAATAAATGAAATAAAAAAATAAAAACGAACAACTTTATTAATAAGGTCACACACACTTGTGTAAATCGGATTTATGACATAAAATCTGTAGTCCCCCTTTCAATTTTATATACTCTATGTATTGATAGGGTGTTTAAATTAAAAGAGATAACATGATTTATAAGGATTTATGATGTAAACAAACAATTCAAATAAAATATTCTTTATGTAATGGACAAATTAGACCGTTGATTTTGTTAAAAGCCCACATGTTTTATTTATTAATGAAATATGTATAAGTATTATAATAATTTATTTTAAAAAAATTATGCCGAGTGTATAAGAATTTAGTGATAATTTGAAATACTCCCTCGGTCGAAAAGCTGTTTTCACATTTTTAGCACATAAATTTAAACAAACTGAAAAAGTGGTTGATTGTTCTGACGTTTTTAGCATTTAAGGAAGGTGATAATCTATTTATGGGACGATGAAAATAAAAAATATAAAATTTTATGGAACGTAGAAAATGATATTTTAATAAAAAAATATTTTGAAAGATGAAAGGGAACACTAGTGTAGCAAAAAAAATCTGGACCATGTTTTTGTACGAAGCCGATTACACCATACAACCGGTTCCTATTAATAGACTATTTTTAAAATTTTTTTTATTATAATAAAAAAATTTAGATTTTAGGAAATAATACTAAATTTTAAGAGTAAATCATGAAGTACAAGAATTTTTATATCAAAGCGTAGAATATATCTTGAAAAACAAGAGTATACGGATAAGATATATCATAAACTATTTAGATGAAATTATAATTAAATTCAAAAAATTAATGTTAATCCTAGGTTATGATCCACAAGGTAAAATACGTTATAAATTAAAAAGTAAGATGCAACAACAATAATAAAATTATAAGTATACTCTAATAGTAATTAAATTTTGAGAGTAAATATTAAATTATAGGGGTAAAATAAAATAGTTATGAATTGTAAAAGTGCATGCAACATTTTATGCAACTGGTTGCTTGGAGGTACTTTCTCTCTTTTTCCCAAAATCTAAAATAAGAACCATGATTTTGAGAAATTTATAAATAATTCTCTTTATCATCTTTCAACTCTAAGCATTTATAAAAAGTGGCCAATTATTTAATAAATAATTTGTAATATAAATAAAAAGTGATAATAATTATCACATCAATCCTATAAATAAATTCACATTTTCTATTTTTATTTGTCCCATAAAAAAGTTTGCACTCCTAAAGAAATATGCACAAATCAATAACTCCACAACATACTTTATTTTCAAAATTGTCACACCCCTTTACAACTCACATAACTTAATTTATAATTTATTTATTACCTAAAAATACCAAGTTACCCCTAAACGTAATGCAAAAGACAATTTTTTCTTAAACTTCGTATCTACAGTAACCGTGAACTTTTCTTTGGGATGGAGAGAGTATAATAAAAAGTAATAATATCTATAACAAAAAATAATTACTCCCTCATTTCCGAGCAAAGGTGGCCGTTTACTTTTTGCACGTGAATTAATGTGTATTATTATTTTATTTGTATTGAGTAGTAGTATTAGAGAGATGTAATGCGTAGTGGTTGGTCATTTTTGCTAAAAAGGGAAAATGAGAACTTTTGAATGAGAAGTCCAATATAATAAAATGAGACATTTCGGCCTGAGCCGGACAGAGAGGGAGTACTTTTTAAGGTAACATATAATAGTCTCATGCTTTTGTTGCGCAAAAATAAATACTACTTTTTTGAAATTGTGTTATATTACTTTAAATCCGCTTAAGTTCAGTAATACTCCCTCCGTCCCTCATTAAGAGGGTCATTAGCTTTTTGGTACGTAAATTAAGCAGTATTATTATTTAACGTGTAGTGGGTAGTTGTATTAGTAAGAGTGTAGGTTCCAACATTTTATTGTATTAGAGGGAGTGTATGAGTCTCATGTATGTAAAAAAGGAAATGAGACTTTTTGGGTGGGACGACCAAAATGGAAAAATGACCCTCCTAACCTGAGACAACGGAGGGAGTAAAATTAAGGACAGTAATACTGTTTATGTTCGGCAACAATTAAGGTCAGTAATGGAGCGGTCCAATATGATTATTAACAATTAAGGTCAGTAATAGTTCGGCCCAAGAATAGGAGTAGTATAAATTCATGTATATTTTTAATTTATTTCATCATTTTGCTTTTCTATTTTTTTTTTCCATTGGATTTTTAATATAATTCTTGACCTATTTAGATTTAATTATTTTTCGTTAATATTTATTATAATATCATTATAATTATAGATCAGTTACTGTCAGATACATAATATAATTTTCTTAATATTATTATTATTATCAATTACTCTCTCCATCCCACAACAAGAGATGCATTTTATCAATTTCGTTCGTCCCAACAAAAGAGATCATTTCATTTCTTAGTAAATGAGATCCACACACCACAATAATACACTTACTTATTATACATTAATATATTATTTCTCTCTCATCAACTTCCCTATTAAATATTTTATTCCTTAATCTACGTGCGAAAAAGAAACGCATGCCCTCTTGTGTCGGAATGGAGGGAGTATATAATTATAATGTAATATGTCATAATTATCCTTATACTTACTAAAAGACGATTGAACATTTTTTCTGGTCATTGCATTATTGCACGTACATTTTAACTTTATGCAAATATTTTTTACGTACAAATCGTTCCCTAAAAAAAAAAATGCTTTTTGCACATTTTAACTTTTTAAATATATATGTTATACACATTTTTCTACGCATTATTTCACCACAATACGTTATTTGAATTAAGAGTAATTTTGAAATATTGTTGTGAAGATTGTTTGTAGTTGCATTTTTTTTAATTAAGTGAATTTAAGCTCGTGTATCTTTTAATTATGAATCCTTTAATTTAATATAAAATTTTAAGTAAATATTATTTAAATTAATTTTATTTAAAAATTAAAAGCACCTTACTAATAAATAAGAATAATAGTCAAAACATAAAAAAGGATAATAAATAATAAATAGTGATATTTGCGAAAAAAAAAGTTTAAAATCAAGTGATACATTATATATAAGTAAAAATTAATAATATAAAGTCAAAATAGATATTAAAAAATTCAATATGATGATTTTTTTAAATTAAAGTGATAACGATTTTAATAAAATAATATTTTTACTTAAAAGTGATAACTAATTAAAAAATATAAAGTTATCTCACGCAAATGTCTATACTAATATAAGATAATCTCACAAAATTGGAATCCATGACACGAACAACAAAATTATCAATTTTTATATTAAATTTACAAATGACATATATAGAAATATAATATTTATTTTAAAAAAATTAAGCAAATTATAAATACATTATTATTTATAATATATTAATAATAATTACTTTTATTATTACTATTATTAATATTATTGTATTAAATAACGTTGTACAACAACTTCAATTTAATTTACTAATACAAAGTCCATGTATTGCACGAGAATCAATAATATATATATATATATATATATATATATATATATATATATATATATATATTATATTTTCAATGCATAATTTAAATAAATTGTCGGATGTCCAACGGGTGTAAGTGTTTTACATCGGTGATGTTATCCTAAGTGTGACGACACATTGTTCAACTGTTACAACCCTATAAGCAACATCAATCACAACACCACGCGAACATGTTAGTGGTTAAATAATAACTGTGAAGGATCGGTGTGATTCTAAATGTGATAACACTGGTCTCAACACTTCACACCAATAATCTCCCAATCATATTTATCCGCAATCACACAACCTGATGCAAAGAGAACAAGATAAAGCAAGATATCCATATAATACATCAGATGTTAGTTCGACAGTTGTGAATAAACCACTAAGCACTTCAGAGCATTATGACCAAAAGAGGTAACAAGGCAAACTGCATAATCAATCAATAAGATCAGAGCTTAGTTCGGAATATAAAGGTGAAACAAAGGCTATTAAGAATCCAACAAAAATAAACAACCTAGTTTAAATAAGTTCAGAGCAATAAAGCAAAACAAACTAAAAGAGTAAGTATCTAACGAGAAATACAAAATATCAGTTTAACAAACCAAACTTCAAATAGTTAGAGGGTAAGAAAGAGTTAGAGCAGAAACAGCAATAATCCATCATTTATTGTCATCTACATCAAGCTTTGATCAGATCTGCTGATCTCCCCCTTACTGTATGAACTCCCCACAAGTTGCAGCAGCATCACAGCAACATCTGTAGCAGCACCTGCAACACCAACAATAACATGTTTTTCTTAAGTGATGTCCTCGATCAGAACTCCCCTTGAGTTTGAGCTTTCAACAGCAGTAGCATTTTGGGCAGCATCAGGTACCTTTTCCCCTGTGGGTGTAGATTGCAAACCAATACAGAACTGCCCTCTTTGTTATAGCCAGTCAGCTTGCCTATTCAAAGTAGAGGCTTGGATTTTGAGATGTGACACTTGGTGTGCAAAGGCAGCAGCTTTCTCTTCTATGTACCTACGATGCAAAGTAACAGAAACAACTTCCCCAGATTGAGCAGGATCATCTGTGCAGACAATGGTGTTGCCAGCATCAGGGGCAACGTTCTGAGTTTCAGGTTTATGAGCAGGAGTAGGGTTTGCATAGGGTAGATCAACAATACGATTACCTTCAAGAAGGGGCTTAGCAATACCTAACACCATAGCATTCAAAGACATGAAATCACCCTTACCCTTTTTAGCACATTGATTCGATAATAAGGGATGGATTAGAGCAGTGTATGATAACTTGCCAACTTTGAAAATATTTCTACCATGATTGATAAGTTCTTATAAATTACTTCACCAAGGTTACATGGCAGGTTCTTCCCTATCTTTTAGATCATTATAACATGCTTAGTAGTGACTCTAGTGATGTTAGAAGTAGGCAACCAATTAAATACACATAGCTTGTGCAAACACAACATGTAAACTTGTTAAACTCGAACTGAACAACTTCTTAGGCCAACTAGTAATCAGATCACCAATTATTACAAATATAATCTCATCCATATCATCAATATCATCATCACTTTCAGCATGTACAATACCCAACACACCATTTATCTTTGAAGGAGAAAAATCATAAATTTAACCCCTAAAGTAATCTTTCCAAACATAGGACTAGTACTCTTAATCATGCTTGAACTAATGTTTGTATAAAACTCACAAATCCAATTGCTACAGAATGTACTTGAGTACCTGAGGGTATTGAGCAAACTTCGTTCTACAAAGAATTGAACGAGGTTGTGTATAATGAGGTCTGCATCTTTCATTTTCCTTTCATGAATGAAATCATTCTTGGCAAACTTCTTGTATCTGTCTTTACCATCATCGAAGTAGAAACGATCAGTCTCAAGATCATAGTTAGAGTGATCATCATCTGCATCTTCATCAGCATTATCAGCCGGTTCATCATCATCAACAACATTTGGAGCAGCATCATCATTGGGAGCATGAGTATCCTCATCAGAGGCTGCACCTTTATCAAAATCCCTGGGTGCATCCTCTTCATCTTCAGACTCATCAGCAGATGTTGCCTTATTAGTGGCAACATCAGCGGCAATATCATCTATTAGCTGGTCCAGATAATCATCAGCTTCCTCTTCAGGTGTTGCAACAGGTGTGGCAGTGAATGTCGCTATTTTCACCAAGATATTTGTGCCTTTTTTATATCTGTTTTCGTATTATTTTATCCGTATATGTGTATATTTTGGTGGTATTTTGTGTTTTTATGGAAATGTGTGAGAATGAGCTTAAACGTATGAAAAACAAGTAAAAATAGAGCAAAACAGATTCAGGAGCCGATGACGGAGAATACGGACAGAATTCGACCACACACGAGTTGAGCCCTGAGCTTGAGTCGAGCTTGGCGCTGGGCTCAAGTCGTGTGTCAGACTCAAGCCTGTAAGAAATAGTCGTGCGCCAATATCTGAAATGGGTACTCGCCTACCCCGTGCTTCAGTTTAGAACACAAGGCTAGTTTAGGTAGAATTAGTGTTGGCCCTTAACCATTTACCCATGATACATGTGAATTTGATGAATTAATTTTAGAATTGCCACATCATTAGTATTGTTAATCTCACTTTTACTTCACTTGGAAAATCAAACATCTTCATTTTATCTTTATTTGTCATTGTTTATTTGTTTACTTTGTTTACTTTAATTTTAGTTTTGTAAACACACTCCTATCCACTTATGATTCTTCTCTATAAAATTACAAGAAACGCGAGATCGCTTAAGCTCTAGTATCTACCTCTCTTGGGTTTGATATTTTTATTTCTTGGGTCATACTTAACGATAGAGTATTTCACACACACACAAAAATGCGATCAGGCAACATTAGAGATAACTTTTTTGCCTCTTATCTTCTTCTTCAAGGTTTTGTAGAAATCGGCCACAATGGGATTCTCACCTGGTACATCTACATCCATGGGAGCAGATTCATCATCAGAATAAGATTGAGAAATATGAGACGTCCCTTTGGCAGAACTAGGTACATCCAGTGAAGCAACAATGGTACCATTCTTCCAGATTCGGATGGACCAACTCATAGGTGGATAATTGTGTTTTGGAGTAGTGAGCTTGTTCACCTTCGTCCTAATCAGCACTGGTTGTGATGACGAGGGAGAAGACACTGGCGGATTCGACTCATTGTGGATAGGAGAAGCAATAGGTGATGATATGAAAAGAACTTGAAAAGGGTTTGAGGGTTCGAAACTCTGTTCAGGCTGAGACTCGATGGGAATTTCAGACGGAGGAACAATAGTTTGAGGGGGAATGTTAGAGGAAGATGTGTCAATATCAGATTTAACATCTGTGTGAGATGGTTCAAGTAAAGGAACTTTGATTCAAGACACAGCAATGTTCGAATCAGCGAGCTGAGCACGATGGGATTCAAGGGCAGTGTTGGTTGTACCTTGAGGAAGGACAATCTTTCGGGGAACAGTAGATACAAAAACAGGTCCAAGTAGTGGTGCTGCAGTGATGGGTGTTTTCTCAAAACACAATTAATCCCCATGTATGAAAGATATTATTGTAGCTTAGATAAGCGACCTAGTTATATTATCGAACCCAAAGGACTGAGTATTATTAATCTTATTATTAACTAAATTAATTAAGACTTTAAGTTGGCAATTTAAGTGTGGAATAATTATCGAACTACTAGACAAATAATAAAATAGAAAATAAAATTGATAAGCAATAGAGAATTAAAGAAAGTGGTCAAGTGAGAAGATAGGTACCTCTTAGGGTAATCCAGTTTCACTCATTAATCTCTCTCATGTATATTTTTCCGACTCTGCCTTGTGGATTATAGATGCATCAAGAAGCAATACATAATTACTCTATAGACACAAGTAAGCATGCGTATAACACGTGTGAATATCCTTGGAGAAAGAAATATAATTTCACCCCCTTTATAGGTATTATCAGTATCAATTATTTCTCGTGCACTTAGTACTCTATCCCGATATAATTTCCCTTTATACGTACTATGAAATTAACCTCTTTATCCTACTTATTAACTCGAATTAGATTCAATTAACAAGTATTCATATATGATAGTTCTAATGAAGCTTCAGAGTCCCCTCACTAAGAATCATAACATGGTATCCTGTTCAGCAGTGAATGCGCTCAATCAACAACCAAGATATATATTCAGAATCTATATAATAGTTGAAGATGCACAAAAAGACCGTGAATATAGATTAAAAATGCATAGTCATTTATAAAATAAACCACAAGTAGTGTTGTACAGAGTATACATACGAAAGTTCAATTAACCTGTAAAACCTTCATAAACCTTAGAATTACCAAGCGGTTCTAGCCCATGATGTTGCGAAAAATTCATGGTGGTTGGATAGATTTTACCCATAGCCTGGAAAATTACAAGATAAATTAAGATACAAAGTAAACCCTAGATGCGGTTGTCGTCATGTCTCTCTCAGTCTTTAATATTCACTTGGTTCTCACTTGATTCGACATACAAGTCTCTCTCTACATCTCCTCCAGATGGAGTTAGGGTTTGGATGTGGTGTAGGATGGATGTGGTATCTAACTCCCTTTCTGATGTGAATTGCATCATCTTTTATACTTGTGAACTCTCCTTATGGACCTTTACTGAGCTTTTTCGTCAAAAACACTCACGTACATGCACTGGAGATGTAAAACCCGTCGAAATAGAAAATTCACTATGCTGCTCGACCAAGCTATTCTGGTCGAGCAACTCAACTTTGGTCGAGCAGTAGTCGAGCAACAGGTCTGTAAACTGAAGCTCCTCCCCTCGACTTGCTCAACCATTGGCTTTCGTCGAGCATCACTCATCTGGTCGAGCAACACCTCAAAATTCGTGTCTTCCGATTCTGAGCACTTTTAACCTGTTTTTATGCAAAATTATGCTCAAACAACCTCAATAGCATCTGATTCGTGGCTTTTCCATACACATCCCGATTTGCCTCAACATAAGACCAAATCATACTCAATTTCCACATAAATCAGAGCTCAAAATACGTGAGTTCTCACTCTCAACAAGAAGCAAACAGAATGATGTTCTGGATTGCACCAGACACGACATTCTCGGCCATTGAATCTAGGGCTTGGAGTGGAGTAGGATTGCAGGAGGAAGATGAATTTTTTATATTGGAGGAAGGTTTAGCTTTGGAAGATAGAGGGTTGTCTTTGGATGAGACATAGATATATGTGAGTAAGACAAAAATTTGAATTTTGAAATATAAAAGTATGAGAGAGAGTGTGTGTGCTATGTAATGATTAAGTGCAAGCAATCTTCACAACATATCAATTCACAAACCATCTTTGAGAATTTAAAGAGAAGAGAAAGGTTAGAGAAGAAGTTTACTTCCACTAATGATAACTGCTGATCGTGTGTGTATGCAGGGGGGAAAGCAGTTAAAAATCAATCGTGGCCCACTATCTATTTCATGAAAAAAATATCGGCAATAATTAAAATAAAATAAAGAAACAATATGCATAATTAAAAATATACTATAAAAAATAATTAATTTAATAACACATTTTCATGAGCTAAAAACATTCTGAAAAAATTAATCAAGGTTGATTTTTTATGCAGACACACATACACATTCTATCCTTTTACGGATTTTTATGCACTTTTCAATCTCAAGGAACTTACCACCTTTTGAAAAGATCACATCGTGGTTGCCAGCCCCGTGTGTCTGGTTACTCAGTGATAATCCAAGAGTGTTCTTATTTCTTTTTTGAAACTAAATTGCTTTTAGAAAAGAACACATAGTGGTTGTTAGCCCCGTGTGCCTAGTTACTCAAAATGTTTAGACCTTTGATTTTTTAGAACTAGTGCTTTCAGTTGTGTATGTCTAAAATTACACCTTAAGATTAAACTAGAATATAGTTAGCAACAGGAAAATAAGCTACCAAATAAATTAATTTCAAAATAAAATGATAAAACTTAAAGTAGTGTCGCTTCGAGTGTCGAGACACTCTATGCAACATCATGCATGACTTATGGAATGCAGAGACCAAGAGTTTTCCTAAGTGAAGAAAACCTCTCGAAATCAAGTGCTTTCGTGAATATGTCTGCAAGTTGTTTCTCAGTGGAAATATACTCCTACTTAACTACATTCTTCTCAACTTAATCTTTTAGAAAATGGTGTCTAATACTGATATGTTTAGTGAGAGAGTGTTGTACTGGATTTTTATAGCACTAGTGTTACCACAGTAAATCACTAAAGTATTTGTCTCAGGCACATAATCATCCAACATTTTTTTCAACCAAAGCGGTTGTGTGCAACAACTTCCAGTAGTAATATATTCAGATTCAGCAGTGGATTGAGATATGCATTTTTATTTTTTACTATACCATCACTAGCCCAATCAGCATCGTTGTATCCAACCACAGAGCTATTTGTATTATTTGAAAACCATAGTTCCATCTCAATTGTTCCAGCAACATATCGAATGATCCTCTTCACAACTTTCAGAAGCAATTACTTGGGATTCGCTTTCTACCTAGCACATATACAGAGAAATTATACATAATGTCAAGTCTGCTCGAAGTTAAGTACAGAAGGCTACCAATCATAGATCTATACATAGTTTGGTCAACATCTGGGCCGACATCATCTCTGCACAGTTTCTGTGATGTTCCCATAGGTGTCTTCATCAAGGCCGAATCTTTTCACCAATTTCTTAGCATACTTACTTCGTGAGATAAAGATACCACTTTCACCTTGTTTGATTTGGAGCCTAAAAAAGTAATTTAGGTCACCAACCATGTGTTGGTGATGGCGTTCGATCGTTTAGTTAAAGTGAACCGTTAGGGTTCCATACGTTTCTAACAGTCAGCGGAAGCATGAAAACAAGAAACGTATTACCTTTCACTAGGGTATGTTGAAGAAGATGGATTCTCACTGGCAGCCTACGCAGCCTCACCGTTTTGGGCATAACTATCTCATCCGATGTCGGAATTGAGTGATCTACATGCAAAAACGATCCTCTCTTCCGTGGCATTCCGTCAGTATATCAGACATTTAATTCCAAGGTCTGAATGATTTTATAATAATCGTGCAAGTTGGTGAACAGCACAGCAAACAACCTTCCGGTCTTCTGCTGTATTCCCAAGTCCAATCTCGACGTCGTGTGGGCGACGATCTCCAATATCTTCTCAATTTGATATTCCGTCTACCCTCTTCACGTGTTAGGCATGTCTCACTTAGGATTAGAACAGCTGAGATGACTTATATATGGGCTACAACAGGGACCAGGAAGAGAAATTAGAGTTGGGCCTCCATTGGGCTTAAGTATCCAAGCTTAGCCCAAAGCTTATACTTAAGTACAATAATAATAATATATTCCACTAAAATATTATTACTGCACTACCGTTCTAATTCCATAGTTACGTTATGAGCTCCTTTTTATTATGAGCCCGACAGTCTACCCATGTTTAAGATATACAATGCCCATTAATTAATTAAGTTACTGAGAACTCCATTAATTAATATCTCATCCGAGAGTAGTACCACTCATCCTCCTTATCATACCGGAATAAATCTACCTACAGGGTTAACATGATAATCCTTATGAGCTCCTCAAAGGGGACATCATCAACCTATAACGAACACGGATTCCTTCTACAATCAATAGCACACCATAGACACAACATTATTTCCAAACTCACCGAGTTTGTTGATTTAATTACATGGAAATCTCACCCATTGATGAATCAAAGAAATACATACTGCCTAACGTATCGAGGTTATTGTATAGGGATTAAGAGCACAAACATCCATAATAACAGAGATCAAGTTCTTCTATAAGTCAGTATAAGTCGAACGATCTCAAGTGGTCCTGCTCAATACACACAAAGTGTACTAATGTGATTCTATAGCCAAGATAAGCTAATTCCAAACCACACTACAACTATCCTGATAGAGATTTCATGTCTATCTCGGTTGTTAGCATCTGTTTATACTTTATAAGGAAACCGATAATATGATCTTCCGCGTGTTGTCGCACAACATATTATCTACAGTATAAAATAAGTGGACTATTGCATCGTGCATATAAATAAATTATAAGACGCAATCATTTGATCATATGATTCTCATTTTAAATTAATTATTAACGTATTGTTCATACAAAAGCTAGTTTTTATATACAATCCAACAATATCCCACTTATACTAAAAGACTATGCTGTCATGTCTTCTGCATTTATCTGATTTCCACTCCCACTCAAGACCATCAAAAGCTTTTGCTTTAAATTCCTTGTAAAAGGATTTACTAGGTTATCTTCCAATGCAATCTAGGCGACAACAACCTTCCCCTCATCATACGATTTCTCGTAACAGGTGGTACTCGCGCTCCATGTGTTTAATTGCCTTATGGGCTCGTGATTCCTTCAAGTTTGCAACTACACCATTATCATCAAAATAAATTGTGATAACCTTGGGCAAACTTAGTAACACTTCAAAGTCCATCATGAAGTTTCTAGAGTCATACAGATACTTTGGGTGCCTCATATGCTCCAATTTATCATCTTTCCGTGATGGAGTCCGGAGTCTGAAATATATTTCTATATAACACTCCTCCATATTATGACTCAACTTCCTAAAATTAAACACATAACCTTTGAGGTGGATTTACTGTCGTCCCTATCTGATTTGAAAATTTCAAATCTATGTAACTCGCAAGAAGCAGTGAATTTATTCGATAAGTCCACATATAATTTTTGGTCCTTTCAAGGTACATAAATATATGTCTTACCACAGTTCAACATTCTTGTTTTTAGGTTACCTTTATACCCATTGTTCATGCCTTCGGCAAAACAGATATACATTCTCGTGCATAGCATTCCTTAAATTAAGCTTCCTTATTCTCCGAAGCATGAGGAACTGCTTTCATCACCTTTATCTTCTTTTTGTGTCTTAAGACACATTTCCTTAAAAGTCACATGCTAAAATGAGTAAGGATCGTATCATCTCATGAAGCTTGAGACAAGTGTAACATCATTTCTTATGATCCGTATTACCGTGATTAAAAGGATATTTTTGCTTCTCTTAAGTCCTTCATCTCATAACGCTTTATCAATCATACCCATACTCCCGACAATACTCTTTCATTGTCTCCAATGAGCAATATATCATCTATGTACAGTACAAGAAATACAACCACGTTTTTGTCACTCTTTTCAATACACAAGCCCCATCCGAAAATTAATTAAATATATGTTACTGGATTTACCTCATCAAAACAAATGTTTCATGATCTTGAAGCTTGCTTTAGTCCATCGATGAACACTTTAAGCTTACTATCAAAATGCTCTTAGCCCTTTGCAATGAATCACTCTCGTTGCTTCACATAGATGTTTTCCTCAAGACTTCCAATCAGGAAAGTTGTCTTGACATCTATTTGCTGTACCTCATATTCAATATGAACAACAACAGATAAAAAAGTCTGGATCAACATAGTCATAGCTATCGGCGAACAGGTTTCCTCATAATCGAACATTTTCTTTCTGATTTTACCTTTTTGCAACAAGCTTTGCTTCCAAGGTTTTCACCTTACCGTATGATCCTTTTTTATTTTTATGACCACTTCCAATGGCTTTCATACCATTTAGTGGTTCTACAAGCTCCCAGATCTAATTTAGAATCCATTGATTCTATTTTAACATTCATTGCACTTTGCTAAAATTCTGTATTTCTTTCTTGTAGTGCTTCGTCGTATCCGTTGGTCAATTCCATGTTTTCTAGGGACCAAGTTTCACGACTCTCCCAAAACATATATCTTATCAGATTGTATAACAACCCTCCCACTACGACAAGGCACTACACACAATTGTTTATAAGACGTGACATGCATTGCAGTTTACCTTGTCATATCTCCTCTTGTACAATTGGTACTAATACTTTGTGTTTTCCCTCTCACTTCCTTTAGAACAATTTACACATAGGTTTGTGATTTATTGCATAGTCCTTTTCCAAAGTCTAGTGTTTGTGTTAACAATCACCCTTCGTTCTTTTGGACTAAATAAATCAACACTCTTCATTTTTCTAGAATATCCCACAAACAGACAAATGTTATACGACATGCTGTTTCTAGGGCATACCCATAAAATGAATATAGTAATTCCAAATAATTCATCATCTATCTAATCATTTCCATAAGTGTCTTTCTTTTATTAGGATTGGAAGACGCGTTATCAATTACTATTTGTTGCATCCGTGGGATAAACATGATTAAGAGTTAACAAATTATCTACTAATGTACAACAACAGATTATAGTTCCATCCCTCATCACTATGACCAAGTCATTTAAATGAAATGGAGTATCCATCGTAAATGTATAGAAACTAAAATGAAATTCTTTCTACGTAAAGACAGTTTCACAAAATCAAACGTTTATTCATATCGTAAGATAAATAAACAACTCACACTGCAATAGCTACTACTTTCGTAGCTTTACCCATGTCTATAATAATCTCATCATCACTTAGTTGCAGGCTTTTAGTGATTCCGATATCTACACACAACGTGTCAGTAGATGCCATCCCTAATCATGCTTCAACAATTAGTGAATGAGATACTAACCTTGTTCACATCTTGATGAAATTAGATTTCCTTTACCACATGTTTCATCAGAAATTCCCCACCATATACAACCTCTCGTATTTTAGGTAGAACTTGCTCAAAACATCCAAGCAAATTATGAAGAATAGATTGATCTAGATTTCCCTTTCAATTTCTATTCCAAGTATTTCCAATTCATTTATCAATTCAACCATGACCTCCCACCTATCAACCTTACTCATGTATCCAAAGAGTTACATGAGACCATCATATTTATATGAACTTCTCAACTCTTCACTAGTGACTTTAATAGGCACCATGGGACAACCTTAGTAAGAATACAAATATATTTCCTAAGCAGTAAAATTAAAAACCAAGATTCTTTTTCTAATCATCTAATTTTGGACAAGTAAATATATTTCTTTTAGTAAACAATATGCGAGATAAACCATTTGAAATTTTAGAAAATCATAAATAAATACACCGATCAAATCTTCAAATTTATCCTTTTATATTAATTTCCTCAAAATAATATAAAAATAAAATTCACCGACAACTCAAGCACCGTGAGTCTGCAAGCCACGTTAGTGTGGACGTTTACAAACCTGATCATTTACAAGAGAAGGTTTTACCCATTAATTTTGTTGATGTGAATTGTTAAGACCAGTGTCATCACATCTGGAATCACACCTGTCCTCCACCAGTTATTTTATTAACCACTAACATTGTTTGTTGTTTCGACTGGTGTTGTGCTTAATATTGCTTTCAGGAGTGTTGCGGTTGAAGTGCTGAACGTGTTGGATTCAAATACTAAGTCAAACACAGACCTTGAAGATCCTGAAGTAAACTAGAAAGATCCGGAAGCTCTAAAAGGTTCTAGAAGGCGAAAATAACTACCTCTCTTAGTGGGCGGTTATTTGAGTCTGCATGGGTGGTTTCTACACCTCCCACATGAGCCACTCATCATTTGGAGCCTGCTGTCATCTATAAATGGAAGCTGTTGGTTGTCAAGTTAAGTGGTTCAAATTGGCAATCCCACTATACAGTGTAAAAGAAGAACCTAGATAGGTTTATGTCATAGTGTTTGTACTGGTATTGTAACACTTGGTTCAACATCAGTTGTCTACTGTTATTATCGTACATTTTGTGTGCGCTGTTCACAGGCAGTGGAAGCCCACATGTGAAGTAGGCTTAGATTCTAACAAGTCTAGGTTCTGCCATTTGGGAACGTGTTTGGATTTTAGATCTGATTTTCTATTTGAAGGGTGAAAGAATTGTTTCCATACCTAAGAGTCCGATTGAGATTGCAGAACCATTGAACAATGTTGAGCCAAAAGTAATCACATCAGCTACAACATCTGAGAATGAGTCAGAAGATGATGAGAAGCAGATCCACAGAACTCCCTCTTTTAACTACAAATATAAGAAGGACCACCCTTCTTCACAGATCATAGGAGAAACCTCAGTTGGTGTTCAAACCAGAGGAAAGGTAAATCAGAGATGTGGTAAGATCAGTTTGCATGGCCAAAATATGCAATCAGGTATGTGATGAATGCTAATTTTCTTCTGTGGAATCCAAAAATGTTTCTGAAGCTTTAAAAGATGAATATTGGATTCAGGCTATGCATGAAGAACTTTAACAATTCACTAGGAATGATGTTTGGAGTCTAGTCCCTAGGCCTACAAACACTAATATCATTGGAACTAAGTGAATTTTCAAGAATAAAACTGATGAATCTGGTAATGTAGTAAGAAACAAAGGTAGACTTGTTGCACAAGGATACATAAAGGTTGAAGGAATAGATTTTGATGAAACATTTGCTCCTGTAGCTAGAATAGAGTCTATTAGGCTTCTTTTGGCTATTCCATGCTTTGTTGGTATCAAACTATTTCAAATGGATGTTAAAGCTGCTTTTTTTAATGAAATTTTAAATGAAGAAGCTTTTGTTAAACAACCAAAAGGTTTTATTGATCCTTTCTATCCTGATCATGTGTATAAATTGAAAAAAACTTTGTATGGTCTAAAGCAAGCTTCTAGAGCATGGTATGATAGGCTAACTGACTTCTTACTTCAATTTGGATTCATTAGAGGTGAGGCTGATAGAAATCTTTTCATTAGGCATGAAGCTAATTATTTATTGATTGCTCAAATTTATGTTGATGACATTGTATTTGGAGCAACATCTCAAGTCATGATGGACAGTTTTGTGAAAGCCATGACTACCACTTTTGAAATGAATCTTGTTGGTCACCTAAATTACTTTTTAGGGCTCCAAATTAAGCAAAGTGATAGCGGTATTTCATCTTACAGAGTGAGTATGCTAAAAACTTGGTGAAAAGATTTGGTCTTGAAAATTTTAAGCCTATGAAAACACCTATGGGAACATCACAGAAACTGTGCAGAGATGATGTCGGCCCCTGATATTGACCACACTCTGTATAGATCTATGATTAGTAGCCTTTTGTACTTAACTGCTAGTAGGCCTGACATTATATATAGTGTCTGTGTTTTTGCTAGGTACCAAGCAAATCCCAAGAAATCTAATATGAAAGCTGTAAAGAGGATAATCAGATATGTGGCTAGAAATACTGACATGGGACTATGGTTTTCAAAGGACACTAACAGCTTTCTGGTTGGATACAGTGATGCTGATTGGGCTGGTGATTGTGATGACAGGAAGAGCACAAGTGGTGGATGTTTTTAAATGGGTAACAATCTTGTTTCTTGGTATTCTAAAAAATGAAATTTCATATCCCAATCCACTACTGAATCTGAATATATTGTTGCTGGAAGTTATTGCACACAGTTGCTTTGGCTAAAAAAAATGCTAGATGATTATATGCTTGAGACTGATACTCTAATGATTTACTGTGATAACACGAGTGCTATAAACATTTCAAAAAATCCAGTTCAACACTCACTCACTAAACATATTAGCATTAGACATCATTTTCTGAGATATTTAGTTAAGAACGGAGTAGTCAAACAGGAGTATATTTCGATTGAGAAACAACTTACTGACATATTCACGAAAGCACTGATTTCGAGAGGTTTTCTTCACTTAGGAAATCTCTTGGACTCTGCATTCCATAAAGTCATGCATGATGTTGCTTAGAGTGTTTCGACACTCAAGGAAACATTACTGTAAGTTGTGTCATTTTATGTCGAAATTAAGTGATTTGGTGACCTATTTTGTCACTGCTAACTATATTCTGGTCGAATCTTGAGGTATTACTGGATATAGACTAAAAGCACAGTTCTTAAAAAATCAAAGGTCCAAACATACTGAGTAACTAGGCACACGGGGTTGATAACCACGATGTGTTCTTTTCAAAAGACTGTTATGGTTCCAAAAAGGGAATAAAGAACACTCTTGAACTGCTACTGAGTAACCAGACACACAGGGCTGACAACCACGATGTGATCTTTTCAAAAGGTAGTATGAATTCTTGAGATTAAGTGCATCAGAAATCCACAAGAGGATAAAAGTGTATGTGTGCCTAAATTATTCATCCTTGATTGATTTTTCCAAAATGTCTTTAGCCTTAACAAAGTTGTCATTAAATTATTTATTTTCAGTACATTAAGTGATAGAACTTATAGTATTTATTTATTTATTCTGCAAAAATTGTTTCTCCGCATAATTTTGATCATGGCCGACTTTTAAGGGAACATGTGTTAGTGGCCATGAGTTCTCTTAATTTGCTGCATTGCATATCCTTCCACATGTTTATTTGCAGTTTTAATTAGTGAAAATAACCTCCATCCACTACTGTTCACTCTCTCTTTATAACTTGGAAATTAATGTTTGAAGTGACATGTTTGTATGCTTGAGTGTGATTTCTCGTTTCGTCTTCTCACTCACGGTTATCAATAAAGTCTGTCTCTCTCACATCTCAAATGGCACCTCCAAAAGCAACCCGATCTTCTTCCAAACCCAAACCTTCTTCCTCACAAAATTCTCTCCAAACCCTAGCTGATATGGTCGATAATGTCACGTTGGATGCTGCACCAGATGTTAATCTGAATGCTGCTGCACAACCGACTGCTCCTGTCTCTGGAACCTCTCCTCCTCAGAATATCGTCCTTCCCACTGGTATACTAGATTCAGTCCTTGAATCTCTTCAAACTCAATTCGCTGGGTCCAATGTTATCGTTTCAAGGATTGAAGATCTCGTTCTTAAACCATACATTTCCACCGAAGATATTTCTAAAATTCCCACCGATACTCCTAATACATCCGCTATTATCTCATTTGTGACTCCAGAAGAAAGCCTACTCTCCAAAAATGTTGAGACTCAGAACCCTGTTCAAGTCTCTACATCTCCAAATCCATCTCCTACTCGTGCTGAACAGAATCCATAAGTGTCTTCTCCCTCGTCATCACCACCTGTTCCGCCTCAGTGCCAACACCAACTGTTGCAGATGCAGAACCCTCTGATCCTGACCATGATTCATCTCCATCTTCTAATGATAAAGAGGATGCACCTAAGGATGCTGACGAAGGTGCAAAATCTGATGAATTTGAGAAGGATGCTGATGTTCAAACTGTTAAGAGTTCTGATGGTGAAGGAGAAGCCACAGATGATGATGGTGATGATTCCCCTGATGATGTTGATGATATATCTGATGACTCTGATATGATGTTGAGAACTTTGGTGTTGGGAACTTTTACTTCACTGATGGCAAGGCCAGATACAAAAAGTTTTCAAAGAATGACCTAATTCATGAAAGAAAGATGAATGATGCTAACCTCACTCTACACAACATCGTCAACTTCTTCGGAGAGAGAAGCTTGTTGAAATCACTCAGGTACAATACCTCATTCTGCACCAATTGGGTATGTGTGTTTTATGTACACATCTGTGCTAGTATGATTAAGAGTACAAGTCCCAAATTTGGAAGAATTTTCTTTAGGGGTGAGATTTATGATTTTTCTCCTACAACGATTAATGAGCTTTTAGGGACTGTGAATGCTGAGAATGATGACGAAATTGATGATATGGATGAGATTGTGTCTGAGATTACTGGAGGTTTGATTGTTAGTTGGCCTAAGAAGTTGTTCAGTCCAAGTTTGACTAGTTTACATGCAATTCTGCACAAGTTTTATGTTTACAATTGGCTGCCTACCTCTAATACCACTAGAGTTACTACTGAGCATGCTGTGTTGATCTATAAGATAGAAAATAACCTGCTTTTTAATCTTGGTAGAGTGATTTACAAGAATCTGATCAGTTATGGTAGAAACATCTCCAAGGTTGGTAAGTTGCCTTATCCTGCCTTGATTCACTGTCTGTTGGCTGATCAAGGTGCTAGGATAGGTAAAGGTGATTTTCTTTCCTCCAGTGCTCTATTTCTTGGTATTGCTAAGCCTTTGCTCGAAGGTAATCATGTAGTTGATCTACCCTATGTGAATCCTGCTCCTGCTCCTGCTGATACTCAGAATGTTGCTCCTGATACTACCAATACTTCGGTTCACACTGACACTTCTGCACAAGCTGGAGAAGTTATCTCAGTTACTCTGAACTGCAAGTATATTGAGCAACAAGCTACTGCCTCCCACGCCATGTCTCGAACCTCAGACTCCAAGCCAATGCACTGAACAGACAAACAAACATCCTAGAACTAAGATCTCAGTTCAGGGGTAAGCTGCTATCCATACACACAGGGGGAGATATACCTGCTGCTGTTGAACCTACTGCAGTTGAAAGCTTTGGCTCTGGAGGAATTGTGATTGAGGAAATCACTGATGAACTAGAAGAAGGAAATATTGCTGGAAATGTTCCTGATATAGGTAATACTGCTGGTGGTGTTGCCGGTAATGCTACAACTTAGGGGGAGTTCACATGGTGAGGGGGAGATCAACAAAGAGATCAAAGTGTTCATGTTGCTTGTTGTTGTTTTTTCTAACTATTTGATGATGGGATGTTAAACTGATATTTATTTTCTAATGGCGACTGGATACTTTATTTTTATTATTTTTGTTTAGACTCTAAACTAAGCTCTGGACTTATAAGTTACTTAAGTAGTTATCTTTAATCGCTTTGGTAATTATGCTTTAGAATGCTTAGTTATTTTACACAACTGTCGAACTAACCTTTGATGTATTACTTTGGATATCTTGTTCTATAATGTTTTCTTGTATCAGGTTATATGGTTGCGAATAGACGTGATTGGGGGAGATTGTTGATGTGAAGTGTTGAGACCAGTGTCATCACATCTGGAATCACACCTGTCCTCCACCAGTTATTTTATTAACCACTAACGTTGTTTGTTGTTTTGACTGGTGTTGTGCTTAATGTTGCTTTCAGGGATGTTGCGGTTGAAGTGCTAAATGTATTGGATGCAAAGACTAAGTCAAACGCTGACCTTGAAGACCCTATAGTAAACTGGAAAGATCTGGAAGCTCTAGAAGGATCTAAAAGGCGAAAATAACTACCTCTCTTAGTGGGTGGTTATTTGAGTCTGCATTGGTGGTTTCTACACCTCCCACGTGAGCCACTCATCATTTGGAGCATGTAGCCATCTATAAATGGAAGTTGTTGGTTGTCAAGTCAAGTGGTTCGAATTGGCAATCCCACCATACAGTGTAAAAGATCCTAGATAGGTTTCTGTCATAGTGTTTGTACTAGTGTTGTAACACTTGGTTCAACATCAGTTGTCTACTGTTATTCCCGTACGTTTTGTGTATGTTCACAGGCAGTAGAAGCCCACATTTTAAGTAGGCTTAGATTCTAACAAGTCTAGGTTCTGCCATTTGGGAACGTGTTTGGACTTTAGATCCGATTTTGTATTCAAATGGTGGAAGAATTATTTTCAGACCTAAGTGTCTGTTTTTGTAATCACATTTTCCAATAGTGATATTTGTGTCATAAGGCCGCCACAAACTTGCAAAAGTTTGTGGAAAGATTGAGTAATATGTGTTAAGTCTTCCGCGGATTTACAACTTGATCTATACTTAGTCAAGTTACATTCTATTACATATAGTGTTGTTCAAAGTGTCATCACACTTAGGACAACATCGTACTAATAATACACTTTACACCATTGGGACTCGACAAATTTCATTTGTTAACCTAACTTCATGATAAAATAATTAATAGTCGGTTCCTCTTTAGCCATGCAAATAATAACAGTGACTCCGTTGGGGATGATACTAATTATTTACACCTAAGTGTACACCATTATTTGATCCCAAGTCCATTGAGCGAGCTTGTGTGCCTTATAGTTGGAGAATTACACACGCGCTCGGATAACTTCGTACAATCATCAATTATATGTTTGTACCAGTGAACCGCACATAAACTCATCCGTTAGGGAGGAATGTCTATGCCAACACTCAAGTTAATGTGCCACATTATAAAAATTAATTTTTAATGAAGTCTGTACCAGTGATCCGTGTATAAACTCATCCGTTAGGGATGAAGGCCTATTGCCAACATGCAAGTTTACTCACATCACTTACAAACCAATAATGGAGGCCACGGGAATTATTTACCAATCCCCTCTCTCACTTAGTTATTTAACACCGAGGTTTTTACATGCATATAATATTCAAAATAAAATACACAACCTAGCATGCTCCTATTACGGGACATAAGGCAGTAAATCACAGAGAATCACGCATGCATATATAACAATAATCAGATAATTAAATCAATTATAAATAGTTATATATCAGCAAATTTGTTTGTTCACCACCAAGCATGAAATTGAGTAGCTACGACTATGTGGGGTTCGACCTCCCCAGGAAGGTTGCAGGGATTGACCTGCTTAGTTAGGTCGTGGGGTTCGGGGCAGTGCCTCGAAATATAATCTGAAAATCAGAAGTCGGTCTTCAATAATTTTCCTCCAGATTCATTACCTGCTAACCTGCTCCACTAGCCCGGCACCCTTATCCACCACATTCCTGATACATTTCTACCAACTGGTACCAGCACCTTGCGCTCCACACAGTACCATTTATGCCTGCTCGCTCGGCAGCAGCACGATCCGTGCGTGCCTACACGGCAGCTCTCCTACCTTTATGCCCAGAAGCCCATCTACTCACCATGGAGTCCCCATCACCGGCAGCTCGATAAGCAGCACCATCGAGCGCCTTTTGTTTGCCGCATGCCTATCACGTAGACCGTATGCACAAACGGGCGCCAACACCCTCTCATCCGTGCACTAATGTGCGCGTTGCCATTCGAGAAATCCTGCACACCGGCACCCATCAGTCCGTACGCCATCTTACCACGCTGCCTGGAACACCTGTCGGACATCATCCATCAGCACGATGCCTTGCGCTGAAAACCCACTGGCTGCATGGCACCCTGCTTGCTTCCGCCCATTCGTGCCCAGCAGTACCCAACGCCAGCCCACGGACTCGATCGGATAGAAGCGAGACCCACCCAGAATTCTCCAAGGCTCGCCCAAAATCCTGCAAGGCTCGACCGAAATACACCGCACACCTACCCTGACCTCTTTGCTAACTCACTCGGAACGTGCTTGGCTCGCTTACCTCGGTGTGTCTAGCGCCCGTCAGCAATATGCTGCCCTGCCCATCAAACACGCCGTCATACGCCGTAGCCTACCTATCCGTGCATTCTCTTCTCCTCACACGACAGTCACCGTGTGGTTAGCTAGGTATCCGTGCGGTGAGCTTCTTTCGCTCAATAGGAACTGTGCGCAAAATAAGCGCACATTCTGCCCACCGTCGTGCCATGTTTCCTTGTGCGCCAAGCTGGCTGTCGTGTGCCAATCTGGACATCGACAATCTGCCCGTAAGCATCGCAAAGCCTGTAACGTTCGACAAGTATTCTCCAACACCCACAAGCCATGCCGCCATCGTCGTGCCGCGAACAATGATCAACGTATAGGGTATACAAGTATAATAAGTAATATACTAAACCCTAATCATATTGAACATATAAACCCTAGCCTAACGTTTTATGCTTCACCACGAAACTGAAGCTCTGATACCAATTGATGGCGTTCAATCTGCTGTTCCATCTACCCTCTTCACGTATTAAGCATGTCTCACTTAGGGTTAGAACAACTGAGATAACTTATATATGGGCTACAACAGGGACCAGAAGGAGAAATAGAGTTGGGTTTTCATTGGGCTTAAGTATCCAAGCTTAGCCCAAAGCTTATACTTAAGTTCAATAATAATAATAATATATTCCACTAAAATATTACTGCACTACCGTTCTAATCCCATAACGTACCTACCGTTCTAATCCCATAATTACGTTATGGGTTCCTTCCTATTATGAGCCCGACAGTCTCCCCATGTTAAAGATATACAATGCCCATTAATTAATTAAGTTACTGACAACTCCATTAATTAATATCTCGTTCGAGAGTAGTACCACTAAACCTCATTATCATGCCGGAATAAATCCACCTGCAGGGTTTACATGATAATCCTTATGAGCTCCTCAAGGGGACATCATCAACCTATAAGGACACAGATTCCTTCTACAATCCATACCACACCATAAAGACAACATTATTTCCCAACTCACCGAGTTTGTTGATTTAATAACATGTAAATCTCACTCATTGATGAATCAAAGAAATACATACTACATTACTTGTCGAGGTTATTGTATAGGGATTAAGAGCACAAACATCCATAATAACAGACATCAAGTTCTTCTATAAGTCAGTATAAGTCGAACGATCTCAAGTGGTCCTGGTCAATACACACAAAGTGCACTAATGTAATTCTATAGCCAAGACAAGCTAATTCCAAACCACATTACAACCATCCTGATAGAGAGTCCCTGTCTATCTCGGTTGTGAGCATCTATTTATACTTTATAAGGAAACCGATAATATGATCTTTCGCGAGTTGTCGCACAACATATTATCTACAGTATAAAGTAAGTGGACTATTGCATGGTGCATATAAATAAATTATAAGACACAATCATTTGATCATATGATTCTCATTTCAAATTAATTGTTAACGTATTGTTCATACAAAAGCTAGAGTTTTAGTATATAATCTAACAGTTGGATTGTATACTAAAAGACTAGCTTTATTATGAACAATGTTATAATAATTTACTTGAAATGAGAATCATATGATCAAATGATTGTGTCTTATAATTTATTTATATGTTCGATGCAATAGTCCACTTACTTTATACTGTAGATAATATGTTGTGCGACAACACGCTGAAGGTCATATTATCTGTTTCCTTATAAAGTATAAATAGATGTTCAAAACTGAGATAGACGAGGACTCTCTATAGGGATGGTTGTAGTGTGATTTTGTACTAGTTTATCTTGTCTATAGAATCATATTAGTGCACTTTGTGTGTATTGAGCAGGAGCACTTGAGATCGTTTGATTTATACAGACTATATAGGAGAACTTGATCTCAGTTATTATGGTTGTTCGTGCTCTTAATCCCTATACAATAACCTTGAAATGTAAGGCAGTATGTATTTCTTTGATTCATCAATGAGTGAGATTTACATGTAATTAAAATTAATAAACTCGGTGAGTTGGGAAATAGTGTTGTCTCTATGGTGTGCTGTTGATTGTAGAAGGAATTCGTGTCTGCTATAAGTTGATGATGTCCCCTTGAGGAGCTCATAAGGATTATCATGTAAACCCTGCAGGTGGATGTATTCCGGCATGATAATGAGGTTGAGTGGTACTACTCTCGGATTAGATATTAATTAATAGAGTTGTCAGTAACTTAATTAATTAATGGGCATTGTATATCTTAAATGTGGGGAAACTGTCGGGCTCATAATAAGAAGGAGAAAAAAGTAATTTTAGGATTGGAGCGGCAGTGCAATAATAATATTTTAGTGGAATATATAATTATTATTGGACTTAAGTATAAGTTTTGGGCTAAACTTGAATACTTAATTCCAATGGAGGGCCGACTTAATTTCTCCTCCTGGTCCCTACTGTAGCCTATATATAAGTCATCTCAGTTTATCTGGAACCCTAATCCTGCGCTAAAATCACGTTAGTAAGGGAAGGAGAGCAGATTGAGATCGAGATGCATTTTCTGCATCTGTTCAACCTCTACATCGAACCCTAGTGAAAGGTAATGCGTTTCTATCTTTTTGATTCTGCTGATTTAGAAATGCATGGAACTCTAACGGTTCACGTTAACCATACGATCGAACGCCAACACCATGCTCATCTCAAATGTGGAGTCATTTCTTTCACAAAGCTGTCCATCATGACCTACGATATTACTCCAAATACGATGTCATGACCTACGATATTACTTCAAATATGATGTCATCAACATATATTAATGCAATCAAAAAGCCATCAGATTCATGCTTAATGAAATGAGTTCTATCAGGCTCACCTCTAATTAATCCAAACTGAAGTAAAAAGTCAGTTAGTCTTGTTGGATTGTATACAAAAAACCTAGCTTTAGTATGAAAAATGTTTTAACAATATTTAAAATGAGAATCATTGATCAAATAATTGCGTCTTATAATTTATTTATATATCCAATGCAATAGTCCACTTACTTTATACAGTAGATAATATATTGTATGACAACATGCAGAAGTTCATATTATCAGTTTCCTTATAAAGTATAAATAGATGCTCACAACCGAGATAGACGGAGACTCTCTATCGGGATGGTTGTAGTGTGATTTGGTATTAGTTTGTCTTGACTATATAATCACATTAGTGCATTGTGAGTGTATTGAGCAAGACCGCTTGAGGTCGTTCAACTTATACTGACTATATAGGAGAACTTGATCTCAGTTATTATAGATGTTCGTGCTCTTAATCCCTATACAATAACCTTGACACGTAAGACGGTATGTATTTTTTTATTCATCAATGAGTGAGATTTATATGTTATTAAATTAACAAACTCGGTGAGTTGGGAAATATTGTTATCTCTAGGGTGTGTTGTTGATTATAGAAGGAATCTGTGTCCTATTAAAGAGGTTGATGATGTCCCTTTGAGGAGCTCATAAGGATTATCATGTATACCCTGTAGGTGGATTTATTTCGACATGATAATGAAGATGAGTGGTACTACTCTCGGATGAGATATTAATTATTGGAGTTGTCAGTAACTTAATTAATTAATGGACATTGTACATCTTAAACATGGAGAGATTGTCGGGCTCATAATAAGAAGGAGCCCTTAACGTAATTTGGTATTAGAGCTGCAGTGCAGTAATAATATTTTAGTGGAATATATTATTATTATTGGACTTAAGTATAAGTTTTGGGCTGAACTTGGATACTTAAGCCCAATGGAGGCCCGACTCGAATTTCTCCTCCTGGTCCCTGTTGTAGCCCATTAATACGTCATCTCAAATTCCTGGAACACTTTTAACATTTTGTAAAATGTTGCTGTAAGTGTCTTACCAATCAGATAACTATTATCAGCAGATTGACTGGCAACCATCACACATGCATCAGTTTCATTTATCACAAAACATGAATTCTTGTCAAATTTCACATGCAAATGATCATCACATAATTGACTTATGCTTATCAAATTAGCACGTAGACCTTCAACATGAAGCACATTCTTCAAATTTGGAAACATTTAACATTTAAATATCCTTTACTAACAATGTTACCCTTAGTGTTAGATTGCATACTAAAAGTCTAGCTTTTGTGTGAACAATATTTAAACAATTTATTTGAAATGAGAATCATATGATCAAATGTTTTACATATTATAATTTATTTATATGTTATTGTAAAAGTCCACTTTATACTATAGATTATATGGTGTGCGGCGTCACATGGAAGATCGTATTATCGGTTTCCTTATAAAGTATAAATAGATGCTCATAATCGAGATAGACGTGGACAATCTATCTGGATGGTTGTAGTGTGATTTGGTATTAGTTTGTTTTAACTATAAAATCACATTTGTATGCTTTGTGTGTATTGAGCAGGACCACTTGAGATCGTTTGACATATACTGTCTATATAGAAGAACTTGATCTTTGTTTATAGATGTTCATGCTCTTAATCCCTATACAATAACCTCGAAACATAAACTAGTATATATATCTCTTTGATTCATCAACAGATGAGATTTAAATATTAAATTAACAAACTCGATGAGTTGGGAAATATTGTTGTCTCTATGGTGTGCTATTGATTGTAGAAGGAATCCATGTCCTATTAAATAAGTTGATGATGTTCCCCTGAGGAGCTCATAAGGATTATCATGTAAATCTTGCAAGTGGATTTATTCCGGCATGATAATAAGGTTGAGTGGTACTACTCTCGAATGAGATATTAATTAATGGAGTTGTCATTAATTTAATTAATTAATGGGACTGTATATCTTAAACATGGGAAGACTAACGGGCTTATAATAAGAAGGAGCCCATAATGTAATTTGGGATTAGAGCGGCAGTGCAGTAATAGTATTTTAGTGGACTATATAAGTGTTGGGCTAAATTTGGATACTTAAGCCCAATGGAGGCCCGACTCTAATTTCTCTTCTTGGTCTCTGCTGTAGCCTATATATAAGTCATCTTAGCTGTCCAGAACCCTAAGTTAGACATGCTTAAAATCGTTACTTGGAGAGGGAGGAGAGCAGATTAATAGGGTCTTGAAGATCGTCGCCACATGACGTCAACGTTGTACTTGGGAATACAGTCGAAGATCAAAGGGTTGTTTTCTACAGCTGTTATTCTTCAACATACCTTGGTGAAAGGTAATACGTTTTGATGTTCTTGCTTCTACTGATTTAGAAATGCCTAAAACACTAACGGTTCATGTTAACCAAACGATAGAACGTCTACACTTAGAGCCACCACCATGAGTAACTTTACACCCTCAAAGGCTTCACAATCCTTCAAGTATTCAACATTACAAGTCATATGTCTAGAACAACCACTATAAAAATACCATAAAACTGGTACACTTGCTTGTAAAGAAGTACAGACAACATTACAAAACCTCTTTTGGGTTTTTACCCAAGAAGATATAGGTGTGTGTGGATACTTGTGTGGCAACACTCCAGGAAACACTTTTCTAGAGAGCAGATCATGTTTTAGTTTAAAACAATAAGGTCAAATATGTTTAGGAAATGAACAATAATGACCAACATAAGTCCTTGTGCCTCTTTGTTTAGGAATCTTTTAAGAAAAACCTTTTGAATCAGGTTTGACAAACTTAATAGGTTTTTCAAAACTAAAAGGCATGCAATCTTTTGTAAATCCAAGACCAAACTTATCAATTTTTCCAACAGATGGAGCTTCATTCAAAATAGATGTACCTTTACTGTACTTTTTGAAGCTTAACGTGAAAGTAGCTAACTAACATTGGAGTCTAGAAATCTCAGCATCCTTTTATGTTAGATTTACCTCAAGCTTTTTATTGTTTCAATTAGTTCGTTAATCTCTTGGTTGACAGCTTTCAGTTCTTTCAGAAGTTTAGAAATCTTCATCTCTAGAGGTTCTTGTTATGTACCTGCTCTAGAAAAGAAAGCATTTGTATAATTGACATCAGATTCGGAATTAGAGATAAACCTGCACAATGTTGTTTCTAATGTTGGCACACTAGACTCAACATCTGAGTAACTCCCAGAGAAATCTTTCTTCACACATTCAAATAAGAATGCAAGTTCTTCTTCATTTACCTCTGGATCTCCCTCAGAATCATCATCACTCAGAGAAACATTTAAGTTCATCATTTTCTTAAAAACACTATTAACACATTCATTTTCATAATACCAAAATAGTACATTAATCATAAATGATCTTTTTCCTAAATTCAGGATCATACTTAAATTTTCTTCTTTGAATGAGTTTACGAACAGGAGCATGAGGGGAATTCTCTATCTTAGGCTAAATGTTTGCTTTAGACTTGTTCTTCTTTTGTCTAAGATAAGATTCAAATTTCTTAACAAGCAGATCTCCCTTTATAGGTACTATAAAATTATCCTATTTATCCTGCTTACTAACCTAAATTCAATTAAATTAATAAACATTCATATATGATAGTTCTAATGAAGTTTCGGAGTCCCCTCACTTAGAATTATAACATGGAATCATGTTCAGCAGTGAACGCACTCAATCAACAACCAAGATATATATTCAGACTCTATATAACAGCTGGAGATGCACAAAATGATAGTGAATATGGATTAAAAATGTATAATCATATGTAAAATAATTCCACAAGTAGTGTTGTATGGAGTATACACACGAAAGTTCAATAAATTCATAAAAACCTTCAAAACCCTAGGTCTACTTAAAGGTTCCAGCCCATGATATTATGAAGAACAATCATGGGTATTGGATAGATCATAACCATATTTCTGGAAAATACAAGATAAATTAGAAAACGAATAAAACCCTAGATGTAAGCGTCATCGCGTCCTTCTCCGTCTTGAATCCTCATCTTAGTTCTCCACATTATTCAACAAACGAATCTTCACAGTGAAGGATAGATGGAGGAAGGGATGGATGTGATGGTATAGGGGGTAATCCCCCTTGTAGGGTGTAGGATGCTTGTGTAGCGGTTCCTCCTTGGTGTGATTTGCATCCCCTTTTATACTTGTAAGCTCTTCTAATGGACCTTGGATGGGCTTTTCTTGGAAAATATGCAAATACAAGCACTGGAGGTGTAAAATCCAACAAAAGTAGAATTCCGTGTCCCCACTCGACCAAAATGGTCTTGGTCGAGTGGTGGAATGGTCTTGGTCGAGCGGCGATCGAGCGGATGCGCAGTCTCACCGTTTCTCACATACCTTCCACATCTAAACTTTGATTTGAGTGATTCTTACACTCACGAGTCCTCTTTTCCTTGGCTTTCTATCATTTCAAAGAACTTACAAAAAATTCAACATTTGATGGTGTAACAAGTCATGCAAAGTGGCACAGTTGTGATGAGTATAAACAACTTGCGCGACGTCACCATTTTGATCATAACTTCCTCGTTTGGACTCTGATTTAGGTGTTTCTTATGCCAAAACGGTCCTCTCTTCTTTGTCTTTCTAATTATTTATCACACTTACAGTTTTGAACTCCAAATGAACACAGAAAAATTACAAAAGTTAAACGTGTATTTTTCAGCATTCTTGCACAAGTTGAACCTTTTCTCAAACATTGCACTTTTGATCCTGTTTCCACCTAAAACACAATAAAAGAACTCAAATGCACCTTTTTCTCACATATATTGAATATAAGACACTTGTGCTAATATATAACAATAATTCCCATCAAAAAGTTGTTAAATTAGACACTAAAACATGCTTATTTTCACTCACATAAAGATGCACAAAACAACGATAAAAAAATGCAGAATCATATATAAAACAAACCACAAGTAGTGTTGTACATATTATACACACGAAGGTTCAATTAACTTCCTAGAACTACCCAAGCGGTTCTAGCCCATGATGTTGCGAAAAATAATCATAGTGGCCAGATAGATCTTACCCATAGTCTCAAAAATTACAAGAAAAATTAAGATACAAAGTAAACCCTAGATGTGGGAATCATCACATCTCTCTCCATCTTGAATCTTCACTTGGTTTTCCACTTGATTCGATAGATGAAACTCTCTCTACAGGTCCTTCGGATGGAGTTAGGGTTTGGATGTGATGTAAGATTGATGTGGTGTCTAGCGTGTCTTTTTTGATGTAAAATGCATTCCTTTTATACTTGTAAACTCTTCCAATGGACTTTTATTGGACTTTTTTATCGAAAATACGCAGAAACACGCACTGGGGTGTAAAACCCAATGCCACACGACCATTCGACCAAACCTATCTTGTTCGAAAAACTTTACTTGGTTGAACAATGGTCGAACAACACGCGTATGCACTGAATCTCAATTTCCTCGCCATTCGACCATTGTTCGACCAGATGGCCTTAGTTGAACAACTCCTCCCTTGGTCAAATGGGACCTTGAATTCCGTGTCTTTCGATTCTCAACACTCCTGACCTATTTTTCTGCCCAATTATGTTGAAACGATTCCAGTAGCTCCGGATTCGTGACTTTTCCATACATATCCTGATTCATCTCGTCTTGGTTTAAAACCAAATCGTACTCAATTCTACCAAAATCAGATTTCAAATCACGTGAATTTCCACTCTCAACAAGGACATTATTTTGTGATTATTATTCTCGTCTCACATAAAAAATTACTCAAACATAATAACAACGAATTTTGTCTATAGAAGTTATTCCTTATGATTTTTAAATGCGACAACTTGGCCTTCCATTATTTAAATTTGAAGTTTTTCTATATTTAAGAAATGGAAAATCCTAACAAAATGAACTATTTGATAAAATACTTCAATGCGAAACATTAACGTACTAATAAAAAGTATAAGATATAAAAAAATATTTAGTTAATATTTAAACAAATATATTATTATTAGATAAAATACTCACAATTTTAATTAATATTTATATTGATGTGAAGTGTTGAAACCAGTGTCGTCACATCTGGAATCACACTGATCCTCCACCAGTTATTATTTAATCACTAACATGTTCGTTTGGTGTTGTGCTTGATGTTGCTTTTAGGGTTGTGACAGTTGAAAGATGATCATGCTGGATGGGACCCACAAGCCTGGAGAGCAATCTGTAAAGTTCTAGAAGTTTTGAAGATTCTAGAAATTAAAAATAACTACTCGATGTAATGAGAGGTTATTTTTTCAATCATGGGTGATTTTATATCTTCTAGTAGACCACTCACATGAACAAGGCTGCAGCATGATTCACGACGATAAATAGAAGCTGCCATACCTTAAATCTAAAACATCTTGACTTGGAGAGATCCTACAGAATAGAGAACAACGCACTTAGAGTTTATCTTTACGTTTTTCCTGTTGTGTTTTCACTAATGTTGTAACATTCTGTTCAACATTACGTGTATGGTATCATCCCGTGTATTTTGTGTGTACTGTTTACATGCAGTGAAAGTGCATACTTAAAGTAGGGTTAGATCTAACAATCTAGGTTTGCCATTTGGGAACTTTTTTAGATTATTATCTGATTCTTTGTCTTCAAAGAGTTGAAGAAATATTTCCATCTCTTAGAATCTGTTTTTGTAATCACTTTTTCCAAGTTAGTGATATTTATGCCATGAGACAGACACAAACTTATTTATAAGTTTGTGGAAAGATTGAGTAATCCATGTGTTAAGTCTTACGTTGCAAAAACTTGCAATCTCACATTCAAGTTTTATATTCTGATTAGAGTCGGTGTTGTATGAAGTGTCATCATACTTAGGACAAATCATTGACGTAAAATATATTTACACCCGCTAGGCACCGACAAGTGGCATCAGAGACAACACTTGACGGTACTAAGTGTTGAGTTGTGGTGTTAAGTGTTGAAGTGTCATGGATTAATCTGCTGGATTGATCAACTGTCCTTCCATACTTAATGGAACCAATTAAGCCTTGTGGAAGAGTCAAATGAAGAGTTACATCAAGTCCCTGGATGGATGTGCTTAAAAGACCATTCTGGCATGTTGGACACCCTCACAGTTCAAGATAAAGATGGAGATCAAATCATCAAAAGTGAACTTGAATGGACCGCTGAGGATAACAACCAGTCGATGGTGAACTACAGAACACTTAATGCAATCAACTCATCAATTGATACAGTGATGTTCAACCTGATCCAGAACTGTATCTCTACAAAGGATGCTTGGGAAAGGCTTCAAGAGTACTGCGAAGGATCTGAAAGTGTAAAAAGGGCAAAGGTAAGGTTTCTGAACGTTCAATTTGAAAGCTTAGGGATGAAGGAAGACGAGACAATCTCATCATACAATGAGAGACACTACGAGATGGTGAATGAGTTGCAGTCACTTAGAGACCCAATCTCCAACATCAGGTTAGTAAACAAAACTCTACTCCAGGTTAGAGTACCAATCTTATGGGAAATAATTGATACGGATAGTACTTAGAAAGGGGGTGAAATTATGTCTCTTACTCCAAGGTTATTCACACGTGTTATACACATATTTACTTTGTCTATAGAGCAGATTTTCATGGTGTAGTGATGCGTCCATATTCCACAAGGCAAAGTCGGACATTGATACAAGAAAGGAAAACTAATGAGTGAAATCGGATTACCCTAGGGCTACCTATTCTCCATTCTTGAATCACATTCGTATTTTTCTTGTGCTCAATTTATTTTATTTATTATTTTAATTAATTATTTTGTAGTTTAATAATTCTAATTCTCAAATTTTATTGCCAGCGAGTCGACTGCAGTTTCTGGGTGGGCCTGCGTCTTTTTTGATCTAGTCTTTCTATTTTTCAATCGAGTCTTTCTATGTTTCGATCGAGTCTTGCTTAGTTTTAAATCGAGTCTTGATTCCTTGCCAAGCGAGTATACTGTGTTCTTGGTGGTTAGCCTAGATGACAACGAACAGAAGCAGCAGCGCTGACAGGCACCGGTCAGCAGACAATGCGCATCGACAGAAAGTCAGCACGACAAAGGATTGCTGGGCGCAGGAGTTTGGCGCTGGCTCGAGTCTTGCTGGTGGGAGTGGCGTGGCGGTCAGTCATGAAGGATGGCAAGCGAAGGCTAGAAATTGGACGACACGATCTGCCGGATGAAGTCGACATGATCTGTCGATGTGGGCGGCACGACGTGCCGGAGGATAGCGGCACGATCACCCAGAGGGTGCTGAAACAGGCACTGCGAGTGAAGGTGCTGGTCGGCACGACTGCCGATAGCAGCGGCATGAGTCGTGCTGGTAACCAGCATGACCAGCGGCATTTTTCTGGTAGTAGAATCATGTTTCAACAGTGTCTAGGGTTACGACAATCGTTCATGATGGATTACTTAGTTCACAAGGCATCGGTTTAATCGCTGGAGTGTTATCAAGTCAATCTATTTTGGCAATTTAATTCCTTATATATAACTTCCGTAATTAATTTATTTATCTATTATTCTTATATATTTGGATGCATGTGCTATTTGATTTACTGTTTTAAATAGTAACATGCTAGGTTGCGTATTTTATTATTGAATATTATATGCATGTAAAACCCTCAGTGTTAAATAACTAAGCGGGAGAGGGGATTGGTAAGTAATTCCCACGGCCTCACATATTGGTTTGTTAGCTATGTGAATGAACTTTCGCGTCGGCATTAGGGCCTTCCTCTCCATCGAATGAGTTTATTCATGGATTGCTAGAGTAAACTTCTTTATGATGATTGTAGAAAGTTATCCGAGCGCGTGTGTACTTCTCCATCTGTAAGGCACACAAGCTTGGGCCGCGGATTTGGGATCAAATAATGGTGTACATTTAGGTGCGAATAATAAGTATCCTCCCATCGGAGTCACTGCTGTTATTTACATGGCTAAAAAGGAACCGTCTATTAATTATTTTGTCATGAGGTTAGATTGACAAATGAAATTAATGTGTAAAACCTTCTCTTGTAAATGTTCTGGTTGTACATGTCCAAAGTATCATTGCATGAAGACTCACGGTGCTTGAGATGTTGGTGAATTTTTATTTTATATTATTTTGAGGGGACCAATATAAATGGATAAATTTGAAGATTTGATCAGTATATTTTTTTGATTCTCTGTGTTTTCAAATGGGTTTATCTCGCTTATTGTTTACTAAAACAAACATATTTAATGGTTCAAAATTAGATGATAAGAAAAGAATCTTGGTTTCGATTTTTACTACTTAGGAAAATATGTGTTCTCACTTAGGATATCCTATGATGCCTATTAAAGTCTCTAGTGGGGAGGTGAGAGGTTCATAGAAATATGATGGTCTCATGTAACTCTTCGGATTTGATCGGCGGGAGTTCATGGTTGAATTGATGAACGAATTGGGAAATGATTGGAGTAGAAATTGAAGGGAACCTAGGTCTATATTATTCTCCATAATTTGCTTAGATGTTTTGACCAAGTTCCACCTGAATTACAAGAGGCTGTATTCGGTGGGAAACTTCTAACAAAACAAGTGGCGAAGGAAATCAATTTTCATCAAAATATGAACAAGGTTAATATCTCATTCACTAGTCGTTGAGACATGTAACTAAGTTATGATGAGATTATTGAATACATGGGTAAGCTACGAAAGTAGTGGCTGTTGCAGTGGGAGTTGTTTATTTATCTTATGATATGAATAATCGTTTGATTATGAGAAATTATCTTTACGTACGTTTTCATAGAAAGAATTTGATTTCAGTTTTTATGCATTTACGGATGGATACTCTATTTCATTTACATGACATGCTCATTATAATGAAGGATAGAGTTGTAATCTGTTATGGTACGTTGGTGAAAAATTTGTGCACTCTAAAATAATGTTTATCCCATGGATGCAATAAATTGAAATTAATAACGCGTCTTCTAATCTTAATAAGAGAAAGACTCTTATGGTAATGGTTAGATAGATGAATAGTTATTTGGAATTATTTAATTCATTTTATGGATACGCCTTAGAAACAGTAATTCATATGAATGTCTAATTGTTGGATATCCTAGAAAAATGAAGGGTGATTTATTTATTAGTCCAAAAGATCGAAGGATGATTGTTAAAACAAACACTTGATTTTTGGAAAAGGACAATGAAATAAATCACAAACCTTTGTATAAGCTGTTCTAAAGGAAGTGAGAGGGAAAACACAAAGTATAGTACCAATTGTACAAAAGGATATACCACAAGTGAAACTGCATCACGTGTCACGTCTGATACACAATTGCCTGTAGAGCTTTATCGTAGTGGGAGGGTTGTTTTACAACCTAATATATTTATGATTTGGGAGAGTCGTGAGTCTTGGTCCCTAGTAAACATGAAATTGACCCACGAATAAGACGAAGCACTACAAGATCGAAATGCGGAATCTTAGTAAGTTGCAATGAATTTTGAAATAAAATCTATGGATTCTAAATCAAATCTGGGAGCTTGTAGGACCACTAAATAGTATAAAAGCCATTAGGTCATACAAAATAAAAGAGGATCATACGGTAAGGTGAAAACTTTTAAAGCAAAGCTTGTTGCGAAAAGGTATACTCAGAAATAAAGGGTTCGATTATGAGGAAACCTATTCGCTAGTAGCTATACTTATGTCGATCCGAATTCTTTTATCTATTTCTACTCATATTGATTATGAGATTTAGCAAATAGATGTCAAGACATCGTCCCTGAATAGAAGTCTTGAAGAAAACATCTATTTGAAGCAACCAGAATGATTCATCGGAAAGCGCTAAGAGCACTTTGTAGTGTAAGCTTAAAATTGTCCATCGATGGACCAAAGCAAGCTTTAAACTCAAATTACATCTGTTTTGATAAGGAAATCTAGAAACAAGGTTTTAAGCAATGCTCGGAGGGTCTTGTGTATTGAAAAGAGTGACAAAAACATGATGGTATTTCTTGTACTGTATGTAGGTGATATATTGCTCATTTGAAACAATGAAAGAGTATTGTCGAGCGTATGGTTATGGTTCATAAAGCAGTATGAAATGAAGGATTTAAGAGAAGAAAAAAAAATTCTTGTAATTATGATAATTCGGATCACAAGAGAGAATGTTGTGCTTATCTCAAATTTCATGAAATGATACAATCCTTACTCGTTTTAGCATGTGACATTATTTAAGAAAATGTGTCTTATGACACAAAAGAAGATAGAGTTGATGAAGGCGGTTCCTTATGTTTCGTCTAATAAGGAAACTTAATTTAGGAGTATTATGCACGAGATTGGATATATGTTTTGATAAATGCATGGTCAGTGAGTATCAAGGTAACCCGAAACAAGAATGTTGAACTGTGGTAAAACATATATTTATGTACCTGAAAAGGAGCAGAAATTATATGTGGCGTTACCGGACAGATTCATTGCTTCTTGTAGGTTATATAGATTCATATTTTTCGAATCAGATAGGGACAACAGTAAATCCACCTCAAAGTTATGTGTTTAATTTTGGAATTTGAGCCATAGTATGGAGGTGTGTTATATAAAAATATAATTCGGACTCAACCATGGAAAGATGATGAATTGGAGCCTCTGAGGCAGCCAATGTATCTGTATGACTCTAGAAACTTCTTAATGAACTTAGATGTGATTCTAAGTTTGCCCAACATTATTACAATTTATTGTGATAATAATAGTGTAGTTGCAAACTTGAAGGAATCACGAGCCCATAAGGCAATTAAAGACATGGAGCACGAGTACCACCTTTTACGAGAAATCGTGTGATGAGGAGAAGGTTGTTGTCACCTAGATTGCATCGGAGGATAACCTAGTAAATTCTTTTACAAGGACCTTAAAGCGAAAGCTTTTGATGATCATGTAGTGGGAGTAGGAATCAGATGTATGGCAGTGGTCTTGAAAGCATAGTCTTTTAGTATAAGTGGGAGATTGTTGGATTCTATACAAAAGTCTAGCTTTTGGTATGAACAATGTTTAAACAATGAATTTGAAATGAGAATCACATGATCAAATGATTGCGTCTTATAAATTATTTATATGTCCGATGCAATAGTCCACTTACTTTATATTGTAGATAATATGTTGTGCGACAACACGCGGAAGATAATATTATCGTTTTCCTTATAAAGTATAAACATATGCTCACAACAAATATAGACGGAGACTCTCTATCGGGATGGTTGTAGTGTGATTTGGTATTAGTTTGTCTTGACTATAGAATCACATTAGTGCACTTCGTGTGTATTGAGCAGGACCGCTCGAGATAGTTCGACTTATACTTACTATATAGGAGAACTTGATATCAGTTATTATGGATGTCCGTGCTCTTAATCCATATACAATAACCTCGACAAGTAAGGAAGTATGTATTTCTTTGATTCATCAATGAGTAAGATTTACATGTAAATAAATCAATAAACTCGGTGAGTTGGGAAATAATGCTGTTTCTATGGTATACTGTTGATTGTAGAAGGAATATGTGTCCTATTAAATAGGTTGATGATGTCCCCTTGAGGAGCTCATAAAGATTATCATGTAAACCTTGCAGGTGGATTTATTCCGGCATGATAATGAGGTTGAGTGGTACTACTCTCGGATGAGATATTAATTAATGGAGTTGTCAGTAACTTAATTAATTAATGGGCATTGTATATCTTAAACACGGGGAGACTAACGGGCTCATAATAAGAAGGAGCCCAAAACATAATTTTGGGATTAGAGCGGCAGTGCAGTAATAATATTTTAGTGGAATATATTATTATTATTGGACTTAAGTATAAGTTTTGGGCTAAACTTGGATACTTAAGCCCAATGGAGGCCCGACTCTAATTTCTCCTCCTGGTCCCTGCTGTAGCCTATATATAAGTCATCTCAACTATCCGAAACCCTTATAATCTGCACCTAACACACGACTAAAAAAGGGTTAAGAGCTGATTGAGAGGATCTTGAAGATCATTGCCCATACGACGTCAAGATTGGATTTGGGAATACGACAAAAGATCAAGAGGTCGTAATTCCTGCTGATTGAGTTCTTCCTCAACATACCCTGGTGAAAGGTAATACGTTCCATTATTCTTGCTTCCACTGATTTAGAAATGCATAGAACCCTGACGGTTTATGTTAACCAAATGATCGAACGCCAACAGTTTCTCAGCACATTCGAGGTGACAAAAAACTTTTATGGCTTTCCCTTATCCATCGCATTTCATCTCAACAATCAAAGGTGGAACGTTGATATTTCTACACTTAACACCTATTTTGGTTGTCAGTCATGTGAGCACCACGAGAGATTCTTCGTAGCTTGGAGATTTGATAGACAGTAGTGGTGGCTTAGGTTGAGACAATGGTGTTGAACAACAACCGACTTATCTGGCTAGCTCTTTTAAAGGTACAACAATCAAGAACCCAGTGATGAGGTATTCGAAAGATAGTAACACTATCTTGGGACGATCTGAGAGTTGTTCGATATGAGAGAAAGAGTTGTACATCATTTTTTTTACTTGTTTCGTCAGCTTGAGGTCAACATAACAACCCACTTCGTACATCACATTGACATATTGGCAAAGAGGTAGGCTCATCAAAGGGTGATGATCAGAGGTATCGTCACCATTATTGCAGAAGGCTAGGAGTAGATTTTACTAACACGCAGCCGATTATCATGGAGAGGCTAAATGCTCATATTCTTATGAGGATGGAGTTTTTTGCCCATATTCAAGATACATATTGTTTGAGGCAGAACAAGGGCTCTCCATTTCCATTTTCAGCTCCATGATTGACATCTCTTTTTGGTTGGAGGCCGTTGGGGAATTTGTCCATGGCTAGTGCTCGCCATTCCAATGTGGTTAGGACGTTTTATAGAGAGAAACGGGAAGGAGTGGAAGTAGTGCTGCTTCGTTAGATAGAGGATGTTGAGAACAAAGAGTTAGAGGCACAACGGGCTGAGCAAGTGCCCATGGACGAGGGAGATGCAGAAGAGGAGCAAAGTGGTGATGATGTTGAGCAGCGGTTGAGTTCGAGGAGCATGCCCCCGATCCACCACAGTTTGATGATGATTATGATGAGGAGGAGAAGTAGATTGCACAGGCCGTGGAGGTAACTTGAGTTGGAACATTCTTGAAAGGGATGTTAGTGACATCCGACATACCCAGATGGAGCGCGGGAGGCTGATACAAGACCTACAGGCCGGACAATTTTACATGGATCACAACTTGTAGCTAGCCCATCTACACATCAACAGTATCAAGGAGATGACGACTATGATATTCAACTTTAAGTTTCTTACAGCTCCATTTGCGTACAATCCGTGGGAGCCTTACCAACCACCTCCGCCTCCGGAGCCTTGAGGGAGTTTGAATTAGATTGCTCTTTTTATCATTAGCACTAGTTTAGACTTGGTTTAAATTGATTTGGACTAGTTTGTTTCATCATTTGTTATATATTCAGGAGGATTACTCTTTCGTATTCTTTAATTTATGGATTTTGGTTTGTGAATCTTATTTTTGGAATTTTAGTTTGATTTTCTATTTTTGAATGTGATGGGATATTTAAGCTTAATTGTTATGGATAAATTGTTGCTTGATTCTTGAGTGTCGAGTCTTTGCTTGTATATTTTGTTAGAATTTTTATTCTTGTAAAGGGTTTTATATTGGTGGTTTGTTTAGGGATGTTGTGTGTCATTTTTGTAATGTAGGCGATTGTTAGATTGTATACTAAAAGTCTAGCTTTTGTATGAACAATGTTTTAACAGTTTAGTTGAAATGAGAATCATATGATCAAACGTTTTACATATTATAATTTATCTATATGTTTATGCAAAAGTCCACTTACTTTATGCTGTAGATAATATGTTATACGACAACACGTGGATATCATATTATCGATTTTCTTATAAAGTATAAACAGATGCTCATAATCGAGATAGACAGGGACAATCTATCGGGATGGTTGTAGTGTGATTTAGTATTAGTTTGTCTTGACTATAAAATTCCATTAGTATGCTTTGTGTGTATTGAGTAGGACCACTTGAGATCGTTCTACTTATATATAGAAGAACTTGATCACTGTTATTATCCATGTTCGTGCTTTTAATCCCTATAAAAGAACCTCGACACGTAAGTCAATATGTATTTATTTGATTCATCAATGGGAGAGATTTACATATATTAAATCAACAAACTCGGTGAGTTGGGAAATATTGTTGTCTCTATGGTGTGCTGTTGATTGTAGAAGGAATTCGTGTCCTATTAAATAGGTTGATGATGTCCACTTGAGGAGCTCATAAGGATTATCATGTAAATCTTGCAAGTGGATTAATTCTGGCATGATAATGAGGTTGAGTGGTACTACTCTCGGATGAGATATTAATTAATGGAGTTGTCAGTAACTTAATTAATTAATGGACATTGTATATCTTAAACATGGGAAGACTGTCGGATCATAATAGGAAGGAGAACATAACGTAATTTTGGATTGGTGCGGCAGTGCAGTAATAATATTTTAGTGTAATATATTATTATTATTGGTCTTAAGTATAAGTTTTGGGTTAAACTTGGATACTTAAGCCCAATGGAGGCTCGACTCTAATTTCTCCTCCTGGTCCCTACTGTAGCCTATCTATAAGTCATCTCAATTGTCCGGAAACCCTAACTGATCGTGCCTAACTATGAGTAGGAAAGATAGAACAGCAGATTGACAGGGTCTTGTAGATTGATGCATGTTTTCTTTGCACGCAAAATTAATCTCCAAGTATTAAGGATATCAATTGCAGCTTAAGCAAGCGACCAAGTGAATATAGAACCCAAATGACGGTGTATTATCAATTTAATTATTATCTAAATTAATTAAGACGATTATGGCAATATAGTTTGAGGATTTAATTATTAAACTGCTAAATAATTAAGTAAAATAACAAATAAAATAAAATATCACTCGAAGAATACGAAAGTAGATCAAGTAGGAGAATAGGTAGCTCTAGGATAATCCAATTTCACTCATTAATTTTTCTTTTGTGTGTTGATGTCCGACTCTGCCTTGTGGAATATAGACGCACTAAACCATGCATATCTACTCTATAAACACAAGTAAACATGCGTGTAACACGTGTGAATAACCTTGGTGCAAAAGATATAACTTCACCCCACTTTCTAGGTACTATCAGTATCAATTATTTCCCTGGTCAATTGGTACTCTAACCCGATATGATCTCCCTTTATAGGTACTATGAAGTTATCCTCTTTATCCTACTTAATAACTCGAATTTAATTCAATTAATAAGTATTCATATATGATAGTTCTAATGAAGCTTCGGAGTCCCCTTACTTAGAATCATAACATGGAATTCTGCTCAGCAGTGAACGCACTTAATCAATAACCAAGATATGTATTCAGTCTCTACATAACAGTTAATGATGCACAAAACGACCGTGAATATGGATTAAGAAAGCACAATTATATATAAAATAAATCTACAAGTAGTGTTGTACGGAGTTTACACACGAAAGTTCAATTAATTGGTAAAAACCTTCACAACCCTAGTTCTACCAAAAAGGCTCTAGCCCATGATGTTACGAAGAACAATCATGGTGTTGGATAGATCTTACCCGGATGTTTGGAAAATACAAGATAAATTAGAAAACGAATAAACCCTAGATTTGGGAGTCGTCGCGTCCTTTTCCGTCTTGAATCCTTCTCTTGGTTCTCCTCTTGATTCCACAAACGAATCTTCAAAGTGATGGATGCATGGAGGAAAGAATGTAGATGATTGTTGGGGGGTTTTTCGGTGAACACATGCAATGAAGGTATAAAAATATGGATATGGTATGTTTCTGCACGTTAATTCGACCAAGGAGCCAGGTCGAATTCTCCCCTCGAGGTCGAATTGGAGGTCGAATTGACCTACTGGAAGCTTCAGGTGCTCAATTCGACCAGAACAGCAGGTCGAATTGAAGTGTTGTGATCGAATTGACACTTTTGCCGTCAGATTCGTCCTCAATTTGACCAACACATCAGGTCGAATTTACCTCCACTGGTCGAATTGACTTGCACAGTCTCACCGTTTTGCGTACAACTTCCACATTCGAGCTCCGATTTTAGTGATTCTTACGCTCACGCGATCCTCTCTTCCTTGGATTTCTATCCATATAAAGAATTCACAAAAACTCCAACATTTAAATATGTAACAAGTCATGGAAAGTGGACAGTCGTTCTGAACAGGAACAGCTTGCGCGATGTCACCACTTTGATCATAACTCTCCCGTTTGGAATCCGATTGGGGTGTTCTTCATACCAAAACGACCCTCTCAGTGGCTTTCCAACCATGTATTACATCAACAGTTTTGATCTCCACAACAACATAGAAAAATTATGAAAGTTGAATGTGCGTTTTCTTCATTCTTGCACAAATTGCACCATTTCTCCAACTTTGCACTTTTCATCTTTTTTCCACCTAAAACACAATAAAACACCTCAAGTGCACCTTGTTCTCACATATATTGAATATAAGACACTTGTGCTAATATATAACAATACTCATCAAAAAGGTGTTCAATTGGACACTTAAACACGCTAATTTTCACTCTCATCAATACCCCAAACTTACCCGTTGCTAGTCCTGAGGCAACAAATAAAAATAAAGAGATAGAGAGAGAGAGAAAATTAGCGGGGAAACAAGATCTATGACAAAATACAATTGTCATCAACTTAGGTCATGCAACTCTCATTACATGTAATAATCAATTCGTAGCATACAAGTTAAGACAATCACCACCAATTCAAATGCTCCATTGACATGCTCTCACGGGAAGTATATATCGCACTCAAGTGTAAAAGATGTACACTTATGGGTTAAGGTGTTTACGCTCAGATTCAATTCAAGTGCATACGTAACCATAAGCTTGCCTATTGTCTCAACTCTCCTTTTACTTGTAGCTAGTAAATCATGGATCAAAAAGGTCTTTTATTAGGTTGTAATGTAGGCTCTTTGGAATAGGTCGGAAATATATGGATAAGTGACTCAAAACTCAAATCAATCAAGCTGCAGTCTCTCTCGATCTTTCATTCTTCCTCATCACTTCAATCAAGCACAACATTCTCTTCAAACTCTCCCATCTTTCTCCTTCAAGCACAACATATTTTTTCAACTTTTCCTAGCTCTTCAACTCCATCATTCTCCTTTTCTTCACCCTTCTTTTTATCTTTTCTCTTTCGAGGTACCAGTTTCGGGCACTACCTCTCACAGCCTCCATAGAATACTAGATTTAAGCACTGCCCTAGGGTGTTTAATTCCATGCAGTACTAGATTTAAGCACTACTCCATGAATTTATTTTGATCCTTAAGATTCTTCCTTTATCATCCGTCAAATGACCACTCTCTTCAATTAAGCTTTATTGGTTATCAAAAGAATGGATTTAAAAAGGCTCAAATGGGCTGACAAGGGATTTAATGATCTCAGGTAAAGAATATGGGAAAAATGGGCTAAATAGCAAAGATGGCCTAATATCATTTCTATAATCCACTAGACTAATCTTGAATATTCAAGGAGACTCAAGGAAAGTTCTAGAATACACATACTAAAATGATACTCTCCAGAAAAAGAAATATCATGTGATTATGTAACATGATCAACAAGGCTCAAAATCTCACATGGATTTTAACAAGTAACAGAGCACTTTTCATAGTAAGCAATATCCCACAAGTACACATAGAACTTCATATGACAATATAACTCAAGTACACTTCCTTCATCAATTTCAAGAGCATATGAATTTTAAAGACAATTTTAACTATATAAGCTCATGGATCACCACCATAAACACAGTCCTTCACTCCATGAATTAAAAGCACACATAAAAATAGAATAAGGAAACGAGGGCACCTGATTTTTTTTCTATGTATGCACGAGCTCCTCGAGTTGTTCAACTGGTCGAATTGACCTCCACTGGTCGAATTGACTTGCACAGTCTCACCGTTTTGCGTATAACTTCCACATTCGAGCTCCGATTTGAGTGATTTTCGCGCTCACGCAATCCTCTTTTCCTTGTCTTTCTATCCATATAAAGAACTTACAGAAACTCCAAAATTTGAATATGTAATAAGTCATGCAAAGTGGATAATCGTTCTAAACAGGAACAACTTGTACGACGTCACCACTTTGATCATAACTCTCTCCTTTGGAATCCGATTGGGGTGTTCTTCATACCAAAACGGCCCTCTCAGTGGCTTTCCAACCATGTATTACATAAAAAAATTTTGATCTCCCCAACAACACAGAAAAATAACGAAAGTTGGATCTGCGTTTTCAACATTCTTGCACAAATTGCTCCTTTTCTCCAACTTTGCACCTTTCATCATTTTTCCACCTTAAACACAATAAAACACCTCAAGTGCACATTGTTCTCATATATATTAAATATAAGACACTTGTTCTAATATATAACAACAATACTCATCAAAAAGGTGTTCAATTGGATACGTAAACACGCTAATTTTCACTCTCATCATAGATCGTCACCCACACGACGTTAAGATTGGACTTTGAAATACTACAGAAGATCAAGAGGTTTTTTTCTGCAGATGATTTTCTTTAACATATCCTTGTGAAAGGTAATACATTTCTATGTTCTTGCTTCCATTGATTTAGAAACGCTTGGAAACCTAACGATTCACGTTAACTAAACGATCGAACGTAAAAAATTGGTATTAGAGCTTTGATTTTGTGTCTAAACGTGACACGTTAGGCTAGGATTTATGTGTCAGATGTGGATTAGGGTTTCAAAATTATTATTTCTTATTGAATACTCTATACGTTTGACGACGACACTGGCGGTAGACGATGGCGGCGACTGATGACTGCTCGAGTCGAGTCACCGGCACGGGTCGAGTGGTGGCGTGTGACAATAATGACGACTGGAACACATGGACGGTAGATTAACGCAGGACAAGTTCATTGTATACTGAAACTGACGATGCATGTTGACTGAAGACACAGAACGAGTTGTGCCATTATGTGGCATGAGTCGTGTGGTCTAAAGAAATTCGGCAGGTACGTCGGTCTCTACGACACGTGCGGTGCTGACAGGTTGAGTTCTAGCAAGGTGGGTGACACAGACGGACGCATGATTCGAGTTGCTTACTCGAGTCTAGATGGCGACAACTTGTCCACACTACAAGATTAATCTCAAAAAGGCTCCTATAGGAAAGTCTTCCTATACTTCCTATTCCCTTTCAAGGTACTAAGGTCCTATAGGATCGTAATATCACGAGGTCTAAGTAACGTTTTAAAGGCAACTCTTTCTAATGTCCTATTGTGAGTTCTAAGCATGCATTGGACTTTACAATCTCAGTCACACTTTTAATAGAATCACTTCATTAAATAAAATGTTTCAATCAATTAACCACAATATTCAAATGAGTTTACACTCCAACTAGTTAACCACACAAGTCATAACATGAAATGAGAATACGCATTCACAATAGAAAATATATCAATCCAATAAATACATCAAACATCTTTGTGCAATACCTAAAATTCCAAACTAATCATGATAGCTAGCCTCACTATGAGACTGATGCACATTTTCTTTGCACGCAAAATTAATCCCCAAGTATTAAGGATATCAGTTGCAGCTTAAGCAAGTGACCAAGTGATTATCGAACCCAAAGGACGGCGTATTATCAATTTAATTATTATCTAAATTAATTAAGAAGATTATGGTAATACAGTTTGAGGTTTAGAATTATTAAACTACTAAAAAATTAATTAAAATAACAAATAAAATAAAGTCACTTGAAGAATACGAAAGTGGATCAAGTCGGAGAATAGGTAGCTCTAGGATAATCCAGTTTCATTCATTAATTCTCTTCCGTTTGTTGATGTCCGACTCTGCCTTGTGGAATATGGACGCATCACTAAACCAAGCATATATACTCTATAGACACAAGTAAACATGCGTGTAACACGTGTGAATAACCTCGGAGCAAGAGATATAATTTCATCCCCTTTCTAGGTACTATCAGTATCAATTATTTCCCTGGCCAATTGGTACTCTAACCCGATATGATCTCCCTTTATAGGTACTATGAAGTTATCCTCTTTATCCTACTTAATAACCCAAATTTAATTCAATTAATAAGTATTCATATATGATAGTTCTAATGAAGCTTCGGAGTCCCCTCACTTAGAATCATAACATGGAATCCTGTTCAACAGTGAACGCACTCAATCTACAACCAAGATATATATTCAGACTCTATATACCAATTGAAGATGCAAAAAACAACCGTGAATATGGATTAAGAAAGCACAATCATATATAAAATCAATCCACAAGTAGTGTTGTACGGAGTTTATACACGAAAGTTCAATTAATTAGATAAAACCTTCACAACCCTAGTTCTATCAAAAAGGCTCGCCCATGATGTTACAAAGAATAATCATGGGTGTTGGATAGATCTTACCCAAATGTCTGTACAATTACAAGATAAATTAGAAAACGATAAAACCCCTAGATGTGGCGTCGTCGCGTCCTTCTCCGTCTTGAATCCTCCTCTTGGTTATCCTCTTGATTCCACAAGAATCTTCAAAGTGATGGATGGATGGAGGAAAGAAAGTGGATAGTGGTTGGGGTTGATCCCCCCTTATGAGGTGTGGTATGGTTGTGGCCTCTCTTATGGCTCTTTTGTTGTTTCTTATTTTTTCTCATGGTGTGATCTACACCCCCTTTTATACTTGTAAGTTCTCCTTATAGGCCTTGAAATGGGCTTTTTGAGTGATCACATGGATTGAGCGTGTAAAAATACGGATATGGTAAGTTTTCGCACATCAATTCGACCACGAAGCTAGGTCGAATTCACCTTCCCTGGTCGAATTGAAGATCGAATCAACCCACTGGAAGCTTCAGACACCAGATTCGAGCTTCAGGTGCTAGATTCGACCAGCACAGCGGGTCGAATTGTGGTGTCATGGTCGAATTACTTCTTTTGCCGTCCAATTCGACCAGAATACGACCACATGATCAGGTCAAATTCAAATGTTGTGGTCGAATTGTCTTGCGCAGTCCCACCGTTTCGCGTAGAACTTCCACATCGAGCTCCAATTTGATTGATTCTTGCGCTCACGCAATCCTCTTTTCCTTGGCTTTCCATACATATAAAGAACACAAGAAAAATCCAAGATTTGAATGTGCAACAAGCCACGGAAAGTAGCACAGCAATTCTGTTCTGCACAGCTCGCGCGACATCACCATTTCGATCATAACTTCCTCATTTGGAATCCGATTGAGGTGTTCTTTACTCCATATCAACCCTCATTTCAGTGGCTTTCCAACCATGTATCACACGAATAGTTTTGATCTCCACAATAATAGAAAATTTACGAAAGTTGGATGTGCGTTTTCAGCATTCTTGCACAAATTGCATTTTTTCTCCAACTTTTCACTTTCATCCTTTTTCCATCTAAAATACAATAAAATACCTCAAGTGCACCTTTTTCTCACATACAATGATATAAGACACTTGTGCTAATATATAACAAGAATTTCCATCAAAAGGTATTAAATTGGACACTCAAACACGCTAATTCCCACTCTCATCAGAGACTAGCCTATAATTTGCATGATGCAATCAATACAATCCTTACAATGCTCCATATGAGACAAATCAAGAGAAATTAAACAAAATAGAAGATGATTTTCTTCCCTTGAAATGTTGAACTTCACTTCTTCTATCATGCTAATTTCTCAACCAACTGAGTTCACCTCCTTAGATTCATGAAAGACGAAATGATTGTGGATAGAAATGTAGTAATTCAATTGAAATTGATTGTAGAATCGATGGAAATGAGGTAGAGTTAAATGGAGAGGGTGTGTATCAGAATTTGGGTGTAAAGTGTGTAACTGCTCTAGAATGCGATTCTCTCATAATAAACACGCAATGAGATATTCATAGGCCTAGAATCTTCTAGAATCGGCACTAATCAACTAAGAAACTTTTGAGCGAACTCGACTTGAGAACTCGACTCGAGTTCCAACGTCGCTTTTTGGTAGTTCTGCAGGCATGACGGAACTCACATGTGTTCTGGAGCTCGACGAACAAGAGAGGCCGAGTGCATGTTTCTGACGTGGACAGTCAACATTCAGGGGTCGATTTTTAGAACTCGACTAGGACTCATGGAACGAACTTGAGGCGAGTTTCATGATTGAGTCAGGCTGACACTCCGTTCTCGTTTATATTCGTTTCAGCTCCCGACTTTGTTTTGCTCCATTTTTCACATGTTTTATAAATATTCATGATTATTCCCACATATTTTCAACTCATCACACATAATCTCTAAATGAACAATAAACACCACCAAAACTACAACAAACAGACAAATAATACGGAAATAGCATATATAAATACACTAAAATCTAGGTTAAATAATGATGATAAAAATCCCAAACTTAAAGTGTTGCTCGGAAAAATGATAAACAACTAAGGAGAGATTTTCATCTAGCAAAAGACCTAAAGAATCATAAGCAATAACATATCGCAAGTAACAAGAACAATAAATCACATTAGAACTCCATACTACAATGAACTCATAGCATGAAATTTTAACAAGTTCAATCCAAAGAGAACTTAGGACAATAATGTTCCTTCTAGTCCAAGCCTCATGAAGGGTATCAAATTCCCTCAATACTATATAGAAGTAGGGTAATCAATACTCATCAACTGATCAAACCCGACACACCCATAGTCTTGTATGTGGACTACATTCACAAGCCACCATAGCTTCCATTTGTGATAAAAAAAAAGGGACTTTAATTAAGGACATAATGATAGGCTTTTGGTAAGGGTAGGAAATTATGGGTGAGAGTGACTTATCATGTATAAGCAATCGAAGAGATGGCCTCTTCAACTCATTGTACCTCTCATCCTTCCCTTATATTTCTCTTTCAAGCACTTGATATCATCCTTATTTTGATTCATGAGCTTCCGTTTATTCAATGCTCACTTTCTTCTTCAATTTTCTTTCTTGAGCTTATTTAGTTGATTTTTCTCATTTCTCTTGTTTTGAAAGTTGCATGTGCCTTTCTTGTTTGAGCTCTTTTCATCCTTTCTTTGCTTGCTTGCCATTTTTCCTTTCTTCTTGAATCAAAACATCACATCAAACCTTGCAATCCACCATCTCCTTAGCCACCCACACAAAGGCTATACATATAAAGCTTAAGTGGGTAATAAAGGCTTGTAATGTGCTTTTCACAAGAAATAGGCTTAAAGGCTAGCTAGGGATGATATTCATGGCTAAGGAAATATTTGGCTAGTGACTTCATGTAACAAAGATGACCTAAGACCATGTCACAAATTTCCACCAGTTAGGCTCATTACCATAGTACACAAGCAAGTTCTAGCTTGTCTAAGGCTCAATCTATCCACTCATGAAGAAATAATATGATGAATGCATGGTTCAGGCCCAAATTCTAAAAAGCTTTTGCTTAGAACATTAGGAACCTATTACACCTTCATTCATTTCAAAATTGAAAAGGTGAAATAAACCATGTCAATATTTCAAAGAATAGAAATTTCCTAACATAACTTACCATCACTCACCGCAAATAATATATCATCGCCTTATTGGCGTTCGATTGTTTGGTTAACGTGAACCATTAGGGTTCCATCCATTTCTAAATCAGTGGAAGCAAGAGCATAGAAACGTATTACCTTTCACCAGGGTATGTTGAAGAAGAATAGTTGCAGAAAATAACCTCTTAATCTTCTGGTATATTCCCAAGTCCAATCTTGACTTGTGGGCGACGATCTACAAGATCCTTTCAATCTGCTGTTCTCTCTTCCCTACTCACGGTTAGACGCGATCAGTTAGGGTTTTCAGATAGCTGAGATGGCATATATAGTCTATAGCAGGGACCATGAGGAGAAATTAGAGTCGGGCCTCCATTGGGCTTAAGTATCCAAGTTTAGCCCAAAACTTATACTTAAGTCCAATAATAATAATATATTCTACTAAAATATTATTACTGTATTGCCGCTCCAATCCCAAATTACGTTAGGGTCTCCTTCTTATTATGAGTTTGACAGTCTCATGTTTAAGATATACACTGCCCATTAATTAATTTACTGACAACTTCATTAATTAATATCTCATCCGAGAGTAGTACCACTCAACCTCATTATCATGCCAGAATTAATCCACTTGTAATATTTACATGATAATCCTTATGGGCAACTTAAGGAGACATCATCAACCTATTTAACAGGACATGGATTCCTTCTACAATCAACAGCACACCATAGAGACAACACTATTTCCCAACTCACTGAGTTTGTTGATTTAATACATGTAAATCTCACCCATTGAAGAATTAAAGAACATACTGACTTACTTGTCAAGGTTATTGTATAGGTATTAAGAGTACGAACATATATAATAACATAGATCAAGTTCTTCGATATAGTCAGTATAAGTCAAAACGATATCAAGCAGTCCTGCTCAATACACACAAAGCATACTAATGTGAATTTTATAGTCAAGATAAATTAATACCAAATCACACTACAACCATCCCGATAGATTGTCTCCGTCTATCTTTATTGTGAGCATTTGTTTATACTTTATAAGGAAACCAATAATATAATCTTATACGTGTTGTCGCACAATATATTATCTACAGTATAAAGTAAGTGGACTTTTGCACAAACATTTAGATAAATTATAATATGAACAACGTTTGATCATATGATTCTCATATAAAATAAATTGTTAAAACATTGTTCATACAAAAGCTAGGTTTTTAGTATACAATCTAACAATCTACCACTTGTACTAAAAGACTACACTGACATATCTGCTGACACGCATCTAATCCCCATTCCTTCTACTGCACATCAAAAGTTTTCGCTGGAAAGCTAAAAGGATCAGCTAGGTTATCCTCAGATGCAATCTTAGCGACAATGACCTTCCCTCTTTCAACGATGTCTATTTTCAGGTGGTACTTGCACTCAATGTGTTTACTCGCCTTATGGGCTCATGGTTTGATAAGTCGTAATTTTTCATGATTATTTTGGATGAAATTCACTTATTTACGCGTGAGTTGTGAATTATTTAGTGTAATTACGACTTATTTATATTTTTCATAGTTGAACCTTAATTATTTTATTTCTTATTAAAATAGGCCAAAATTGAGATAAATTGTACAATCATCAAAATTTATTTTGTGGGACAATTACAATAATTTTAATTGTAGGAAAATAAAGAGTTGACCAAGCAATAATAAGGAGAGATTTGATTTGAAGAGAAAAAGGAAACTTACCAAAGGGAGAAAAGATACAATGAACTTGGACAACTAAAAAAAGGGAAGGTGATCAAGGAATTTAATTAGAGGATTTAATTTATGATTTTGGGGAATATAACATCACGATCCGGGATCTCACATCCGGACACTCGCGTTGAGAAACAGATTAGGAGGTGACGGGAAGAACTCCACCACTTAAAACATCAGTGTTATCGGTTTTGTTAATTTAATTTAATTTTGATTATGTAATTTCATTTCTAGTCCGAGGGTTGTGAACCTCCCATTAATTATTTATTTGATTGTTAGGAAATTTTATGTTGCAAACGTTTATATGAATTTATCTTATTACATGCACTGAATTGATTTTATAATAATTTGATAATTGCTTTAGACTGATCATCTAGATTAATTGTTAAATTGGTTATTGCTATTTAATGATCCAGGATCCGTAATTGTTGTGAGGATTGAATTGAGTAGCGAAATAGAGGAAGGCCCTCTAGGTGTAATAAGATATAGGTTGTATGATTCCTAGCCGGTTTTCATAGCCTAGTAATTCTATGTTTAGTGTCTTAATGCATTTGCGAGTTCGAATCTATAGGGTCACTCGTAAATAGTTCAATTTAGTGTATGTACCCTTATTGATGATCTTAAGAACATTCGGGTTAATTTAGTCGTACCATTAGCCTAGGGATTTGAGTTTGTATAATTGTTTGCATTTTTAATTCTTGCGATTTTATGAATTAGGATATGGGAGGGGATCAAATCCTTGGACTAGGTTGTTATTTTATTTGTTCTATTATTTACTTTTATGTTTGCTATTTTAATTATTTATTTTCATGTTATTAGTTGTTAGAATCCAATCCATCCCCCCATTGTTACTTTAGAAACACGTTAAGTTCAATTGAAATTCGATTACTCCCTGTAGGTTCGACCCTTGCTTACCCTACTACATTCTTAGTGGGTTTGTTTGGAAAATTATAAATCTTATTTTAGGGTGTCGGCGACAGCACATCATGGTTCCTTCGAGTTTGCTACTGTAGCACTCTTTTCACAATAAATTGTGATCGATTTGGGCAAATCAGAAATCATATCTAAGTCTATTAAGAAGTTCCTAAGCCATACTTTTTCTTTAGCTGCCTCAGAGGCTACTACATATTCAGCTTCCATGGTAGAGTCCACAATGCATTTCTGCTTTACACTCCATCATATTATGGCTCCTCCTCCAAGAGCAAACACATAACACTATGTGGATTTACTAGCATCCCTATTTGACTGAAAATCCTAATCAGTATAACCCAAAGGCAACAAAGTATCCACCTGGCAAATCAGCATATAATCCCTAGACCTTCGTTATTATTTCAGAATATGCTTTACCGCAGTCCAATGCCCTTGTCCTGTGTTACTTTGATACCTAATGACCATGCCATGGCATAACAGATATACGGCCTTGTATATAACATTGCATACATGAGGCTTCCTACTGCCGACGCATAAGGAATCAACTTTATTTCCTCTATTTCCTTCTGTGTCTTTGGACACATTTCCTTAGATAGAGGAATTTCATGTCTGAAAGGCAGAAATCCATTCTTGGAGTTTTGCATGCTAAAATAAGCCAGGATTGTATCAATGTATGAAGCTTGGGATAAACACAACATTCTTTTCTAGCGATCCTTTATCAATTTGATCCCTAGAATGTGCCCAGATTCTCCTAAGTCCTTCATCTCAAACTGCTTGGATAGCCATACACTTATGCCCGACAATACCTTACATTGTTTCCATTGAGTAGGATATCATCTACATAAAGTATAAGAAATACCACTACGTTTTCATCACACTTCTTGTACACACATGATTCATCCAGACATTGAATAAATCCATATGACTGGATCACTTCATCAAAACGGATGTTCCATGATCTAGAAGCTTGTTTCAATCCATAAATGGACCTATTAAGCTTACACACAAGATGCTCTTCTTGTACACACATGATTCATCCAGACATTAAATAAATCCATATGACTGGGTTACTTTATCAAAATGGATGTTCCATGATCTAGAAGCTTTTTTCAATCCATGAATGGACCTATTAAGCTTACACACAAGATGCACTTCCCCTTCCGCAATGAATCCCTCTGGTTGCTTCATATAGATATTTTCCTCAAGACTTCCATTTAGGAAAGTTGTCTTTGTTGGCGTTTGATCATTTGATTAATCTGAACTATTAGGGTTCCATACGTCTCTAATCCAGCGGAAGAAAGAAAACAAATAAACGTATTACCTTTTACCAGGGTATGTTGAAGAAGATGAATTCTCACCGGCAGCCTGCGCAGCCTCACCGTTTTGGGCATAACTCTGTCGTCTGATCTCCAATTTGAGTGATCTACGTGACAAAACGATCCTGTCTTCAGTGGCTTTCCAACGGAGTATCACATGTTCAGTTCTGAATTCTGCAGGTTTTTATAAAAATCGTGCAAGTTGACAGACAGCAGCAGAAAACAACCTTCTGATCTTCTGTTGTATTCCCAAGTCCAATCTTGACATCGTGTGGGCGACGATCTTCTATATCTTCTCAATCTGCTATTCCCTCACCTTCCTCACAGTGTTAGGAGTGATTAATTAGTTGATTAGGGTTTCCAGACAGTTGAGATGACTTATCTACGAGCTACAGCAGGAACCAGGAGGAGAAATTAGAGTTGGGCCTCCATTTGACTTAAGTATCCAAGTTTAGCCCAAAGCTTATACTTAACTCCAATAATTATAATATATACCACTAAAATATTATTACTGCACTACTATTCTAATCCCATAATTACGTTATGGGCTCCTCTTATTATGAGCCCGATTGTCTCTACATGTTTAAGATATACAATGTCCATTAATTAATTAAGTTATTAACAACTCCATTAATCAATATCTCATCCGAGAGTAGTACCACTCAACCTCATTATCATGCCACCATTTTGGGAATAATTCTTTCGTCTGATCACTGATTTGAGTGATTTATGCGCCAAATGATCATCTCTTTAGTGGCTTTCCAATGATGTATCACACGTTAACCAAACGATCGAACATTAACAATTGGTATTAAAGCTTCGTTTTCGTGGTAAAGCATGACACGTTAGGCTAGGGTATATGTGTTGTACATGATATTAGGGTTTTAGAAATTGCTTTCTTGGTGAACACACTAATTGTACATGATGCACGCATGAAGTTGTAACGGGTATGATTGCCAGCGGCAAAATCATGACGAGCAAGGCTAGCTAGTGATGGAACTGATCGTCGGGACACCATGGAGGAAGATGCTCATGCGGGGTGGCTCACACCACTTGAAAGGTGAAACGCCGGCGATGACACCATGGTGGCAAGGTGGTGAGCATCGGAAACAGGCACGATGTTGGTATGTTGTCGTAGGCACGGTTGCGCGATGATTGAAGTCAAAGCGACTTGTTACCGGGATGACAAGCATCACTGTCTTCACGTCGCTAGGGTTTTGTGAAACCCAAATGATGATGGCACAAAAGGAACTGACTCTGCTCATCGGCAAGACATCAACTACTGGTCGACGTGATGTTGACAGATCAGCAAGTCTGCGGCAATTGTAGACGATAAGATAGCGTGTTTTCCCGATGGCATGCGACTGAGCCAGGCAATTTCCAAGCGGGTTCTGACAGGGTTTGGGGCAAGTCGGATAGCTTTCTAGGGTGGATCTGATGAAGTCCTAGGCGAGTCAGACCGGTGATTTGGATGGGTCTAGTTGATGGCCGGTGATGTTAGTCGACTGCTGGTGGAAGTGCGGCAATAGAGTTTCATGTAGCTCGAGTCAGCAAGTCTCAGTGGCGCTGTCCAACCGGCAGATTGCGTGGGCCTGATGGAGTTTTCCAGTCAGGTCTACCAGGTTCTGAGTGAGTCAAAACCAGGCTTGAATGGGTCTGATGCAGATTCAGGTTGGGTCAGCACGCATTCCAGTCGGGTCTTCACTTGTCTGGGGCGGGTCTCGCGAGATTTTGGTCGGGACTGCACGCTTTTCAGGTGAGTCCCTTGATGTGCTAGGCAAGCACGGTGCCCGGCGGCACGGTAGGGTAAGCATCATCGGCGTTCGGTGGTGATCATGTATCATGCACGGTGGAAGTAGAGGAAGTTGCATGCGGCGGGTCCTCCAGGCGTCTGCTCTCGATGTTGATGCACGATGGAGTAGCGACTGAGAGATGGCGACTTGACGGCGAGGCTAGGATGCCTGTTGTTGGCGCACGTTGGCATACCAACATTGTACTGGTGGTGCTTCGGAAAGGCACAGACGATGAGAGGTGGTCGCACGAACGATTCTGTCTGCCGGCGTGAAGGAGCGATTATCGATTTTACCTGGTGGCTTTAGGCAATTGGATCTTTTGGTTAACGTGAACCGTTAGGGTTCCATACATTTCTACAGTGGAAGCAAGAGAACTAGAAACACATTACCTTTCACCGGGGTATGTTGAAGGAGAAGGATTCTCGCCGGCAGCCTGCGCAATCTCACCGTTTTGGCCATAACTCTCTCGTCTGATCTCCGATTGGAGTGATCTACACACCAAAATGATCTACTCTTCCATGACTTTCCACCAGTATATCACATGTCCAGTTTGGTCTTCTACAAGATTTTATAAAATTCATGGAATTTGACGGCCTGAAATAGCAAACGACCTTCTGGTCTTCTGTTGTATTCCTAAACCACGTCTTGACGTTGGTGTGGGCAACGATCTACAAGACGAACTCAGTCTACAACCCTAATATGCCTTTCACGTGTGTTATGCGTGTGATTCAGATTTTCAGATTGATGAGATTGGCTATTATATAGGCTACAACAGGGACCAGGAGGAGAAATTAGGGTTTTGGCCTCCCATTGGGCTTAATTATCCAAGTTTAGCCCAAAACTTATACTTAAGTCCAATAATAATAAATTATTCCACTAAAGAAATATTATTGCACTGCCACCCTAATCTCAAATTACGTTTATGTGCTCCTTCTTATTATGAGCCCGTTAGTCTCCCCGTGTTTAAGATTCAATACCCATTAATTAATTAAGTTACTGACCACTCCATTAATTAATATATTTTCCAGGAGTAGTACCACTCAACCTTATTATCATGCCGGAATAAATCCACATGCAGGGTTTACATGATAATCATTATGAGTTCCTCAAGGGGACATCATCAACTAATTCCGTTAGAACACGAATTCCTTCTCCAATCAACATCACACCATAGAGACAACACCATTTCCCAACTCATCGAGCATATTGATTTGACTATTAAATCTCACCCAATGATGAATTAAAGAAATAAATACTGGCTTACGTGTTGAGGTTATTATATAGGGATTAAGAGGACGAACTTCCATAATAACTGAGATTTAGTTCTATTATATAGTCAGTATAAACCAAACGATCTAACTGCGGTCCTGCTCAATGCACTCAAAGTGCACTAGTGCAATTTTATAATCAAGACAGACTAATGTCAAATCACACTACAACCATACCGATAGATTGTCTCTGCCTATCTCGATTGTGAACATCTGTTTGTACTTTATAAGGAGCCGATAATATGATCTTTCGTGTGGCGCCGCACACCATATTATCTACAGTATAATGTAAATGGACTTTTGCAACAATATTATTGCAAATGTTTGATCACATGATTCTTATTTCAAATATTATCTAAACATTGTTCATACAAAAGGCTAGACTTTTAGTATACAATCCAACAATCTTCCACTTTTACTAAAAGACTATGCTGCCACATTTGTTGCCATACATCTGATTACCACTCCCACTGCTTGACCATTAAATGCTTCCGCCTTAAGGTCCTTGTAAAAGGATTACTAGGTTATCATCCGATGCAATCTAGGTGACAACAACATTCCCCTCATCATAATATTCCTCATATTAGGTAGTACAAGCTATCAATGTGTTTAATTTCCTTATGGACTCATGATTCCTTCAAGTTTGCAATTGCATCATTATTATCAAAATAAATTGTGATAACCTTGGGCAAACTCAGAATCACATCTAAGTCCATTACGAAGTTTTTAGAACCATACAGATACTTTGGCTGCCACAAGGCTCCAATATTATCCTCTTTCCATGGTGGAGTCCGAAATATACTTTTATATGGCACTCCTCCATACTATGGATCTACTTCCATTAAACATATAATCTTGAGGTGGATTTACTGTCGTCCCTATAATTCAAAATTTTGAATCTAAATAACTGTCAAGAAGTAATGAATTATTCTGGTAAGCTTACATATAATTTTCAATCCTCTTCAGGCACTTCAAATATGTCTTTCCATAATTAAATATTCTTATTCCGCGTTACCTTGATACTTATTGACTATGCCATTGACAATACAGATATCCAATCTCGTGCATAGCATTCCACAAATTAAGCGTCCTTATTGCCAAAGCATAAGGAACCGCCTTTATCTATTTTATCTCTTTTGTGTCTTAAGACAAAAAAAACCTTAGATAAAATCACATGCTAAAATGGTGAGGATTGTATCAATTCATAAAGATCAAGATAAGCACAACATCCTATCATGTGATCATTATTACTATGATCGCAAGGATATACTTTGTTTCTCTTAAGTCCTTCATTTCATACTGCTTTATTAGCCATACCCATACGCCCGACAATACTCTTTCATTGTCTCCAACGAGCAAGATACCATCTACGTACTTACAAGAAATGCCACCACGTTTCCGTCACTCTTTTCAGCACACAATATCCATCCGAACATTGATTAAATCCATATGATTGCATTTCCTTACCAAAATGGATGTTCCATCATTTTGAAGCTTGCTTTAGTCCATCGATGGAAACTTTTAAGCTTTCACTCAAAATGCTCTTAGTCCATTGCAATGAATCACTCTGGTTGCTTCATCGTACAACCACTTACATCCCAATGGCTTTTACACCATTTGATGGTTCTACAAGCTCCCATAGATGATTTTAAATCCATAAATTTTATTTCAAAATTCATTGCAACTTACTAAGATTCTACATTTCGATCTTGTAGTGCTTCGTCGTATCCATGAGCTGATTTCATGTTTACTAGTGACCAAGTCTCATGACTCTCCCAAAACATATATCTTTCAGGTTGTAAAACAACCCTCCCACTACGACAAGGTACTACATGCAATTGTGTATCAGACGTGACACGCGATGCAGTTTACTTGTGGTATATCCTCTTGTATTCTTGGTACTTAAATTTGTGTCTCCCTTCTCACACCTTTTAGAACATTTTATACATAGCTTTGTGATTTATTACATAGTCCTTTCCAAAAAAAAAATTAATGTTCGCGTTAACAATCACCTTCTGATCTTTTGGACTATCTAAATAAACCACCCTTTATTTTTCTAGGATATCCCACAAACAGAAAAACATTCGACATGCTGTTTCTAGGGCTTACCCATAAAATGAATTTAGTAATTCCAAATAATTCATCATCTATTTAATTATTTTCATAAGAGTCCTATTCCTTCTTTCCACCATACCTTACAGCTGGGGTTTGGCCGGTGTAGTTAACTTAGGATTCAATTCCAATTTCCGATTAGTAGCTCCTAATTATCCAAAGAGGTGCTCGCCACCACAATTAAATCATAATGACTTGATATATTTTCCATGATGTTTCACCGCATCAGCCATGCACTCCTTGAACTTAATCATAGTACTCAGATTTGCAGTGCATTAACTAAATATATCTAGTTTCTAGAATAATCATCAAATATTCATAACCACCTCTCTACAGGATAATCTTATGATCGCTTAAATCAGAATGAACCAATTCCAACATATCTTTTCATGACTCTATACCCCTTTGCCTTGTATAGGCAATTTGATCACTTTCACTTTCAAGTAAGACTCACAAGTTCGATAGTTCCCACTTCCAACAAACCTAATGGTACATCGGCTATCAACTTTCGAATCATATTTAAGTAAAATGATCTAGTCTTAGATGCCAATAGTATGTTTAGTTCATCTTCGAAGGTTTCTTTCTCTTACTAATATTAGAAGATGTATTATTAATTACTATGTGTTGCATCCATGGGATAAACATGATTTAAGAGTGTACAAATTGTTACTAACGTACCACACTAGAGTATAGCTACATCCTTCATTATAATGACCATGTCAATTAAATGAAATAGAGTATCCATCCATAAATGCATAGAAACCAAAATTAAATTCTTTCTATGAAAATGTACTTTCGTAGCTTACCCATATACTCAATAATCTCATCATCACTTAGTTGCAGGCTAGTGATTTCGGTATTTACACACAACGTGTTAGTAAATGCTATCACTAATCACGCTTCAACAACTAGAGAATAAGATATTATCCTTGTTCACCTCTTGATAAAATTAGTCCCCCTTCACCATACGTTTTGTCAGAAGTTTCCCACCATATACAACTTATTGTAATTCAGGTGAAACTTGCTCAAAACGTTTAGGCAAACTATGAAAAATAAATTGAGCTAGGTTTCCCCTTCAATTTCTATTCCAAGTATTTCCTCTTGCCTTTCTAACTTACTCAAGTGTCCGAAGAGTCTCATGAGACCATCATATTTCTATGAACCTCTCACCTCTTCGCTAAAGACTTAAATAGGCATCAAAAGGCATCCTTAGTGAGAATACATTTTAATTTTCCTAAGCAGTAAGAATTAAAATCAAGATTCTTTTCTAATCATATATTTAGGACAAGTAAATATATTTCTTTCAGTTAATCAATAAGTGAAATAAATTATTCGAAAATTCAGAGAATCAAATAAATAAATACGACGATCAAACTCTTTGAATTTAAATTTTATATTGATTCTCTCAATAAACAATATAAAATGAATTCACCGACATCTCAAGCACCGTGAATTTGCATGCCACATTAGTGTGGACGTATACAAACCTGAACATTCGCAAGAGAAGGTTTTACCCATTAATTTCATACGTTATAATTAACCTTATGACTCAATGATTAATAGTCGATTGTCCTTTAGCCATGCAATTTAATAGCAGAGACTCCGTTGGGGAGGATACATATTAATTGCATCTAAGTGTACACCATTATTTGATACTAAGTACGTTACCCAAGCTTGTGTGCCTTACAGTTGGAGAAGTCCACACGCGCTCAAATAATTTCCTATAACCATAAATTATTAATTTGTACCAGTGATCCACAAATAAAACTCATCCATTGGGGAGGAAGGCGCTATAACCGACTCATAAGCTTACTTGCATCACATTACAAATAATAATTATTTCATGAAATTTATTCCAGTGATCCGCAAATAAAATTCATCCGTTGGGGAGGAAGTCACTAAAATCGACTCATAAGCTTATTTGCATCACTTAATAAATTAACAATGAAGGCCGCAGGATCATGACTAATCTCTCTCCCACTTAGTTATTTAACAAGAGTGTTTTTGCATGCATACAATATATACAGATATAATTATGCAATTAAACATATTATTATTACGGTAAATTAGACAATAAATCAAATAGCATATGCAATCCAAATATATAATAATAATTGACAAATAAAACAATTATAGCAATTATACATAAGGAATAAAATTAATAGCCAAGGATAAGTTGACTTAGTCAACGCACAATCCAAATAATTAAGTGATATGCACGTGGAGAACGGTTTCTTGTGCACTAAGCCAACCACCACACGATTACACACCAAGAGAGCACCGCACGCATACAGGCACCAATTCAACCTTGCCACGTCATCGCTGCCGGACGGATAACTCTTCCAATCACCGAAAAACCAATCAAGCACCGGCGCCATCACATCACCCCCCGGAACCATGTTGAACAGCCACCGCTTAGGTGGCACCGCTGCATGGATACAGTATCATCATAGCTGGGAAACATATCGGGAATGAGCACGCCGTCCGCCGCCGACATCTCTGCCAACAGCGGCTTCCGGCAGTCTCAAGAAGCAGTCAGCCGCGGTGAATAATCGCCTATTCCTGGAACTACTTCCTTTCCATGCCACTGGACCTGACCTGACATAATCCAGGACTTGCTTGGAAACGATGGTGACCCGACTGGAAAAATCAGGCAGGCCCGATCGAACCAACACATCAGATCCGATCGGAATCACCTGAGTCACAGAGAACCAATGTCAGAGGCAATCAGTTAAAACTGCATCAGTTTCAGGCGCCGCAAACAGCGTGAATGATGCCTGCAGCGCGTTGTCCGCATTTAACCGTGCAATGCCTCCGTGTCAGGAGAAACCACAGACTATATCGTTACCCGTGAAGACCCAAGCAGAAGTCACAGCGGTCTTGCTCGGAGATCTCCGCTGAACCGTTCAGTAATCCTCCAGGCCCAATCAAAAAACCCACTACAATCGATCGGAATTCGCCTAGCCGGTCATGAAACTCTGCCGCACTGTCTTGCCAACAACAGCCAGCCTCGGTCCATCAACTAACAGGATGTCGCCACCGGCCAGCATCTCACGGCGCCTTGGTTGTGCAGCGAACAGGAAAACCAACGAGAATCACCACTCATCCACCGGACCAATCAGGTTCGTCAATGATCAGGCTTCGTCTGCCAACGTGATGCCGCCAATTGGGAGACTCATTTAGAAGGCATGCTGACCCGTTCGGAAGCAGCTTCAGACTCGCCGGAAATGCGTCGCGAGCCACCGCCGTGTCAACACCGCTGAACCATGTCAAGAGGCATGACTGTTGGCAGTCGCCACCTACTGATCAGTCACCCACGAAGTCCTCTTGACAGGAGCCGTTGTCCTCTGCCAACCCTAACGCCGACGACTTACCAGCATAATCCGATACCCATCGACAGGTCGCAACGATACAATAACCCAACAGCCTTTCAACGTTTGTTCACCACCAATGTGCCATCACATGTGTTGCCGTTCATCATCGCTTTTATTCAACAACCAACCATCACCGCGCTACCAGACAACCCTTTCCGTCGCTGTGATATCGTGCAGAGTTCATGTGTTGGTATACAATTAGGGTTGTGCAACCGTGAATATAAACATAGGGTTTATAAAGATTGTTCAAAGAATTCAAAACCCTAACCATCGTGCGATCATTATTCAAGAATAATTCACATTAAACTCTAGCCTAACATGTCACGTTTCGCCATAGAACATATGCTCTGATACCAATTGTTGGCTTTTGATTCTTTTAGTTAACGTGAACCGCTAGGGTTCCATACATTTCTACAGCGGAAGCAAGAAAACAAAAAACGCATTACCTTTCACCAAAGTATGTTGAAGGAGAAGGATTCTCGTCGGTAGCCTGCGCAGTCTCACCATTTTGGCCATAACTACCTCGTCTGATCTCCGATGAGAGTGGTCTATACGCCAAAACGATCCACTCTTCTGTGGCTTTCCAGCAATATATCACACGTACAGTTTAGATTCCTACACAATTTTATAAAATTCATGGAAATTGACGTCCTGAAACAGCAAACGACCTTCAGGTCTTCTGTTGTATTCCTAAGCCACGTCTTGATGTTGGTGTGGGCAACGATCTTCAAGACGAACTCAGTCTACAACCCTAATCTGCCTGTCACGTGTGTTATGCGTGTAATTCAGATTTTCGAATTGATGAGACTGGCTATTATATAGGCTACAACAGGGACCAGGAGGAGAAATTCGGGTTTGGGCCTCCCATTGGGTTTAAGCATCCAAGTTTAGCCCAAAACTTAAGTCCAATAATAATAAATTATTCCACTAAAGAAATATTATTGCACTGTCACCCTAATCACAAATTACGTTTATGGACTCCTTATTATGAGCCCGTTAGTCTCCCCGTGTTTAAGATTCAATGTTCATTATTTAATTAAGTTACTGATAACTCCATTAATTAATATATTTACCAAGAGTAGTACCACTCAGCCTTATTATCATGCCAGAATAAATCCACCTGCAGGGTTTACATGATAATCATTATGAACTCCTCAAGGGGACATCATCAACCAATTCCGTTAGGACACGGATTCCTTCTACAATCAACTGCACACCATAGAGACAACATCATTTTCCAACTCACCTAGCATATTAATTTAACTATTAAATCTCACTCATTAATGAATTAAAGAAATAAATATTAGCTTACATGTCGAGGTTATTGTATAGGGATTAAGAGGACGAACTTCCACAATAACTGAGATCTAGTTCTATTATATAGTCAGTATAAACCGAAAGATCTCACTGCGGTCCCGCTCAATGCACTCAAATTGCACTAGTGCAATTTTATAGTCAAGACAAACTAATGTCAAATCACACAATAACCATACCGATAGATAGTCCATGTCTATCTCGATTGTGAACATTTATTTGTACTTTATAAGGAGCCGATAATATGATCTTCCGTGTGACGCCGCACAGCATATTATCTACAGTATAAAGTAAATGGACTTCTGCAATAATATTATGGCAAACGTTTGATCACATGATTCTCATTTCAAATAATACCTTAACATTGTTCATACAAAAGGCAAGACTTTTAGTATACAATCCAACAAGAGTTGCAGGCAATGCACAGAAGCTTGGGTGCACTGTGGATAGGCAGGGACGCTCGTCAAACACGCACGGATTGTGCAACTATTCATGCGGGAGGCCATGTACCGAGCCTCAAGGTGGGCTGACTGCCGTGTGGCTTACCCGTTAGCGGCACAGTGACGTGCAAGGCGCGCAGATCGCCGTGTGGAGCTTTCGGTGTTGTTAACGGTGAATGGGAAGATGGGGTGTTACCGTGTGGTGGAATAGGTTGCTGGGCAAAGAATCTGAGGAAATTTTTTGAAGATCGGCTTTAGGTTGATGATGTCCCCTTGAGGATCTCATAAAGATTATCAACCTATGTTGGACATGGATTCCTTCTACAATCAACAGCACACCATAGAGACAATACTATTTCCCAACTCACAGAGTTTGTTGATTTAATACATGTAAATCTCACCAATTGATGAATCAAATAAATACATATTGTCTTACGTATCGAGGTTATTATATAGGGATTAAGAGCACGAACATCCATAATAACTGAAATCAAGTTCTTCTATAAATCAGTATAAGTTAAATGATCTCAAGCGGTCCGCTCAATACACACGAAGCGCACAAATGTGATTTTATAGTCAAGACAAATTAATGCCGAATCACACTACAACCATCCCGATAGAGAGTCCCCGTCTATCTCGATTGTGAGCATCTATTTATACGTTATAAGGAAACTGAAAATATGATCTTCCGCTTGTTGTCGCATAACATATTATCTACAGTATAAAGTAAGTGGACTATTGCATCGTACACATAAATAAATTATAAGACGCAATCATTTGATCATATGATTCTCATTTCAAATAAATTATTATAACATTGTTCGTACAAAAAACTAGATTTAAGTATACAATCCAAAAGTCTTGACATCCATTTGTCATACCTCATTGTCCATGAGAGCAGCAACAAATAAAAGAATCTGGATTGACTTAAGCATGGCGAAGGGCGAGAAGATTTCCTCATAATCAATTTCCTCTTTCTGAGTATATTCCTTCGCAACGAGCCTTGCTTTAAAGGTTTCCACCTTACCGTTAGATCTTCTTTTTTTTTGTAGACCCACTTACATCGAATAGCTTTCACACCATTAGGTGTTTCTACAAGCTCCAAGACTTGATTTGAAAACATGGATACTATTCAGATTTCATTGCTTTTTACCATGATTGAGCATCTTTGTCATGCAGAGCTTCATTGTAATTCCATGGGTCGATTTCATGTTCACCAGGAACCAAGTAGGATGACTCTCCCAATCCCATGAATCTATCAGGCTGTCTAACAATCCTCCCACTACGACGAGGCTCTGCAGGAAATTGTGTATAAAGTGTGATACGCGGTGGAGTGTCTTATGGTATATCCTCTTGTATACTCGATATTATATTTGGTGTTTCCCCTCTTACTTCTTCCAAAATAATTTTACTCATAGGTTTGTGGTTCATTACATAATCCATTTCCAAAAATCTAGCATTCGTGCTAACAATCATCTTTTGGTCTTTGGCACATAAAACAAACCTCCCTTCGTTCCTTTAGGATACCCTAGAAAGAGTCAAACATCTATAAGTGATTCTAACTTATCAGCATCCGCCTTCAACACATGTGCCAAAGTACTCCAAATTTGAAAGTTTTTCAGAACAGGCCTTCGCCCGGTCCAAAGTTCGATGGGTGTGGAAGCTATCGATTTAGAAGGTACTAAGTTCATGATGTAAGTCGTCGTTTCAACGGCGTATCCCCAAAATGAATTTGGTAATTTCGAATAACTGATCATTGATCTTACCATTTCCATAAGAGTCATATTCCTTATTTCCGCTACACCATTCTGTTGGAATGTGCATGGTGCAGACGATTGGGATTCAATCTCTTCCTCTGATAAATAATTCCTAAACTCTCCCAAGAGGTATTCACAACCACGATCATATATTAGTGTCTTGATACATTTTTGAAGTTTCTTCTCCACATCAGCCTTGTACTCTTTGAATTTATCAAAGCATTCAGACTTGAGGCGCATCAAATAAATGTATCCGTATCTAGAATAATCGTCAATGAAAGTGATAAAGTATTCATAACCACCTCTTACCTGGACAGACATAAGACCACATAAATCAGAATAAACAAATTCCAACAGATCCTTGCCTCTATACCCTTTGACTTAAAAGGCCTTTTGGTCATTTTTCCTTCCAAGCAGGGTTCGCAAGTTAGATAAGTTTCCATAACTAATGAGCTTAAAGGTCCATCAGCTATCAACCTTTTAATCCTACTTAAGTTAATATGACCTAGTCTTAGATGCCAAAGATATGTTTGGTTCATTTTCGAAGGTTTCCCCATGAGTATGGTAATCTCCCCATCACTAAGATGTGGAGTTTGGTTGAACCTGCAAAGAATTGCAGAATGGTCAGTGGAACCTGTATCTACTCGCCAAGTTTCAGTAGATACAGCTCCTGAACATGATTTAACAACAAGTAAATAAGACATATAGTTCCTATTCCCCTTCAGAAGAGGGCACTCTGCCTTATAGTATCCCGGTTGCTTGCATTTGAAGCACTTTCCTCTAGGCTTCTTGACAACACCACCCTTTACCTTCACTTGGTTCACCGGTGCTAAATTTCCTTTCTTCTTCTTATTCCTACCGCCTTTCGATCTAGGATAAGCAGCATTTTCAGTAACATAAGCCTGAAGAAATTGACTAAAAAATCCTTCCGCCGCCACTAGTTCTGTCAGAAGTTCTGCCAACGTGTATAAACATTTGATCATACCGTAGTTTAGGCAAAACTGCTCAAAACTTTTAGGCAAGATTTGAAGTATAATATCGATTTGGGTTTCTCAATCGATCTCAGCTCCAAAGACCTCCAACTCATTAAGTTGACCCATCATTCTAAGGACATGCTCCCTTATGGAAGTGGGCTCAGCCATTTTGGTGTTCATTAGTCTAGCCATGCCCTCCAACCTAGCAGGACGACTCTGGTGTTCGAAGAGTTCCTTTAGATTCTGCATCATATCATAGGCGGAGTTCATAACTTGATGTTGATGCTGAAGTATATTAGATATGGAAGCCAGAATATAGCACTTAGCCATCCTATAAGCCTTAACCGACCTATTATAAGCATCTATTTCCTCTTCACTAAGGTCATCAGTATGCGTCATAGGACATTCCTCAATGAGTACAAAGATATAATTTTCAGCAGTTAAAATAATGTCTATGTTTTGTTTCTGGTCAACATAATTAGTGCCAGTAAGTTTGTGTTCTTTTAGTATGACAGAAAGTGAATTGAGTGTCATTTGAAAATCCTGAGAATCATAAATAAATAAACAGATCAAACACTTTGAATTTATCAATTTATATATATTCCCTCAAAACAATATAAAATATAATTCACCAATATCTCAAGTACCGTAAATCTGCATGCCACATTAGTGTGGATGTATACATACCCGAACATTTACAAGAGAATATTTTACCCATTAATTTCATTCGTCAACCTAACTTCATGACAAAATAATTAATAGTCGATTCTTTTTTAGCCATGAAAATAACAACAGTGACTCCGTTAGGGAGGATACTTATTATTTACACCTAAGTGTACACTATTTTTTTATTCCAAGTCTGTTGCGCAAGCTTGTGGCCTTAAGTTGGAGAAGTGCACACGTGCTCGGATAACTTCCTACAATCATCATAAAGAAGTTTGTACCAGTGATACATGAGTAAACTCATCCGTTGTGGAGCAAGGCACTATAACTGACGTGCAAGTTTACTCACATCACTTACAAACCGATAATGGAGGCCGCATGAATTATTTATCAATCCCCTCTCCCACTTAGTTATTTAAAACCTAAGGTTTTCACATGCATATAATATCCATCAATAAAATACGCATCCTAGCATTATTCTATATTCAGTTATTTAAAGTAGTAAATCACATAGAACATCATATCATATATAACAATAATCAAATAATTAAATTAGATTATTACAGTTATATCTCAAGAAGAAAAACACACGTCAAACGGAAAAATAAAACTGCTATCCTTTAGACACGTTGGCACGACTCGTGCGCACTCCAGCACGAGTCGAGTCGCTCCCGTGCCGCCCACTTTAGTGCCAACATGCCATGCCTCCATCGATCGTACTGCATATCGGCACGACTCGTGTTGACTCTGTCCGCCGCTCATGTCTGTCACCTTTGGCACGATGGAAATCACTCTAAGTCATACCAGTGTTCGGCATGACTCGTGCAGCACAGATATGCCAGTCGTGCCGACAGCCTCAGCCCGCTAGTCGCGTCGTGCCTGCATCGTGAGCCTATTCTCGTCTAGCCATGCACCCCTCGACACGACTTGTACGTGAACCTCGATGGCACTCACACCTGTCGGTCATTCTCGTGTAGCGTGCCAAGGTGAATCACCACCCTCCATTGCCACAATACACTGTTGCTAGCTGTACCACCGTTGGCAAAGTTGTCGCCATCTAGACTCAAGTAAGCAACTTGAATCATGCGTCCGTCTGTGTCGCCCACCTTGCTAGAACTCAACCTGTCAGCACCGCACGTGTCGTAGAGACCGACGTACCTGCCGAATTCCTTTAGACCACACGACTCATGCCACATAATGGCACGACTCGTTCTGTGTCTTCAGTCAACATGCATCGTCAGTTTCAGTATACAATGAACTTGTCCTGCGTTAATCTACCGTCCATGTGTTCCAGTCGTCATTATTGTCACACGCCACCACTCGACCCATGCCGGTGACTCGACTCGAGCAGTCATCAGTCGCCGCCATCGTCTACCGCCAGTGTCGTCGTCAAACGTATAGAGTATTCAATAAGAAATAATAATTTTAAAACCCTAATCCACATCTGACACATAAATCCTAGCCTAACGTGTCACGTTTAGACACAAAATCAAAGTTCTAATACCAATTTTTTACGTTTGATCGTTTAGTTAACGTGAATCGTTAGGTTTCCAAGTGTTTCTAAATCAATGGAAGCAAGAACATAGAAATGTATTACCTTTCACAAGGGTATGTTAAAGAAAATCATCTGCAGAAAAAACCTCTTGATCTTCTGTAGTATTTCAAAGTCCAATCTTAACGTCGTGTGGGTGACGATCTATGATGAGAGTGAAAATTAGCGTGTTTACGTATCCAATTGAACACCTTTTTGATGAGTATTGTTGTTATATATTAGAACAAGTGTCTTATATTTAATATATATGAGAACAATGTACACTTGAGGTGTTTTATTGTGTTTTAGGTGGAAAAATGATGAAAGGTGCAAAGTTGGAGAAAATGAGCAATTTGTGCAAGAATGTTGAAAACGCAGATCCAACTTTCGTTATTTTTCTGTGTTGTTGGGGAGATCAAAATTTTTTATGTAATACATGGTTGGAAAGCCACTGAGAGGGCCGTTTTGGTATGAAGAACACCCCAATCGGATTCCAAACGAGAGAGTTATGATCAAAGTGGTGACGTCGTACAAGTTGTTCCTGTTTAGAACGATTATCCACTTTGCATGACTTATTACATATTCAAATTTTGGAGTTTCTGTAAGTTCTTTATATGGATAGAAAGACAAGGAAAAGAGGATTGCGTGAGCGCGAAAATCACTCAAATCGGAGCTCGAATGTGGAAGTTATACGCAAAACGGTGAGACTGTGCAAGTCAATTCGACCAGTGGAGGTCAATTCGACCAGTTGAACAACTCGAGGAGCTCGTGCATACATAGAAAAAAAATCAGGTGCCCTCGTTTCCTTATTTTATTTTTATGTGTGCTTTTAATTCATGGAGTGAAGGACTGTGTTTATGGTGGTGATCCATGAGCTTATATAGTTAAAATTGTCTTTAAAATTCATATGCTCTTGAAATTGATGAAGGAAGTGTACTTGAGTTATATTGTCATATGAAGTTCTATGTGTACTTGTGGGATATTGCTTACTATGAAAAGTGCTCTGTTACTTGTTAAAATCCATGTGAGATTTTGAGCCTTGTTGATCATGTTACATAATCACATGATATTTTTTTTTCTGGAGAGTATCATTTTAGTGTGTGTATTCTAGAACTTGCCTTGAGTCTCCTTGAATATTCAAGATTAGTCTAGTGGATTATGGAAATGATATTAGGCCATCTTTGCTATTTAGCCCATTTTTCCCATATTCTTTACCTGAGATCATTAAATCCCTTGTCAGCCCATTTGAGCCTTTTTAAATCCATTCTTTTAATAGCCAATAAAGCTTAATTGAAGAGAGTGGTCATTTGACGGATGATAAAGGAAGAATCTTAAGGATCAAAAGAAATTCATGGAGTAGTGCTTAAATCTAGTACTGCATGGAATCAAACACCCTAGGGCAGTGCTTAAATCTAGTATCCTATGGAGGCTGTGAGAGGTAGTGCCCGAAACTGGTACCTCGAAAGAGAAAAGAGAAAAAAAAAAGGGTGAAGAAAAGGAGAATGATGGAGTTGAAGAGCTAGGAAAAGTTGAAAAAATATGTTGTGCTTGAAGGAGAAAGATGGGAGAGTTTGAAGAGAATGTTGTGCTTGATTGAAGTGATGAGGAAGAATGAAAGATCGAGAGAGACTGCAGCTTGATTGATTTGAGTTTTGAGTCACTTATCCATATATTTCCAACCTATTCCAAAGAGCCTACATTACAACCTAATAAAAGACCTTTTTGATCCATGATTTACTAGCTACAAGTAAAAGGAGAGTTGAGACAATAGGCAAGCTTATGGTTACGTATGCACTTGAATTGAATCTGAGCGTAAACACCTTAACCCATAAGTGTACATCTTTTACACTTGAGTGCGATATATACTTCCCGTGAGAGCATGTCAATGGAGCATTTGAATTGGTGGTGATTGTCTTAACTTGTATGCTACGAATTGATTATTACATGTAATGAGAGTTGCATGACCTAAGTTGATGACAATTGTATTTTGTCATAGATCTTGTTTCCCCGCTAATTTTCTCTCTCTCTCTCTCTCTCTCTCTCTCTTTATTTTTATTTGTTGCCTCAGGACTAGCAACGGGTAAGTTTGGGGTATTGATAAGAGTGAAAATTAGCGTGTTTAAGTGTCCAATTGAACACCTTTTTGATGAGTATTGTTATATATTAGCACAAGTGTCTTATATTCAATATATGTGAGAACAAGGTGCACTTGAGGTGTTTTATTGTGTTTTAGGTGGAAAAAAGATGAAAAGTGCAAAGTTGGAGAAAATGTGCAATTTGTGCAAGAATGCAGAAAACGCACATTCAACTTTCATAATTTTTCTGCGTTGTTGTGGAGATCAAAACTGTTGATGTAATACATGGTTGGAAAGCCACTGAGAGGGTCGTTTTGGTATGAAGAACACCCCAATCGGATTCTAAACGGGAGAGTTATGATCAAAGTGGTGACATCGCGCAAGCTGTTCCTGTTCAGAACGACTGTCCACTTTGCATGACTTGTTACATATTTAAATGTTGGAGTTTTTATGAATTCTTTATATGGATAGAAATCCAAGGAAGAGAGGATCGCGTGAGCGTAAGAATCACTCAAATCGGAGCTCGAATGCGGAAGTTGTACGCAAAACGGTGAGACTGTGCAAGTCAATTCGACCAGTGGAGGTAAATTCGACCTGATGTGTTGGTCAAATTGAGGACGAATCTGACGGCAAAAGTGCCAATTCGATCACAACACCTCAATTCGACCTGCTGTTCTGGTCGAATTGAGCACCTGAAGCTTCCAGTAGGTCAATTCGACCTCCAATTCGACCTCGAGGGGAGAATTCGACCTGGCTCCTTGGTCGAATTAATGTGCAGAAACATACAATATCCATATTTTTATACCTTCATTGCATGTGTTCACCGAAAAACCCCCCAACAATCATCTACATCCTTTCCTCCATCCATCCATCACTTTGAAGATTCGTTTGTGGAATCAAGAGGAGAACCAAGAGAAGGATTCAAGACGGAGAAGGACGCGACGACTCCCAAATCTAGGGTTTATTCGTTTTCTAATTTATCTTGTATTTTCCAAACATCCGGGTAAGATCTATCCAACGAAAAACAATCATGGGCTAGAGCCTTTTTGGTAGAACTAGGGTTGTGAAGGTTTTTACCAATTAATTGAACTTTCGTGTGTAAACTCCGTACAACACTACTTGTAGATTTATTTTATATATAATTGTGCTTTCTTAATCCATATTCACGGTCGTTTTGTGCATCATTAACTGTTATGTAGAGACTGAATACATATCTTGGTTATTGATTAAGTGCGTTCACTGCTGAGCAAAATTCCATGTTATGATTCTAAGTAAGGGGACTCCGAAGCTTCATTAGAACTATCATATATGAATACTTATTAATTGAATTAAATTCGAGTTATTAAGTAGGATAAAGAGGATAACTTCATAGTACCTATAAAGGGAGATCATATCGGGTTAGAGTACCAATTGACCAGGGAAATAATTGATACTGATAGTACCTAGAAAGTGGGGTGAAGTTATATCTTTTGCACCAAGGTTATTCACACGTGTTACACGCATGTTTACTTGTGTCTATAGAGTAGATATGCATGGTTTAGTGCGTCTATATTCCACAAGGCAGAGTCGGACATCAACACACAAAAGGAAAATTAATGAGTGAAATTGGATTATCCTAGAGTTACCTATTCTCCTACTTGATCTACTTTCGTATTCTTCGAGTGATATTTTATTTTATTTGTTATTTTACTTAATTATTTAGTAGTTTAATAATCAAATCCTCAAACTATATTGCCATAATCGTCTTAATTAATTTAGATAATAATTAAATTGATAATACACCGTCATTTGGGTTCTATATTCATTTGGTCGCTTGCTTAAGCTGCAATTGATATCCTTAATACTTGGAGATTAATTTTGCGTGCAAAGAAAACGTGCATCAATCTACAAGACCCTCTCAATCTGCTGTTCTCTCTTTCCTACTCATAGTTAGGCACGATCAGTTAGGGTTTCCGGACAATTGAGATGACTTATAGATAGGCTACAGTAGGGACCAGGAGGAGAAATTAGAGTCGAGCCTCCATTGGGCTTAAGTATCCAAGTTTAGCCCAAAACTTATACTTAAGACCAATAATAATAATATATTCCACTAAAATATTATTACTGCACTGCCGCACCAATCCAAAATTACGTTATGTTCTACTTCCTATTATGATCCGACAGTCTTCCCATGTTTAAGATATACAATGTCCATTAATTAATTAAGTTACTGACAACTCCATTAATTAATATCTCATCCGAGAGTAGTACCACTCAACCTCATTATCATGCTAGAATTAATCCACTTGCAAAATTTACATGATAATCCTTATGAGCTCCTCAAGTGGACATCATCAACCTATTTAATAGGACACGAATTCCTTCTATAATCAACAGCACACCATAGAGACAACAATATTTCCCAACTCACCGAGTTTGTTGATTTAATATATGTAAATCTCTCCCATTGATGAATCAAATAAATACATATTGACTTACGTGTCGAGGTTCTTTTATAGGGATTAAAAGTACGAACATGGATAATAACAGTGATCAAGTTCTTCTATATATAAGTAGAACGATCTCAAGTGGTCCTACTCAATACACACAAAGCATACTAATGGAATTTTATAGTCAAGACAAACTAATACTAAATCACACTACAACCATCCCGATAGATTGTCCCTGTCTATCTCGATTATGAGCATCTGTTTATACTTTATAAGAAAATCGATAATATGATATCCACGTGTTGTCGTATAACATATTATCTACAGCATAAAGTAAGTGGACTTTTGCATAAACATATAGATAAATTATAATATGTAAAACGTTTGATCATATGATTCTCATTTCAACTAAACTGTTAAAACATTGTTCATACAAAAGCTAGACTTTTAGTATACAATCTAACAATCGCCTACATTACAAAAATAACACACAACATCCCTAAACAAACCACCAATATAAAACCCTTTACAAGAATAAAAATACTAACAAAATACACATGCAAAGACTCGACACTCAAGAAAAAAGCAACAATTTATACATAACAATTAAGCTTAAATATCCCATCACATTCAAAAATAGAAAATCAAACTAAAATTCCAAAAATAAGATTCACAAACCAAACTCCATAAATTAAAGAATACGAAAGAGTAATCCTCCTGAATATATAACAAATGATGAAACAAACTAGTCTAAATCAATTTAAACCAAGTCTAAACTAGTGCTAATGATAAAAAGAGCAATCTAATTCAAACTCCCTCAAGGCTCCGGAGGCGGAGGTGGTTGGTAAGGCTCCCACGGATTGTACGCAAATGGAGCTGTAAGAAACTTAAAGTTGAATATCATAGTCGTCATCTCCTTGATACTGTTGATGTGTAGATGGGCTAGCTCCAAGTTGTGATCCATGTAAAATTGTCAGGCCTGTAGGTCTTGTATCAGCCTCCCGCGCTCCATCTGGGTATGCCGGATGTCACGAACATCCCTTTCAAGAATGTTCCAACTCAAGTTACCTCCACGGCCTGTGCAATCTACTCCTCCTCCTCATCATCATCATCATCAAACTGTGGTGGATCGGGGGCATGCTCCTCGAACTCAACCGCTGCTCAACATCATCACCACTTTGCTCCTCTTCTGCATCTCCCTCGTCCATGGGCACTTGCTCAGCCCGTTGTGCCTCTAACTCTTTGTTCTCAACATCCTCTATCTAACGAAGCAGCACTACTTCCACTCCTTCCCGATTCTCTCTATAAAACGTCCTAACCACATTGGAATGGCGAGCACTAGCCATGGACAAATTCCCCAACGGCCTCCAACCAAAAAGAGATGTCAATCATGGAGCTGAAAATGGAAATGGAGAGCCCTTGTTCTGCCTCAAACAATATGTATCTTGAATATGGGCAAAAAACTCCATCCTCATAAGAATATGAGCATTTAGCCTCTCCATGATAATCGGCTGCGTGTTAGTAAAATCTACTCCTAGCCTTCTGCAATAATGGTGACGATACCTCTGATCATCACCCTTTGATGAGCCTACCTCTTTGCCAATATGTCAACGTGATGTACGAAGTGGGTTGTTATGTTGACCTCAAGCTGACGAAACAAGTAAAAAAAATGATGTACAACTCTTTCTCTCATATCGAACAACTCTCCGATCGTCCCAAGATAGTGTTACTATCTTTCGAATACCTCATCACTGGGTTCTTGATTGTTGTACCTTTAAAAGAGCTAGCCAGATAAGTCGGTTGTTGTTCAACACCATTGTCTCAACCTAAGCCACCACTACTGTCTATCAAATCTCCAAGCTACGAAGAATCTCTCGTGGTGCTCACATGACTGACAACCAAAATAGGTGTTAAGTGTAGAAATATCAACGTTCCACCATTGATTGTTGACATGAAATGCGATGGATAAGGGAAAGCCATAGAAGTTTTTTGTCACCTCGAATGTGCTGAGAAACTGTTGGCGTTCGATCATTTGGTTAACATAAACCGTCAGGGTTCTATGCATTTCTAAATCAGCGGAAGCAAGAATAATGTAACGTATTACCTTTCACCAGGGTATGTTGAGGAAGAACTCAATCAGCAGGAATTACGACCTCTTGATCTTTTGTCGTATTCCCAAATCCAATCTTGACGTCGTATGGGCAATGATCTTCAAGATCCTCTCAATCAGCTCTTAACCCTTTTTTAGTCGTGTGTTAGGTGCAGATTATTAGGGTTTCGGATAGCTGAGATGACTTATATATAGGCTACAGCAGGGACCAGGAGGAGAAATTAGAGTCGGGCCTCCATTGGGCTTAAGTATCCAAGTTTAGCCCAAAACTTATACTTAAGTCCAATAATAATAATATATTCCACTAAAATATTATTACTGCACTGCCGCTCTAATCCCAAAATTATGTTTTGGGCTCCTTCTTATTATGAGCCCGTTAGTCTCCCCGTGTTTAAGATATACAATGCCCATTAATTAATTAAGTTACTGACAACTCCATTAATTAATATCTCATCCGAGAGTAGTACCACTCAACCTCATTATCATGCCGGAATAAATCCACCTGCAAGGTTTACATGATAATCTTTATGAGCTCCTCAAGGGGACATCATCAACCTATTTAATAGGACACATATTCCTTCTACAATCAATAGTATACCATAGAGACAGCATTATTTCCCAACTCACCGAGTTTATTGATTTATTTACATGTAAATCTTACTCATTGATGAATCAAAGAAATACATACTTCCTTACGTGTCGAGGTTATTGTATAGGGATTAAGAGCACGGACATCCATAATAACTGATATCAAGTTCTCCTATATAGTAAGTATAAGTCGAACTATCTCAAGCGGTCCTGCTCAATACACACGAAGTGCACTAATGTGATTCTATAGTCAAGACAAACTAATACCAAATCACACTACAACCATCCCGATAGAGAGTCTCCGTCTATATTTGTTGTGAGCATCTGTTTATACTTTATAAGGAAAACGATAATATTATCTTCCGCGTGTTTTCGCACAACATATTATCTACAGTATAAAGTAAGTGGACTATTGCATCGGACATATAAATAATTTATAAGACGCAATCATTTGATCATGTGATTCTCATTTCAAATTCATTGTTTAAACATTGTTCATACCAAAAGCTAGACTTTTGTATAGAATCCAACAATCTCCCACTTATACTAAAAGACTATGCTTTCAAGACCACTGCCATACATCTGATTCCTACTTCCACTACATGATCATCAAAAGCTTTCGCTTTAAGGTCCTTGTAAAAGAATTTACTAGGTTATCCTCCGATGCAATCTAGGTGACAACAACCTTCTCCTCATCACACGATTTCTCATAAAAGGTGGTACTCGTGCTCCATGTCTTTAATTGCCTTATGGGCTCGTGATTCCTTCAAGTTTGCAACTACACTATTATTATCACAATAAATTGTAATAATGTTGGGCAAACTTAGAATCACATCTAAGTTCATTAAGAAGTTTCTAGAGTCATACAGATACATTGGCTGCCCCAGAGGCTCCAATTCATCATCTTTCCATGGTTGAGTCCGAATTATATTTTTATATAATACACCTCCATATTATGGCTCAAATTCCAAAATTAAACACATAACTTTGAGGTGGATTTACTGTTGTCCTTATCTGATTCGAAAAATCTGAATCTATATAACCTACAAGAAGCAATGAATCTGTCCGGTAACGCCACATATAATTTCTGCTCCTTTTCAGGTACATAAATATATGTTTTACCACAGTTCAACATTCTTGTTTCGGGTTACCTTGATACTCACTGACCATGCATTTATCAAAACATATATCCAATCTCGTACATAACACTCCTAAATTAAGTTTCCTTATTAGCCGAAACATAAGGAACCGCCTTCATCAACTCTATCTTCTTTTGTGTCATAAGACACATTTTCTTAGATAATGTCACATGCTAAAACGAGTAAGGATTGTATCATTTCATGAAATTTGAGATAAGCACAACATTCTCTCTTGTGATCCGAATCACCATAATTACAAGAATTTTTTTTTCTTCTCTTAAATCCTTCATTTCATACTGCTTTATGAACCATAACCATACGCTTGACAATACTCTTTTATTGTTTCAAATGAGCAATATATCACCTACATACAGTACAAGAAATACCATCATGTTTTTGTCACTCTTTTCAATACACAAGACCCTCCGAGCATTGCTTAAATCCTTGTTTCTAGATTTCCTTATCAAAACAGATGTAATTTGAGTTTAAAGCTTGCTTTGGTCCATCGATGGACAATTTTAAGCTTACACTACAAAGTGCTCTTATCGCTTTGCGATGAATCATTCTGGTTGCTTCAAATAGATGTTTTCTTCAAGACTTCTATTCAGGGATGATGTCTTGACATCTATTTGCTAAATCTCATAATCAATATGAGTAGAAATAGATAAAAGAATTCGGATCGACATAAGTATAGCTACTAGCGAATAGGTTTCCTCATAACCGAACCCTTTCTTTCTGAGTATACCTTTTCGCAACAAGCTTTGCTTTAAAAGTTATCACCTTACCGTATGATCCTCTTTTATTTTGTATGACCACTTCTAATAGCTTTTATACTATTCCGCATTTCGATCTTGTAGTGCTTCGTCTTATTCGTGGGTCAATTTCATGTTTACTAGGGACCAAGACTCACGACTCTCCCAAATCATAAATATATTAGGTTGTAAAACAACCCTCCCACTACGATAAAGCTCTACAGGCAATTGTGTATCAGACGTGACACGTGATGCAGTTTCACTTGTGGTATATCCTTTTGTACAATTGGTACTATACTTTGTGTTTTCCCTCTCACTTCCTTTAGAACAGCTTATACAAAGGTTTGTGATTTATTTCATTGTCCTTTTCCAAAAATCAAGTGTTTGTTTTAACAATCATCCTTCGATCTTTTGGACTAATAAATAAATCACCCTTCATTTTTCTAGGATATCCAACAATTAGACATTCATATGAATTACTGTTTCTAGGGCGTATCCATAAAATGAATTAAATAATTCCAAATAACTATTCATCTATCTAACCATTACCATAAGAGTCTTTCTCTTATTAGGATTAGAAGACGCGTTATTAATTTCAATTTATTGCATCCATGGGATAAACATTATTTTAGAGTGCACAAATTTTTCACCAACGTACCATAACAGATTACAAATCTATCCTTCATTATATTGAGCATGTCATGTAAATGAAATAGAGTATCCATCCGTAAATGCATAAAAACTGAAATCAAATTCTTTCTATGAAAACGTACGTAAAGATAATTTCTCATAATCAAACGATTATTCATATCATAAGATAAATAAACAACTCCCACTGCAACAGCCACTACTTTCGTAGCTTACCCATGTATTCAATAATCTCATCATAACTTAGTTACATGTCTCAACGACTAGTGAATGAGATATTAACCTTGTTCATATTTTGATGAAAATTGATTTCCTTCGCCACTTGTTTTGTTAGAAGTTTCCCACCGAATACAGCCTCTTGTAATTCAGGTGGAACTTGGTCAAAACATCTAAGCAAATTATGGAGAATAATATAGACCTAGGTTCCCTTCAATTTCTACTCCAATCATTTCCCAATTCGTTCATCAATTCAACCATGAACTCCCGCCGATCAAATCCGAAGAGTTACATGAGACCATCATATTTCTATGAACCTCTCACCTCCCCACTAGAGACTTTAATAGGCATCATAGGATATCCTAAGTGAGAACACATATTTTCCTAAGTAGTAAAAATCGAAACCAAGATTCTTTTCTTATCATCTAATTTTGAACCATTAAATATGTTTGTTTTAGTAAACAATAAGCGAGATAAACCCATTTGAAAACACAGAGAATCAAAAATATATACTGATCAAATCTTCAAATTTATCCATTTATATTGGTTCCCTCAAAATAATATAAAATAAAAATTCACCAACATCTCAAGCACCGTGAGTCTTCATGCAATGATACTTTGGACATATACAACCAGAACATTTACAAGAGAAGGTTTTACACATTAATTTCATTTGTCAATCTAACCTCATGACAAAATAATTAATAGACGGTTCCTTTTTAGCCATGCAAATAACAGCAGTGACTCCGATGGGAGGATACTTATTATTCGCACCTAAATGTACACCATTATTTGATCTCAAATCCGCGGCCCAAGCTTGTGTGCCTTACAGATGGAGAAGTACACACGCGCTCGGATAACTTTCTACAATCATCATAAAGAAGTTTACTCTAGCAATCCATGAATAAACTCATTCGATGGAGAGGAAGGCCCTAATGCCGACGCGCAAGTTCATTCACATAGCTAACAAACCAATATGTGAGGCCGTGGGAATTACTTACCAATCCCCTCTCTCGCTTAGTTATTTAACACTGAGGGTTTATACATGCATATAATATTCAATAATAAAATACGCAACCTAGCATATTACTATTTAAAACAGTAAATCAAATAGCACATGCATCCAAATATATAAGAATAATAGATAAATAAATTAATTACGGAAGTTATATATAAGGAATTAAATTGCCAAAATAGATTGACTTGATTAACACTCCAGCGATTAAACCGATGCCTTGTAAACTAAGTAATCCATCATGAACGATTGTCGTAACCCTAGACACTGTTGAAACATGATTCTACTACCAGAAAAATGCCGCTGGTCATGCTGGTTACCAGCACGACTCATGCCGCTGCTATCGGCAGTCGTGCCGACCAGCACCTTCACTCGCAGTGCCTGTTTCAGCACCCTCTGGGTGATCGTGCCGCTATCCTCCGGCAAGTCGTGCCGCCCACATCGACAGATCATGCCGACTTCATCCGGCAGATCGGGTCGTCCAATTTCTAGCCTTCGCTTGCCATCCTTCATGACTGACCGCCACGCCACTCCCACCAGCAAGACTCGAGCCAGCGCCAAACTCCTGCGCCCAGCAATCCTTTGTCGTGCTGACTTTCTGTCGATGCGCATTGTCTGCTGACCGGTGCCTGTCAGCGCTGCTGCTTCTGTTCGTTGTCATCTAGGCCAACCACCAAGAACACAGTAGACTCGCTTGGCAAGGAATCAAGACTCGATTTAAAACTAAGCAAGACTCGATCGAAACATAGAAAGACTCGATTGAAAAATAGAAAGACTCGATCAAAAAAGACGCAGGCCCACCCAGAAACTGCAGTCGACTCGCCCAGAACGTCGCCCATAGCCACGCCACTGCCCGCTGTAGGTGGTCCACAACAAAAGTTCTGACAACCCTGCTTGTCTAGCGGGCTTGTCGTGCTGCCTTGTGCAGTCATCTGATCAACAATGTGTTCTCCAAGCTATTCGCAACGCAACCTGCTGCAGTCGTCTAAGCCCCTACTGCCTCGTGTAACCAGCGCTCATCATCCAGCTGTGCCTACCAGGTTCACATCACCGGAGTACCGCCGTCAGCGACAGCCACCGCCGCATGCCATCGTCGCTTTTGCGCTCCAGCACCTCATCGTGCAATAAATAGGCTTCACCAACGCCCGTCACTACTTGCATAAGCACCCCATCACCGATGATCTGCCTTCGCACAGTCGTCGCCTTCGTCATGATGATAGTGAGGTGCTTCGGCGCCGTCACCGTCGGTCTGATGACCATCACGTAATATACAAGTAGGGTTTTGACAAGAAACATAATTCTAAACGCTAATCACGTATGGCACATAAAACCTAGCCAACGTGTCATGCTTCACCACGAAACTGAAGCTCTGATACTAATTGTTGGCGTTCGATCATTTGGTTAACGTGAACCGTTAAGGTTCCATGCGTTTCTAAATCAGCGAAAGTAAGAATAAAGAAACATATTATCTTTCACCAGGGTATGTTGATGAAGAACTCGATCAGCAGGAATTAATGACCTCTTGAGCTTCTGCTGTATTCCTAAGTCCAATCTTGACTTGTGTGGGCGACGATCTTCAAGATGCTTTCAATCTTCTCTCAACCCTTTTTCTGTCGTGTGTTAGGCATAGATTATTAGGGTTCCGGATAGCTGAGGTGACTTATATATGGGCTACAGCAGGGACTAGGAGGAGAAATTAGAGTCGAGCCTCCATTGGGATTAAGTATCCAAGTTTAGCCCAAAACTTATACTTAAGTCCAATAATGATAATATATTCCACTAAAATATTATTACTGCACTGCCGCTCTAATCCCAAAATTATATTTTGGGCTCTTTCTTATTATGAGCCCATTAGTTTCCCCGTATTTAAGATATACAATGTCCATTAATTAGTTAAGTTACTGATAACTCCATTAATTAATATCTCATTCGAGAGTAGTACCACTCAACCTCATTATCATGCCGGAATAAATCCACCTGCAGGGTTACATGATAATCCTTATGATCTCCTCAAGGGGACATCATCAACCTATTTAATAGGACACATATTCCTTCTACAATCAACAGCATACCATAGAGACAGCACTATTTCTCAACTCACCGAGTTTATTGATTTATTTACATGTAAATCTTACCCATTGATGAATCAAAGAAATACATACTTCCTTACATGTCGAGCTTATTATATAGGGATTAAGAGTACGAACATCCATAATAACTGAGATCAAGTTCTCCTATATAATCAGTATAAGTCAAACGATCTCAAGCGGTCCTGCTCAATATACACGAAGTGCACTAATGTGATTCTATAGTCAATACAAACTAATACCAAATCACACTACAACCATCCCGATAGAGAGTCCCCGTCTATCTCAGTTGTGAGCATCTGTTTATACTTTATAATGAAATCGATAATTTGATCTTCCGCGTGTTGTCGCACAACATATTATCTACAGTATAAAATAAGTGGACTATTGCATCGGACGTATAAATAATTTATAAGACACAATTATTTGATCATGTGATTCTCATGTCAAATTCATTGTTTAAACATTGTTCATACCAAAAGCTAGACTTTTAGTATAGAATCCAACAGAAACTTCACCGTAAGGTGACAATACGTGGCCGGCCTTGATGAGTGATATTTTTCCCTAGATTTTAGTGTCTTTTTAAGTCCATTTTAGTGTCTTTTATCTGTAATTATGTGTTACTTGGTGGTGTTATTGTTTAATGATCCTGGAATCTGGTAGGGTGCACTTAGGAGCATATGGCCTTCAATCTAATAGCACAATGAGGCCAAACGTCAGCAGGATCCACCCCAAATCCCATAAGGTGCATCCCCTCAACCATCAACTCGGCATCAATATTTGTTAATTCTCCATTGTCAACCACCACAAAGTTTCTTCCATGTCTACGGTTGGCAATCTACAACATACAAGCATTCAACAAATAATTTCAAGCATGATTCATCAAATATACCATATAAAGGCTCAATTTCTCCACTTGTTATTCAACAAAGTGTTAAACTTCGCAATCTGAATGCAACCAACAACCATATCAAATCGAGTGTCAATTAAGCACATAAGCTTCCCAAAAATCCACTCTAAGTACCATTCAAATCACATGGAGGTACCACACAAGCATAGAAAACCATTCCCATAGAATATCATCAAAATAGAGCTAAAAAATTGTGTAAAAATCACTTAGGCATTTCATTGAACACATGACATGCATAGAATTTCATCATACAATCAACACGAAATTTCAACATACATATTCCCAAATTCTTAATACCCAAGAAATTTCTATGCCTACTCAATATCACAAGTGCATCATTACACATCAACAACACCCAATTCATCAAAATCCAAAAATCCTTAATTTCTTCCTTATGAACCCTAACATGTAATTTCAAAATTACAACTCAGTTCAACCAATTAATCATTCAATTACATGTTAAACTTTCACATAGGAGTACTGAACACATCAATACATAATGCCCATGCAACAATTTTGAATTTAAAAGTTCAAATTTAAAACTAGGGCAAGAATTGCATACTTTATGAATTTGAGAAAAATGGTGCGAATTTGAAGTGATAAATGGATTAAAAGATGTTTAATCACTCTACCCACTATGAAGATGAATGATGGAAGAATTTAGAAGTTTGGAGGGTGTACGGATTGTAGAGCGTTCGTCGAGTGCTTAGGAATTCGGCTAGGGTGTATGTAGAATGATTCTTGAAATCGCGTATATATACTGATTTTTCACCCGAACTCGACACGAGTCGAGGACTCAACGCGTTTGATTGAAAAAAACTCAGCGCATGTTCTCAACTCGACCATGGCATGGTCGAGTTGGTGTTTCTGACTGCTGCAGTCGACTTCCTCCGATGGTTGACCTCCCAAACTCGATGCGTGTCCTCCGACTGTACTCGACTTGCGTTCCAAGCTCGACTAAGTAGAGGTCTAGTTGATGTCATTGATTGCTACAGTGAACCTTGTCCTCCCATCGACCTATGGAGCTCTACTCGAGCTCCAACACTCTTTTTTGAAAAATTTTGACCTCTTAAACCTGTTTTGCCCCAATAGTTTGCCCTCATAACATCTCATTTATGCTAAAAAAAACTCATAAAAAATATCAGTAAAACAGTTACAATAAAAATCATGGACTAGCAAGCACATCAACACCACTATGGGTGGCATACTGTACCTTACTGAAAATACCAACTCATACCGTATATTGTACCGAAATATTGGTATTAAAAAATCATACCGATACCGTACCGAAAGTTTCGGTATACCAAATTTTTGGCATATTATAAATCAATACCATTTCATACCGAAACACCCTCTTTTATAAAAAATTACCGATTCATACCAAAATTTAACATACCAATTTAATATTGAAAATTTTAAATACCGATTCAATTATTATATAATAATTAAAAATAATTTAATCAAATTATCTATATTAAATATAAAAATAATTATTATTTTGATTTTTGAGTATGGTATATACCGAAATATTGATATCTTTTCGATATTCCGATATATATATCGAAATACTGATTTTATAAAATTATATATCGATACCATACAAAAATTTTCGATATGGCACCATACCGTATCGAAATTTTTAGTATACTGATTTTTTTGATATTTTTGGTATTTTTCGATACGATAACTTCAAGATCTCAAAATTTTGGTAATTTTGTCCACCCCTAAACACCACCAAACATGCCAAAACGAACTAATACTCATGAGAAAACTTATAAATTACGCCAAAATACAATAAGCATATTCATATCAAACGAACAAGGTAAGTCACACCATGCACTATCCCCCCAAACTTAAATAGAAACCTAAGTTGAGAATTAAGTTTGCATAGAGTGGTGAGATGACCTTCAACACTTCATACAATGTACTTCTTGTGTCCTTCAAATGATTCTTCTCACGAGCAAACCACTTGCATACCAAGAATGCAAAAATTAAATCAAAACAACTAAAAATGGGTTGACTCCCATTCACCGCTGAATTTTACGTCCTCAAGTTAGACATATAAAAATATTTTTAAAGATAAAAAATCCATAGGGTCTCGTCGCCCTTCATATTCACTTTGAACATTTCTTAGACCATTATCTTATCAATATTTCTCTACTCCATCTCACTCGAACTTGCATCACTAGGCTGTTTTTTTTACTTTTGAAAAGCCCGGGATTCCATTGTCAATTTTCCAATCGACGTTCGATGACTCTCCCCCAAACTTTTCCTTCTCTTTTGGATTATGACCAGAAAATTCAAGCAAAAATTAGTTAACACATCATTTACAACTCTACTTACAAAAAGTTCTTATCATCCGGAGGTTGAATGTGCGGATTCAAATGAAAATTCACCCCTTTTCGGTTCTTGCTAGATAGTACAATAATTTTTTCATGTAATCTAAGTGAGACTTCTTCTTTATCCATGTCAAATTTTTCCCTTCGGTCGGAAAAAATGGCCTTCCCATAATAAGCGGGATCAAAGGATCTGCTTTGACATCAAGTACCAAAAAGTCCTCCGGAAATATGAGGTTTGTTGATGTGTGTTCTTAGCTAGTTATAATCAAGATTAAAGATGGATATATGACTGTTTAACTGAACTAAGAACGAGCACAACAAATATAACAAATTAAAGAGAGATGGTCTCCAACCAAAGACTTTCCCTGATTTTTGTTACCACTCTCAAGAACAATGATGCGTGTCTTCTTTGCACGCAAAATAAATCCCTAAGTATTAAGGATGTCAATTGCAGCTTAAGCAAGCGACCAGGTTAAATATCAAACCCAAAGGACAGCGTATTATCAATTTAATTATTTAATAAATTAATTAAGAAAAAAGGCAATAAATTTGTCGTTAGATTATCAACTACTAAACAATTAATTAAAATAACAAATAAAATAAATAACACTAGAAAAATACTAAAGTGACTCAAGAATGGAGAATATGTTGCTCTAAGGTAATCCAGTTTTACTACTTAACTCCCTCTCAAGTGCAGGTCGACTCTGCCCTGTGGACTATGAAAGCATCACTAAACCATTCAAAAATACTCTATAGACACAAGCAAATATGCGTTTAACACGTGTGAATAACCTTGGAGCAAGAGATATAATTTCACCCCCCATCTGGGTTCTATCAGTATCAATTATTTCCCACGTTTGGAATCTAACCCGATATGATCTCCCTTTATAGATACTATAAAATTACCCTTTTTATCCTACTTACTAATCCAAATTCAATTCAATTAATAAACATTCATATATGATAGCTCTAATGAAGCTTCGGAGTCCCCTCACTTAGAATCATAACATTAAATTTTATTTAGCGTTGAACGCACTCAATCTACAAACCAGATATATATTCAGACTCTACATACCAATTGGAGATGCACAAAATGACCGTGAATATTAATTAAGAAAGCACAATCATATATGAAATCAATCCACAAGTAGTGTTGTACGGAGGACACACAAGAGAGTTTAATTAATTCATAAAATCTTCAAAACCCTAGATCTACCAAAACGGTTCTAGCCCATGATGTTGCGAAGAACAATCATGGGGGTTGAATAGATCATACCATATGTCTGGAAAATACATGATAAATTAGGAAATAAATAAAACCGGCATCGTCGCGTCCTTCTCCATCTTGAATCCTCCTCTTGATTCCACAGACGAGTCTTCAAAGTGATGGATGGATGGAGAAAAGGATGTGGATGTTGGTTGGGGGGGTGATCCCCCCTTGTGGGGTGTAGGATGATTGTGTTGTTGTGCCTCACATGAATAATTATGTAAAATATATATAGGTGAGATAAGAGAATTAAATAAGGAAATAAAAGATATGGGTGAATCATGGAGGATTATGATGGAGGATTATGTGTTAAGGAGATTAATTATGCTCTAAAAAATAGGTAATTTTCGAAAATTTTTGGAAATTCTCAATGGCAGCTGCGAGACTTCACGATTTTAAGCATAACTTTCTCGTTCAAACTCCAATTTTACTGATTCTTATGCTCACACGATCCTTGTTTCCTTGGCTTTCTATCCATACAAAGATCTCAACAATAGTCCAACATTTGAAGATGTAACACGTCATGTATGTGGAACAGTCGTGCTGAGTAGAAACAACTTGCGCGACGTCACCATTTCGATCATAACTTTCCCATTTAGACTTCGATTGAGGTTTTTCTTACACCAAAATGATCCTCTCCTCTATTGCTTTCTAACCATGTATCATACTTCTAGTTTTGAGCTCCATACAAACACAAAAAAATTATAAAAGTTGGACGTGCGTTTTTAGCATTCTTGAACAAGTTATATCTTTTCTCCAACTTTGCACTTTTGATCATTTTTCCACCTAAAACACATTAAAACACCTCAAACGCACCTTTATCTCACATATATTGAATATAAGACACTTTTGCTAATATATGACAATAATTCTCATAAAAAAATGTTAGATTGGACACTCAAATATGCTTATTTTCACTCTCATCAATTCCCCAAACTTACCTGTTGCTCGTCCCGAGGTAACAAAATAAAAATAAAGAGAAAGAGAGTAAGAAAAATTAGTGGGGAAACAAGGATTATGACAAATACCTCATTCAAATATAATTGTCCTCAAATTAGGTCATGCAACTCTTATTACATGTAATAAGCAATTCATAACATATAAGATAAGACAATCACCACCAATTCAAATGATCCATTGACATGTTCTCACGGGAATTATATATCACTCGCACTCAAGTGTAAAAGATGTACACTTATGGGTTAAGGTGTTTACGCTCAGATTCAATTCAAGCGCATGCATAACTATAAGCTTGCTAAAAGTCTCAAACTCTCCACCAATAAAAGTATGATTCGATAATGAGATCAAAAAGGACTTTTCTTTTGGACGTAATGTTTGGTTAAGGTAGGAAATATATGGATAAGTGACTCAAACTCGGATCAATCAAACGTGCACTCCATCATGATCTTTCATTTTTCTTATTCACTTCAATTAAACACAACATCCTCCTCAACTCTTTCACTTTTTTTTTTCAAGAACAACATTTTTTCTTCTCTTGTTTTTTCCTTTTCCCTTTTTTTCTCTCGAGGTACCAGTTTCGAACACTACCTCGCGCATCCTCCATAGTGTACTATATTTAAACACTACCCTAGGGTGTTTGATTCAATGAAGTACTAGATTTAAGCTCTACTCCATGATTTTCCTTCGATGCATTTTCAAGCTCAATCACTATTTTTAACACCAATTTCATTCCTTCCCAAACTGTTGTCAAACTCTATCAACACACTTTGAAAAGTCATTAATTCTCTTCTAGAAGGACAATCAAGGCTAAAAAAATTCAGATGCTCAAAGTGGCTATTTCTCGTAGGCTGCTAAAGAATGAGGTTTTTAGGCTCAACGGGGCTAACTACGGATAAACATCATTTGGTAGGGAATTATTTGGCTAAGTGACTCATAAATTCAAGGATTACCTAAAATCATCTAAAACACATGTAGTTTCAAGTAAGACAACAGGCAAGTTCTAGAATACACACACAAGAATGATACTCACCGGAAAAGAAATATCATGTGATTATGTAACATGATCAATGAGGCTCAAAATCTCACATGGGTTTTTAACAAGTAAAAGAACACCTTTCATGGTAAGTAATATCCCACAAGTACACATAGAACTTCATACCACAATATAACTCAAATACACTTCATTCATCAATTTCAAAAGCATATGAATTTCTGGCACAATTTAAACAATATAAGCTCACATGTGGATAACCAAAAACATAAACTCAATCCTTCCACTCCATGAATTAAAAGCACACATAAAAATAAGAAAACAGAAACGAGGGCACCTAATTTTTTTCGACATATGCACGAGCTCCTCGAGTTCAAAACCTCAATGTAGAACTCGTCTTGCCTCCTCTTTTACCTTTTCTATCATTAAAGCTCAAGCACACCTCATCATCACAAATTAATCAATAATAAAATAAGAGAACTATAAGAAATACTCAATTGACTATCTAATCGACCCCACACACTAGACACACCAACAACACACTAAACATTAGGTAAGTTGCAAAAAAATTGACAAATCAATACCAGTTAAAATATTAATATGCCGCAAAATATCAACCCTCTAAAACCAAACAACCAACGAAAGGAAAAATTATATCCTTGGTGCTCATAAGACGAGGTAAGTACATCAAACCCCCCAAACTTAGTAAAAACGTAAGTCGAAATTAAGTTTGAAAAGAGATATAATTGCTGAAATGTGAGCACCTCAAATATAATAAATCCTCACACACACAAAAGAAATAATAAAGAAATAAAATAGAAGGGACATACCCCCCAACAGACTCTCATGTTTAACATCGGAGAGTCACGGCGGAATACCACTTTTCGAACTACTTGATCAGATGGCGGTCTTCTTGTATCCTCACCTTCAAGTACTTTCTTTCTTTCTTCTTATCTACACTCAGCACCTTACCTTTCTTGGTCAAAAAAATATGATCCTCAGGATTTTCTTCCTTCCATGGTTGTCTAGACTCCTCCTTGTCAATCTTAAACTCAAATTCAGAGTCATCTATCCCATTAAAATCAAGATTAAAAATTTAGAAACCATTTCTATGCTCTTTCATGATTGAGTTTCCATGGGCATCTTCATTTCTCTATCAAGAGAGAAACCACATCTTCATTATCCATCTGCAGTCTAAGCTTTTCATCCTTAACATCTATTATGGCTCCAGCTGTAGCAAGGAATGGCTGCCCTAAAATAAGGGGAATTTCATCCTTGTCATCTTCCATCTCAAATACAAGAAAATCCACGGAAAAGACCAACTTATCCACTTTCTCCAAAACATCTTCAATTAAACCCTTCGGAAAAGTCATGGATCTATTCGCCAATTGTAGAGCAATTATTGTGGGAGTGAGCTCCCCCAAACCAAGCCTTTCAAATATGGACAAAGGCATCAAGTTGACTCCTGCCCCCAAATCACACAAGGCTTTATGTGCTGCCCTTTTCCAATGTCACAAAGAATAGTAAAGCTTCTCAGATCCTTTAACTTTGTAGGCAGCTTTCTCTGAATGATCGAGCTGCAATTCTCTGACAGATTCACTGTCTCCACTCCGTTCAAGCTTCTCTTCTTCGATATAATATCCTTGAGGAATCGGCCATAATATGGCATCTCCATGATTGCTTCAGAGAAAGGAATGTTCAAACTTATCTTGTTCATGATATCTTGAAACCTCTTGAACTTTTTTTCAAATCCCTTCTTGGCTAATCTTGGAGGGAACGGAGAAGGTACCTTAGTCTTGGGTCTTCCCCACTCATCTTGTTCAGCCTCCTTCAGTTTATCCTTCTAGGCTCTCAACCTCTTCGCTCTTTCCCACTTCTTTTCAACGGTAAGCTCAGTATTCTGCTCATGTGATGGTACTGGAGTTTTCTGAACAACAGGTATAGCATTTTGTATAAAAATTGGAGCCGAACGACACCGCTCGACCTCTGTTTGACCAGATTGATCTGGTCGAGCAGGGTGAAAATGGTCGAATGGGGTACCTGTAATCTGGTTCTGGATGTTCAGATCCACAGACGTCCGCTCGACCTCCGCTTGACCTAGATGGCTGGGTTGAGCGGATGCTTCTTGGTCGAGCGGAGACTTTGCAATCGGATTTTGATTGTTCTGCTCCACAGGTGGTCGCTCGACCGTTGCTCGACCTAAGGATTGGGTCGAGCGTGGTCGAGCGGGGACATTTCATCTCCATTTTCGCCCACTGGCATAATTGGATCTTTGTACTGCGTTCTTGGCCTCAATGTGATGGCTTTACACTCTTTCGGGTTCATTATGCCTTGAGATTGGACATTTTCCTTCTCCAATGTCTGCGTCAGCTGATTCACACTCGCGGCCATCTGACCCATTATCAAGGTAAGGTTCTTCAACTGCTTAGATAAATCTGCATGATCAGCATTCATTCTAGCTTAGATGCGATCAACTCTTGTATCATTCTTTGCCACGTATCGATTGAAGGTATCTTCGACACTCTTCACTTCATGATGTTGCATACTAGGCCCCCTTTGTGTCAAACTCTGTAATCTGCTTCTGCTGGGATTCTAGTAGCTTGTTGATGTTAGCTAGACTAGAGACGATCTCATCATCCCTATTTGGCTTCACCACTTGATGTTCAACCTGCGCCACCTTACCAAGTACATATGATCCTCTTACTCTTTCCATAGGCCAGTTACGTGAATTCATAGAGATGTCTTCAAGCAATTTTTCTACTTCAAGTGTTGTCTTAGATAACATCGTTCCTCCTAATGATGCATCAATAAGAATACGTCACTCACAATTCAATCCATAATAAAAGATATGTACTGAGCTTTAGACATTCCATGTTGTGGGCACCGGCTGAGCATATTTTTGAACCTATCACACGCCTCATGGAATTTCTCACCATGATTCATAACAAATTATGTGATCTCTTGACTCATTCTGAAAACCTTTGAGGGTGGCATGTATCTCTCTAAGAACTTATGTTGCAGTTGGTCTCATGTAGTGCAGTCTGCCGCATCAAGAGTCTCATACCAATGTTCTGCCCCATCAATTAATGAAAACTTGAATAGGGTGATCCTACTAGCATGATCATAAGTTCCATCACCCTTCTGAGTGTATGCATAACCAAGGAATCCTTTGAGGTGATGATATGGATCTTTAAATTGACCTTCAGAAAAGGGAATATTTTCCACCATGTTGATAAGAGTGGGATATATCTCAAAATCATCATCTTCCCCCCTGCTCCTATCAAACCCATGTTACCAACCCCATTGTACATGAAAATTTCGTGGATTGCAACATTATCTGGATTTTGCCTTGCTCCGACCATGTTAAGCTCAGTTTGTTATTCCTTCCTTTCCTTCCTCTCATTTTCTTAGTGCACAAGTACCACAGAAAAATTAAAGGTTAGATAGAAATAAATAATCACAAATAAAAGTTTTGATCAACTAGAAATAATAAAATCAATAATAACAGTCATCCCCGGCAACGGCGCAAAAAACTTGATGCGCGTTTTATTTGTACGCAAAATAAATCCCCAAGTATTAAAGATGTTAATTGCAGCTTAAGCAAGCGACCAAGTTAAATATTCCAAAGGACAACGTATTATCAATTTAATTATTTAATAAATTAATTAAAACGAAAGAAAATAAATTTGTGGTTTGATTATTTACTACTAAACAATTAATTAAAATAACTGATGAAATAAATAACACTAGAAGAATACGAAAGTGACTCAAGAATGGAGAATATGTAGCTCTAGGGTAATCAGTTTTACTACTTAACTTCCCTCTCAAGTACAGGTCGACTCTGCCCTGTAGACTATGAAAGCATCACTAAACTATGCAAATCTACTCTATAGACACAAGCAAATATGTGTGTAACACGTGTGAATAACCTTGGAGCAAGAGATATAATTTGATCCCCCTTTTAGGTACTATCAGTATCAATTATTTCTCACATCTGGAATCTAACACGATATGATATCCCTTTTAGATACTATAAAATTACCCTCTTTATCCTACTTACTAACCCGAATTTAATTCAATTAATAAATATTCATATATGATAGTTCTAATGAAGCTTCGGAGTCCCCTCACTTAGAATCATAACAAGGAATCCTGTTCAACGATGAACGCACTCAATCTACAACCAAGATATATATCCAGACTCTATATACCAATTGGAGATGCACAAAACGACCACGAATATGGATTAAGAAATCACAATTATATATAAAATCAATCCACAAGTAGTGTTATACAGAGGACACACAAGAGAGTTTAATTAATTCATAAAACCTTCAAAACCCTAGATCTACCAAAACAGTTCTAGCTCATGATGTTGCGAAGAACAATCATGGAGGTTGAATAGATCTTACCCATATGTTTGGAAAATACATGATAAATTAGGAAACAAATAAAACCCTAAGTGTGGGCGTCGTCGCGTCCTTTTCTGTCTTGAATCCTCCTCTCGGTTCTCCTCTTGATTCCACAGACGAATCTTCAAAGTGATGAATAGATGGAGAAAAGGATGTGGATGATGATTGGGGGTGATCCCCCCTTGTGGGGTGTAGGATGATTGTGTTGATGTGCCTCACATGAATAATGATGTAAAATACATATAGGTGTGACAAGAGAATTAAATAATGAAATAAAAGATATGGGTGAATCATGGAGGATTATGTGATAAGGAGATTAATTATGCTCCAAGAAATAGGTAACTTTCGAAAATTTTCGAAAATTCTCGTTGGCAGCTGCGCGACTTCACGTATTTGAGCATAACTTCTCGTACATACTCCGATTTAAGTTATTCTTATGCTCACATGATTCTCGTTTCCTTGGCTTTTTATCCATATAAAGATCTCACCAATAGTCCAAAATTTGAAGATGTAACAAGTCATTTAAAGTGGAACATACGTGCTGAGTAGAAACAGCTTGCGCAACGTCACCATTTCGATCATAACTTTCCAATTTAGACTTTGATTGAGGTTTTTCTTACACCAAAACGATCCTCACCTCTGTTACTTTCTAAGCATGTATCACATTTCCAGTTTTGAGGTCCATACAAACATAGAAATATTATACAAGTTGGATATGCATTTTTCAGCATTCTTGCACAAGTTAACATTTTCTCCAACTTTGCACTTTTGATTCTTTTTCCACCTAAAACACATTAAAACACCTCAAACGCACATTTTTCTCACATGTATTAATATAAGACACTTGTGCTAATATATGAAAACAATTCTCATCTAAAAGGTTTTAAATTGGACACTCAAACACGCTTATTTTCACTCTCATCAAACACTCATAAAATCCTCCCAATTTACAAGTGCAATATCATGTATGAGAATAAGTAACATGTTTCTCTCTTGTGAGAGAAGCTATTTATACCTACCGCAAACTCTAATGATCGACTAATCTAACGTTGCCATCTGGACGGGGACAAACAGTCATTAATGGAGGTTTAGCAGTACGCCAGTTGCCTTAGGGCTGTTGCAGAAGCTGCCAGGCGATTTGTAGAGTGCAGCAAACTTCTTTTTGTCCTTTGCTCGCCTCATTGGCGGATGAGGGAGAGCATGCCTGGTGCGTGTTGTCTTTTCTTACCATTATCTTTGTCCTTTAGCCTTACATTCCTTCCCAGAAGTGAGTAGTTCCCGTTGTTATTCAGATACCTTTTCCATATGTCTGATGATCCTTCTTGCCTCAGAGGATGGATCACCAAGGAGGTCTCTCTCTTCCGATTCCCTGAAAGTCTCCCCCAGCATCGGAGCCATGCTATCATGCTGAAGTGTCTCGGCTGTCGATTCCCTTGGTGGGTTTCCTGCTCTTCGGCCCCTTCAGTCTCGTTCTGATCTCACCAAGCTATAATTACGGGCTCGTCTCTTGGGCATAATACTAGTTGTCTCGTTTGTCACTTCTTGGGCTTTCCTTCAAGACCTCAGGTGTCCTATGAGTTTTCCTTCCTCTCAATCCTTGGGCTCCTTAGTTATTGGCTTTATCCTCGTGATGACCTATAGTGTTGAGCTCTCAGCCCATTTAGCATGAGGAATATAATACTCATAACAAGGTTCTCCACTCAAATTATAGAAAGCAGATTGATATATGTACTTTCATTTCAATACTGGAATTAAAGCAAACGAATTGAAAAAAATTAACAAAGATTCATCTCGTATGAGTAGCAGCGTTCCAACATAAAAAAAAAGAGTTGTAAACCTACTAAATCATGTTTCAGTGACCATTTGTCAAGGCCACAAGCAATGTGGACTATTAAATGCCACGTAATAAAGAAACCATGGAATAACACCACAGTTAAGGAAATTTAAATACATACATGAACATGCATCTGTAAATGTTTAATGCATTAATAAAAAAAGTTGAAAAAGAAATAGAACAAAATAAAAAATAAACCAGCAAAAGCATATTTGGAAGTGCAAAATTACTACCGGTACCCCTCTTGCACACCTCCAGACTGATTGCTAATTCTGATTATGTTTAGTACTACCACAATTAACTAAAGACCTAGATATAGCAAATTATTATACAAGATACAATCACATAGTTCCATCACCAATTTTTGAATGGAAAACAAGCATAACACAAGCACACTAGACTTATAAAAGGACACGGTGCAGACAAATGAAGAATCACCTTATTTGTAATAGAGGGAGAGGTTTTCTGTAATAACCTTAGGCTAGGATATATTTGGTTATCTATTTTTATTTGTTTGTAAAGCAAATGATTCTTTATGTTTTGCACTATAAGATGCATCATACAATATGTGATTCAATATCCTTGAGTTAAAATGTATGTATAGTCCCCATAAAGTAGTCATTTAAATTGGGTAGTGTATATTATAAGTGGAAGTAGACAACACATGGATATCAAATTAAAGTTATGCTATTCAAGAGAAATAAATTATTCTTTATTATGTATATTTATTTCCTAAAGAGAGTGATTAGGAAATATATTATCGTGTGTCAAACAAATTAGAAAAGAACTATAAGAAAGAAAATATTTATTTCCTAAAGACTGTGATTAGGAAAGATGTTATCGTGGGTCAAACAAATTATAAAAGAATTATGAGAAAGAAAATGAATATATACCAGAGCACATAGATCAGCACCTCTCTAATAATCCAAGAATGATCATTTGAAGAAACTAATTTCTTGTTAAGGTTAGGTTCTTTAGAAAATCCTCAATCATCGACTAAAGAAAATAAGTCAGGAACAAAATAGGGTATCATATTTTGATAAGTGCAAAGAAGTCATACAAACACTTCAAGACTATTTTGGAGAATATCGAAGACATGCGTAGACATACTTCTCGAACTACGTTCGGCCCAATAGTAAAAGTCTGATGAATAATGAGATAAAGTTAAGATGATAAAAGAAACAATTAACATAAGAGAATTTTCTATAATAAATATAATGGCACCTCAAGTCATGAACGGTCTTGAATAATTTTCTTAAACAATGGTTGATCCGCTTCGGTGATACCTAGTGAAAAAAGTTCCAAAATAAGAAATAATATTTCAAGCAAAATATGACAAACTAATCAGATATCGAGAATAGAAATTACATAGAATTAAGAGTGGAATAAATAACTAGAAGTGATACCATTTCATGGCAGGCTAGAACAATTGTAGCATTAGAACTACTCAAATAAACTTTAGCTTTTTTAAATGTATATATTAAGCAGGCCAGTTCATTTGATACCGAGTTTCTCAAGAACCTATTCATGAGAATTGCATAGACCTTGAAGCAAGGGCATTACAATCATCAATAGCTTTTATTGCATATTTAAAAGAGTTAAAGGGGACCACTCAAGAGGAGAAAGATATATAGGACAACAAAAAACCAAGAGAAAATATTGATGAGTGTGTAAATTCATATGTTTTACCTGATTCGTGTGATAATGATGTAAGATTTGATCTTAAGTCAAGATAAATTGAGTTGTATTGTAGAAAGTCATGAATCAGGTGTGTTAGAGTCCGTTTGAGTGGATTTTCAAAGGAAAAATGAATAGAAGTGATCGAAACTGGAGAAAGGGTGTCGAAGACACGGGTTCGACCAAGCAAGGACATGGTTCGACCAAGCAGAGAATGGTTGGACTAGCATCCCTGGTCGAACCAGGTGAAGAGGAACGTTACGAGTATGGTTCGACCACGACGCTATGGTTCGACCAAGCACAGTGGTCGAACCATGGTCGAACCAGAAGCATAAGTTTTCGCAGTGTAGTTCTGCCACGAAGCTTCCGGTTCGAGGTGCCATTCGGGTCGAATCCTAGACCTGCCAGTAATTTACAAGTCGACTTGACCTGTGGTTCGACCAGCTGTGATCGGTTCAACCAAGGTCTTTGGTCGAACTTATGTGTTGGACACGTTTGAATCCGTATTTTTACACCTTCAGTGCGTGTTTTCGCTCAAAAAGCTCATCCTAAGTCCGTAAGGAGAGCTCGAAAGTATAAAAGGAAGACCCTACGCAAGGGAAAATAAAGCCATTCACCACCTTCATTCTACACAACATCGAAACCCTACCACCATCCACAGAGCTGTGGAGAGAGATTCGTCTGTCGAAGCAAAGTGAGAACCAAGTGAAGATTCAAGACGGAGAGAGAAGCGACGGCGCCCGCATCTAGGATTTTCTTCGCATCTTAATTTATCTTGTAATTTTCAAGACTATGGGTAAGATCTATCCAACCACCACTACTAGAAAACTGTTAATAGATATCGATGATTCACTGATATCTATTAAGTTCCACCGTTATTAATGGAGGTGTTATTAAAGATTCATCGATATCTATTTCGTGAATAGATATCGGTGAATCATAATAGATATCGGTGAATCATCGATATCTATTCAATATTCCACTGTTATTAATGGAGGTGTTATTAAAGGTTTCTTAAATAGATATCGGTGAATCACTGATATCTATTCAATACTCCACTGTTATGAATGGAGGTGTTATTAAAGGTATCCTAAATAGATATCGGTGAATCACCGATATCTAATGTAACATTAGATATCGGTGATTCACCGATATCTATTCATAATTTCACCTTTATTAATAGAAGTGTTATTAAAAGTTCCCTAAACAGATATTGGTGAACCACCGATATCTATTATCAATATAAATATCAGAGAATCACCGATATCTATTGTAAAATCACCGATATTAATGAAGTTGATATTAAAGGTTTAGGGAAATAGATATCGATTATTCACCGATATCTTTTCCTTGCATACATATCAATATTTCAACGATATTTTTTTATAATCTCACAGATATAAATTAGCTGATATTAAAAATATAGAACAATAGATATCGATGAATTACCAATATCTTTCTATTTTCTTGCATTTTTTAAATTTATTATATTTATAATATATATATATATATATATATATATATATATATATATATATATATATAATTCAATAATAAACTTATCAAAACCAACTAAACTTTTATTATATATATATATATATATATATAATTCAATAATAAACTTATCAAAACCAACTAAACTTTTATTAATTAACTATTTCAAGTACACAACTAATATCAATATTCGAATTCTATTTCAAATAAACAAAGTACATATAACAAGCTAAAACTAGTTACCAATCAAAATGGTATGAACAAATTATCCATCAAACATGCTGCAATGATATAATTAAAAGGCAAATAAAAAACTAGTAGTTGCAGCTTCATCTTGAGAGAAAGTAGAGTAGCAACCAGCCCTATATCGAGTCAATAACCATAAATTTCTTTGTACTTATCAAAAGCCTCTCAAAGACTTGCATCATCTATTCTGAAAGAAAGTCTTGCAAAGGCTGCAAGATTCAAGCACACCAAAAGCCGTCTGAGCAGACTAGACATGTGAAAAAGGGTGAATGCAACAACCTCTATTTTAACCAGCAAATATAACACAGCTGCATTTTAATACAATTGGTTTACAGCAATCAGCAATTCAAAAATAATTAATAACTAACTGATAAAAAAAATAGATAATTTAATAAACTCACACACATTAATCAGAAGGCATCTACTTGATACTGGATTAGAAAGAAAAGGCTTTGGCATGGATTTGGCCCTTCCAACTCCATGGCATAGCTCAAGTGGCAGAGAAGAGGGTGGAAAGGCCTTCCAACTGAGCTTGGTTGCTGCAGGGTGGGGATTCGAATCCTGCCTTTGGCATGGATTTGGCCCCTTGCAAGCACAAGTTTAACAGTGAGCCCTCTCTATAAGCCACTTGAGGCACATCCTGCGATTTACCTCCTCCACCAATCCCCAGGGCAGGGGCGGTGGGGCCCCTAATAGTGGGGTACACCATTTAGAAAGAAAAGGCTTGGGAAAAAGTAAAATGCAATTAACAACGCAGAAAATGAATGGCACAACTTAAAGAGGCATTAAAATGCACACAGAACATGTAGCATTTTTTACACAATCATCTTAAATAATGACCACACAATGAGACTATGTATGTCTTTCACCCAGAAAAACATTAATAACAATGGCCAAATAAATGAAAAGCTTCACAACTCACACGTTGCATAAATACCACAACAAATGGCATGACTCAACTACACACATTAATCACCCATGTAATAAACGTCAATAATAATGCCTGATAAACCAAGTTAAAAAGTTTATTCAATATATTGGAGACCAAAAATTGTTACAGAATCGACATAAAATAAAAATGCAAAAACTGGAAAACAAGGAACTAATAGAAAATACCTAAGTCAGTGACTATGTATTAATATGACAGCTCATGAAAACAAAATAAAAAATAAATAAATAAATCAGAAGTATTATTTTTCCAGCATCATTTCCTTCCACAAGAAATAAATACAGATGTTTCCATTTCCTAGAATGCTAGTTTTAGAATCATGTTATTCCCAGCATGCCCGCTATTTCTCAATAAATGTCCAGTAATATTTGTGACAAAATCAGCATTTGAAATCAATTTCAAAATAGAAATAAAGCTATGAATTGTGTGATCAAAGGGGGAAAAGCAAATAAAAGGGAATTTTACGAAATCATGAAAAACAGAAGCAGTAGATGAACAGAAACTTCCCATTAAAAAACAGCATTGGAGAATTTGACTAGTCAACTGAAAATCATTATATTAGTTGGCCATAAATTGTTTCTCTGATTGGTTCAAACTTCTGAATGATATTCATACAGAGTCGGGGAATTTTTAACAAGGCTATGAGGTTCGAAGACATGAAAAAATTCGAGGAAAAGGCTTCGAGGATGCCTCCGGTCAGAAGGTAGTTTTTGTATTTTCAGTAATAGCATTGCTAATCTGTAACATTCTTTTCTAACTTCTGAAGCATCAAAATCAAGAGAAAACCTTTCCATTGCGCATGTTTTATTTTCTCATAATTAAATCAACAATACGGAAAAAGAGCAGAATATATGGAATCATGATCTATGTAACCAACATTCAAATGTAAATTCATACCTTTAATCCCCCAAACAGTTGCTGAAATTGAAACATAAAGACAAACTCTAAAACAGGAAAAGAGAGGCACCATTATTGGAAGAATTGCTGCCATAGTAGAAACCTGTAAAGATATAAGAGAAGCACAACAAAGATGAAACATGAACAGTTCCCTATTAATAAGGATAGGAAAAAAGAAATATGCTAAAAATTAAAACATAACAACTGCAGCTTCATTACATTCCAGCCTTATATTCTCGTCCAGTGGGAGAGACAGCAGCAAAATTCAAGAAACTCGCAGCATCAAAAAGTAAAACAGACCGATATATACAAGAAGCAGTAACAGTAGAAATTGCAAGTGATATAAAGGCAATTATCCATTTCTAAATAAGAATTTATAGGTATTTCAGTGACTTGCACTCTCCTCTTCAAATTTCTCCTAATGTAATAAGCAACCTTTCTTCCTACGTCATTGAGCTAAAGGGTTAAAAGCCATAGAAAGGACAACAACAATTATAAGTAGCTTACATAGTTCAAGAGGCAGTTGGAGAGGCAGTATGTCTCCAACCCTATTCAGTGGATTAGCTTGTAATAGAAATCTACAATGCAGTTGATGATAATATTTGAGAAAATATCCAAGCTTCAGAAAAGCACTATGAAAATGCAACAGGCTTCGAAGTGAGAGTTCTGCTAATTTTACTAATAATAAACTTAATATCAAACTTAATATCTTCCAACATAATAATCTTAACAAGGAGCAATACCATCTACATTTGACTTTCCAACCCTTAAAATTTGAAAACTCCATAAACTTGTGATTCCAACTTTCCAAATCTATCAGTGATGCTAAATGAGTAAGATAAGAAGATTTAACTTCACTTACTAGATTTGAAAATCAAAGGCCAAAAGAAATAGCAGAATGATTAGTAAATCTTCACTCATGACCATTGATTAATTCAAAACATCTCTACCAACTAATAAACAGGATCAATCAACAAGAAAGATGGTTGCATGCTTAAAAAGGTAGGCCCGTGATCACTAGTTAACATGCAACTGACTCCCTAATAAAATTATGAAGAATAGAGGAAATGAATGGGTAAATACCACTTAAAAAGTGTTCCACTAAGATCAGGGACTAATTGAAGCAAAGTAAAATATTCAATCAACGTACAATGAACCAAATCAGGTAGAACTCATCGAACTCACAAAACAAAGAAGAATCCTATTTTAAATCGAGTATTTTTGTTGAAGAAGCTATACTTAAGAAATTTTTAAGCAATTCTTGACTAGGATCTACATTTATATAGGTCATCAATAAAAATAAAGCTACTTAAAGTAATAAATAAATGCCGCCACTCTTTTTAAGATGAAAAGAGGATAAAATCAGAATTATACCCGTTGTCAACCTGCAGTCTTGGAGCTGTTGTGGCAGTCATAAACTACCGTCCATCCGGAGAGCATTCACGTGCCACTGAAAATATAGGTGGAGTTAGGAGGGTATGCAATCTGATGTAATCATGAAGAAAAAAAAAAGAAAGATAAAAATTTGCAATGCAATTTATCTCCATTTTTTATCAAGCTAAACCAACAATGTAACACTAATAAAAGTCACTTAAAAACAAACAGAATTGACATAATGTAATTTAAAGCAAAGGTGGAGTACATCATCATATTAATTATCTTACACTAATGATTGTTCTATTACAAAATCTAAAACTGATTAAATGATGTTATGTAAAAGCAAGTGATGAAGCCCATAGAAGGAGCTACTTTACAAGCAAAAGCACCATAAAACAATTGTGATTATCACCACTCACCAGTATCAATCTCATCCCCATTCTCATTCCTGAATTTTCTCTAAGTTAGAACTTAGAAATACAATTTGCTCCAGGCACCTAAGAAAACTGTTGTTTTTCTTACTTGTTTTGCATTATTCCATCAAGATATCAATATTAAAGACAATCATTGCCCTCAACTTATAATAAAGCTGCTCACACCAAGAAAACTTCTATACTTCATAATAAATTTGAAAAAATAAACGAGAGTATGACGCTATTTGTGAAATGACAGGAGTATGGATTAAATGTGAATCATTACTTTATTTCCAACTCTGTAAGTTATTTTTCATAATGAGATAGATTTGGCATTGCAGCAGATTGGCCTAGCAATTGCATTCATGCAGCCTCCATGTGAACCTGGAGAAAGAACAAGCCCTTCGTGCAGAATGAAGGTACAAACTAGTGCCTAGAAAAGTGTAATTCCATCATAGTGTAGCAGAAGGTAAAATAAAAAGGAAATTATGATATGTCATTACGATACACAATCATGGAAAGGGTGTAAGAGGTAATGATTTTGGACTAGGCAGAAATATAATGAGGAGAAACTCAGGCCATGAGGAAAGCCTCAAATGTGACCATAGATGCAGTGTATATGCCTTTTCATTGGAAAAAACAGAAAAATCAACCTTAGTTTCTCATATATTTAGCTCGATTTATACAGGAAAGAGAGAATTTATAACCAATGTAATGAGTTGATATAAACATACCCGCTCTCTTATTGTAGTTAATAACCCATCATTCCATTGCTCACCATCTCAACATACTTCTACAAGATGACAAACATTACATCAGAACCAGTTAATTGTGGAAAACTGTCCTAACAACAACGGATTCAGCATCCAGAGTTTCAGATTAACTGAAAAAAGAATTATGTTTTCATGTATGAAAGAGAAACAAGCTTTCGAATCCTAATTTTGATAAACATGCTTTCTAAGATCACTCAAATACCAGTTTTTGAAATGCATCACCAAACAACATCATTTAAATTAGGATAAAAGGCCGGTTAAATGTATTAAGATTTTCAGTCAAAACATAAACAACAATATTGGTGGCATTCAGGAATCAAACTCACCATGAGCAATACCTAAAGCAGCATCTAATAAATTCTCTATTCCTGATTTTGATGAATTTGAGGTTTGAATGTTTTCACTCTCCCCACATGTATCAGCATCCTGACTGCTAGATTCATTAATATGCTGAATAGATCTCAGAGCGTCAAGTTTATAGGTAAATATGCACTTTAAGCCCATTGCAGCCACCAATTTTTGGATGTCAAGCACCTGATACTGACGTGTATTAGTTACTTAAATAACAAAACAAACCATTTAGTAAAATTCTCAAGATGCAAAAATAGATGTGAAGGAAGCCTTTCAAATAATTACGATAAATAAGAAGATGTTTCTAATTTCTGATACTTCCTTCTGTGTATTAGTCTCTCATTTGTCACAAAATTCCAAATAATTTCTAAATTCATTCATCTTAATTATCATTCTCACAAACTTTAAAATGATTTTGCCTTTTTCTTTTGTGTGTTGTAGCTATACACAAAACCACTTCTATACACAAAACCCTACTATTATCCTTAGTGACAAAAATCAAGATTGATGGCAGCGCAGTAATATCCTGTCAGGGTTTTCAGGGTTGAGATTACCTACAATACAGAAATAATTTCATACCACTTGGTGATTGTATAGTTAAAAGTTTTAAGAATGGATACCACTGAAGAAATACTAGAATTCACCTGCCAAGTTCAGAAGCTGCACCTCATTGTGAGATCGATCTGCTGCAATAATCTCTCCCTTGTCCTTCATGAGGATTGCAGTTGCTGTGGTTTTCCCTCCATGAGCTGTACACATATCTAATATCTTTTCTCCCTCTTGAGGATCTAAAACAAAGATGAGAAGGGACAACTAAGCCGGAAATTCATAAAGGTTGAGATAAAAATAAACACATCAAGCAACCAAGGGCCATAAGCCCTAAACAAAACCTAAAGCACCTTGGTTTCTTTCACAATCATATAAATATCTTACAAAGAGAAATCAAATACGTGAAGAGAGCAAATATGACATTTACAAGTGAAGATCTCTATCCCATATATACCATATTTCTGAAGTTAAAAGGACTCGAGCTTTAATCAATTTGAGACCTGACAGCCTTTAAGTGAAGGGATTATAATAGAAGAGGGAAATCATCCCAAATCCAGGGCGTGCAGAAACAAGAAAAATTAACAAATTGGATTTATTAGTCAAACAAAACATAAATTTGTATGAAACACAGATTTTCAGAAATTAAACTTCAACAGCGTAGAAGAAATGGGCTTGGTATGAGGGTAAGAAGGAATATCTGCCAAAATTGCATAATTGAAAGCTAAACCCAGCACTTAATTTCACATAATGTTAAGGAAATCACAGAAAATTAGAGGAAAATGTCATCACCTTAAAAAAATTAAAATAAATATAAAAATAAAAATAGAGTGAGTGAGTGAGAAAAAAAATACTACAGTGCCCTTATGTTGTCATGAGCTGTGGAAGGGCCGACGCTATTGCTGCAGGGAGTTAACCGGTGGATGGTGTAGGCGGCGACGACACTGCTGCATCCATTTTCTTGAGTCGTTTGGTTGAAGGTCATGGTTGAGTTTAGGCTTGAGGCGCCGCTGTTTGATTTTAGAAGCCTTAAGGCAAGCGTCGTCGTTCGATTTCGCGGTCGTCTCTGTCAAGGGAAGGAAGCGGGTCGCCATTTTGTTTCTGACAGGAGAGGATCGCATTGCTGTATTTCACGGCAGCAGATGTTCGCCGGATGAATTTGTCGGTAGGTGAGCTCAAATCGTAGGGCAGAGAGGAAAATATCGACTGCTTCCCAATGGAGTGAAGGTGTCTTCTGATGGGAAGGGTTGGCGGCGTCTATCACCGACGAAAGAGTTCGGAAACGGGAGGGCCGCAGGTGGCGTCGCGAGGCTTGCGAGCAACTGGGAATGGCGTCGCGAACGGGAGGGCTTGCGACCGGGACCGGGTGACATCGTGAGCGGCTATCGGGAGTGCGGCAGGCGACGAGAGGTGGTGGCGGGTTCTTCAATTTCGCCGGCGGGCCGGATTCACCGATTCACAATTTCAATTTCAATCACATTTTGGGGTTCTTCAATTTGGAATTACCTAGGGCTCGGTAAGTAGTGTGTTTGATTTTTTTATTTCTGTTTGATTTCTGATTGGGGAAAGATACTTTTGTTATAAATTCAAATTCACGATTTAACGTGTTTTTTTAATTAATTTTTTTTAAAAATATACATTAATTAATTAATATATTAATTAATATCAGTAAAACATATCGGTTATTATAATCGATATCTATATTTCATATAAATATCACTAAAAGATATCAGTAGGCAATCACTGATATTTATTTGAGTAATCTAAATATAATAGGTAACGGTGGTATAATAGATATCTATTTACAAATCACCATGATTGTTCTTCGATCAATCATTGGCTAGAACCGCTTCGGTAGTTCTAGGGTTTATGAAGGTTTTATAAGTTAATTGAACTTTCATGTGTCTACTCCGTACAACACTACTTGTGGTCTATTTTATATAAGATTATTCATTTTTAATTCATACTCATAGTTATTTTGTGCATCATTAATTGTTATGTAAAGTCTGAATACATATCTTGATTATTGATTGAGTGCATTCACTACTGAGCAGGATTCTAGGTTATAATTCTAAGTGAAGGGATTCCAAAGTCTTATTAGTATTATCTTATATGAATACTTGTTAATTGAATTTTATTCGGGTTAACAAGTAAGATAAAGAGAATAACTTAATAGTACCTATAAAGGGAGATCATATCGGGTTAGAGTATATAGTGCACGGGAAATAATTGATACTGATAGTACCTAGAAAGGGGGGTGAGTTATATCTCTTGCTCCAAGGAGATTCACACGTGTCACACGCTTATTTACTTGTGTCTATAGAGTAGATTTGCATGGTTTAGTGATGCTTCCATATTCCACAAGGCAGATTCGGACATTGATACACGGAAGGAAAATTAATAAGTAAATTGGATGGCCCGAAGAACTACCTATCTTCTCACTTATTTACTTTCGTTCAATCTCTACTGTTTATTTACTTTAATTATCCTTTTAATTATTTAGTTATTAGTTAATCACACAACTATTTTGCCATAATAGTCTTAATACGTTGGAAATAATTAAATTAATAATAATACGTCCTTTGGGTTCGATAATCACTTGGTCGCTTATCAAAGCTACAATAGCATCCTTCATACTTGGGGATTAATATTGTGTGTTGAGAAAATGCTCATCAAGTTCTTGGCGCCGTTGCCGGGATGGCATTAATTAATAGTTTATTATTTATAGTTTAATTGAAATTATATTATTCTTGTCTTTATTTTCTAACGCTTATTTTTCTTAGGTGTATACTTACTAGATCAAAGGTAGGAGATTTAGAATCTTATAATCCGGAGATTGGAGCATCATCAAGGAAGAAGAAGGGGAAGAATAAGAACGTAGAACCAACGGAGGCTCTTAACTTAGGAGTTGAAGTTTACGAGCTGAATCCGCAAGCAACTGAAGCTGCAGTCGAATTTAACTTGGAGGTAGAAATAGTCAACATGGCGGCGAATCCGGATAATCTTACCATCCGTGAAGTCTTTAAGAACATTAGAGGAGGCAATGCGGGGCTGTTAGGAGTGAAAGGGGCCGGAGCTGATTTTGATCTTCACCTTGCTCTGATCAGCATGATTGAAAGGTAGATTACTGACATAGCTCAGCGAGTACCAATTATGCATCAGGATGTGAGTAATGAAGGGCTAGCTAAGAGGAATTGGAAAAGGCGAACTATGCCATGGTTTAAAGTATTCAAGGAACGAGGTTCCAAAATCAAGGAAATCGGAATTACCAAGGGAACTACAATAATCGTGGTCCCCCGGGTAATTATCAACAACCAAGGAGGCCGGAGTTTTCATGGAGAGATCCTAATACAGCAGTACAACCTCCTGTTGGTGTGATCTGGGTGCTAAAGTCGAAGAAGGAAAACCTGGTCTTGAGGATACGGTGAACAGGTACATAGCAAGGAATGATGTAAGAGTAGATAGTCTAGAGGTCAAGCTTGAAAAGAAAATTGATGCAAATCATGAGGATATTTCTAAGCAAATGAAAGACTTGACATTGTTGATGGCGAAAATGGTCGGGAATGTTAACCAATTGACACAAACTATAGAGAAGGGTAAGTTCCCATAGCAAAGTATAACAAATCCGAAGCAGTGTCATGCCATCACGTTAAGATTTAGAACACAGTATGAGGGACTGATGATGTCGAAAATGAGTTCTGAAGCTCAATGAGCCCGATTCAACCTTGATTCGACCAATACAGATGGTCAAACTGCACTGAGGAGGTCGAACCAGACACCTGGGCAACTTCCGGGTATCCAAACCGAGCGGTTCGACCACGATCAATTTGGTTTGACCAAAACTATTGTTCAAATCGTGTCGAACCGGCCTGTCCAGAGCACTGTGTTTTTTCAAAAGCACGGTTCGACCACGATCATCATGGTTCTACCAACCATGTTGGTCGAACCGGCCTGTCCGGGAGAGAAAGCACTTTCTGATGCACGATTCGACCAATGCTCGCCTGGTTCGACCAGCACCCTTGGTCGAACCATGGTCAAACCACTTTGTTCGGAACCATTTTCCACACTGAATGTTTTACTTGATATTGATGCTAATCCAGTGCTATCCAAAGAGTAGAATACTAAGCTTACAGCAAACAAGAAATGGGAAAGAGCAAAGAGATTGAGAGCCGAAAAGGATAAAGCGGAGAAGATTGAACGTGGTGAATGGGGGATTCCCAAAACTAAGATACCTCCTCCGTGCCCTTTCAAGCTAGTGAAGAAGGGATTGGAAGAAAAGTTCAAGAAGTTTTCAGATATCATAAACAAGATAAGCTTGAGCATTCCTTTCTCTGAAGCACTCTTAGAGATGCCATATTATGCCCGCTTCCTAGAGGATATACTTTTGAAGAAAAGAAGCTTGAACGGAATTTAAACAGTGATTTGTCTGAGAACTGCAACTCGATCATATAGAGGAAGCTGCCAGCTAAGTTAAAAGATCCGGTGAGCTTCATTGTTCTATATGAGATTGGGAAGGGGCTGGCACGACGAGCCTTGTGCGATCTTGGAGAAAGCATCAATTTGATGCCCTTGTCGATATTTCAAAGTCTTGTTTTGGGGGAGTTAACTCCCACAAATGTTGCTCTACAATTGGCAGATTGATCTATGACTTTTCCAAAATGTATGATTGATGACATTCTAGTGAAAGTAAAAAAATTAGTCTTTCTTGTGGACTTTCTTGTACTCAATATGGAGGATGACAAGGACAGTGTTCCCCTTATCTTAGGGAGACCATTCCTAACTACAGATGGAGTTATGATTGATGTGTAGAAGGGTGAGCTAAGATAGCGCATGGATAAAGAAGAGGTTCTGTTCAACCTAGATAAAGCAATGAAGATGCCGATAGAGACACACTGTCACAACATCGATGTGGTGGAGGAGATGTGAAGGAAGATATGTCCTTGACCCTTTCTAAGGATCCCTTGGAGATATTCATAGCGGAGTCTCTTACTTTTCCCACCACCGAGCTAAATGAGCTCTCCAATGAAGTATATTGAATTTCTGGAAAACCTACTTGCTTTGGGTGATGACAGGTATGAATAAAAAAGGACCAAGTTTGAAGAGGTGAAGTGGACTAGAAAATACTTGTCTTTGGATAGAGAAAGCACAATCAAAGAAGAAAAGATTGAGGAGTTGAAACTGCTACCGGAGCACTTGAAGTATGCCTATCTAGGTGACAATGAAACATATCCGGTAATTGTATCTTCTTCTCTAACTGATGATCAACTCGATGAGTTATTAGATGTGCTTAGGAAGTACAAGTCTGCAATTGGTTGGTCTCTTGATGATTTGAAAGGTATTAGTCCATCATATTGCATGCATAAGATAAGATTGATAGATGAGGCTAAGAGTAGCATTTAGAATCAGCGGAGAGTTAATCCCACTATTTAAGAAGTGATTAGGAAACAAATCCTAACATGATTAGATGCAGGAATTATATATCTGATTAGTGATAGTCCCCTTGTGAGTTCATTGCATGTTGTAGCTAAGAAGGGGGGCATAACTATTGTGAAAGTCGATGATGGCGAGACTCTAGCCACTAGGATTCCTACGGAATGGCGTGTATGTACTGACTACATGAAACTGAATGAAAATACATACAAAGACCACTTCCCTCTTCCTTTCATGGATCAAATGCTTGATCTTCTTGCAAGGTTTGATTTTTAATGTTTCTTTGATGGGTACTCGGGTTATAATCAAATCATGATTGCACCCGAGGACCAGGAAAAGACTACGTTTACTTGCCCTTATGGAACTTTTGCCTTTAGAAAGATGCATTTTGGATTGTGTAATGCACCTACTACATTTCAGCGTTGCATGATGGTCATATTTGATGGGCTGATAGAAAATATCATGGAGGTGTTTATGGATAATTTTTCTGTGTTTGGTTCCTCCTTTGATATTTGCTTATCTAACATATCTACTATTTTGAAAAGATGTCAAGAAACTAATCTTTTCTTGAATTGGGAGAAGTGCCACTTCATGGTGAGAGATGAGATTGTTCTTGGACACCATATTTCGGCTAAGGAATTGCAAGTGGATAGAGCGAAGGTGGTGGCGATTGAGAAGCTTCCACCACCTACTAATGAAAAAGGAGTGCGGTCCTTCCTTGGACATGCAAGATTTTATAGGAGATTCATCAAAGACTTCTCAAAATACTCCAAACCTCTCTCTCATTTACTTGAAAAGGACGTTCCTTTTGTTTTTGATGAAGAATGTCTAACAACTTTCCAGGTTTTGAAGGAGGCACTTATTATTGCGCCTATCTTGATCACAAGGATTGGATTCAACCCGTTTGTACTTATGTGTGATGCAAGTGATCAAGCACTTGGAGTGGTGCTTGGGCAGATGAATGAGAAGAAGTTCTGTGTCATCTACTATGCGAGTAAAACTTTTGATACAGCACAAAAGAACTACACTGTCACTAAAAGGAGTTTCTAGCAGTGGTGTATGAATTTAATAAGTTTCGACAGTATTTGATTGGCATGAAGACCATTGTATATACGGATCATTCTGCGATCCGGTACTTAATGGAGAAGAAAGAAACGAAGCCAAGGATCATTAGATGGGTCCTTCTTCTGCAGGAATTTGATATGGAGATCCGAGATAAGAAAGGAACGGAGACTGTGTTGGCTGATCACCTATCAAGGTTGGAGTCAAGGGAGCATTGTGATGATTATTTCGAATACATAGAAGAGATGTTTCCTGATGAGAAGATCATGGCATTGTTTGCTGAAGGAGCAGAAAGAACTTGTGTAGTTGTTGCTCAGTGAGTGGATTCATGGTATGCGGATTATGTCAACTACATTGCCGTAGGAGAAATTCTAAGAGATCACAACAGATATCAACTTACAAAGTTTAAGAGGGATGTTGAGACATTCATATTGTATGGTCTGTTCATCTACAAGATTTTTATAGATTCTATCGTCCGTAGGTGTGTGCCTGAGATGGAGATGGAGAGTGTTCTTAATTTTTGCCATACACAACCTAACGGGGGGCACTTTGGAGCTCAAAAGACGGCAGCTAAGGTACTTCAATCTGCTCTTTATTGGCCTACTTTGTTTAAAGACTGTGAATCATATGTAGCGACATGCGATAGATGTCAAAGGATGAGAAACATAAGTAGGAGAGATGAAATGCCACTTCAGCCGAGCATTATTGTGGAGATCTTCGATTTATAAGGGATTGATTTTATAGGCCCGTTTCCCCAATCTAATGGATTTCTCTACATCCTTTTAGTAGTGGGTTATGTTTTTAAGTGGGTAGAGGTCATTCCTACTCGCATGAATGATTCAAAGATCGTGTTATCTTTCCTGAAGAAACATATCTTTGCTCGCTATGGAGTCCCTAAAGCACTTCTAAGCGATGGAGGTTCCCACTTTGTCAACAAGCTTCTCGAAAGAGTGCTCAAGGATTACGGTGTTAAGCATAGGGTTACTACACCCTATCATCCTCAAGCAAATGGGCAAGCTGAGATCTCTAACCGACAAGTTAAGCAAATTTTGGAGAAAGTAGTCGGAACCAATAGGAAGGATTGGGCTATGAAGCTCGATGATATTTTGTGGGGGTTTTGAACTGCGTATAAGACGGTGCTTGACATGTCCCCTTATCAAATTGTCTATGGGAAGCCATACCACTTACCCGTATAAATTCAGCATAAAGCTTTTTGGGCATTGAGAAGCTTGAACTTATGTCTTAAGGATCAAAAGGAGTTTAGGATGACTCATATCTATCAACTCGACGAGTTCAAAAATCAAGCTTACAATAATTTGGTGATCTACAAGGAAAGAATGAAGAAATGGCATGATTCGAAGATCACTTACAAGGAATTCAAGCAAGGTGATGCAGTACTACTCTTTACTCTCATTTGAAGCTCTTTGCAGGAAAATTGAAATCGAAGTGGATGAGACCGTTCATTATCTATAGAGCTTGCGGAGGGGGAAGTTTTGAAATCATGGACAAAGATGGAGACATCATAGCGGCGAATGGGCATCGATTGAAGAATTATAAGTCGCCGGATGATGCTTGTGTCGTCTTTGAGGATATCTTGCATTGATGTCGTACAGTCGTGACTCTCCAACGTTAAACAAGAGCACCTGTTGGGGGCTTTCCCTCCTATTTTATTGTTTTATTTCTTTAGTGTGAGTAAGAAATTTTATATTTGACGTGCTTACTTATCGGAAATTACATCTTCTTTCAAACTTAGTTTCGACTATAGTTTCTACAAAGTTTGGGAGTGTGTGATGTACTTACCTTATCGTAGCACTGAGAGTATAATCTTTTCTTTGTAACGAATGTTAGGGGAGTAAATTTTTTACGGCATATTGAAACTTTAACCGGTTTTAACGTGTCGATTTTTTGCAATTTTCCTAATGTTTAGTGGTGTTTTATTTATTGTTTCGTATACGAAGTATATGCACATGATTTTAGAGTCTTATAAATCGTTCTCTAGCTTAGTTTTGCTCCGTGTTGGTACCTAACGTTTATTTTTTAGCTTGAAGAGTGCAGGGGATGAAGAATAGTGTATTTCGAAGGAACAGGAGCTCAATTCGACCAAGGTGAGTGGTCGAACCGAGCAGCACAAGTCGAACCATGAACCTAAAAATTCATTACATGTCTATTCAACCAAACACGATGTGGTTCAACCAGGCTTCGACCAGCGGTAGAGGTCGAATCAGCTATCAGAGATTTTGTTACTGGTCGATTCAACCACGCAAGTGTGATTCGACCAAGAGTTCGGGTCGAACCGGCCACCTGAAAGTTTGTAACAGGCGGGTTCGACCACAATACTCTGGTTCGACCCATGGTTCGGGTCGAACCAAATGACCTGTTCAGGTCGAATCGCACAGGTAAGTCGTGATTTTAAGTATATTTTCGCCCATATTTCAATCACTTTGCACACCATCCGCACTCGAATCTTCTCTGAACCAAAAACCCTCTCTTCTAAACTTCGATTTTGCTTGATTCTACTCCAATTAAACAACTTTCTATCCTTCCCACACTCGATTTATCATGGATTTGGAGCAATTTGGTTGTAAAACTAGGGTTCTTCATCCAATTTGGGGATATTTCGTAATTAGTTCATATAAGCCATGGCTGGATCTAAAAGTATATTCTCTTGACTCAAGTACCCTCAGATTGAAGTTCTATTGCTTGATTACAAGTGGGTAAGTCGATTGAACTAGTTTAGGGATTCATGGTGTAATTTTGAATTCTTGTTGAAAATCTCATATGAACAAGTGATGGGTCCAATTTTAATTGTTGATTTATTGTTAGTCCTTGATGTTTACGTGAAATTGATGAGTTATTTGGGAAGTGAAGTTAAGCATGTTGAATTTTGAGTTGAATTATGAATTTTTGATAAAGGCATGCTTAAGGAAGTGAAGTGGTTGCTGAAATTGTTGATAGTTTTAGAGTTGAAGATGAAGTGAAATTGAAATAGTATGTGTATGATTCATTGTTGTTAAACTTGGGACGCATAGAGTTTGGAAGCATGCTTGTCTTGAATTGATTATACTTGTTAAACTTGAAGTCTTGAGTAGAGTTTCATGTATAATTGGTTTAGAACATGGTTTAGTTTGTTTTTCTTGTTTCCATTTGGTATTGAAGTATTGTTTTCTAGGAAAAGAGGAGACTGAGGCTCGATCAAAGAAAAGGCAAGATAGGCCATCTTGTGAGGATGAAGTTACTAAAAAGCTAAGGCTTAAGGAGAGGCTGCCTAAAGATTTTAAGATTCATATGGGAAATTAGGACGAGATAAAGGATCGTTGGGGCGAAATGTCTGATAAGATTGCTCGAACGAGGTACCAGGATGATGGGGCCATGATTACAATGCACATCCGAGATGACATTATGTGAATTTTTGATCAAGTAGGGATTCGTCACTTCATGGAGCTGAAGAAGCCGACGTACTTTCATGTGACTGCTGAGGTGTTATGCTCGATCACCATCAATAAAGGTTTGAGTTCTCTCCTTTATTAGTTCTAATTTCAGTTGGGAGGCGAGATGAGGACATGGTCAGCGGAGGATTTCAACGTGTTGTTTGAAACTCCAAGGGGGATATCCAGGAACGAGAATGGGTACTTCAAGGTGAATGATTTCTGAAGAGCAATTTCTGGAGAGGATATGGATTTCAAAACCAAAAATGCTCGCGCATCTCTGATTTGGAATCCTGTTCTTAGATATATGGATTGAGTCTTGGGCAACACACTGTTCACCCGTTCTGAAGGAAGTTGCGTGTTGAGAGGAGAGTTGTACGCTCTATGGTGTATGTTGAATGGTGTAAGGTTCAATGTGGGATCTTATCTGATTCAGCAACTTTACAGGTTCAGGAGCTCTACGTTTCAAAGAGTAAATATCGGTGGATTGCTTACTACTGTGGTTGAGTTGTACCACATGGACTTTACTAGCATTACCCTCATCCTTGAGGATCCAGATCTAGTCATTTGTGCGTGTGTAAAAGCTAGATTTGCTCATCATCACGATGGAGATTGGTTCTACACGAGGGGATCTAAGCTCTTTTCTTACATGTTCCCATTTGATGCGAGTGATCTGACTATGATCCGGAGTGAGGATAACAAGTTGATGAACATGTTGGTGCACGAGGCTATCTCAATCACATGCTTGAGGAAAGGTGATTGGAGGACTGTGGCTCAGATGTACGTTGCAGGGATGTACCAAGAGCTGTAGAGGATTATTGATGAAGGGCAGTTTCAGCCACAACCATAGCCACAGCAGCAACATGTAGTGGATCAGGTTTATCCTGAGATGGATATTCCGCAGCAGTACGAGATACCACCACGACCTATTCCAGTAGTGCCAAAGCAGTAGTATTGGGGAGGTCCTGATGAGTACTTAAGGGAGCAGTTCAAGTTGATGAACGAGCATTTGACCTATCTGAACAACAATCAGAAAAAGACGAACCGCCAGCTTAGTTTGCTTACCATGAGTTATGCATCACTTGATATGAGATACACTGCACTGCATACGATTCACGTGGAGATGAATAGGATATTGGGAAAAATGCAGGCTGATGAGCGTGAGCTAGATAGGAAGCTGAATAATCTCCATAGGGATTTTGATCATTGGCGCACAGAGATGAATGATGATGATGATGAGAATGATGCTCTGGAGGAGTAGGTTGCGCCAAGTTTTTTTCCCCTTTGTCTGCTTCATCTCATCCCCCTTCTCTTTTTCTCTTTACAGGATGGGTATTTGTGGTGTGTGTGGTATGTAGTATATTGTTATGTTTGTTTAAGATTTGAATTAAGGAGTGATACTTTATACTTGATGATGGATTGATTGTAGATACTTGATTTGGATTGTTATGATGGGTTCTTTGTTAAGTATGTTGCATTCGTAATTTGCATGTGTTAATTTTGTTGATGAGAAACATGTATAACTTTGTTAAATATGTGGAATTCATTATGAAATTGATCTTGATTATATGCTATGAGGAGTGCTTAGAAATCTATTACCTATATGAGAATTTGAGCCTTATGAAATTATGCTATGTGCATGATAGTTTATTCTTGTGAGAATCGTTCATATGACCGTATTCTAGAACTTGACTTGGAGTCATGTGTGAGGCTTATGATTGATTAGTTATTAGGACATAATCTTAGGCCGTTATTGTTTATTTGAGTCACTTAGCCAAATTTTACTTTCACATGTAATGAATAAACCATTGGAAGCCCTTTTGAGCCTTTACAAGCTTTTTCTTTGGCAAGCCTTGATTAAAAAGCCTTTATTTATCCTTTACTTGAGCATTGTGAATACCCTATTCAATAGTAGAGAGTTGAGGTGAATAAATGCTAGAATGTAAAGAATAAAGAAAGAAAATTTTAGGTTGAGTAGCATGAATTTGAAGAAAAGAAAGGAATAGTTAAATCTTGTTAGGGGTAGTGTCTGAAACCGGCACCCAAACTGCTTGGAAGGGTAGTGCCCAAAATTGGTACCCTTGTACTTTGAAAAAAGAAAGATGATGTTGATGCCAAGAAAAAGAAGGAAAAGTAATTCGCGGAGATCATGAGAATAAGGAGAGAAGAAGCTGTTTGAAGAAAAGCAAAATTCCATGGTAATTCTCTACTAGTGAATTAGTCACTTTATCTATATTTTCCTACCTTTACCAAAGAGCCAATATTGCAACCCAAAAGCAACTCCTTTGTGATCCTTGTAATGAAGTGATTATAAGTTGATTTTAGAGACCTTTGTCAAGCTTATGGTTACGCAGAAATATGAATCGAAGTGAGCGTATATACTAACCCATTAAAGAGTACATCTTTTACACTTGAGTACGAGAGTAAATACTTATCTTGTGCGCTAGATGAATTAGTACTCCGAATTGCATTATAATTGAGTGATGTTTTGCATGAATGAAATATTTGATGCGAATGATACTTGTTTTAAGTTGATAGAGTTGAATGTGTAGGTATAACTTGTATTTGACTAGATGGACTTGTAAAATTTCCACTTACTTCTATGTTTTGATTGTGTTGCCTCGGGATGAGCAACATGTTAGCTTTGGGGTTTGATGAGTGTGTAAATTTACTTGAGCCCTGATTCGTGTGATAATGATGTAAGATTTGATCTTAAGTCAAGATAAATCGAGTTATATTGTAGAAAGTCATGAATCATGGGCGTTTTAGTTCGTTTGAGTGGATTTTCATAGGAAAACGAGATAGAAGTGATGAAAACCTGAGAAAGGGTGTCGAAGACACCGGTTCGACCAAGCAAGGACGTGGTTCGACCAAGCAGAGAGTGGTTGGACCAGCATCCCTAGTCGAACCAGGTGAAGAGGAGCGTCAGGAGTATGGTTCGCCCACGACACTATGGTTCGGCCAAGCATAGTGGTCGAACCATGGTCGAACTAAAAGCATAAGTTTTTGCAGTTGCAGTTCGACCACAAAGCTTCCAGTTCGAGTTGCCATTATGGTTAAACCCTAGACCTGCCAGTAATTTACAGGTCGATTCGACCTGTGGTTCGACCAGTTATGATCGGTACGACCAAGGCCTTTGGTTGAACTAATGCGCTGGACACGTCCGAATTCATATTTTTACACCTTGAATGCATGTTTTCGCTCAAAAAGCCCATCCTAAGTGCAACCAAGTTTTGCATCTGATCACTCGTGAAAAAGCCCATAACATATACTAATGTGAGGGCACAAATAAATAAAAGGGAATAGCTTAGAACTAAATAGGAAAATAAGAAGTTCTTTGGCAATCACAGTGAACCTTGTGTTTCTGCCATTCCAATTTTTACTTAAGGCAGTACTCTATTGTCTTCTGAGAATAGATTTAATTAGTTTTATTCTTACTCATATGGCTTAATACAAATCATAGATATCCTTTATTTTCTTTTTTGCATGGTATTAGATAAGAGAGATTATTTAAAAGGCATGATAAAAACAAATTAAGATTAAGTATCTATTGAGAAACTCATGTTCCCTGTTGTGGATAGTTTATGACTATTTCTAACCAAGTTTGACAAAAATTATCGAATAATCCACCCGCTATAGCAGGTGGAAAGACAAAAAAGTTGAGTTTTATGAACTTAATTAATTGATTTCAAAATCGAGAAAACAAATGGACTAATTTAAAAATGGGTGTAAGTTAAGGGATAAATAATTTTATTTTTCCCAAAAATTAATATGTCAAATGAATATTTCAGAAGAAGACTGAATATTTTCCTTTACCATTATTTGAAATCAAGAAACTTCCTTAACATCCCAATTTATTTGATCTTCAAAAACCTTAATTTCAGGCACATTTTCAAACCAGTCGAATTATCCAAATAATCAGATTCTAAATTCTCAGTCCTTACGAAAACCTTAATTTCAGGCATTTGATCATCGTTTTCTCCATTTTTCTCAACATCAGCATTTACGATCGCATCCATCCTTTCCTGCGATGGTATCACTTTCCAAATCACAACCTTCCTCCATCCCCTAAAACTGAAATCCACAGCACAGATCGAATCTAGCTTGAACAACGAAAACATCAAAGTTTAGTTCATTAACTTGTGATTTATTTTTTATATGATTATGCATTTTTTATCCATATTCATGGTCGTTTTGTGCATCCTGAATTATTATATAGAGTCTGAATATATATCTTGGTTGTTGATTGAGTGTGTTCACCGTTGAACATGATTCCATGTTATGATTCTAAGTGAGTGGACTTCGAAGTTTCATTAGAACTATCATAAACAAAACTTATTAATTGAATTGAATTCTCATTGATAAGTAAGATAAAGAGGATAATTTCATAGTACTTATAAAGGGAGATCATATCGAGTTAGAGTACTAAGTACACAAGAAATAAATTATACTGATAGTCCTAGAAATGGGGTGAATTATATATCTTGCTCCAAGGTAATTCACACGTATTTCACGCTTATTTACATGTGTCTATAGAGTAGATTTGCATAGCATAGTGAAGCGCCCATATTCCACGAGGCAGTGACGGACAGTATACATGAAAGGGAGATTAATGAGTGAAACTAGATAATCCTAAGAGCTACCTATTTTCTCACTTGATCACTTTCGTTAATTTTCTACTGCTTGTCAATTTTACTTGCTATTTAATTATTTGTTTAGTAGTTAACTAATTATTCCACAAACTTTATTGCCAAGTCATAGTTTAAATTAATTTAGATAATGATTAAATTAATAATAATCCATTTTTTGGGTTCGATAATATAACTTGGTCGCTTACTTAGCTACAATTACATCATTCATGCTTGGGGATTAATTGTATGTAAAGAAAACACTCATCAGTCCTCAAAGAAGAAATTTAGATCTGCCATATCATCATTCATAACCAAAGTTTCCAATATTAATATAAAGATTATTAGGATAAATTTATAAATTAATTAAATATTTCAAAATTAATTATTTCTATAGTTATAAAAAAGTTTAATATTCTATAATGTAAAAATAATTTTCCCATTAAATAATAAGAGAAATCTACCAACTACAAAATGACATATCGTCAAAAAAGAAATCTAAACTTGCCACATCATTATAAAAAAGACATTCAAAAAGTATATTATTATTACATTAAAATAAGATTAAATAATTTTTTATGGAGTATTAATTAATAAATAAATAAATTTTAATTTTTTTATAATTATGAAATAATTTAACTTTTTTTAGATGTAAAAGATAATTTTTCCCTCAAATAATAAGACAGATATATTAATTAATGATTTTAACTAGATTAATTAATTTATAGATGAAATTAAAAAAAATCTTAAAATAATTTATTGTGCTCGGATTCCTAAATATAGGAAATTTTCTAGTCAAACTTTAATAAGTAAAAGTCAAGTTGTCATACTTTAAAAAATAATTCATAAAGAAAGAGTTTTTATAAACTACGTTCATTGTTATCATGTTTGTGTTTTCGATGAGGAATAACATGGGTATTAAAAAGAAAATAGAAAGAGAAAAATTCACATCGTGAAAGAATTCTTGACGTGCCACCTCATCATTCAAAACACTCTTATTATTATGTAAAAGTAAAATATTCTCTAGAGAGAAATCAACCAAACAATTATTTTAATTAATTAATTAACTTTTATTATAAAAGAATTCTTGATGTGTCACCTCATATTATTATTATCATTATTATTATTATTATTATTATTTTATATATTAAGATAAGATTAAGACAATCTTTAAATTAAGTAATTAATCATATTTAAAAATTTTATAATTATGGAAAACTAAAATATTCACTAAAAGTAAAAGATAATTTCTCTAAATAATAAGAGAAACCAATCAATCAATAATTTTAATTTGACTAATTTTTATTGATGCAATCAATAAAGAAATTTTAAAATAATATTTTTGTTCAGATTTCCTAAATTGAGATACCTTTACACTTCAAGTTGCCATACTTTAAAAAAAAATACATAAAGAATGAATTTTTATAGAGTACATTCATTGTTATCATGTTTTTATTTTCGATATGGGATGAGATGTATAATAACAAGAAAAAAAATCATAAAATGACACGTCACCATGGAAGAATTTTAGACATGTTACCTCATTAATAATAATAATAATAATAATAAAGTTTATAATAAATCTCTCAGTTAGTTAATTCTCCCTCCGTCCCATTAGATTTTTCACACTTTCTTCATTTGTTTGTTCTACAATAAATTTCATACGTCAAATAAGGAAACATCACTTTATCCAATAACCTTAAAAGTTACTCACTCTGTCTACCAGAAAGGTATACATTTTGTCATTTTGGACTCTGCACCAAAGATATATTTCCCTTTTTAGACACATGAGACCCACACAAATCACTAATACAATTAATAGATAAAATCCACACTACCCACTAATACTCTCGGGGTGCCCAGCGATGTAAATGTGTTTACATCAGTGATGTCCTAAGTGTGGTAACATAATATCTATTTTGTGCACTCCAATTTAATCATCAAGTATAAGGATGTCAATTGTAGCATCATGTACCCAAGTTAAATTATCGATTCCACTGAGACAGTTAATTATCTATGTATTCTAGATTACTATTTAACAAGAATTACATAACCAATTTCTAAGAGTTTTTAAATTAATTATCTAAATAAAAAATATTAAATAACTGAATTATTAAAAGCAATAAAAATAAACAAGTTTTAATCAAGAGATAAACAACTATTCTAAGGGATCAGATATAAACCAACTAATTTGGGTTTCTAGACTTCCAATTGTTCATTCATACAGCGTTAATGAAAATACACCACTTAATTCTGTTAACCACCCAGATATGACCCTATTTTAAGCTAACAGTATATTCTGATTTATTTCCTAAGGTGCATTAATATTACCAAGCCTTATTCCTAGATACTAATCAAAGCAAACAACAATACCTACGGATGGTAAGTTTGACTAACAAGACATTCTCTGGAATTACTACAAGGTTCTATTCACTTTCTACTTGAATGTCTAATTGCATTGTTGCACTAAACAATTCAAGTATATGATTTACCAGTTCATGGAATTAAAGTGTCTATAGCGAAAATACTTCAATCCCTAACAGATAGACAATACCAATCATGAATGCACACAAGCTTACATAATAAATCAAGCATTATAGCGGATGTCATAAAAATATTATGAAGACGTTACAAAGCAGTTAAGAAAGTGTGAATAAATTAAATAAATTCAGAATATCAATTGCATAAAATTTAAATTTTGGTCTAAGTTCCCAAATCAATTAAATCAAATCATCAAACCCTGAAACTTTATAAGAAATTAGCCCATGAGGTTACAAACAACACTCATGACTATGAAATTCATATAAAAAATAAATCAAGATAAAAGGAAGGAAAAGATGAGAAACACGAAACCTTAGCGTAAGGGTAAGCCCGTGTTCCTTCTCCGTCTCTCCGATCGTCCGATCTCCCTCAATTAACACTTGAAACCCCTTTGAAGATGGGTGGATGATAAAAATCAGATTTGAATTTGATGTGTGCGGAATTTTGGAGTGAAAGTGGCGATGGATGTGAGTGGGTTCTCCTCAATTGTGTGCTGATTCCCCCTTTTATGTCTTGAACTGTTGTAAGGCTTTTTTCACATTGATTCTAGTCCAAATCACGAACTGGATGATGTATATACAGTGCTGTATCGAACAGTCTACGATAGGGCCAAAAACCTGCCCGCTCGGCACCCAGCTCTACTCGAGCTAGGTCTTGATGCAGTAGAGCTGTAGCCGAACGACCTCCCGCCCACTTAGCACGTCATCTGGGACCCCTCTGTACCCAGCTCGGCTTGAGCTGCTAGCCGAGAGGTTCTTGAGCTGGCCCATTCCGACTCCGTCCCATCCTGCTCATGACTCTACTCTGCTTTCCCCTATTTTCTGCCATCAAAACTGATGAGCATTTTCTCAACACACAATATTAATCCCCAAGTGTGAATGATGCTATTGCAGCTTTGATAAGAAACCAAGTGATTATCGAACTCAAAGGACGTATTATTATTAATTTAATTATATTCTAACGTATTAAGACTATTATGGCAAAATAGTTGTGTGATTAAGTAACCAATAACTAAATAATTAAAAGGACAATTAAAGTAAATAAACAGTAGAGATTGAACGAAAGTGAATAAGTGAGAAGATAGGTAGTTCTTCGGGCCATCTAGTTTTACTTATTAATTTCTCTTCCATGTATCAATGTCCAACTCTGCCTTGTGGAATAAGGAAGCATCACTAAACCATGCAAATCTACTCTATAGACACAAATAAATAAGCATGTGACACGTGTGAATTTCCTTGGAGTAAGAGATATAACTCACCCCCCTTTCTAAGTACTATCAGTATCAATTATTTCCCGTGCACTAAGTATTCTAACCCGATATGATCTCCTTTTATAGGTACTATGAAGTTATTCTCTTTATCATACTTGTTGGATTGTATACTAAAAGTATAGCTTTAGTTTGAACAATGTTTTAACAATTTATTTAAAATGAGAATCAATGATCAATTGATTGCGTCTTATAATTTATTTATATGTTCGATGCAATAGCCCACTTACTTTATACTGTAGATAATATGTTGTGCTACAACACGTTGAAGATCATATTATCAGTTTTCTTATAAAGTATAAACAAATGCTCACAACCGAGATAGACAGGGACTCTCTATCGTGATGGTTGTAGTGTGATTCGGTATTACTTTGTCTTGACTATAGAATCACATAAGTGCACTTCGTGTGAATTGAGCAGGACTGCTTGAGATCGTTCGATTTATACTAACTATATAGGAGAACTTGATCTCTGTTATTATGGATGTTCATGCTCTTAATCCCTATACAATAACCTCGACACGTAAGGCAATATGTATTTCTTTGATTCATCAATGGGTGAGATTTACATGTAATTAAATCAATAAACTGGGTGAGCTGGGAAAGAGTGTTGACTCTATGGTGTGCTGTTGATTGTAGAAGGAAACCGTATCCGAAATAGGTTGATGATGTCCATTTGAGGAACTCATAAGGATTATCATGTAAACCCTGCAGGTGGATTTATTCCAGCATGATAATGAGGTTGAGTGGTACTATTTTCGGATGATATATTAATTAATGGAGTTGTCAGTAACTTAATTAATTAATGGGCATTATATTTCTTAAACATGAGGAGACTAACGGTCTCATAATAAGAAGGAGTCATAACGTAATTATGGGATTAGAACGATAGTGCAGTAATAATATTTTAGTGGTATATATTATTATTATTGGACTTAAGTATAAACTTTGGGCTAAGCTTGGATACTTAAGACCACTGGAGGCCCAACTCTAATTTCTCCTTCTGGTCCCTGTTGTAACCCATATATAAGTCATCTCAGCTGTCCGGAAACCCTAACTGAAAAGTAATTCATGCCTAACACTGTGAGGAGGGTGCGGGAACAATAGATTGAGAAGATCGTCGCCCACACAACTGTCACTACAACCACTATGCCAAAACTGTGGAACAACAATGTTGGAATAACAACGGAGATTTGAAAACCCGTTGTTATAAGGGCAAAATAAGGCATAAAGTGAACTACCATTGTTATTACTGAAAGAGTGCGCACATTAACGACAGTGAATCTCCGTTGTTTTTCCACAGTTTTGGCATAGTGAACATATGTGACATAACACTTTTAATTTATTTAACATAAATTCGTAACACTTTCTAAATTACTATATTACATAACCATTGTAACACTTTTTATATAAATAACATATATTAATAACACTTCTTTAATATGTAACACATCATAACATCATCTTAGTAACACTTTTAATTTATTTAACATAAATTCGTAACACTTTCTAAATTACTATATTACATAACCATTGTAACACTTTTTATATAAATAACATATATTAATAACACTTCTTTAATATGTAACACATTGATATAATACCTTTACATTAGTTACACTTCTTATGTAACACTTTTTTATAAGTAACATCGTTAGATAACACTTTTATATATGTAACATTTTTAAATAATATTTTTATATAAGAAAAATATTTATGTTAAACGTTATAGTTTTTAAATAATAATTATTAATTTTTTAAATGTGTGTTTCATGTCGCATGCATATATTATATTAATGTGATCTATTTTTTTATATTTCTTTCTACTTTATTTTATTTTGAAAGAATATTTTTTTAATATAATTTTTAAAATTTTGAAACTATTGTACATTATCACACTTAAAAATACTTGATAATTCCTTGTAATAATAAAAATGGATTTTTTTTAATTTTGTATTTTAAATATACAATCAAAACTATAAAATTATTATGATTACTAAGTCAACATATTTTAATAAAAAGTTATACCTCATTGATTGAAAATTGATTGCTTCACAAGTTAATTACTTAATGAACGATTTATAGTATTATTAAGGAATAATAATTAATTAAATAATATTAAAGGATCTCACCGTAACACGATCTAAGATCATTATTGCTAATAATAGATTTTGCAACACAAATTATAAAACCTCTTAGTTCGTCATTTTATATTATAGTACTAGGTAAAGGAATACGTTATCTTATGAGATGTTAGCCCGTGAATTTTGAATGAGTGAGGCTTGCGTGCGCCCGCTGTGCGCCTTTAGAATTTAGTATTATGGATAAGGGTACATTATTTTGTTCTAGAGAGTATACAATTTAATTAATAAGGGTACAACATTTTGTTTACAAAAGGGTATACACTTTTCATTATATTTTTTATTTTTCTTCAGAAAATAAATGGTACACATTTTTATACTAAAAGGTATACAATTTAACACAAAATTCTAAAGGCACACGGAGTATGCTTCCATGTGCACGGGCGTACACAAGTTTTTGCCTTGTAAAATAAAGGGTACACATCTTTATATTAAAGGGTATACAATTTAGCACAAAATTCTAAAGACACACGGAGTATGCTCCCATGTGCCCGGACACACACAAGCTTTTGCCATTTTCAATTCCTTTATGCATATGATAATCATTGTATTTTTAGTAAAAGATGGTAAACCTTGTTGCTTACCTTATGATGCCAATGGGTTTATAATTTTATTGTAAATTTTACATACATGTTGTTTTTTTTTAAAAAAAAATAAAAGGTGGGCAAATGGTAATTCTTCTGAATAGTAAAGATAAAACTAATTAGCAGTCATAGTAAACAAGCATTAATTATCACTTTACTCAAAGAAAATTTAAGAGACATGAATAAACTTTTAGTATGTGAATACAAAGATTTGAAACCTTTTATATGAGCACTCAATCAAAAGAAAGCTTATAAAAAGCCACAAGAGCACCACTCTTTCAGAAAAATGAAAAATAATTCAGTTAAATATATGGAAGAGAAAGAGAAAAAATATGCATTCGCTAATATTGGAGATTACATACAGATTTACCAATCAGATACATATAAGTTTAAGGCTTTGCTAGGAAAACAGGAACCCCATAATTGAAGAAAAAAACCAAGAACTCTCACTCAATACAAAACAAATTGAATAAGTTTTAAATGCCAGTCCAGGAAAGTATGAGAAATGCATAAACATATTAGAAGTCAAGCCTTCTCCAAATATGGGTATGCAATGCACAGTGTCCATTGAAACCCCTAGTGTTTTAGTAAAGTCATCAATGAATTCGAACTCAACATTAAGTCTGGGACCCACAAATTTGTCCCCTAGATTGCCCAAACCCGCAAAAAGCCATGGCTGTGAACTGGGAAATGCGGAGGAAATGCAAATTAGATAATCTACTTAGATTCATTCATCAATATTCTGAAACGATTTGCATGCTTATTTGCTTAACAGATGCGCACCCCCCACATAGCAACTCATGTGGAAGAACATTTGAGTCCTAACTGTGCAGGTAAGGAAGGAGGAGTGTCTTTATTTACCTCTTTAACATTCTTTTGAGGCTCCTGGAGGTTCTTTGTCACCAAATCATGAATAAAAGTTCCTATAAAGCTGCTTTTTCTCTCTAGATAATTAAAGATTTCCAATCTAAATGCCTTGCAGTGTTAATTTCAAAAATAATGCTGTGTCAGATAGAGATATTAGAACGAATTGTGATTCTACACAGATGATAGACAATCTCACAACCATCAAAGAAAAATATAATATTTTATTTACGAACTACCTTATCAGCAGCTTCTTCATTGCAAGTTGTTCCATTTATTTGACCAGAGAAAAAAAACTTCAAGCTTCAATTTTCTTTGTGATAAGGGACCTAAAACACTGATATGCTAGTAAGTAATTATACTCGACAGCATAAGCAGGCCTCAGCATTTGAACAATTGACAATTCAAGGTAAAGTTCTCAACAATGGCAGCTGTAGCCTCTAGGTAAACAGGTCGGGAATCCCTGAAAGATAAGTTACCATAATGGTTTTTTGAAATTGTAACCTTTTGGTTGTGTATCAAAGATAACAAGAACTCACCAAAAATCTATTTTTATTTTATAATTATAAGTTCAAAGCAAATAATGTGATCGGACTCATGAAATTCTGTACATGCAATTTATTCCAGGAAATTTGGAAGGCACATTACTACTATGCAGAAAAAACTCCTATGAACAATTTTACTTGGCCAAAGCAAAAAAAGACAATGGCTTGACCCTCTGGAAGCATTACCTTAACTGATGTCCAATTACTGTAAATATAAGCCTCCGGAAGCCTCGCGTGCCAAGAGCTTACAATAGGTAGTGGATGACCATCAGTCATAAATATGTAGTTTCGATTGACAAAGACGAATCGTCAAAGAGAAGGTACAAATATTTGCATCTATAGATTGATAACATCATTGCCAACAAGTTATAAATCAGCATTTTACGACCTCATGGAACATTGAACAAGGGCAAAACATTAAACTCACGTCTCAGCAAGGAAGAAACTATGGTGATGATCTTCCAACTCCATAGTGGTCAAATCTCTTATGCTGGCACAGCCACCTTCAACTGAGTGTGGATATTGAGCGAATACACAATAGTCTCCCCAACTTGGAGGTACCATGGATGGGACAAAAATGGTGCCACTGAACTTAGTCGGAAACTGAAAATGAATAGAATAGTCGAAAACAGGATTCTGAGTTTTTAGTGGAGTGTAAATCCATGATAGTGGAAACTAAACTAAAAGGGAGGAACTCAAGAAAATAAGCAAATTTTCAAGAAAGAAAGACAATTTTTTGATGGAATACTAAAAGTTCAACAAATCAACAGAAGCTAGGGCTTAACTTAGTCTGAACTACTAAGACATCTCTATTGAGAATGTACATATACTATTAATGAAAAATGGTAAACTAACATGAATCATAAACGTAACAATGTTGACAATAAATCACCACACATTAACAGATATATAACATCTGCTGTTAATCACCTTGAACGTACATCAGTTAAACAATAAAGTAATAAACAGCAGCATACCTTTGGTTGCTTGATATAGGTAAAATGTTGACTCCGCCAACTCGGGGTGTAAAAGATTGTATTTCTCAGTAGGATGCAGCATTTGTTGATCCAGTAGATAACTAAATCATAGATAAAAAATTAACAAAAGATTTGAATTCACCCCACGTATTTGTAAGTATTTTCAACAGATGAAAAACCCATTCACATATCAAAAAGAAGAAAAGGAACGAGAGAGATACATGAATTGAATGAAATATGATACCTCTTTGGTAGCACTCCGTATTTCGGTTACACATAGACAAGTTCATGATTTGATGAATTAGCAGCCCCAACAAGAACCTGACTACAATAACCATAGTAAATAATACTTTCACGTTCAGATTAGAATAAGTAAACTAAGATATAGGAAGTTTACCTAAAGACCATGCCGAAATGTTTGAAGGCTTGTAAGTTGCAATTATGTTGGTTTTCCTGTTTTCATGTCAGCTTCATGGTATCTAAAAACAATTAATTTATAATTTGAAATCTCTCCAATTTATAAATTTTTAATCAAACATATTTACCCAACTAAAAGTCATGAAACAGAAATCCAAATAAATGAAAAAAATCTATGAAACAAAACAAAATTTTAAATAACCAAAAACTAAATAGATATTGATTAGAGTCCACAACAAACTGAACAATTAAGAGCAGATAAATAAGCACAAAAGAGTAAATTGAAAGACCAAACTCACATAAGCATAATCTGGGTGCTTCGTCAACAAGGCAGCAGACGTCTCTGCCACCAACTCATCAAGCATACTGGTGGTGACGCCTTTAAGACCCTCCAAAGACTTTCTAGAATATTAAAACAGGGTTACAATTTTCACTGCTCAACCAATGACAGTTGTTGCATCTTAAGTTCAAAGTGAGCAAAATATTTCAAATTTCCTATCACCCAAATAAGAGAATCCAAGGTGGAATAGAATAGAAATATGAATCCAAAATGATATAGACACTTGGTGTTAACATAAGCAGTATACTAGATTAAGCAATCTACTTAGCCTTAATTTAACAAACAAAACATAATACGATCACTCTAAATACAGATTATTATAAAAATAAACAAGAAGCGGGATAATCGATGAAAATAAATCTGAGTGTTCAATGCATACAATCACTTTAAATTACCCAATTATTCAATTCAATTCAATTCAAAGTTCCCACCAACACCAATACTGATCTATGGTAATTTAATTCAAAACAAGAGAGTGAGTTGTTCCCTTCCAACCAAATCAAGAACATCAGAAAAAGAATCAAGTTTGATCAAGAGTCCAAACATAAAAAATCATTTGAATTAAATTCATATAATCTATGAATGGAGAAATGAGATTCATGACTTATTAATTGAAAAAATTGGCTGCAGACAATGGAAATCGGAAACAATAACTCCAACTATATGACATATACAAGAAGCCCAACTATTATGGCCTTTGGTTTTTGCTTATCATATGCAGATTAAGGATTGTTTCATTTTCCACTGTAGTCCTTTTTTTATCATAAAAGAGCTATTGCCACTAGTAGTACTAATATAACATCAAAGAAATTCAACTTAATGTAATACTCGTATAATCGCCAAAGTAAATGTCTCACTCTCCGCATGTAACTGACATACATGCTTTATTACTTAATAAGATATACACAAAAGGCACTGCATCAAACTTCACACCATAATACTATTATTTAATATATTTTGAATTCTTACTCACTTTAAAATATCTATCACTTAATACATATTAATAATATGACTGGTAACTAAGTAATAAACTTTAATAAGAAAAACAGATTGAAAGTAGGCATGACTCACAAAATGATGTTTAATATCTTTTTCTGTGTTTTGCATTCCAGGTCACATAAATGTTGAATGTAGTTCCAGCTTCGTCATATGGAGAGACCTACCAGATAAGACATTGGAGGATGAATCTCCGTCACCGGCCGCTCCTGAGGTGGAAAAGTGTTTTATATGATACTGGATTTGGAATGGTATTTGTAAGCATTTTCTTTTATCCATTAGCTTTCGCAGGCGATGCAAGGTTGAAGTGTGGGCACACTATTTCTTCATTCAATGATGATATTCCCTTCCATAGCTGTTGGATAATCAAGTTTGTTCAATAATAGATATTACAGTAAAAATTATGATCCAATCATTAAAATATGATATTGCTCAATATACTCATCTTTTTTGCTTTCTATCTTCAATCAAACTATAATCACCCTATGACCAATAATCGTTACAAAATTCATACAAATGAATCACAAATCCAACCTGAATCTGAACCTAAATCTTACATGCATACAAGTGAACAAAAGAATTGTATTTTCAATGTATTTCATTATCCTCCACGAACCCATCTTGAATATATAACATTAGAATAGAAGAACACTTAAATGTTTCCAAGGAGCATACCTAACTATGTAACTTCGGAAAAGAGAGATGATTGCTCGGCCACAATACGTTCCCACCGATGTAATGCTCGATAATTTAACCTCTTCATCAGTCGTGCAAGGTCACATTTGCTTCGGCTGGGCTGCAAATTTTTCCCCTCTTCTTGGAATTGCGTTCGCCGTTGGATTTTGGAGGGATAAAAATTGCATTCTCCTTTGGATTTGGGAGAGATTGGTAAGTCCCAAAAATTTGAGAAAGGTTAAAAGCAGGGGTGTATGATTGGCAGGGATAAGTTTGTTCAATTTTTCACTTATCATTTCATCTTTCGCGGCCCATTTTTAATACTTCCCGCGGCGGTCTATTTTTTAAATATTTTTCCGCGAGTGTTCTAAGCAAAAAAGAGAAAAATAATTGTAAATTTCCATTAAAACCTGCGTTTTACTCAATATGATACAAATTACTCCATATATTTTAGGGACAAAAGGTTTTTTTTACAATTTTTTTTTGACCTCTTTGTTTATTCTCCACCTCAACTTTTTAGTAGTTTTTTAGCCAGAAACATGAATTTGGGTACCCCACCGCCAGATAAAATTACTTGAATGCCCCTTAGTGGTTAGAAAACTTAATGTGTAAGGAATCGGGTCGAAGATGTTCAGCCAGCATGCAAACCCAGACCATCAACCGGGTCCCCTCCAAACCAGAATTTTGGAATCCTCAACCTGTATAATCGAACCAACACTCTAAACAGTTCAAATAATTTTGAAAATTTTCCCAATTTCCCCTCCCCCCTCGAAATTCACCCCGAATTCCCAATTTCATTTGAAATTGCCATTATTAACAGAGAGCAACAAAGACCTGATTTTCGGTGGAGCTGAAGTTAGTCGCTTATGATACTGATATGTGGTGGTGCATAGCTGCATTTTCGAGGTATTGTAATTTATTTCCTTGTATGGACTCGCATATTCTGCGATGTCCGGTTTATTGTGGATTTCATTCGAGGTTGCTAACCAGTTTATGTGGAGATTGATTAATGAATATGGTTAAGTAACATGTGTCTGATTAAAGGGTTGCATTTTATAATTGTTTGGTTGAGCTATTAAATGGATGGCTTCCTGATAGATTACAATATACATGAATTCAAAGATATCCCTGTATGTAGGAACTGTTAATCAATGAATTGCAGTGGGTACTGTGAATAGTGTGAAGTAGATGATTTTAACATCGATTGTTACTGGTTTAGAAAAATATTCAATGAAAACCATAGACGATAATGCCCCTTAAGTGATGAAAAACAGTTATTTCATGATTTGTATCCATGTGAATTCAGAATGAAAAGTTTAAAGTGAAGTATTAGCGTGGGTTCGGGGACGTATGTCCACTATTGGTACATTATCGGTTATTGGTTATGCTTGAGTAATGTGGATACTATTTGATACGACGCTATTAAACACGAATATATCCATATTGGATTATTAGATTCTGGTGGCAGAACTAACCTCACGCAGGTTGTACATGAGGATTGTTTAAACAACTCAATAAATGAATCTAATTGATCCCTATAGGTCATGAATAGTGTCAGTCAAATTGTATGTTCAGACATAGTACTTAATTTCTAGTTGAAATAACATGCTTCAAGGTATTTTGCTTCTACGTGGTTCCATCAATGCACTCTTACACCAAGGTTTAGTTAGCTGAGTTGAATGTGTAAAATGACTTTATCTGCAACCCATTCCTCTTGTATGACCAATGTTAACATACATAGATTGCTATTTTTCTATTTTGTTATGTTGTAGTGTTTAAAGTTTAAAAAGTTGTATACAATGTAGTATGTATTTATATACACTTGGACTGTGTAAAAATGTTTAGGTGTCTATTGTAATTGATAATGCAAGTGTGGATTAAATTGCTAGTCTTATTTGGGAAAATAAATGCAAATTAATTGGTATTCATTGTAATATATCTTGGCAGATCATGGAGAAGTATTTATTTGTTCACTTTGATGATTCCGGACCTGGCAGTTCGAAAGTTGGTGCAGAACCTTGAGCACTCAATGTACGGAAGATAGGATTCCCCAACCTGACAAATCTGAAAAGATCCATTTCAAAAGTACTTCCAGATGAGTGCATCGGTTGCGATTATGATATAATTCGGTGCATGAATATCAATAATGTACGGGTCCCAAGATAATTGATGACAGCGATGTTCGCAATTTGATTCGTGATCGTCAATCCAAGATAGTATTGAATTTTAAAGTGAAATTTGTGGACCCTGTTTCCAACAATGCAGATGCATATGTTGCGAGTTGTTCATCACTCCAACCGAACCTCCAAAAGTAATATACGAAGTCGATTATGGAGGATTTCCCAGTAACAAAAGACGCTGATATAAGCCCTGTTAAGAATGTTAAAAGTATTAGTGTTAGAGGTGATGGAAAAAACACGGATGATGATGTTCGAACATGATATGATGATGAAGCTGACTCATTTGAGGAGGATGCAGATGAGGCATCTACTGAATTTAGCTCCTCTTAGTTTGAAGGTGATGACACAAATACCTCTAATGTCCTGCCACACACAAATAAAATCGAGAAAGAATGGAGAACCCCATGCATGCCTACCTATTTCGGTTCTGATAATGAACGGCTGAGTGTGATAGACAAAAACAGTAATAGACTAAGAAAAGGTGCGACATTTGGAAGCAAAAAGGAACTGAAGTTGGAAGTAGCAAAATATAATTTGAAGTGCAAAGCCGATATTAGAGTCGCTCGGTTCGACTCTTGTAGGTGATTTGTGAAATACATGAGCCATAAGCCTTGCGATTTTGTGGTGCATGCGGTTGGATGGGATGATCTGTGGAGGAGCACTTGTTTTCCTGCTCACACTTGCATTAAGGATTTGAATAATTTAGGCAAAGAAACCATCTCTTCCAAGCTACTTGGTACGTTGTATGCTGAAAGACAAACGAAAAAATATACTTCGATGTCTGCAAGTTCTATAATTCAAGATGTGAAGGCTAGATTTGGTGTTCAAATTGATTATAGCCACGCCATTTCTGCTAAGAGAAGGGCGACGAATGCATCGTATGGTGATTCGGAGGAATCCTTTATGATGTTGCCAGAATACATTAGAGTATTGAGAAGGGAAAACCATGGGAGTCATGTTGCTCTATGCGTCACATCTGAATCTAATGTATTTGAAAATGTCTTTGTTGCACTGCCAGCATCCATAAATGGGTTTAGGAGATATGGAAGACCCGTAATTGTTGTAGATGGTGCCCATCTGAAGGGTAGTTACAAGGGGTTGCGTTTGTTGCGGTGACGCAAGATGCTAATCAACAAATATTCCCTCTAGCTATTGGTGTTGGTGCCTTGGAGAACAATGATAGCTGGGCATGGTTTATGATGCATCTGCATGAGGTATTTGGATGCCCTGAGGATTTGTTGATTGTGTCTGATCAACACCGAAGCATAAACCATGCAGTCAGGCATGCTTACCAAAGTGTTGCACATGCCTATTGTTATTAACATTTGAGGAAGCAGTTCATGACGTATGGCAAAGGCGCCTTGCGTTTATTCAAGAACGCTGCTAGGACATTCAATAGATCAGAATTCGACAGGCGAGTGCTTACATCTACTCTGTTTTGCAGATAGAATTACAGAATTGATATGATTATTTTTTCGGCGCCTATGTGTGGCATATGAATGTAGTTGTTTACATGTTATGTTGTAATTTGTTATTGAGTTGTTAGAATATGTGATGTGAAGTCATTGTTAAAATTCGTTCATTGGATGTTATAAATTTGTGTCATCACTTATACTTCAACACATGAGCAGAGTTATGAAGATTATTGGTAGTCGTGTTGTATATAAAAGATTATATAGGAAGTTGAATGAGATAGGAGCAGAGAAATGGTCCCATGTGCATTGCCCTATTCAGAAATATAAATTCGTCATGAGTAATGCGGCGGAGAGTTGGAACAAGGTTATTGCATGGCCTCGGACATTAGTAGTGGTATTTTTCTTGGAAGCTGTTACGCAAATTATTGGAGGGTGGTTCATCTCTCGTAGATCAGAAGCAAAGTCATTTGAGGGACCCTTATGCCGCAGTGTTGCTGCTAAACTTGAGCGGGTAGTGGAAGACAATGTTGAATGTGCAGTTGAGTTGACTGGACCCAAAACATACTCGGTTAAGAGCTGCAGAGGTAGCGTCATCGTAGATCTACAGAATGGGCTATGAGATTGTGGTGCATTTCAATAAGAGCTTATCCATTGTGTCCATGCCGTGGCAGCTATAAGGTCCGAGTTTAGATTTTGAGTAAAGTCGTTGGTATTAAAATAATAAACTATAATGATGGTATGCGAAATTTATTTACTGTACCTAAGAATGTAGGTTGTTTACATTATGTATAGGTTTGCAAAGTATGATGTGAATTCGTTTGTTTGGGATTGTCACCTGAACCAAAAAGTAAAGGGAATGTGAGGTGGGATGGTGCTGTCTGTCCCTGATCCATCTGAGTGGCATAGTGTGGGAGAGAGTGATGATGTCATCTGTAACCCACCCGCTTGTCCCAAGCAACTGGGGAGGCTAAAAAGGTCCAGGATCAAGTCAGCCCCCGAGAAGATTTCAAAGAAGAAGAGGGGTGCAGCCGGTGCAAGGGCAACGATCACAACAAGAGCACGTGTGAGTCACATCGGATAATCGACAACATTCCTACCACTTGAGTTGTGGGTAGAATAGACCCCGAGTAGCGAGGTATAATTGCGTCTGAGTTTGTTGTACCAATGAAGAGGATGGACATTGAGGATTGTGAACAATAATGAACCTTGTTTTATTGTGTTGACTTGATGTGGCGTTTTACATTGCATAGTTCTGTAATTTAATTTTTTAATGTGTTATATATTGGGGAATGAATTTGGCTAGGTTTATATTGTTGTAATATGCATGGTTAAGTAATTTCACTGTGTCGTTTTTTGGGTGTAGGGTAATTCCTATGTTCATGGATATGTGTTTCTTATATGGATAACGATAGGACAATAATAAAGACAACTGCATTGGCGTAATATGTCCCCAGGAACATTTTATATAGTTTAACAGAAAGCATAACTGGTAACATCACTTAAGTAATTTCCAGAATCTTTTTTTTAAGGTTATAATACTTTCTATCTTCATGATGTGGAGTATTGGATCTTAAAAACAGAGGGGCAACACAATTGGCATCATAGGGGAATACACTCTTGTCATATTTTCAGTAGTTGAGAATATAGCACAATATGAAAGAATCACCCAAGTCATTCCCAGAGTATTTTATGGTGTTTAAATAAGTAATACGTTAAAGATATTGTGTTTTAGACCTGCAAAATAGATGGACAACAATAGAGGCAATAATATTGGCATCATATATCTCCTGGAGTTTTTTTAATAGTGTAGAAGGGCGTATCATAAGTAAAATAGCTCAAGTAATTTCCACTGAGTATTTTTTTAGGGTTAAGGTAATTCCTATGTACATGGATTTGTGTTTCTTATATGGATAACGATAGGACAACAATAAAGGCAACTACATTGGCGTAATATGTTCCCAGGAATATTTTCTACAGTTTAGAAAGAAGTAAAACTGGTAACATCACTTAAGTAATCTCCAGAGTCTTTTTTTAGGGTTATCATACTTTCTATCTTCATGATGTGGGGTCTTGGATCTTAAAAACAGAGGGGCAACAAATATGGCAACACAAAATATGGGATTATTTCGTTGAAAAATATACTTTATTTATATCGTCACCTGTAATGCACATTCCCAAGTCTCCTCTGATGCTCAAAGCTTGTTAGCCACTCGGTCCCAATACATATCACTCGTCATGTCTAGAAGTCGTTTGAAAGTCCAATATCAAATTTTGTAGAAGAAAAGTCTATCCAAACACTCCATCCAAGTTTTATCGGTGTCGAAAGTTTAATTCAAAACTTGAGCTGTTATTTCACAAGCTTTGATGTTCGAGACTTTGGGATCGAATTTGCCTCTGTTCTTGCAGTGGATAAGGGCGTTGATGAAACATGTGTCGATCTCGGCCGTCTAGTTGGTGTTTTTTATACATCCATGAAAATTGGCTTGGGAATTGTTTCATCGGGCGAGAATTGAACATTTTGGATGACTGTGGTTTTCTTTACACTGAGTTCGAATTTAGGGATGATCTTAGAAGAGTAAATCTCAACGATTGATGTTCAAGCAATGAGATGCAGTGTGGTTATATAAAAAAATATACCAGTTAATTGTGAAGGATTTGGGTCGGTTTCTTTCACTTATTAGTAACCGTTCATCTTTTTGATATCATATTAATGCGTTAATATTTCATTAATTGAATATAATTAGAATGTAGTTGAGCGCTAGGAGATGTCATTAATAATCAGACCCATTCACTTATACCTAATTAAAATAAAATCACTGATGTGTGTGTAATAATTGTGGGGTATTATGAGTATTTTGATGTGTAGTCATTTTTTAATAATTTCATATCCATCCTTCTTTGGCAATAGGGTGTTAATGGTTCATCAATAGTTGATGTTGTGATCTGACCTTATGTCACATATTGTCATGTATAACTTAGGGTGTGAACTTAGACTCAATTTGGTTAAAACTGATTAATGTAAGCGAACCTTATCGTGTAGTGATTTGACCCAAGTTTAAATTTTGATTTTAGAGAGAGTTAAACCAAGAGCATATCCGTGTTTGTTTTCAACCATGCTTTAAAGGAGTGATCGGATTTTGAGTTGTGAAAATAAAAAAGAGCAATTAAACTACCAATTATCTAAGCAAGAACCAAATAAAAGCAATTAACAATTAAGATGATCAACTAAGTATCAAATAACCAAATTAAATGAGATGGATGAGAAACAATCTAAAGAAGAGTAATGCCAACCACATTCAAGATCAAGGATACAACATGGTTTGTTAAACTCAAATGGCTAATATCAATGATCATAGGAATATAAGCAATCACAAATAATCCCCTAATACCTAGGCCAAGGAAATTAGGTTCTAAACTCAATACAAGTTTTAAGCACATAAGATTGAATTCTACTTCCAATTCCCTTAAGGTACTATGATAGCAAAATTAGTCTTCTCACTCAATTAATAGATCAAATATGATAAACCAATTAAGTGTTCTCACATGAATGTTCTAAGCATATAAAGATGCAACCACATACTTCATACACTAACACACAAAATCCATATTATAACATGATTCAATCAAACCCCTAATCATAATATTGGATTGGCCCTCCTAATACAATAAATACAGAATTCAACCACACAAATTATAATACAAATTAAGCAAATCAAAAATCATGTAAGAAATTCCAAAATCACATCAATTAAACCATTAAACATTCAACAAATCCATAGATCCTTAATCCATCATGTGGCTAGCCTCACAAACTAACATCATCAAATCATCAAAACAGTGTTTAACAACATCCATTGTAGCTAAATAAACAAAGAAAATGCAAATCAAAGTTGATTTCTCCCCTATTTTGAGTATGGCATGAAATTCTCCTTCAACATGCAATCATTCTTACAAATGCCTCTTTCTCCTCTAGAAGTGTGATGGGTGAATGAAAGAGATGAAATTTGATGGTTGGAAGTGTGAAAATGGTGGAAAAATGATGGAAAAATAAAGTGAAAATGGATGGAGATGGTAGTGTGTATAGATGATGGTGTAGAGTAGGTGGGTTTCACGGAAATGGAGGCTAGGGTTGATTGTCCAATCAAACTTGGGGAAAAAGCAGCTAAAATGGGAATAAAAACTGATTCTCTGGATAGGTGGCCATTTTCATAAAAATTCGACCGAATTTTTGTGAGGGACGTCGAATTTTTCTGCTATTCAGCAGAAACATTTGACCGAATTTTCATGCATGGGTCAAATTTTTCTGTCAGTGTGCTCAGCTTCCGTTGCCCTGTTTTTCCCTTCATTGTGCACAAAATTTCAACCGAATTTGTGTGATTCTGGTCGAATTTTTGTGTCAGTTTGCTATTCTTCACTCTTCTTGCACCATTTTCTCCATTTTTGCTTGTTTTCTCCTCCGTTACACCTGTACGTGCATATTTTAACATTAAACTCATATTTTCCACCTTCTCAATCATATAAAAAGCGAAAAAAAACACGAAAACACACAAAACAAATACAAAAACATCCTAAAAACTAGGTGAATTCAACGATGATCAAACCCCCAAACTTAGAGAGTTGTTCATCCCCGAACAACAAAACGAAAGAAAAGAACTAGGAGGCGAATTCACCTAGGAAAAGGAATCATGAAAATACAAGTAACAATATACTACAATCAATCCACTTTAACTAGCTTAATCAAATTGCATCAACATGAACAATGTTAATCACATACAAAGTTCACAAGTTCAAAAGTCAAAGGAAGCAAAGTAATGTTACCCTTCGATCTCAAACCTTACGGGAGTATGAAGAAAACTCAACACTATTTGAAGTATGTAGGGATAATGCACTCATCGACCAACCATACTCGAATCACCATAAGCTTGCAAACGGACTACCCTTCTCAAGCCACCAAAACTAAACACAAAGATCAAAAAGGTCTTTCATTTGGATGTAAGGTACGGCTCTTTGGTAGGGTATGATAAATTTGGATAAAAGTGACTCATTTTTGTGAGGGTGATCAAAGAGTTGATCCTTGATCGTTCTTAACATCATTCTCACTTTATTTCCAACTTCCTTTCCCTTTCTTTTCACTTCAAAACTTGAGTGATCAAATTAGCTCCTCAATTTCATTTTTCTTTCTAATAACTAAGAGCTTTTTGATTGTTTTGGTAGATCCACTCGTTTCTTATTGCCTTGGAAATGACTCTTTAACTATTGTAGAATATTAGCATGTATTAGCATCATTTCCTTCCATCCTCTATCAACTCACTAACTTTGTTCTTGTTCTCTTTTCCTCTTTACCCCTTTTCTTATGATTTTCTTCACATCTTTCCACTAAAAACAAAATCTTTAATCATCCACACGAAAGGTTTTTATAAGACCAAAAGTGGGATTCATTAGGCTTGTAATGAGCTTTTTAATCAAAGAAGAGGTTTAAGGCTCAAAGTGATTTTCAATGGGTCTTGTAGGGTAGGATATGATTTGGCTAGTAGCTTGATCAAAAATGGCCTAAGATCATTTCTAAATATTTACGTTCATTGGGCTCGTTCCGGAATTCCGCAAGCAAATTCTAGTTTGTCTAAAGCATGATTGACCCACTCCAAATGAAATTGCATACCATATATGTGTACACGGTTGAGGCTCAAACCTTGCTTGCTTTTGCTCAAGATCTAAGGGCACATTACCCTTTTTCCGTTTTCCTTTTGAACGAGTTACTCCTTGCATGTTTCAACATCATAGAGTTCAACCATTTAATCAAATCAGTTATCAAGCATTTAAAGGCATTATATCATCACCCATATTTCCAATCCAAAGAAGAAGAAAAATAAGAAAGAAAATCTACCCCACAACACAAAGACAAACAAAACAACCAAGCAACACACAAATCAAGAAATAAATAAAGAAAAGAAAAGAACAACACAAAGAATGAATAAAAACCTCCATACATCCTAAGATCTAGAAATCCTATTACCATCCTCAAATGAATCCAAAATCTACCACAAGCCCAAAAACCAAAATAAACACAAAATATCCACAGCTTTAAAAATACAATCCAAACATAGTCAAATCAAATCAAATCACAGTTTAAGAACAGACAAAGAGATAGAGAGATAGAGAGAGAAAGGGATGGAGAGTAGAAAAATCCAGAATGCTACGTCTGTGGCTCCTAGGACTCCTCGGTATCATAACCATCTCCCTCCTCACCAATCTCCTCGGCGTCCTCATTCTCATCAACCACCTCGGTGTCCTCATTCTCATCAACCACATGGAGGAAGGCACTAGAGTTTAAACGATCTCAAGTTTATCGTGATTTTATAAGGACGACGGAATAAGAGGATAGATGCAAATGAATGCAATTAAACTAATGCAAGAAATAAAGATAAAATAAATGCAAAGATAAATGGGTTCCAAGTGATGTAAGGATGAGATTAGCAACAATCATGGCATAGATAACAAAGTAATCATGCAATTAATTATATTCTATCATGGACAAGGTATAGGAGCGATCACTAATTTCACCTAAACTCTCTACCAAGATGTATAGGATGTTGGCCCTCAATAAGGCTCCCAAACGCACATAGGATCAAGACCAAAGTGAACACCTTCCACTAGGTACTAATTACTCTACGAGTTCCCTAACGAGATACTAAATCATAGGCAATATTCCCTTTTAAGGTACTATGAATTCTCTAATGGCTTGGGTCTCCTTATCTAATCAACTAATCTCACGATTAAGCTAATCAAATTTTCTATCAAAGAGTTCTAAATGCAACCAATTTCTCCTTAAAGCTCAAAGACAACTCATCAACATCATGCATTCGGTTCAACTTCAACACACAAATTACAAATTGAACAAAACCAATATGCAGTTCACATAGTTTCTCTAATTCCACACAATGCTATCACATATTCTTCAAAATTCAACACCAAGATGCTCACAATTCCCCAATTTCTTATCACTTCAATATTTAAACAATTCAATTCTCATATCTCAACAAAATAATGATCAACCCATCCCTTTTTTAACATGCTTCTTCAAAAATCAACATAAAATTCCCAAATTGCAAGAGATGAGTTGTAAACTTACCATTTTTCTTCAACACGGTGTGGAATTCGATGGGAATAGAGAGCAAATCGAGCCCCAACTTTGAATTCTAGTGGTATGAGGGATGTCGACTGTGTGTGCAGTGTGGAAGAGAGGAGAAAACCGAATTTTCATGTAGGGGTCGAATTTTTATGTCAGTCCCGACTTCATACTTACCTGGCCATCCCTCACAAATATTCAACTGAATTTTCATGCTGGGGGTCGAATTTTTGTGAGTTTTTGACTTTTTCCACGGCTGGTCAACCTGCATAAAAATTCGAGCACCCTCACAAAAATTCGTCTAAAATTTTTTGAATTTATGCCCAAATTTGCAAAATCCACTGTATTAAAAATTCGACCCAATGATGTCGAATTTTCCTGCCAGAATCACCAAAAAAATTTTTACACCTGTTTTCTCAATATTTATCCAACATATCATCATATATGATCAAATGTACTCAAAAACTCAAGCTATAGATCAAAACATACACAAAAAACACTCCAAAAATATAATCATGCTTGTCAAGAAATATTTAAAAATTTACCACAAATCACAAAAAGCTATCAAATTCACAATAAACACCCACAAACTACTAAATGCACACAAGTGGTGAGTCACACCACACACTCTCCCCCCAAACTTAAATCAAACACAAGTGAAGACTTTAAGTTTGCAAAAAGTGGTGGGACTTACCCTCGAAGCATCCAACGTAGCGCTTCTCGTAATCCAATTCTTTAATCTCCCTCAACAAGCATGATCAACCTACACCACCAAAAATACAAACAACACATGAAAAATAAAAGATAAACCTACTCTACTAGATATCATGATGAGTTTTAAGAAGAAAGGGTGTCCACATACACTATCTCTTTTTGAGAAGGAGATAGGTAATGCTTAACCCAATGACCATTAACAACGAACTCATCACTTGGCCCTTTGAGTTTCAACGTATGTCCTCCAATGACCTCCAATACTTCAAAGGGACCCATCCACTTAGACTTGAGCTTTCCTGGAAACAACTTCAATCTTGAATTGAACACTAGCACTTTATCTCCGGGAGCAAATGTCTTCTCTCTTACTTTGGCATCATGCCACTTCTTGACTTTCTCTTTATAGATGGTGGAATTTTCGTATGCCTTCTAACGAAATTCTTCTAACTCCACCATTTTGAGCAACCTTTCTTTTTCGGCCTCCCTCTCATCCATGTTGAGCTTCTTGATTGCCCATAAAGCTCTATGTTCCAACTCAACGAGGTGGTGACAAGCCTTTCCATAAACTAATTGGTATGGAAAAACACCAAGGATAGTTTTGAAGGCCGTCCTATATGCCCATAAGGCATCATTGAGCTTCTCCGCCCAATCCTTTCGTCCCCCATTGATTGTCTTCTCCAACACTAACTTGATTTGGCGATTCGAGACCTCCGCCAAACCATTTACTTGGGGATGATAAGTAGTGGCTATCCGGTGTTTTACTCCGTATTTCTTCAAGAGTCCCTCCATCAATTTGTTCACGAAGTGTGAACCTCCATCGCTAACCAAGGCCCGTGGGACTCCAAATCGACTAAAGATATTCCTCTTCAAGAATTTTTGCACCACAAATGCATCATTAGTCTTGGTGGGGATTGCCTCCACCCACTTGGACACGCAGTCCACCGCCAACAAGATATATATGCACCCTTGAGAAGATGGAAACGGTCCCATAAAGTCAATGCCCCAAACATCAAAGATTTCTACTTCAATATTCAAGGTCATAGGCATTTCATCCCTCTTTCTAATTCCCCCCACTCGTTGGCATCTATCACAACTATTCACAAACTTCTTGACATCTCCAAATAAGGTAGGCCACACGAATCCCGACTGAAGAACTTTGGCTCCGGTCTAGGGGTGGCCAAAATGCCCACCATAAAGAAACGAATGACACAACTCTAGAATCCCTTTAATCTCTTCATTGGCTACACATCTCCAGATAACTCCATCCGTACAAGTTTTAAACAAGAATGGCTCGTCCCACAAATACTTCTTCACTTCTATGTAGAATTTCTTCAACTTGTACTCATTAAGAAGTGTGGGTCGAATGCCACAAGCAAGATAGTTCACATAATCGGTGTACCAAGGAGAAGAACTAACCATGAGAGCAAACACTTGGTCAACCTCCACCTTAAGGATCTCCTCATCCGGAAATTTATCACCAATAGGAGTCAAATCTTCATCCTCCTCTTCTCTTTCAAGTCTTGACAAGTGATCCGCTATCACATTTTCAACCCCTCTTTTGTCCTTAATCTCCACATCAAACTCTTGAAAAGTAATACCCACTGAATCAATCTTGGCTTTGCATCCTTTTTGGACATGAGATACTTGATGGCCGCATGATCCGTGTATACTACCGTTCAAGTTCCAACTAAGTAAAGGCGAAACTTCTCAAAGGCGTAGACCACCAATAGAAATTCCTTCTCAGTGGTGGTGTAATTCACTTGACAAGAGTTCAAAGTCTTAGAGGCATAGTAAATGGTTCTAAACGTCTTCTCTTTGGTTTGCCCAAGCACCACTCCTATAGCTTGATCACTTGCATCACAATGCAACTCAAAATGTACACTCCAATCCGGAGCTACAAGTATGGGGGATGAAATCAAAGCCTCTTTGAGTACCTGAAACGAAGAAAGACACACTTCATCAAATTTAAATTTAGTGTCCTTTTCAAGAAGCTTACAAAGTGGCTTAGCAATTTTTGAAAAATCCTTAATAAAGTGGCGATAGAAGCCCGCGTGGCCTAAAAATGATCTAACTCCCTTCTCACTAGTGGGAGGAGTAAGACGTTTTATGGGTACGACTTTTGCTCTATCCACTCTCAACCCATGCTCTAAAATGTGGTGTCCCAATACAATTCCATACTCACACCTCTGCAAAACTATAGATAGATTAGTCAAGCACAAATCATATGAAGAACCATAAACGGAGAAATCATCCATGAAAACCTCCATGATGTTCTCTATCAACCCACCAAAAATGACCATCATACATCTTTGGAATGTGGCTGGAGCATTGCACAAACCAAATGGCATCATCCTAAATGCAAAGGTGCCATAGGGACAAGTAAATGTTATTTTCTCTTGGTCCTCCGGGGTTATCAAAATTTGATTGTACCCCGAATACCCATCGAGAAAACAATAATACTTGTGTCCTGTTAGTCTATCAAGCATCTGATCAATGAAGGGAATGGAAAGTGATCTTTACGGGTATTGTCATTGAGTTTTCTATAGTCAACACACACTCTCCAACCGGTGGTAGTCCTCGTGGCAATTACCTCATTAGTATCGGACCGCACTATGGTCATACCACCCTTTTTTGCTACCACGTGAAAAGGGCTCACGTAAGGACTATCACTGATTGGAAGATGATACCCGCATCAAGCCACTTCAACACTTCCTTTCTTACAACCTCTTGCATTATAGGATTTAGACGTCGTTGGTTTTGTACACAAGACTTATCTTCTTCCATTAAATGAATCTTATGCATGCATAGAGAGGGGCTTATACCTTTCAAGTCTTTAATGTACCAACCAATGGAAGAATTGTGCTCTTTCAACACCCTCAACAATTTCTCCAATTCTAAGTCATTCAAGGAGGAAGATACAATTACTGAATATGTGTCATTTTCCCCCAAGTATGCATACTTCAAATGCTCCGATAAAGGCATTAACTCTTCCTTTTTCTCCTCTTTTTCCTCTTCTTTGGGCTCATCATCAAGCTTCTTTTCAAGCACCTCTCTCGCTTTCTCCAATGTAAGTTCACTACAAGAATTCAAACAATGCAAATCATCAAATATTTCATCATCATTAAAATAATAAAGAGAGTTAGAAAAATCAAGAGAGAGAGTGTGTGGCTTATTTTTGAATCCAAAGGGCCCTTTGAATGAAAACAATGTAGATGTTCTTCAACAATATCCTCCATCACTTCTATTCGTCTACACTCATTGCTCCCCCTCGTATATCTCATAGCTTCTTTTAAAAAAAACACCACTTCTTCTTCATTAACTCTAAGGGTCAACTCCCCCTTCTCCACATCAATCAAAGCCTTCCCCGTGGCTAGAAATGGACGTCTAAGAATTAATGGAACATTTGCATCTTCGTCCATGTCTAACACCACGAAATCAACGGTGAATACAAACTTGCCAACCTTTACCAAGACATCCTCCACAATTCCCTTTGGATACGTCATAGACCTATCGGCTAATTGAAGAGTGACCGATGTAGGCTTGACTTCTCCAATGCCCAATTTCTTAAAAGTCGACAAAGGCATCAAATTGATGCTAGCACCCAAGTCACATAGAGCCTTGTAGCTCTCATGTTCCCTCATCTCACACGGAATAGTAAAACTACCCGGATCTTTCAACTTAGGTGGGAACTTCTTTTGTAATATGGCACTACACTCCTCCGTGAGATTCACCGTTTCATGCTCACCTAAGCTCCTTTACTTTGCCATAATATCCTTCAAAAATTTTGCATAGTTGGGCATTTGTAGAAGAGCATCCACAAAAGGGAGGTTGACATGAATTTTCTTTAGCATTTTCACAAACTTTACAAATTTTTCGTCTAAGCCCTTCTTCAAGCATCTTTGTGGAAATGGGATTGGTACGGGCAATTTAGGAAACCCCCATTCATCTCTTTCGAAGTCTTCCTCTCTCTCTTTCCTTTTTGCTTCTTTACACCTTTCCCACTTCTTCGGGGATTTCACTTCCTCTCCATCAAGTGTAGGGATCACTTCATCATTCTTATCTAACTCAACTTCTTTCTCTTTCCCTTCTTCATCCTCAACTACCACGGGCTCTTGTTCACATACTACTTCTTCCACTTCCTTAGGAATCGGAGGTCCATCATATCTTGTTCCATTTTGAAGTTCGATGGCCTTGCATTGCTCCTTTGGATTAGTGATAGTAGTAGACGAAAACTTGCCTTGTTGATGAACATCTCCCTTTTCACTTGCCATTTGGCTCATGTGCATCTCTAATGCATTAAATCTTAAATCATTCACTTCCTTCTCTTGCCTTCTTTCTTCTTTTTCCAATTTCCTTTCCTCTCGCTCATACTTCATAAGCTCAAACATCTTACTCATTTGATCCTCCACCGTAGGCTTCCCTTCACTATTTTGAGCTTTAGCCCCCGGATTGATCCCCGGTGGAAGTGTGAGGGCATTACCTTGATTTCCATATGACAAGTTTTCAAACCTCCTAGATTGTTGAAAGTTGCCACCGAAATTTCCTTGACCAAATCCACCTTGCCTAGGTGGCTATCCTCCTCCTTGGTGTCCAGAATTCCCTCCATAATTCCCTTGGAAGTTCCTTCCTTGTATAAAGGCCACTTTCTCGAGTGACATATCGGGTTGTCCCCAAGATTCTTGAAATCCCATTGTGGAGGTCATACCTTGGTGAGGAATTTGAGATGTAGGCAACTGAACATTTGAACTTGGAAACGGTTGACTCATGATGGGCATAGGCATAGAACTCTGAGAAACTTGAAAATTAGCATTCATCCTCTTGAGTATCTCCGAGATAGCCTTTTCAGTGAAATCCTCTTTCGGTGCTTCCACTTTTTTCATGCACACTTCTTCCATCTTTGCTATCCTTTTCATCTCATACATCCCTGAAGAACAATCCAAAGGTCACTGTCCTGCATTCAAAGCAAATCCTCACAAATAGCTATAGCCCTCTCCGGTGTTTGCCCCAATATAGATCCTCCTGACGATGCATCAACAAGTATCTTAGAACCTCCATTCAGTCTTACATAGAAGAATCCTACTTGCTGATCAAGGGGGAACCCATGCTGTGGACACATCCGAAGCATTTCCTTAAAGTGATCCCATGCCTCACTAAAAGTTTCAAGAGGCAACTGCTTGAACTGTATGATTAAACCCTTCAGATGCAACATTTTTGATGGTGGAAAGAACTTGTTCAAGAACCTCTGAGCTAACTCTCTCCATGTAGTGCAAGATCCCAGATGTATAGTATTGTACCAAGCCTTAGCTCGATCCCTTATTGAGAAGGAAAAAAGCTTCATCTTGATAACATCTTCACTCACTCCTTTGATCTTAATGGTACTAGCCAACTCTGTGAACTGAGATAGGTGAGCATTAGGGTCTTCCATAGCACCACCCCCAAACTGATTTGCTTGCACCATGTTAATCAACCCCGTTTTGATCTCGAAGTTATTGACATTCAATGGCGGCCCCACAGCATAATTTCCCACTTGTGGTAGGAAATGATCTCTAACATTCACGCCAACTCCATTATGCCTTTGAACTTGAGGTTGTTGCACTACCGTAGGAGCTTGTGGAATATTTCTAGCTTCTTGTTGTGCTAGCAATTGTTGAATAATGGCTTGCAACTGTTGATTATACAAGTGCACTTGGTGAAAATTTGCTTGTTGCATAAACTCCGGATTCACTTGAACACCTTGAGCATTTTCCACACCATGCTGGAAATTTTGTCCATTCCCCTCTTCATTAACACCATTGCCATTAACTTCTTCCAATCCGTGATCCATTTCTTCCTCCGTTGGATATAAAAACTCTCTTATTCTTCTTCGTAAGGTAGCCTCTAACTCCAAATCCAAAGGCTCGATATATTGAGACCTTGAACGAGTGTGCATACACCTACAAGATTTACCAAGTTAAATCACAAAGAACTAAAATAAAAGCAAATAAAAAGAAAGCAAGTAAAAGTACTCCTAGTAAAGCTAATTAAATGCAAACTCGTTACTTCCAAGATTTAATCTCTCCCATCGCAACGGCGCCATGAACTAAGACTCAATTTGGTTAAAATTGATTAAGGTAAGCGAACCTTATCGTGTAGTGATTTGACCCAAGTTTAAATTTTGATTTTAGAGAGAGTTAAACCAAGAGCGTATCCGTGTTTGTTTTCAATCATGCTTTAGAGGAGTGATCGGATTTTGAGTTGTGAAAATCAAAAAGAGTAATTAAACTACCAATTATCTAAGCAAGAATCAAATAAAAGCAATTAACAATTATGATGATCAACTAAGTATCAATCAAATTAAATGAGATGGATGAGAAACAATCTAAAGAAGAGTAAGGTCAACCACATTCAAGATCAAGGATACAACATGGCTTGTTAAACTTAAATGGCTAATATCAATGATCATAAGAATAGAAGCAATCACAAATAATCCCATAATCCCTAGGCCAAGGAAATTAGGTTCTAAACTCAATACAAGTTTTAAGCACATAAGATTGAATTCCACTTCCAATTCCCTTAAGGCACTATGATAGAAAAATTAGTCTTCTCACTCAATTAATAGATCAAATAATTGGAAAATGCAAACTACGCCTCGCTGGATGGGAAGTTCAACACGCTGCAGAATAACTATGTGGAGATGGATAGGAGATTGGAGAGGTTGTTCGACCATCAGCGCATGATTGATAGGAATTGAATGCTCTTCATAAAGATGTGGATCGACTGCACTTGGAGTTGAATGGTGATGAAGAGGGTGTGAGGGATGATGACGATGCTCCAGAGGAGTAGGGTGCACCAGGTTTTTATCTTTATCTGATTCCTCTCATCTCTCTTCTTCTTTTTCTCTTTACAGGATGTGTATTTTTGGTGTGAGTGGCATGTACTTATATTGATATTTGGATGAGAGATTGAGAGATGATGATTGATACTTATATGGATTGATTGCTAAGAGGGTTCTTGGTATGATGCATTCGTATGTTTCATGTGTTAATTTTGTTAATTGGAAGCATGTATGCTTGATAAGTATGCGTATTTGTTGTGAAATTGATCTTGATTATCCACTTGAGGAGTACTTAGAAATCTATTTACCCATGTGAGGATTTGAACCAATTAAATTATGTTAGTTCATGATTGTTTATTCTTGAGAGAATCGATCGTATGACCGTATTCTAGAACTTGGCTTGGTGTCTTGTGTGAGATTTATGATTAAGGAATTGCTAAGACATGATCTTAGGCCATTATTGTGTAAATAATCACTTAGCCAAAATTTTACCTCACCTATGAATATAAGTATCGTTGTAAGCCCTTTGAGCCTTAAAAGCTTTTTCTTTGGCAAGCCGTGATAAAAAGCCTTATTAAACCTTTACTTGAGCCTTGTTGAATATCCTATTCATTAGTAGAGATTTGAGGTGCATAAGAGCTTGAAAGAATGATAAGGTAGAAGCTTGGTCGAGAATGCTGAAAAAGAGAGAAGTATGGTTAAATCTTGTTAGGGGTAGTGCCTGAAACTGGTACCCCAATTGCTCAGAAGGATAGTGCCTGAAATTGGTACCCTTAATCGTTGAAGAAAGATGATGTTGATACTTGGAAAAAGAAGGAGAATTCAAACTATGAAGTTTATGAGAATAAGATGGAGAACAAGTGAAGCTATGACGAAAAGCACAACTTCAAGGTAATTCTCTACTTGTGAATTACTTTACCCAAATTTTCCTACTTTTACCAAAGAGCCAACATTACAACCCAAAAACAAGTCCTTTGTGATCCTAGTAAGAAATTGATTATAAGTTGAGTTTTGAGACCCTTATCAAGCTTATGGTTACGCGGAAGTATGAATTGAATATGAGCGTAAATACTAACCTATTTAAGTGTACATCTTTTATACTTGAGAAAGAGAGTAAATATTTATCTTGTGAGCTAGATGATTTTGTACTCCGAAAGGTATTATAATTGAGTGATGTTTTGCATGAATGATGCATATGATGCTTGTAATACTTGTGTTCGATTGATGAATTGCATGTGTGAGTATGAATTGTATTGGTGGTTGGTGAATTTTACACTACTCTTTGATTTTGATTTCGTTGCCTCGGGACAAGCTACATGTAAGTTTGGGGGTTTGATGAGTGTGTAAATTCACTAGTTTTGAGCCCGGATTCATGTACTTATGGTGAAATTAATGACGGAATTTTGATATGAATTGCTATACTTGGTGGAAAGTCACGAATCGGGAGTGTATAAGGCTATTTGAGCTGATTTTCGATGAAAAACGAGTTGGAAGTGATCGGATTCGAAAAAAGGAAGAAACAGGGATGGATTTGACCACTCAGAGGGTGAGTTCGACTAAGAAGAAATGAGTTCGACCAGCACCTCTGGTCAAACTGAGCTCGGAAAAGTCGAGTTCGACCACGACACTCGAGTTCGACCAAATCACTTGGTCGAACCCAAGGTCAAACTCGAAGCCTAAATAGAAGCAGTACTTGTTCGACCAGAAAATGTCCAGTTCGACCAACACTCTGGTTGAATCCAAGATCAGAAGCCAAGTTACAGAGGAGTTTGACCAGGGATTCGACTAGCTTTGATGAGTTCGACCAACTTGTTTGGTCAAATTGATGTTCGAAAACTTATTAAATTCATATATTTACACCTTCAGTGCGTATGTTTGCTCAAGAAGCTCATCCAAGGCCCGTAAGGAAAGTTCACAAGTATAAAAGAAGATATTTCACAGGAGAATAGATGTCAAGCATTCATCATCCATCCTTCACCAAGACCTACCATCATCCGAAGGAGTCGTGAAGAGAGGTTCGTCTGGCGAGTCAAGTAAGATCATACCAACTAGCCATGATTGTTCCTAGATCAATCATGGGCTAGAACCGCTCCGATAGTTCTAGGGTTATGAAAGTTTTATAAATTAATTGAATTTCCATGTGTTAACTCCATACAACACTACTTGTGGTTTATTCTATATAAGATTGTCCCTTTTTAATTCATACTCATGGTCATTTTATGCATCTTTAACTGTTATGTAGAGTCTGAATACATCTCTTGATTATTGATTGAGTGCGTTCACCGCTGAGCAGGATTGTATGTTATAATTCTAAGTGAAGGGATTCCGAAGTCTTATTAGAACTGTCTTATATTGATACTTGTTAATTGAATCATATTTGGGTTAATAAGTAGGATAAAAAGTATAACTTTATAGTACCTAAAAAGGGAGATCTAATCAAGTTAGAGTACTAAGTGCACGGTAAATAATTGATTATGATAGTATCTAGAAAGGGGGGTAAAATATACATCTTGCTCCAAGGATATTCACACGTATCATACGCTTGTTTACTTGTGTATATAGAGTACGCTTGTATGGTTTAGTGATGCATCCATAAACTACAAGGCAGAGTCAGACAACAACACATGGAAAAGAAATTAACAATTAAAACTGGATTACCTGACGAACTACTCTATTAATTACTTGATCACCACTGAAGTTTCTCGATTGCTTGTTCAATTACTTTGCTATCTTAATTTATGTTATTTAGTTTAATAAACAAACCAAATCAATTTTGCCAATATAATCTTAGTTAAATAAAATATAATTGAACTGATAATAATTCGTCCCTTGGATTCGATAATTACTTGATCACCTTTCGAAACTACAATTGATATCATTATACTTGAGGATTAATTTTGTGTGTTGAGAAAACGTTCATCAATGATTTAAGGTCATCCTTGAATTTATGAGTCACATAGCCAAATAATTCCCTACAAAATGATGTTTATCTATAGTTAGCCCTGTTGAGCCTAAAAACCTCATTTTTAGGCAGCCTATAAGAAATAACCACTTTGAGCAACTGAATTTTTTTAGTCTTAATTGTCTGTCATGAAGAGAATTAATGGCTTTTCAAAGTGTGTTGATGAGGTTTGATAACAGCTTGGAAAGAAATGAAATTTGTGTTGAAACAGTGATTGAGCTTAAAAATGCATCTAAGGAAAATCACAGAGTTGTGCTTAAATCTAGTACTCCATTGAATCAAACACCCTAGGGTAGTGCTTATATCTAGTATTCTATGGAGGATACGAAAGATAGTCCCCAAAGCTGGTACCTCAAGGAAAAAGGAAAAAAAAGAAGAAAAAAGGGAAAAAAAAGGTTGTGCATGAAGGAAAAAAGTAAAAGAGTTGAGGAGGATATTGTGCTTGATTGAAGTGAAGATAAAGAATAAAAGATCATGATGGATCGAGAATTGATTGATCCGAGTTTTGAGTCACTTATCCATATATTTCCTACTTTAACCAAAGAGCAACATTACATCAAAAAAAAGTCCTTTTTGATCCTATTGTCGAATCATATTTTTAGTGGTAGAGAGTTTGTGACTTTTGACAAGCTTATGGTTATGCATGCACTTGAATTGAATCTGAGCGTAAACACGTTAACCCATAAATGTACATCTTTTACACTTGAGTGTGAGTGACATATACTCCCCTTGAGAACATGTCAATGTAGCATTTGAACTGGGGGTGATTGTCTTATCTTGTATGCTACATGTAATAAAGGTTGCAAGACCTAAGTTGAAGACAATTGTATTTTGAATGAGGTATTTGTCATAGTCCTTGTTTCCCCGCTAATTTTCTTATTCTCTCTCTCTCTCTTTATTTTTATTTTGTTGCCTCGGGACGAGCAACGAGTAAGTTTGGGGGGATTAATAAAAGTGAAAATAAGTGTGTTTTAGTGTCCAATTTAACACCTTTTTTATGGAAATTATTGTTATAAGTTAGCACAAGTGTCTTATATTCAATATATGTGAGAAAAAGGTGCATTTGAGGTGTTTTATCATGTTTTAGGTGGAAAAATGATCAAAAGTGCAAAGTTAGAGGAATGCTGAAAAATGCACGTTCAACTTTCATAATTTTTTTGTATTCTTGTGGAGCTCATAACTGATGGTGTGATACATTGTTGGAAAGCCACATAAGATAGGATCATTTTGGCACAAGAATCACTCAAATTGGAGTTTGGACGAGGAAGTTATGCACAAAATCGTGAGATCGGGCAGCTTCCAACGAGAATTTCTGTGAATTTCCAAAAATTAGCCCATATTTCCTATTTCATGGAGCACAATTAATCTCCTTATTACATGATTCTCCATAATTCACCCATATCTTTTATTTCCTTATTTCATTCCCTTCTCACACCTATATATATTTTACATCATTATTCACACTTATATATATTTTACATCATTATTCATGTAAAAAGAGCCACAATCATCCTACACCACCCACAAGGGGGGATCACCCCCAACCATCATTCACATCCTTTCCTCCATTCGTCCATCACTACCCACAAGGGGGGATTATCCCCCAACCATCATCCACATCATTTCCTCCATCCATCTATCACTGTAAAGATTTGTCTGTGGAATTAAGAGGATAACCAAGAGAAGGATTCAAAATGGAGAAGAACACGACGACACCCACATCTAGGATTTTTATCGTTTCCTACTTTATCTTGTTTTATCCAGATATATTGGTAAGATTTATCCAACTCCCATGATTGTTCTACGCAACATCATGGGCCAGAGCCTTTTTGTTAGAACTAAGATTTTGAAGATTTTTATGAATTAATTGAACTTTCATGTGTACACTCCGTACAACACTACTTGTGGAATTATTTTATATATGATTATACATTTTTAATTCATTTTCACGGTTATTTTGTGCATCTTCAAATGTTATATAGAGTCAGAATATATATCTTAGTTGTTAATTGAGTGCATTCACTGCTGAACAGGATTCCATGTTATAATTCTAAGTTAGGGGACTCCGAAGCTTCATTAGAACCGTCATATATGATTGTTTATTAATTGAACTGAATTTGGGTTAATAAGCAGGAAAAAGAGGTTAATTTTATAGTACCTATAAAGGAAGATCATATCGGGTTAGAGTACCAATTCTAGGGGAAATAATTGATACTGATACTACTTAGAAAGAGGGTGAAATTATATCTCTTGCACCAAGGTTATTCACACGTATTACACGTATATTTACTTGTATCTATAGAGTAGATTTGTATGGCTTAGTGATGCGTCCATATTCCACAAGACAGAGTCGGACATTGATACACGAAAGAAAATTAATGAGTGAAACCGGATTACCCTAGGGCTACCTATTCTCTATTCTTGAGTCACATTCATATTCTTCTAGTATTATTTTATTTTTATTTTTATTTAATTTTTAGTAATTTAGTTAATTAGTTAATAATTCTAAATTCTTATTGTCATCTTGTCTTAATTAATTTAATTAATAATTAAATTGATAATACTTCGTCCTTCGGGTTCGATATTTAACTTGGTCGCTTTCCTAAACTGCAATTGATATCCTTAATACTTGGGGTTTAATTTTGCGTGCAAAGAAAACACTCATCAGCAACCACGGGTATGAAACTCATATTAAACATATTATTTGTATAATGTAAATGAATAAATTATGGCAATTGACAAGCTCACGTGTATTTGCCAAGTAGCGGCACTATTGAATCAAAAGAAATAACTTAGCGTGAGAAGACATTTCAAATAGAGCTTTTGTGTAAAATGAATCATCCTAGCATAATTCGTTTGGCAGTGATGAACATAACTGAAGCCAGAGAAAAGGTATCAGAGAGAGAAATTAAATAATGGGGAACCTAACTCACACTCACACATATAAAAGCTAGATATGAAAGAAAGGAGAAATGGGCACCGGAGAAAAACTTATAAAGATATGAAAATTAAGTGGTAATGAATGGAGACACTGCAGAAAATATTGCTAAATCAAATAGAAGGAGTTGCCTTATCAAAGAAACAGAACGGCCGGACTTAATAAGAAGATGAAAAGATTAGAATCACTGAGATGTCTTTACCACATCTACATTCCCTACCAAGTCACCAACTGCTTTTCTCTCTCTCATCTTTTGTATTGTAATAATTTTATATAGCTATTTTTTATATTATCAAATTAAAAAGAAATGGCATATATATATATGACTATGCCTAAAGACAACGTAGGTATATAATGTAGGAGAAAATTTAGACAACACTTATATTTAAGACAATAGAAATTTCAAATACCACAACACATATTTTTAAATGTGTTATCTATATTTTCTTGTATATTAGCGAAATTCTTATAGTGGAAGGACCGAGAAAAGGACTGTGGTGCGGTCTCAACAAGAATGAAATGTCGAGAAATGGTCATTTAAGAATGAAGGATTGCAAATATGTTGACTATGTCCAGAACATATAAGTCGACCCTAATAAGAATGAAGAGCGCCCATGGTCTAATCCCGAAAATAATTTAAACCTAGGATATAAGTGACCAACCGGTCGTTGATCCTAATAAGAACAAAAAGCCAAGGTCTGATCCCAACAAGAATGAAATATTGGTAATTTTTAAGTTCCAAAATAGTCTAATTGTGGGCAATATATTATTATGTAATTATTATATTAGATATTCAATTTTTTTATGGACTTAATTAAGTGATCCAATTAAGATAAAAAGTCTATGGGCTATAATATTTTAATATAGGTTAATTGAGTAGATACCTAATACTACGTGACTGGGTGATTATGGGTGGCCCAGTTATGTAGTATATAAAGGCTCACAGGTTATGGTCCCCAATATACTAAGCTACACATGGTCTTCCCTTCTCCCCATCAGGAGGAATTACTACAGTCCCATAAGGAATAAGGAGGCTTAGTTAAGGAAGACTATAAGACCTACCGATCTTCGGGTTCGTGTTCTATCTTTAGAGGACTCAATAAATCAAGTTACGCTTTCGCATTACAGTTTAATCTCAGTTTATTATTATAGGGTCTCAAGTATTATGATATATGAATTTATTCCGACAAGTGGTATTAGAGCCACCCTATATATGATTCTCTGAGATTTGATGAAATTGATTTTTTAATCATATGTTTAATTATTGCCATATTCGTTTTTGTCCTATGAAGTTCAATTTCGGTGTCCTTATTTGAATTCTTAGAGGCTGTATAATGATCAATTGTTAATGATATAACTCATTAATTTTGGGGGTCACATTTTGGTGATGTATTCAGTTGATGATTAATTCTCACTGCCTAAGATGATTCATTCTTGGTATGTGCCTTCCATTCACATTCGTGCTAATTTGATGATTTGGATTAATCATGACTCAATTTGTATGTGATTATAGAATTGTGGATTTACTATTAATGAATCTCGTGCACCTATATGATTAATTAATGGAAGAGTCAGTGAGTGACTGATTAGCTAATTTGTAGTCGGGATGACTAATTAAATAATTTATCGAACCACTGGAAGGAAGGTACTACGGTCTAAGCGATCTCGTGTTTGTCATAGTATTATAGAGATGATCATAAAGAGAGAGATAATCAAGAAATGACAACAAAATAAATGGATAGATGAAGGGAAGATGGATGAATGAGCAAAGTAGATAGAGAATGAGACTAGCAATACTTAAAGTATGAAAAATCTAGGTATCATGCAACAAATTCATATGTGTCATGGGCATAGACTAAGGGCCAATACTAGTTCACCTAGACTCCCTCTCGAAATGAATAGGATATTATCAATACATAACTCAAACGATTGGTTCTCACTCAAACAATTCCAACTAGGTACTAAGCTTGAAATGAGAGTCCCTTCACACGATTAATTAACCTCTCGATCAAACCAATCGAATGTCCTATCAAAGGTTTCTAAACTCCAAAGGATTTCTCAATCACTTTACAATTTATAATGCACATGAAGTGTTTGATAAAATGATTCAATTAATTATCCTAAATATATAATTGACTTCTCAATCTAATTACATGTTTAAAACAACTAACCACACAAATCATCATAAACATCAAGATCTAAAGCATCAATGATAGAAAATCAATTAACCCAATCAACATAATCATTCAATTGCAAATGCCCAAAATTATCCAACACAATTCATATTGCTAACCTCACAAAGGAGATTAGCTTCTCATAGTCACAAGGAATTCAACATAGACATTAAAATCCTTACAAAATATAATAAACAAAAAGATTTCAATACAAAGATTAGATGAAAACTCCCTTGGATGGCCCCAATGGTGATCTTCTTCTTCCCTTTGCAATTCTCCTTTCTCCCTTGCTTCTCTAGCTAAATGGATGAAGGATTTGATGGTAGGATGATGATAGATGGGATAGATGAAGAATGGATGAAGATGATGGTGTAAAATGGAGGAAATGGTGTGTGAGGTAGGTGTAAGGGTGAAAACTCTCGACCAATCTGATCAAATATTGAAGTATTGGGTATTTATACCCCTTGGGAAGCTTCTAGAAGGATTCTGATATGTTTCTGATACTGCAGCAATACGAGTCGTGCTCTGCAACACGGCCACAAGGTGGCCGTCTTGGGTGAATTGATGTTCCCACACAGCTTCCCCTTACAGGCCCGTTTTGGCTACACGGGCCGTGTGCTGCAACACGACTCGTGCGCCTGATACGGGCAGCCGTGTTGCTGCTACCCTGTTTCCTTCACTGTTTTAGCTCGTTCTCCCTCGTTTCAACTCCGAATTGAGATCCGCTTTTTCCTACGTCTTCCTTATCATGTCTAGCATTCATAGAAATATAAAATACAACCAAATAACACATAAATACGGATAAAATAATACGAAAATGGATATAAAAAGGAACTAAAATCTAGGTGAAAATATCACTCATCACACCCCCAAACTTAAAGTGTTGTGCGTCCCCGAACAACGAAAATGATAAACCAAAGGGTGAAATTTTCACCTAGGAAAAGATTAAACGAACATAAGTAATAACACATCGATAGTAATAAGAATTACAATTTATGCTAAGTCATTCTACAACATTAAACTCATAACATGAAAAATTAACAAGTTCAATCTAAAGAGAATAAAAGTGTAATATAGTCCCTTTTTAGTCCAAGCCTCACATAGGTTATAAATGTCACTCAACACTCTTTAAAGTAGGGTAAATGATCACTCATTAACCGATTGGCTCGACTCGCTATAAGCTTGCTCGTGGACTTCATTCACAGACTACCAAAGTTTCCATTAGTGATCAAAAAGGTCTTTAATTAAGGATGTAATGATAGGCTCTTTGGTATGGTAGGAAGAATTTGGATAAAAGTGACTAATCAAGTGTAAGTAATCGAAGAGATAGACAATTTCACCAACTTCTCCACTTCTTTTTCTTCCTTCCTTTGTCTTTAATATTCACAAGCACTAATCATCAACTTTCCTTGAATTGAGCTTCTTTTTAAATCATGCTTCCTTCTTTGAATTTTTAAGTACTTGAGCATATTATTATTGTTTTGCTCATTTTCTTGTTTTGAGGTCGCATGTTCATTCTTTTTTTCTCTTTTCATCCTTTTTCTTACTTGCTTATCATTTCCTTTCTTCGTTTTACTTTCTCATCAAAACTTCCTAGCTACCATCTCCTCGATCACCCACGCAAAGGGTATATATATAAGGCTTTAAGTGGGTAACCATGGCTTGTAATGTGCTAAATTTACAAGAAATATGCTCAAAGTGGTTGACTAGGGATGATGTTCATGGTAGGAAAATATATGGCAATGACTATAATAACAAGGATGGCCTTAGATCATTTCACTAATCTCCACTAATCGGGCTCGTTCCTATAGTCCTTGAGCACGTTTTAGTTTATCAAACATAATCGATTCTCTCATGAAGAAAAACCATGTATGCACGGTTGAGGCTCAAATGCTCACAACCATATGCATTGGACCTTAAGGAACTTATTACACCACATTCATCTCAAAATTGAACAAGTTAAATAAAACATGTCACAATTCGAAAGTGTAGAGATTCTTAATCATAACTTGTCATCACTTATCACAACAACATGTCATCACTCATATAAAAAATGACTCACGACATCCCTAAACAAACCACCAAACATACCAAGACAAAGATAAGAAAGCACACAAAACATAAAATAAAGACTCAACAAACAAGAAACAAAACAAAAACACATAACATGCAAAAAAAGAACAATCACCATCATTAGAAAATGAAGCACGCATTCATAACATCCATATTCAATTAAGCTCACAAGCATCCCCATCTTGATTGAAAAGGAAATCTAAATTACGAAAGTAAACCTCCCAAAACATAACAAATGAAGTAACATGCTAATCACACCAATCCAAATAGAATAAATTCATGTCAAGCAACTAGAAGTGGTAGAGTATAGAGTGAACTCCTTCAATAGGCATTTGGTAGTAGAAATGGTTGACACTAGCTTCCGGATTGAATACACAACGAATCTCGACTTGATCTCCGGGCTCAATTCGTGCTTCCACTACACTTTATTCATGCTCAACAACTCATCAAAAATATTAGCTCAACAATATCATTAAAACTATGAACTATCATGTACTTCAACACAACCAATCATACCAAAATTCAAACCAATACTCATGAGAAAAAATTTAAAATTAGCCCAAAAACATGAAAAGTATATGCCTTCAAAACAAAGTATGCCACACCACGCCATATCCCCCCAAACTTAAATTGAAATAAGAGTTTCGAGTTAAATTTGTAAAAAGTGGTGTGACTTACCTATACACTTCAAATCAAGAACTTTTCGTATCTCCAATACGCATCTTCCTCACGAGCACAATCAACCTACAAACTAAAATTACAAAACAATAAATCCACCATCCTTATTGAAAGCATTAAATAAAGCAATAAAGATAATGATGGGTTGCCTCCCATCTAGCACTAAGTTTAACGTCTTCAAGCTGGACGGAATATGGAGAACTCATCGGAATGGCCACGGATATCTTTCGTCCTTGCCATCGAATTTTAACCATTGTGCTTCTTCCTCTATTAGGCATTTATGGCAAGTGACGGCCTCTGTTGCATCCTTGGAGCCTGGCTTTAAAATTCGACTCTCTTGAGCTTACACTCCATTACCCTTTCCATTATCGAACACCACTTATTCCTTCTTACCAAATAGATCCCCAACATCTCTTCGAGTTCTCTTTTGTTTCTAAGGATATGAGAAAAATCAATGGGTAAGACAAAGTCAATGTAAACAATATTATGAAATTCAAAGAAACTTGAAGAGTTTAAAGGTTTAGAAATGCTCATTTCACTCTTCAAGTTATCATCACTTGCTTTTCGACTTTGTTCATCTTCATCAACATCATTCGCCTCAATAGGCTCTTCAAATACCTCATTTGATTCTTCATCTCCCAAATTCTTTTCTTCCTCCAACTTTTCTTCAACTTTACTCTCCTCTTCAATTTCTTCAACTTGTTGAAAATTGGTCAAAGCACTTACAATTTGGCTTACTTGATACTCCAAAGCTTCTAACCTCTTCTCAGTTGCCTCATTTCTTTTCTTCCACTCTTCAAAGCTTGCTTCATCTCTTTTCTTGTCTTCCTCTAGGTTTGCTATCATCATTTCAATCAAGACTTCTAAAGATGATTTTTCTTCCTCAACTTGTTGAAAGTCTCCTCCCTCTTGGTTGTCAAAATTTCATCCTTGAATTGGTGGGTAATTCCCATGAAAACTTCCTTCATAGTTATGTTGAAAATTTCCTTGGAAATCATCTACTCCCATGAAAAAAACATCTCCTACTTGATGCGTAGACATCCTCCACTCTTCTTGCTCCATAGGGCTAGGAATCGACACACCTTGCACATTTTGAGCACCCCCCAAACTTGAACTAGACAAGACGTGACCATAAGCACCTTGATTTATCATCCTTATTTGTCTTGCCAATTCTAAGGTGGCAGGGATAATTATCTCGGAGGATTCATTTTGAAGAAAACTTGATTGAGGATTTTGACCTTCATCACTTCCTTGAGCACTTCTTCTATATAATTTCAATAAGGCGTAATTTTGTATCGGAGGGGAAGTGTTGGTGTTGGGATTTGGCGGAGAATAAGTGTATGCTTGATACAGATGGAATGTATTTGCATTGTAATCTTGTTGTCATTCTCCATTTCTTCTTTGATTGTAGTATTGAGAGCTATCTTGATTCATTTGAAAATTGTAACCATAGTTGCTCTCATTCGTATAACCTCTTGATTGTTGAGGTGGAACCCTTTCACTTTGATCCCCAAATACATTTGTGAATTCGTTCCAACCATCCATTTAAATGCTCTTCTCAAGGCTTACTACAATTCTTCTTCAAACTTTCTATTTTTGGCTTCGATCCCCCTTCCTCTTCTCTCAAGGTAGTTTCAACTACCTATCAAAATGAAAAAGTGAGATAAAAAATTTTCCAAAGCAAATAATAGAAAGCAATAAAATATCTCTAGTAATACCAATCAAAATACTCCTTCGTTAAACCACTAGCAACCGTTGCCTCCCCAGCAATGGCGCCATTTGATTAGCCAATTTGTAGTCGGGATGACTAATTAAATAATTTATTGAACCACAAGGAGGAAGGTATTATGGTCTAAGCGATCTCGTGTTTGTCATAGTATTATAGAGATGATCATAAAGAGAGAGATAATCAAGAAATGACAACAAAATAAATGGATAGAAGGGAAGATGGATGAATGAGCCAAGTAGATAGAGAATGAGACTAGCAATACTTAAAGTATGGAAAATCTAGGTATCATGCAACGAATTCATACGTGTCATGGGCATAGACTAAGGGTCAATACTAGTTCACCTAAACTCCCTCTCGAAATGAATAGGATATTATCAATACATAACTCAAACGATTAGTTCTCACTCAAATAATTCCAACTAGGTACTAAACTTGAAATGAGAGTCCCTTCACACGATTAATCAACCTCTCGATCAAACCAGTCGGATGTCCTATCAAAGGTTTCTAAACTCCAAAGGATTTCTCAATCACTTTACAATTTATAATGCACATGAAGTGTTTGACAAAATGATTCAATTAATTATCCTATATATGTAATTTACTTCTCAATCTAATCACATGTTTAAAACAACTAACCACACAAATCATCAAAAACATCAAGATCTAAAGCATCAATGATAGAAAATCAATTAACCCAATCAACATAATCATTCAATTGCAAATGCCCAAAATTATCCAACACAATTTATATTGATAATCTCACAAAGGAGATTATCTTCTCATAGTCACAAGAAATTCAACATAGACATTAAAATCCTTACAAAACATGATAAACAACAAGATTTCAATACAAAGATTAGATGAAAACTCCCTTGGATGGCTCCAATGATGATCTTCTTCCCTTTGCAATTCTCCTTTCTCTCGTACTTCTCTAGCTAAATGGATGAAGGATTTGATGGTGGGATGATGATAGATGGGATGGATGAAGAATGGATGAAGATGAAGATGTAAAATGGAGGAAATGGTGTGTGAGGTAGGTGTAAGGGTGAAAACCCTCGACCAATCTGATCAAATATTGAAGTATTGGGTATTTATACCCCTTGAAAAACTTCTAAAAGGGTTCTGATATGTTTCTGATGCTGCAGCAACTCGAGTCGTGCTCTGCAACATGGCTACAAGGTGGCCGTGTTGGGTGAATTGATATTTCCGCATGGCTTTCCCTTACAGGCCCGTGTTGGCTACACGGGCCGTGTGCTGCAACACGACTCGTGCGCCTGACACGGGCAGCCGTGTTGCTGCTACCCTATTTTTTCACTGTTTTAGCTCGTTCTCCCTCGTTTTAACTCCGGATAAAATATACAAAAATGGATATAAAACGACACTAAAATCTAGGTGAAAATATCACTTATCAGTGACAATTGACACATGAATGTGCCATTGATTAAAGTTTCACTATTAATTAATTGTGATGTCACCATATACATTATGCATTTCTAATTAGTAATAGATTTTTATTATTATTGAGAATAATAATTGGTGGTGATATCATGATCTGATATCATGAGTTTTTTTATTTAGCAGTCAATGCATTTGAGTTAATTAATTGATTGAGTAAATTAAAGGTGGGAATTGCCGATTAATATCAATTGTGAATTAAGGTGACTAATTAATGTACACGTGCATTATGAATTTGTGAGTATATATTCATGGAATTATCGTGTTGAGTGCAAATTTATTAATTTATGGTGATAAAGTTAGATATGATAGTAATCTTATTATTTTATTAATTTGGATGTGTTGTAAGTAAATTTAAATTATTTATAAAAGAATATTTGCCTTATTTAATTTATTCTAAATTAGGATTCGAAATCCTAACTTAATTAAGAAATCTTTCATTAATTTTAAATTTGGGTGAATCATCTAATATTCCTATTTCGTAGTGGAATTTAATTAAAATTAAATTTGGGGAGACATTTTTTAATGTCGTCAATTAAACGTGAATATTTATTTTAAGTATTTGTTTAATTGGTCTAGTAATTTTTCAACCTTGTCAATCAAAGCATCATGTTGTCATAGCAATCTCTGTGTGCAGAGTGCAACTTTATTGAAATTACATAGATGAGTGTGGGATTATTTATGCGTTCTGTGTTCTGCCCATAGGTAGGCACAGTTTGGCAGAATAATAACGCACACTTGATAATAAGTATGTGATAATTATTTTGAATTGTTCATGTGAACATCAGTCGATCCATAGATAGACTTTTGTTTGATAGAATTTATTATCAATACTTGATTATTACACCAAGATTACCCCTGCAGTTAATTTTTGTCCATAGATGGGGTTAATGTTGCACAAGGTGTTTTATGATGGGCCCCCAATTAATAATGTTGTGCGAGTGTATCTTCATGCGGGTATTGATCGGCCCAAAGATAGATTAATATTTGGTCCAAAATACACAAGTACCTGTAGTGGTGAATACGTGATAATTATTTATTTAACATGTGAGTAATAAGTCGGCTCAAAGGAAGACTATTGCTTGACAGTTTTATTATCAGTATTTGACTACTACATAAGGTGTCACTTACAAGTTAGTATTATTGTCATTGAACTTGATATTAATGATGTGCTCGATTCCTCAAGATGATTCTAAACTATTTAAAATTTGAATGTTTAATGCGAGCATGATAAATTATTTTTCAAATAATTCTCTGTATAACTAAGAAGTCTACTAATTAAGTTTAACCTATATCAACAAAAAAATCATACATGACGAGAACTTCAACAATAAAGATGAGACTAGAAGGCATCAAGAAAATTTGGTCTCAATAAAGTATAAGGTCAGTACAAGAAAACTCATTAAGAAAGTTGCTAAAGACAACTAAAGTACAACCTTTTTGTTTACTCCTAAAGGCTTGTGGAATTATTTTATAATACACCACATTAAGATCATGAATGATGTCGTGGTGTAGTTAAAAGACAAAAATAGTACTCCACAACATATGGTTACTAATTGGATAAATAGTAAAGATTGCAGCTTATGGTCTTAATAAAGTTCCAACCAAAGTAGTTGTGAGAACTCTTTGAGTTTCACATATGGTGATGCCCAACTAAGACTAGATCGTTGGGATCTACTAAAAAAATTGTACTCAAATAAATATAAGCTACTTTATTGGTTATGAATAAAGATAAAAGTTTATAATCCAATTAATCGGATGATATTTGAGATGGGTAATATGGTATTCTTTGAGGATGTTGATTTGGGAGGAAGAATAATATTAGAGACATTATCTTTAAGGAGGAGTCTATTTTGACTCCCACTTATGCTTTTAAGAATGGTGCAAATCCAGAATAATGATATGACAATGTCAATAATATTTAAGGAATAACAAATTCAACAACCTCAAGAAATAATGTCACTAAGTAAACTACTAAAGTATAGAGAAAGACAATTCGGATGATTATGTAGTTTTTCTCTTAAATAATGATGATACTATGAAATTAATGGTAGAACATTTAAACAATGATTATCAAGCCATGTAAGGTCCAAGTACTCGAGAGTGGGTTAATGCTATAAGTTATGAGTTTAAATTAATACAAGAAGATCAGGTTCGCATATTGTTATAGGATTATACTCAAAAGGGAATAAATGCATTGTTTTAAGGGACTTTCTATCCGATTATTGAGAAAGATTCTTTTAAAATAATTATGATATTAATAGCACATTTTGATATTGAATTAAATTAGATGGATGTAAAGTAATTGTTCTTTGATGGTAACATTGAAATGATCTCAATGATTTTAAGAACTAAAGGAAATTCATCTATACATTCAAGCAAGCTTTCCTGTAGAGGAATCACAACTATCATCATGCTTACACATAAGGGAGACAAGTGCACTCTCTATCAGATGCCCTAAAGTTAAACTAAAGATTTAAGAAATGTAGAAATATTCTATATGTTTTGATTGTTCGAAGTTGTTGTATGATGAGGTCTGCACAAGACCTAATTTGGCTTCTGTTGTTGGTATATTAAGTAGACATTTAAGTAACTTTAGCATGGATCTTTATAAGGTATTTATAGAGAACTAAGGATAACATGCTTACACATAAGAGATCAGATTAGTAGGAGATCATAAAGTAGTCTGATTTTGAGTTTGTTGGATGCCAATACAATATAAGATCCACTTCAGGCTATATCTTCTGTTGGTCTGGAGAGATATACAAGTAAAAGTATTAAGGAAACACTTTAGCTCATTAACCATGACAACAGAATTAGTAGCACACTAAGGGGCATTCAAACATGAAATAAAGGTTGCGAAGTTTTATCACATAAAGTTTATTGTGACAGTTAATTCATAGTAAAGTATTAACGAAAGGGTACTATAAGTCAAGCATATTGACATAGAATTTTTGGTTGTTAAAAAAAGTATTTTGTGTAGATAAAATTTTAATAGAGCTTTTGTGATAGACTCCAAATAAGGATTTGCCACTTATGCATTCAATGCCCTGTATTTGAGCTACCTACTCATTTGGGTATTATATGGTTTTAGAATACATTGGTTTAGTGGGAGTATATATATTTATTGCACTTTAAAATTTTTAAGACACTTTGATTTGGATAATTCGGTATTCTGCAAAATAAAATTGATGCTTTTGAATTCATTGTGAATTCACTAAAGTTAATTTTTCTATTTTGTAATATTTTACATTATAGATTGGTCTCACTAAAGATTAAAGTTGGACCAGTTGGAAATAGATACGATGTTGATCACATTTTACATGTAATTTCTATGCTACTTACCATATTTAATCTATGTCATTGATTATACTAATATGGTGATCGTCGAGGTTTAGCCACGATTTGTAATGTGGTAAATGACACGGTAGTTCCATATTAGTATATGAGATGAACCAAATTGTTAAGTATAGCCTGAAGAGGAATAGCATAAAGTTGCGCAACTAAGGACTCTTGATATAATTGCTTTGAGAAATATATAGCCCAACTGGAAGATTGTTGGAAATTTTTTATTTCCAATATAGTCTAATTGTGGGAAATATATTATTATGCAATTATATTAGCTATTCAATTATTTCATGGACTTAATTAAGTGATCCAATTAAAATAAAAATGATGGCGTTTAGGATCTTTTGGTTAGCGTGAACTGTTAGGGTTCCATGCAATTCTACAGCAGCGGAAGCAAAAGTGTAGAATCGAATTACCTTTCACCAAGGGTTGATGTAGAGGTTGATTCTCGTTGGCAACCTGCGCAGCATCACGGGTTTGGCCATAACTCCCTCATCTAATCTCCGATTGGAGTGATCTATGTGCCAAAACGATTCTCTTTTTCGTGGCTTTCCGTTAATATATCACATATCCAGATTGGACTTCTATATGATTTTATAAAATTCATGGAATTTGATGGCCTGATAACAACAAACGACCTTCCGATCTTCTGTTGTATTCCTAAGCCACGTCTTGACGTTGGTGTGGGTAACGATCTACAAGGCGAAATCAGTTTACAACCCTAATCTGCCTTTCACATGTGTTATGCTTGTGATTTTTGATTCTAGATTAATGAGATTGGCTATTATATAGGCCACAATAGGGACCAGGAGGAGAAATTAGGGTTTGTGCCTCCATTGGGCTTAAGCATCCAAGTTTAGCCCAAAACTTATACTTAAATCCAATAATAATAAATCATTCCACTAAAGAAATATTATTGCACTGCCACACTAATACCAAATTACGTTTATGGGCTCCTTCTTATTATGAGCCCATTAATCTCCTCGTGTTTAAGATTCAATGCCCATTAATTAACTAAGTTACTGACAAATCCATTAATTAATATTTTTACCGAGAGTAGTACCACTCAACCTTATTATCATGTCGGAATAAATCCACCTGCAGGGTTTACATGATAATCATTATGAGCTCCTTAAGGGGACATCATCAACCAATTCCGTTAGGACACGGATTTCTTCTACAATCAACAGCACACCATAGAGACAACACCATTTCCTAACTCACCGAGCATATTGATTTAACAATTAAATCTCACCCATTGATGAATTAAAAAATAAATACTAACTTACGTGTCGAGGTTATTGTATAGGGATTAAGAGTATGAACATTCATAATAACAGAGATCAAGTTCTATTATATAATCAGTATAAACCGAACGATCTCAACAGTGGTCCTATTCAATACACACAAAGCGCACTAGTGCAATTTTATAGTCAAGACAGACTAATGCCAAATCACACTATAACCATACAGATAGATAGTACCCTTCTATCTCGGTTGTGAATATCTGTTTATACTTTATAAGAAACCGATAATATGATCTTCTTTGTGACGCCGCACACCACATTATCTACAATATAAAGTAAATTAACTTTTGCAATAACTTAATTGCAAACGTTTGATTACATGATTCTCATTTCAAATATTATCTAAACATTGTTCATACCTAAAGCAAGCCTTTTAGTATACAATCCAACAATCTCCCACTTATATTAAAAGACTATGCTGTCTTATCTTTTGTCATACATCTGATTACCACTCCCACTACTTGACCATTAAAAACTTTCGCCTTAAGGTCCTTGTAAAAGGATTACTAGGTTATCATCCAATGCAATCTAGGAGACAACAACCTTCCCCTCATTATACGATTTCTCGAATCAGGTAGTACTTGCTATCAATGTGTTTAATTTTCTTATGGACTCGTGATTTCTTCAAGTTTGCAACTGCACCATTATTATCACAATAAATTGTGATAACCTTGGGTAAACTCAAAATCACATCAAAGTCCATTACGAAGTATCTAGAACCATACAGATAATTTGGCCGCCACAAGGCTCCAATATTATCCTTTTTCCATGGTGGAGTCCGAAATATATTTCCATATGACACTCCTCCATATTATGGATCTACTTCCATTAAACACATAACCTTGAGGTGGATTTACTGTTGTCCCTATAATTCGAAAATTCGAATCTCAAGAAGTTATAAATTATTCCGGTAAGCTTACATATAATTTTCAGTCCTCTTCAGGCACTTCAAATATGTCTTAGCATAATTCAATATTCTTGTTCCGGGTTACCTTGATACTTACTGAATATGCCATTGGCAAAACAGATATCCAATCTCGTGCATAGTATTCCATAGATTATGCTTCCTTATTGCCGAAGCATAGGGAACCGCATTTATCTATTTTTTCTTCATTTGTGTCTTAAGACACAAATTCTTAAATAAAGTCACATGCTAAAACGAGTAAGGATTGTATCATTTATGAAGCTTGACACAAGCATAATATCCTATCTTGTGATCTTTATCACCATGATCCCAAGGATATATTTTGCTTCTCTTAAGTCCTTCATTTCATACCGCTTTATTAACCATACCCATACTCATACGCCCGACAATACCCTTTCATTGTCTTCAATGAGCAAAATATAATCTACGTATTTATAAGAAATACCACCATATTTTCATCACTCGTTTCAATACACAAAGACCCATCCGAGCATTGATTAAATCCATACGACTGGATTTACTTATCAAAACAGATGTTTCATGATCTAAAAGCTTGCTTTGATCCATTGATGGATACTTTTAAGCTTACACTCAAAATGCTCTTAGCTCTATGCAATGAATCACTCTGGTTGCTTCACATAGATGTTTTTTTCAAGACTTCCAATCAGGAAAGCTGTCTTGACATCTATTTGCGTTACCTCATATTTAATATGAGCAGCAACAAATAAAAAATCTGGATCGACATAACGTGATCGATTCTCTTTTAATTTTGTAGACCTACTTCCAATAATTTTTACACCATTTAGTTGTCCTACAAGCTCCCAGATTTAATTTTAGAAAAACATTGCAACTTGCTAAGATGCTGCATTTCGATCATATAGTGCTTCGTCGTGTCCATGAGCCGATTTCATGTTTACTAGGGATCAAGTCTCACGACTCTCCCAAAACATAAATCCATGGTGTTGTAAAACAACCCTCCCACTACGAAAAGGCACTACATGCAATTGTGTTTCAGATGTGACATGCGATACAGTTTACTTGTGGTATATCTTCTTGTAGTCTTGGTACTAAAATTTGTGTTTTCCTTCTCACACTTTTAGAATATTTCATACATAATTTTGTGATTTATTATATAGTCCTTTCCAAAATTCTAGTGTTCGTGTTAACAATCACTTTCTGATCTTTTGGACTATCTAAATAAACCACCCTTCATTTTTTTAGGATATCCCACAAACTAACAAACATTCGACATGTTGTTTCTAGGGCTTACCCATAAAATGAATTTAGTAATTTCAAATAATTCATCATCTATCTAATTATTTCCATAAGAGTCTTATTCCTTCTTTCCACCACACCTTACAGCTGGGGTTCGCCCGATGTAGTTAACTTGGGATTCAATCCCAATCTCCGATTAATAGCTTCTAACTATCCTAAGAGGTACTCGCCACTACGATCAGATTGTAGTGACTTGATATATTTTCCATGATGTCTCACTGCTTCAGCCATGCACTTCTTGAATTAATCATAGCACTCAGGCTTGCAGTGCATCAAATAAATATATCTAGTTTCTAAAATAATCGTCAAATATTCAACACCACCTCTTGCCTGGATAATCTTAGAATCGCATAAATCAGAATGAACCAATTCCAACATATCTTTTCATGGCTCTATACCCCTTTGCCATGAAAAGACAATTAATCATTTTTACTTCCAAGTAAGACTCACTTTCGAATCATACTTAAGTAAAATGATCTAGTCTTAGATGTCAAAAGTATGTTTAGTTCATCTTCGAAGGTTCCTTTCTCTTATAAGGCTAGAAGATGCATTATTAATTACTAAATTTTGCATCCGTGGGATGAATATGATTTAAGAGTGTTCGAATTGTCTAACAACGTACCACAACAGATTATATCTCTATCATCCATTATAATGAGCTTGTCATTTAAATGAAATAGAGTATCCATCCATAAATGCATAGAAACTAAAATAAAATTCTTTCTATAAAAATGTACGTAAAGTCAATTTCTCTTAATCAAATGTTTATTCCTATCATAAGAAAAATAAACAACTTCCACTGCAACAGCCACTACTCTTGTAGTTTACCCATGTACTCAATAATCTCATCATCACTTAGTTGCAAGATAGTAATTTCAGTATTTACACACAACGTGTTAGTAAACGCCATCACTAATCATGCTTCAACAACTACTGAATGAGATACTATCCTTGTTTACATCTTGATGAAAATTGGTTTTCCCTTGCCACATGTTCTGTCAGAAGTTTTCCATCATATACAACTTATTGTAATTCAGGTGAAACATTCTCAAAACGTTTAGGCAAACTATGAGAAATAAATTGAGCTAGGTTTCCCCTTCAATTTCTATTCCAAGCATTTTCAATTCATTCATCGAGTTTAACTATGACCTCTTGCCTTTCTAACTTACTTAAGTATCCAAAGAGTCGCATGAGACTATCATATTTCTACGAACCTCTCACCTCTTCACTAAAGACTTGAATAGGCATCAAAGGACATCCTAAGTGAGAACACATTTTAATTTTACTAAGCAGTAAGAATTAAAATCAAGATTCTTTTCTAATCAATTATTTTGGACATGTAAATTTATTTTCTTTTAGTCAACCACTAGTATAAAACCCGCGTATAACGCGGGATCATTTAATTATTATTCTTATTTTTTTAATTAAATAATACGTATTATATAACGTAACAACATTAATTAAGGAGATTTTTTTTCTTATAGCTAAACAGTTTCTTTCATCAATGTAAAAATTTACAACAAATTATGACATTTGACTTTTAATAATGTAAGATAAACCTATATCACGTAAAAAGTTAATATATACTTATGTAAATATATTCTAATTATTTGAAAAATCTTGACTTGTATTTTTTTTCAAACGTTACTTAATAATATAATTCAATTGAAAACTATTTATTACTCTCCTTATCTCTTTAAAAAAATGTGCAAATATTTTTTTCTCAACGTTACTTAATAACATAATTCAATTGAAAATTATTTATTACTCTCCTTATCTCTTTAAAAAAATGTGCAAATACATAGGAGTAATTTTTGTCTCTTTGGTGTATGTTTATGTAGTTATAGTATTTTCTTTTTTAATTGTATTTAAGTGCAATTATGATCAAAGTATGTAACTCTTAGTAATAAATAAATCCTTCTAAAATAAATATCAATTATATATATGAAAAAAAATCCAAATCTTTTTATACATAATTTGATTTGATATCAATTAATTTATTTATATTGAATGATTTATTTATTAATTGTAATTAATGATACTAAAATAAATAAGTCATAATAAGTGTATAGGAAAAATAAATAAATAATAAGACTATACGTGAACAACACGTTGATCCTCTTTCACTTGAATCAATGCTTTAGAAGTAGATCTTAAAAAATACTTGAATCAATTTTTAAAAGGTAATACCAGAATCGATTTTTTTCTCTTGAAGAATCGATCTTAAAATGTAAATCGATTCAACAATACTTGAATCAAACCTCTTACTCTTGAAAAATCTATTTTAAAGTTGCAAATAAATATATTCAAGTATCTCTTGAAAAATCGATTTTTAAGATGTAAATCAATTCAAAAAATACTTGAATCGATTCTCTTCCTCTTGAAAAATCGATTCTTAAGAGATAAAATAATTCAAGAATACTTGAATCAGTTCTCTTCCTCTTGAAGAATATTTTGGATCGATTTTTTAAAGGTAGATCGAATCTCTACTTAATTCGCTCTATCAAAATAATTTTTTATGAGTGAGGCTCCTGTGCACCCGGGCACACGGAGCACATTCCGTGCGCATTTGCAATTTCCATGTCCCTTTTCAATTTAAACACCTAGCAATACATAGGTTTAAATAGAATTGGAGGGGAAGAGTTTTGTTCACATGGGGACACGGAGTATCCTTCCGTGTCCCCGGGGGCGCAGGAGCTTTTACCAATTTTTATACTTTCATAAATGAATTTTCTAGAGGAACTTGAAAAAAGTTCATATTCCTCTTGGAGAAACGAATATGAGCATTTAGAATAAATAACCAAAAGTCTTATTTATAGGTGGGGTGAGAGAGATTACTATATGGAATATTCTTTTTTCCCTTTATATATATATATATATATATATATATATATATATATATATATATATTAATTAATTAATTTTTGGACTAAAAGATTTAGTAACTAATTCATGATACCCAAATAAATAAATAAAATATTAAAAATTTATTCATTATTAAAAATAAAAAACACATTATTTAAAAAGATAGAGTGAGACTCTTGTGCCCTGGGACACCGTGCCCCTTTGTCCCCAAATTCAATTTAAACCCCTAGCAAAATATAGAGTTAAATTGAATAGGGAAGAGGAGGGTTGGGGACATGGTGTCCCCGGGAGCGCAGGAACTTTTGCCCAAAAAAAATTAAATAAGGAAGTTAATTAAAAGTCAATAAAGAAACTATTAAAAAATTTAAAATTTTGAGAAAGTTACACATCACATCGGAGCGCTCTGTAGATGACATAGGCAGCATGAAAATTTTTTACTATAGTATACTTAAAATAATAATAATAATAATAATAATGTAGTATAGCAATGGGCTAACTTAGTCTAATTATATAATTTTTTAATATAACTCCAAAATAAATTTTACCTAATATATAGAATTATGATTAGTAAAGTCTTATTGATTATACCATTTTATTTTTTAATATAACTCCAATATAAATTTTACCTAATTTAGAAATATGAGTTAGTAAATCCTAATGTAGATTTATGAATAAAAAAACTGAATATAAAATGAATACATTATTTAAATTTAAAATATTATTATAGTATTATTATTATTAATAATAAATTATACTTAATTTAATTTATATTTATGAATAGTAAAGTCTTATGTAAACAATTTTATTTCTTAATCTAACTCTTAAGTAAACTTTACCTAATTTAGATTTATGAATCAGTAAAACCTAATTTAGATTTGTAAATAGAAGTGGAAATACATAAATTAAAATTAAAATATTACAATATTGATAATAATAATATAATAATAATAATAGATTTATTTTTAGTAATTTATAAAAATCAAATAAATATATTTTTTATATTTTTCTAATTTATTACTTAATTTAGATTTATAAATATATAAGGAAATTTATTATTTTAAAGAATAAATACAAAATAAGGAAATTAATTATAAGTAAATAAGGAAAATATAAAAAAATTTATTTAAAAATTCAAAAAAATGAGAAAATTACACGTCATAATGGAGCGCTCTGGAGACGACACACAGGTAGAAAAGTTTCTACTATAGTATACTTAAGATAAGTAAAATAAATTATTCGAAAATTCAGAGAATCAACTATATATAAATACAACGGTCAAACTCTTCGAATTTAAATTTTATATTGATTCCCTCAATAAACAATATAAAATAAATTCACCGACATCTCAAGCACCGTGAATTTGCATGCCACGTTAGTGTGGACGTATATAAACTCAAACATTCACAAGAGAAGATTTTATCCATTAATTACATACGTCATAATTAACCTTATGACTCAATGTTTTATAGTCGGTTGTCCTTTAATCATACAATTTAATAGCAGTGACTCCGTTGGAGAGGATACATATTAATTGCACCTAAGTGTATACCATTATTTGATATTAAGTATATTACCTAAGTTTGTGTGTCTTATAGTTGGAGAAGTCCACACGCCCTCAAATAATTTCCTACAACCATCAATCATTAGTTTGTAACAGTGATCAACAAATAAAACTCATCCGTTGGGGAGGAATGCACTATAACCGACTCATAAGCTTACTTGCACACTTAATAAATCAATAATGGACGCCGTGGGATCATGACCAATCTCTCTCCCACTTAGTTATTAACAAGAGGGTTTTTGCATGCATATAATATTTATAATAAATACACAACTTTGCATGCTCCTATTACGGCACATAAGGCAGTAAATCACAGAGAACATGCATATATATATATAACAATAATCAAATAATTAAATCAATTATGACAGTTATATATCAGCGAATTCGGTTGTTCGCCACTAAGCACGAATACGGGCAACGACCTCCAGATTATCAAATTTTTAAAAATATCGATATCGACCATCGATATCGTCCAGATTATCGAAATCATCGATATCGACCAGATTATCAAATTTTCAAAAAATTTCAGATTATCAAAATTTTGAAATTTCCAGATTATCAAATTTTCAAAAACATTCAGATTATCAAATTTTCGAAAAAAACTCAAGATTATCAAATTTTCAAAAATATCCAGATTATCAATTTTTTGAAAATTCCTAAATTTTGAAATTTCCAAATTATCAAATTTCCAAAAATTTTCAGATTATCAAATTTTCATAACTTCCAGATTATCAAATTTTCAAATTATCAAATTTTCGAAATATCCAGATTATCAAATTTTCAAAAATATCCAGATTATTAAATTTTCAAAAATTTTCAGATTATCAATTTTTGAAAATTTTCAGATTATCAAATTTCCAAAAATTTCCAAATTATCAAATTTTCGTCAAGTGTCGTCAAACGTAAATATTATTCAATAAGAAACAATAATTTCTAAACCCTAGTCCACCGTTTGACACAGGTATATCGTATCTGAATAGGGTATACCAGCATAACATGAATACTGAAATCCTTTCACCTTTGTTAATCAAACCGTGCAGTGCTCATGTGTGATGTGTCAATCAATTAGGGATTAATACAAGGATCAACATTAAACCCCCTAAATACTAGCACCACATAATCCAATCAAACCCTCGCCTAATGTGTCACGTTTAGCCTTAGAACCTACGCTCTGATACCAATTGTTGGCGTTTAAGATCTTTTGGTTAGCGTGAACTGTTAGAGTTCCATGTAATTCTACAGCAGTGGAAGCAAATGTGTAGAATCGAATTACCTTTCACCAAGGGTTGATGTATAGGTTGATTCTCGCTGGCAGCCTGTGCAGCATCACGGTTTTGGCCATAACTCCCTCATCTTATCTCTGATTGGAGTGATCTATGCGTCAAAACGATTCTCTTTTCCGTGGCTTTTTGTCAATATATCACATGTCCAGATTTGGTGTGGGCAACGAACTCAATTTATAACCTTAATCTGCCTTTCACGTGTGTTATGCATGTGATTTTTTATTCCGGATTGATGAAATTAGCTATTATATAGGCTACAATAGGGACCATGAGGAGAAATTAGGGTTTAGGCCTCCATTGGACTTAAACATCCAAGTTTAGCCCAAAACTTATACTTAAGTCCAATAATAATAAATCATTCCACTAAAGAAATATTATTGCATTGCCACCCTAATCCCAAATTACATTTATGGGCTCCTTCTTATTATGAGCCCGTTAATCTCCCCGTGTTTAAGATTCAATGCGCATTAATTAATTAAGTTACTAACAACTCCATTAATTAATATTTTTACCGAGAGTGGTACCACTCAACCTTATTATCATGCCGGAATAAATCCACCTGCAGGATTTACATGATAATCATTATGAGCTCCTTAAGGGGACATCATCAACCAATTCCGTTAGGACACGGATTCCTTCTACAATCAACAGCATACCATAGAGACAACATCATTTCCTAATTCACCGAGCATATTAATTTAACAATTAAATCTCACCCATTGATGAATTAAAGAAGTAAATACTGACTTACGTGTCGAGGTTATTGTATAGAGATTAAGAGTACGAACTTCCATAATAACAGAGATCAAGTTCTATTATATAGTCAGTATAAACCGAACGATCTCAACAACGGTCCTATTCAATACACACAAAGTGCACTAGTTCAATTTTATAGTTAAGACAGACTAATGCCAAATCACACTACAACCATACCGATAGATTGTCCCCTTCTATCTCGGTTGTGAATATCTGTTTATACTTTATAAGAAATCGATAATATGATCTTCCGTGTGACGCCGCACACCATATTATCTACAGTATAAAGTAAATGAACTTTTGCAATAACTTAATCGCAAATGTTTGATCACATGATTCTCATTTAAAATATTATCTAAATATTGTTCATACCAAAAGTAAGACTTTTAGTATACAATCCAACAAAAAAATCCATAGACTATAATATTTTAATATGGGCCAATTGAGTAGATACCCAATACTATGTGACTGGGTGATTATGGGTGGCCCAGTTATGAAGTATATAAAGGCTCACATGTTATGGTCCCCAATATACTAAACTGCACATGGTCTTCCCTTCTCCCCATCGGGAGGGATTACTACAGTCCCATAAAGAATAAGGAGGCTTAGTTGAGGAAGACTATAAAACCTACCAATCTTTGGGTTCGTGTTCCACCTTTAGAGGACTCAATGAATCAAGGTACGCTTCCGCATTACAGTTTAATCTCAATTTATTATTATAGGGTCTCAAGTATTAGGATATATGGATTTATTTCCTACATGAAAATCTAAATGAAGAGGTGACCGACCAGGTCCAAAATGAAGATGTTGATCATAGCATAAAGAATATATAGGCAAAGACCAACCCCTAATACAAAGGGAAATCAAGGTGTGGCCTTAGTAGGAATGAAATGCTAAAGACTGCCCCCTCCAAAAGAGATATCTCAGCCAATTAGAGAAAGGAAGAAGATGAACAGAAATGAGAATTAAATATTCGACCCTGAGTGAATGATCCTTTACACAGCCAATGTCTAAGGTCTGAATAATCCATAAAGCAAAAAGACTTAAGATCTCTATAAGTCTCCATAAAAGAGAGAAGAGTCGAGACTGATAGCTGGATAAGAAGAGGAGACCCCCTACTCACAAACAAGTGTTTTAATATTCCTATTAGTACTGGGTACTCTTTTTGCTTCATACGATTTTTTCCCACAGGGCTTTTTTTATGAAGTTTTTAATGAGGCCGACAGAATTTTAGATGTACATATTTAAGATAATTCCTTATAGCTTAACTACAAGCAACGACCTCACAGGCTAATGTTATAGGTGTTTTACATTTGAGTATTGCATCATCAATATCGAAGTTGAAGGCGAAGGACATGAGTGGTGTATTAACAAAAGGAATTTTAAAACGAAGTCATTGCTATTAATACTAAAAAGAAGCGAAGATGTGGTCTCTTCAATGCCGAAAAATGCATCCATAATATCGTATTCTCATCGCTCTCAATACCAATAAAGACATGCACAATAATAATGGCAGTGTTGTCGAAATCGGACAGGCCGGTTCAATCGGTTGGACTGGAACCGGGCCAGGTACCGTTCCGTCAGTACCTATAAAATCACTTTTAATGTTCAACAGGAAAAAATCAGATTAAACCATTAAAATCGGCTGAATCGGAAGAATCGGGATAAACTAAAATCGCTGATTTCTAATAAAAAAACTTAAAATGCAGGTCTTTCAGCAGAATAAACACTCAGACTTCTTCATCTGATGAAATTTTGCATGAAACCAAAATCATTCTCAACATCATCCATCCATTATAAACATTGACACCCAATTTCCATAATCATACGGAAAGCAAGAATAATAGAAAAAATAATAAAATTAGAACACCCTCTCTTTGTTATTGGGAGAAGCCAACCATAGTTGTCGGTGTCTCGCAAAGGGTGAGAGTTGTTGTTGGGACATGGGAGAAAGCTAAACCATCGTTGTTGGTTTCTTGCAAGGAATGAGGGGAGGGGCCGCTGGAGTGAAAGCGAGAAAGAGAGAGAAAGCTTGCTGAGGGGGAGGGGTGGCTACTGAAATTAACCCTACATCCATTACTTCACAAAATAAATGAACGTTTATTTTCATTAATATTGAGTGGGCTGGAGTGTGGGCTTTGGGTAAAGCCCAAAAGTATTGAGAATTTGTATTTATTAAAAAACTAGTATTATATTATTATATTTAATAATTATCTTAAAATATAATAAAAATTATATGAAATTTAATTTTCTGGTTGAACCGCCCAGTTGAACCGGTCCGACCAGTTGGACCGTGAATCGTTTCTTCCGCCGGTTTGATCTCCGGTCCGGTTATAAAAATACTAAATAATAGGCAGATGCGGTGACGGTCCTTTCAAGAGTCGTGCAATGCGGCCTTACAAGACCAATCTGCACATCATTACCGAACACCAAATCTTCCTTGAAGAATGAAGCTTGAAGAACAAACTAAATAGTGAGGTTCCAGTTGTATAAATAGATGTGTCATGTTTCGCAAAAGGGGGTTCCAATAACAAATGATTCCCTTCTTCCCTCATGTATTCATTACACAAAGATACTTTTCATTCTCTCTCATCTCCATGAGTGTAAATCATTCCATTTAATTAAAAATATCAATGAATATAAAGCTTTGAGCTCCAATGGATTAGAGATATATAATTATATATGTTTGATAACAAAAACTAGCATGGAACTAGCTCCACGTGAAATTGGGATTACTTTTTAGCATAATAGAATGTTACTCTTTAGTATAAGAGATTATTTCTCCTGTACAAAAAAAATAATATTGTCATTGTTTTTGAACTCTTCTGAGTAGAATAACTATATGCACTCTAAAGAGTAATCCTTGATATTTTAAAGAGAAATGTTTTTCGAAAGGGTGCACAATACAATCGAATACTAAGTGATGTTTGTTTTGGAGGTTTGTGGAATTTGAAAATCATAAATAGTGATTGTATGTTTGGTTTGGGTTTTTGGTATGATAGGATTTACCTTTATGTTAAATTAATGTGTAAAAATATATTAATTTATATAAAAAATAGATGAGAGATGAGAGATAAAGAAAGAAAATTTATTAATTAAGGAAAAAATATATGTAGATATATAGGGGTAATTATTACTTTTTATTCACACCCCCCACCACTTCGTAAAATTTGAATTTAACTTACATTGATATGATGTAATAAAGGTCATGGAACATGTGTATTTTTTTTTTTTGTCAGTAAAATGAATTTATTAATGAATATGGGTACAAGAAATACCCTTCCAGATTACAATTTACAATATTAACTTTCCATAAATTCTTTTGGTTTCTCAATCCACTCACTAAAGAAATAACCGAACCACCCAAAATCTTTCACTACAAATCAGCTCCATAGTCAACCTTTTAACTCCTCAACTAGTTTTTCAACTGAGAGCTCAACCTCATCATGAATAATAGCATTTCGAATTTTCCACAAAATCCAAACGACAGATTGCCAAAAAGTGATTACCTTCTGTCTTCCTTTTTTCCTCTTGAACAAATTACAAGTGACAAGTAGATTTGAAACTGGGTTTGAATGCAACACAGTATATATTCTCATCCAATTGAAACACGGCATCCATACCTTATAGGAGACTTCACATTCAAAGAAGATATGTCTTCCGGTTTCCTCCTTCTCATTTCAAAACACACACAATAGATAGTTGTTTGGATTAAGGATGTTTCTCATTTGCAGATTCTTCTTTGTTGGTAACCGGTCCCATAGCAACCTCCATGAATGGGCTATTACCTTTGAAGGTGTAAACTTATTCCAAATGATTTTGAAGCATCTCTCCTTCTCCACCTCAATAGGTGTATATCCACGAGTTTCTGCTAAAATAATATATGCATCCCTAGTGCAATAGTATACTTTTATCTCTCCCTTCCATTTCCAATCATCTTTCATATCCTTTTTAAATAGCACACTATTCACCAAAGACTCAAGTATATTGAAATTATCAAGTTCTCTTTCAAATAGTTCTCTTGTCCATCTCCATGTCCACTTCCATGTATTCTCTTCCCATCTTCCCATTTTGCAAATTCTTTTCCTTTTATCCATACAAAGATGGAAAAGTCTTGGAAATTTCCCTCTCAGCACTTCTCCTCCAACCCAGTTATCTTCCCAAAACAATATGTTATTACCATTCCCAATAACTCTTTCCAATCTATTTTTAAACCAGTCATTTCTTTCTCCAAGAGTACTGTTAACTACGTCCTTCCACCATCCAGACCACCTCGTTCTTCCTTTCATAACATTTTGAAATGACTGTTCTCCACTATCATACTCCCATTTAGATTCTATCGCCTTCACCCAAATGCTATTTTTTCATTCAGCCACCTCCACATCCATTTCCCCACCAACGCCTTATTAAACAGTTCCAAATCCCTTGTTCCTAAGCCTCCTCTCTCCTTTGGATTGCATATAATTTTTCAATCTATCCAACTAATTTTCTTCTCATCAACACCACCACCCCATAAGAAATTACGAAACAATTTCACCATCATCCTCAATGTTTCTTTGGGAGTAAGGTAAAAAGAAAGATAATAAGTTGGTATAGAATATAATACCGTATTCAGCAGCATGATTCTTCCGTCTATTGAAATTTTGCTCCTCTCTCATTTTTTAATGCAGTTTTTTATTTTTTGAATGATACTGCTCCATTCCATTATACGACGGTGGTTCATGCCAACCTTGATGCCCAAGTATGAGAAAGGTATTTCACCCACATCGCATCCCAAAATCTCCGCCATCTCACCCAGTCTTCTCTAGTCTACATTCATACCAAACAGACGACATTTGTTGAAATTAACTTTCAATCCAGATATTAACTCCATGATTCTAAGGATCCGCTTGATTACCACTGCATAATCCAAACTATCATTACCCATCAGTATAGTATCATCTGCAAATTGAAGGTGTGACACCTCCACATTGTTGCTTCCAATTTTCGCTGCCTCACGAAGCCCTAGACTTGTTGCTTCAGTCATAAGAATACTAAGACATTCAGTAACGATCAAAAATAGAAACGGGGACAAGGGGTTATCCTTCAATTTTAGATTTCTAAATAGCTCAGCTGATGTTTCTTTTCTATTCTTGACTTCCATATCCTCTAGAACAAATATGTCATCAATGATATCCAATCTCTGAATTTCACTTCTTTGCTTTTCAATATTTTCAACAATGAACCCAAAAACTTCTCGTTTCCAAATTTTCAAGTCATTCTTCAACATTTTAAATTTCTCCTTTAAGACATATCCTCCCTTGCCATATATTTGGTAGCTCTGCCATTTACTAGCAACAAATTCTTTAAACTCCGTATGAGCTAACCATGCATCAATACTTCTAAATGGTTTAGGACCCCAATCATTAACCTGATTTTCCAAAACTAATGGACAATGATCTGATATTGATCTCCTCAAACCTTTAAGATATAGGTTTAGCCACTTTTGCATCCACACATTATTCACCATAATTCTATCTAATCTGCTTTTACATGATCCATCAGGCTTATACCAAGTATAAAATCTACCATGTAATAGAAAATCAAATAATCTACTGTTTCTGATAAAGTCATCAAAGAGTTTGATTTCTCTATCGTTGGTCAAAGCTCCCCTGCCTACTCTTTCTGACTGTTTTCTAACAGCATTGAAATCCCCTATCACACATACACACGATGTTGAATTCTGTTCAATAACTGTTTTAATATTATCCCATAGCTCAGTTCTTTCAGAAGCAGCACATGGAGCGTAGACATTTATAATACAACAATCAACCATATCTTCTCCCCAATAACCATTCACAATTAGGGCACCATTTAAAAACCATGAGCTATGAACCATAAACACCTCAGAATTCCACCTAGATTGTATTCCTCTAGACCTCCCCAAAGCTGGTTTAAAAGCCCATTTAACATTGTCATTCCCCCACAATATTCTACAATCCCACGAATTAACAATCTCCATTTTTGTTTCTTGAATGCAACAAAAATCAATATTATGTTTTCTCACAATATTTTGTATCTCCTTCTTTTTCACTTTACTCCCCAAGCCTCTTGTATTAAAAGAAAGAACTCTCATTTAAAAACACTAACCTTGGAAGTCTCCTTGTCTTTCTCTTCACATTTCCTTCCTCCCCCTTCCAAATCCATTAGTTTCTGAATAATCTGTTCATCTGATGTCTTGCCTACCACACCCAGTGTTTTTCCAGTATCCCATGTGAGTTTAGCCTCCATTTTTTCTTTCTCTCTCATTGAATTTTTTATATTTGGGGATTCAATATCTTGAACAAATGCTCTAAATTTTGATGCCTCTGCCTTCTTTTTATTGGTCTTCTTATTCCCCATCACTGCCTTCTGTTTATTTCTGGCATTTATGGAATATGTATTTATTTGCCCTTTCACGCATTTAATCCACCACTCTTCCCATTGCAATCCACTATACCATTTTCATCTCCAATAGTAGAATTACCTTTATTTTCATGTGACGTAAATAAAGGCTCTGGTCCGGATCCTGGTGGGAATTCCAGTTCCCCTGACCCACTTGAGTTTATCTCCTTCTCTATGTTTGCCTTTGGCCCATGATCATAAAGCTAAAATCCCGGTGGGCATTTTAAATTATCAATGGGCTCATAAATGTTATTACTTAAATGGGCTTGTGGGACAATATTGTTTACCTCTAGTCCATTGAAGTAATTCTCTCTGTCTTCCAAACTAGGGCCAGCTAAGCCACCCTTCTCACCTTTTGGAATATCATGAGATTTTGTTGTTTCAACACGTTTGTTGGATGTCAAACGCTTCAGATATTCAGAGGGACCCATCGTACTATTATCTTCCTGATTCTCTTCTACCCAAATCTCCTTTTCTTTTACTTCTTCTCGATAATCCTCCACTGCCTCCATCCCTCCCTTTTCTTTTCTTTTTTCGAGATCAAAATTTCCAAAATGAAAATTCATCCTTATTTCCGATGAGCAATCCGAGGAATCTGACTTATTACCGTCTGCCATAGCATCAATCGAAAATTTTGAATTTGATCCTACGTACTCACCGGACCATACGGATTCAACATCTTCTTTGGAACATGTGTATATATCAGATATCTTGATGTTAAATTCTAACTTAAGGCAATTGCAAATATATTACACACTTTTTAATCACGTGATGTCACGAGCCACACTGAATGAATTTTATTTTATTTATTTTTTTTAAAAATTACTTAAATATTTCAAATTGTGCATAAATATATGCTATAGCAAATACATTAATTCAATCATATATCATCAAACAATAAAAGTAATTAAACATAATAATCATCTTACTTAACAATACACAACATCATATAACGATAATAATATCAAATTACATCCATCAAATCCCCAATTGAGTTTGCACCTCCAGAATGGTCTTGGCAGAGTCCCTAAGCTTCTGAGTTTCCTCATCAGTAAGATGCACATTGGTTACTCCTAAGACACCGTTTCGACCCAGTTGAGCCGGCAAGCTGAGGAAGACATCGCCGCCTTCAACGCCGTAGAAGCCCTTTGCAAGAATCGAGATGGGGTGAATTCGTCTCTGGTCCCTTAGCAATGTTCGAGCCAAGCTAGCGACGGAGTAGCCAATGGCCCAAGAAGTGTAGCCTTTCAAACGAATGACTTCGTATGCACTCTGAACCACTTCTTTGTGTATATTTTCGAGCATTTCCTTCTCGTATCCAATTTGTTGTCTCTCTAAGAAGCTCAAAATTGGCACTCCTCCTACACTTATGCTTGACCATAGTGCCACTGAACTATCTCCATGTTCTCCAACAATGTATGCCTAATGTTTACAGCTAAAATGAGTATTTTTACTTTTTTTTTTCTTTAATGTGCAGTAGTTTTATGAAATATAAATTTCGTGCTAGTGGCAGATTCAACAAGAAATGAAAATTACATTAAATCGAATTTACATTACACACTCACATCACTCGCATTACATTACTTACATTTATATTACTCACTTATATTACTCACGTTCACATTACTCAATTTTTTTACACGAAAAAACATTATCTTGAAATTATTTGACTCAAATCCTTTAATTCATATAACTCGAAAAATATATTACTCACTCAAATATATTTTCGAGTAAAGAGTTTTTCACTCGAAGAACATTTACTCGAAATTATTTGATTAAATCTTTTAACTCGCATTACTCGAAAATTACGTCTACTAACTCAAATATATTACTCAAAAAATATTAATTTGAATATTTTACTTGAAATTTAACTTAACTTGAAAATATTACTCGAATACATTAACTTGACATTACCCGAAGGACACTGTGACCAACTACTTCTAATTACACACCTGACCCACTAATCTTCCGCATAAAAATATATATTTTGTCATTTTGTTATCTCTCTTGTTATTTTGGTTTGTGATATTATTTTAAGGTATATACTTCCTCAATCCCATATTAAATTTCACACTTTGTATTTTAGTCCGTCTCACAATAAATTTTACCACCTTAAAATGGAAATATCATATTAATTAATTTTTAACCTTAAAAATACATCTTAATTAAAAAAATTACTCCTCTCAGTCTCACCTAACACATATAATATGCATTATAATTTATTTATATTACTTAAAAATAGTATATTACCTCTCTAAAAATCAATAAAATCAGTTAAAAATCAATATTTTTAAAATTCTATATCTACGGTGACGATGCAAAATAATGTAGAACGGATGAAGTATTTATTTTTTGATAAGTGAGACCCTACACACCAAAATCAAAACCTTTAAAAATTATCGAATATTATTATACAATTTACAATAATTAAACTTGATGGTATAGAAAAAAAAATCTATTCGTTACTTATTAAAATATTATATCTCTCCATTTAAATTTAAATAAATATATAAATAAAAGTCTCTAACACATTTATCGAACACTCTCTACCCATGCCGCTGCCTAGGTGAAGGTTGGAAATAATAGTTTCATAGAAAGTGATAATTAATTAAAAAACAAAAATGGTATCACTTGAAACGCCTCGGTATAATTCAAAATAAAGTAATGAACCAACGAACAACTAATTCTTATTAATGGATTAATTAAATGTTAGTCCGGAAATAATCACAATATGGTCCACATCCTTACATTTCAAATTAAACCACAAGAATAACCATATATTTTTGTCCAATCTGTTTTTTGATTTCTAGGCTTCTAGCAGTGAAAATATTTTATAAATAGAAAAAAGTCTCTGCTAGATGATTACGGTTAAGGATTATAGAGTGTTCTAGATTGCACTATGTTTGACTTTTATGATTGCTTTTAAACATTTTTATGACCGTCTGTTCAAAATTTTTATCTCTTTTCATTGTTTTTCTTTTGTTTTAATTTTTTATAAAATTTACAGCGCATTTGATAATTGCACTGCCGAAACGTAATAGTCGTTGAAAATTATGATGAATAGAAAAATTACCTTAAAATGATATTATTTGTCATCTTTAAAATGGTGTAATTAAGTTGAAAATTATTATGATGAAACTGGTGTAATTAAGTTGTGTGTTCGCAGTATAGTAGGAGACAAGTTCGTGTGATAATCCCACACTATTTGCTGTAGTCGATTGATAGTTTTGATAATGGTGTCAGAATCTCCCATTTTAATCAATTCTGCTGATTAATTTTAATTCATTTAAATGCAAGGATTGTCATCTTTAACTTGATTGATATTATTTTGTGAATTAAGCTGCGTTAATTAAGTATACTCATGTCTTTTTTTTTGGGGTGGTTTCTTAATATAAAGAATCTTCGTTTAATTCGATTAATATTAAATTGGGATTTTAGAATCCCTAATTAAGTAAAGGAGATCTTTCATCATTATAGGGTAATGAATCATCTAATATTCCTATTTGGTTAGAGGAATAAAATTAAATTAAATTGGGGAGACAGTTAAATGTCGTTTAATTAAATTAAATATTTTTAATATTTATTTAATTAGTCTAGTAAACCTTCAATCTAGTCAATCGAAGCACCATGTTGCCACAGCAATATCGTGTGTGGAGAAAAGCTTTATTGAAATTACATAGATGGGTGTGGTATTATTTATGTGTTCTGTGTTCGACCCACAGGTAGACACAGTTTGACAGAATAATAACACACATGTGATAATAAGTATGTGATAATTATTTGGATTATTCATGTGAACATGAGTCGGTCCACAGATAGACTCTTGTTTGACAGAACTTATTGTCAATACTTGATTGTTACACCAAGATTACCCCTGCAGTTAATTTTTGTCCACAGACGAGGTTAATGTTGCACAAGGTGTCTTGTGATGGGTCCCTAATTAATAATGTTGTGCGAGTGTATTTTCATGTGGGTATTGATCGGCTCACAGGTAGATTAATATTTGGCAGAGATACACAAGCACCTGTGGTGGTAAATATGTGACGATTATTTGTTTAACATGTGAGTAATAAGTCGGCCCACAGGAAGGCTATTGCTTGACAGTTTTATTGTCAGTATTTGACTACTACAAAGAAGTGCCACTTACAAGTTAGTGTTGTTGTCATTGGACTTGATACTAATGTTGTGCTCGATTCCTTGAGATGATTCTAAGCTATTTAAAATTTGAAAGATTATAAAGTTTAGTGCAAGCATGATAATCATTTTGGATTAATTATCTGTACAATTAAGAAGTCTGTTAATTAAGTTTAACCTATGTCAACAACAAAATTATACATGATGAGAACTTCAACAATAAGAATGAACTAATAAGTTTCTAACAAACTCTGTCTCAATAAAGTATAAGGACAACAAAGAAATACCTGTTTGGAAAGCTGTTAAAGTATAACCTTTTGTTTTCTCCTAAAGGCTTGTGGAATTATTTTATAATACACAACATTAAGATTACTTAGTATGAATGGTGCTGTGGTGTAGTTAAAAGACAAAAATAGTACTCCACAATATATGGTTACTAATTGGAGAAATACTAAAGATTGCAGCTTATGATATCAATAAAGTTCCAACCAAAGTAGTTGTGAGAACTCTTTGAGTTTCACATATGGTGATATCCAACTAAGGCTAGATCATTGGGATCTACTAAAGAAAATTGGATTCAAATAGATATAAACTACTTTATTGAATAAAGATAATAAGTTTATGATCCAATTGATCGGATCATATTTGAGACGGGTAATACGGTATTATATGAGGATGTTGATTTTGGGGGAAGAATAATATTAGAGACATTGTTCTTAAGGGGAGTCGATTCGATCCCCACTTATGCTTTAAAGAATTGGTGCAAATTCAGAATAACGATATGACAATGTCAATAATATTTAAGGAATAACAAATTCAACAACCTCAAGAATTAATGTCACTAAGGAAACCACTAGAGTTGGGAGAAAGATAATTCAGAAGATTATGTAGTTTTCTCCTAAATAATGAGGACACTATGGAATTAATGGTAGAATATTCAAACAATGTTCATCAAACCATGAAAGGTCCAATTACTCTTAAGTGTGTTAATGTTATAAGTTATGAGTATAAATCAATACAAGATGATTAGGTTTGCATCTTGATATAGGATTATACTCAAAAGGGAAGGAAGTCATTATTATAAGATAATCGTGACATCAGTAACACATTTTGATCTTGAATCATATTGTATGGATGTAAAGATAAAGTTCCTTGATCGCAACACTGATGATACGATCTAAATGGTTTAAGAACTAATAGGAAATCCATCTATGCATTCAAGCAAATTTTTTTCGTAAAGGAATCACAAGTATCATCATGAAGTAAGTGTCTCATTTGGTTTTGAGACAAATGTAGATGATTATGTGATTCAGTGGGAGAATGTTTAAGTTAAACTAAGGGAGACAAGTGCAGTCTCAAACAGGTGCCCTAAAGTTAAACTAAAGATTTAAGAAATGTAGAAACATTTCATATTCATTGGTTGTTGGAAGTTGTTGTATGATGAGGTCTGTACAAGACCTAATTTGGCTTATGTTGTTGGTGTATTAAGCAGATAATTAAGTAATTATAGTATGGATCTTTATAAAGTATTTACAGAGAACTAAGGATAACATGATTGCACATTAGAGATAATCAGATTAGTAGGAGATCATAAAGTATTCTGATTCTGAGTTTGTTGGATGTCAATACAGTATAAGATCCACTTCAGGCTATATTTTCTGTTGGTTGGAGAGTTATACAAGTAAAAGTATTAAGCAAACACTTTAGCTCATTAACCATGACAACAGAATTAGTAGCATACTAAGGGCATTCAAACATGAAATAAAGGTTGCGAAGATATGTCACATAAAGTTCATTGTGACAGTTAGTTCGCAGTAAAGTATTTATGACAAGAATACTTATAAGTCAAACAAATTGACATAGAATTCTTGGTTGTTAAAGAAAGTGTTTTGTGTAGATAAAATTTTAGAAGAGCATATTATGATAGACTCTAAATATGGATCCACCAATTATGTATTCAACGCCCTGCAATTTTATGAGCTAGCTAATCATGTGGGTGTTATATGATTTTAGAATACATTAGTTCAGTGGGAGTCTATATTTATTGTTCTTTAAAGTTTCAAGACACTTTGATTTGGATAATTCAGTTTTCTGCAGAATAAAGTTCATGACTTTGAATTCATTGTGAATTCACTTAAGTAATTTCATTTTGTAATATTATGAATTGATCTCACTAAAGACTAAAGTTGGACCAGTTGGAAATAGACATGATGTTGATCACATTTGACATGTAATTTCCATGCTACTCATCATATTTGATCTATGTCATTGAGTATATTGATATGGTGATTGTCGGGGTTTAACCATGATTTATAATATGGTGAATGCCGCGGTAGTTCCATATTAGTATATGAGATGGACCAGATTGTTAAGTATAGCCTGAAGAGGAATAGCATAAAGTTGCGCAACTAAGGACTCTTGATATAATTGCTAACGGAAAATATATAGCCCAAGTGGGAGATTGTTGGAAATTATTAATTTCCATTATAATTTAATTATGGGCAATATATTATTATGCAATTATATTAGCTATTCAATTATATTATGGACTTAATTAAGTGATCCAATTAAGGTTAAAGGTCCATGGGCTATAATATTAAATGATATGGGCTTATTGAGTAGATACCCAATACTACATGATTAGGTGATTATGGGTGGTCTAGTCAAGTAGTATATAAAGGCTCCCAGGTTATGGTCCCCAATATACTAAGCCGCACATGGTCTTCCCTTCTCCCCATCGGGAGGGATTACTACGGTCCTCATAAGGAATAAGGAGGCTTAGTTGAGGAAGACCATATAACCATTGATCCTAAGTTCGTGTTCTGCCTAGAGACTCATTGGATCAGGTACGCTTCCGCTTTACAGTTTAATCTCGTTAATCATAATAGGGTTAAGGTTTCATGGATTTATTTCCAACATTAATAAATTAAAATGTGTTTTTATGAAAAGATTTGATTAGTGGGAATCATAATTAAATTGTACCTTTTAATAAAAGATATTTGAATTTAAATTTGAAATTCATTCCAAAAGCTATTATGTCTTTTAATAAAAGATATTTGAATTTAAATTTGAAATTCATTTCAAAAGGTGCATCAATTCACGAAAATACGCCTTAAATTCTATAAAAGGCATTCTCATTCCATAATCCTGGAATTTCACGAAGAACTTGAACACGCTCACCACTGAAAAATACTTCTTCTGTCCCGGTCAAACTGCACCGTTTGACTGCATAAAATTCTCACAAAAGCTACAGTAAACGGTGCAATATAGGTGAGACTGAGGGAGTACACATTTTCAAACTTTTATTCACTCAAAGACACATGTCGTAAATGTCCAATGAAATTCGAGTTGCCTAAAAATTTCTTAGTGTATTCCTATGTCGTCCTACTCCTAATATGAGTTCATAATATCGGTTGGTTCGCTGTAGCCAGTGACGGAGCCAGAAATTGGGCTCAGAAGGGGGCCAGAATGATACTAAAACTATAAAATGTTCTTCCCGTCTTGTAAAATCATTTATGTAGTTTAAGAAATTTTAACTTTTTTACGAACTTTTATTGATTTTTTAGGAGTAAATTGATATTTTTACATAACAAATAAAATAAAGTACTCCATTAATGTGTGTTAATATTGTGACATTTTTAAAATTAAAATATAAGTAATCTTTAAATTTATTATTGATGTTATTTTTTTTTTTGGTAAATATAATACAAATAAATGATCAAAGTGTAAATAATTTTATTAGATAAAGAGTATTATGTTGTATATTATAAATAAAATAAATTTATTATTATTATAAGTAAAAGAATTAAATTATCAGAAAGAAAGAAGATAAAAAAAGAAAACAAATATAAAATACAAAAGAAAAGTTTCTTTATAAAAAAAATAATACATGTTCTTAAAAAATAAAAGCAAAATTATTACTCCCACATTACTCGAACCTAAGACCTCATGTCTCGAAAATGAGAGATGAACCATTAAGCCAACAAACACATCAATTAAGTTATTAAACTTCATATATATAGACTAAAGATTACTAAATTTCCAGGGGGCCTTAACTCCCTTCGTCCCTGGCTGTAGCTTGTGATTTTTAGTGTTACTATCACAAGATTTGAGTCGTATCTTGGAGATGATTGCTATCAAACCGTAAACACCAGAGCGGGACAATTTCGTTTTAAGGAGAAATAGTGTAACCCTTTACTAGACTCAAATTTCATTCTTATTACTTTTTTTCATATTTTTCTAGTTAATATATTATATCGAAACTCAAATATATCCAACAAAAATACACCACTTGACCCACAAGTGGATATCCAAATTTCTCAACCGGGCATGTTTCTTTCCACAACGTATGTCAATCACTTGCTCCAGGTTGATTTAGAGTATGATTAGTATTGACTCTGACCATAGTCAAGAAAGAGGGCTGCCCAGAACCTCCAATTCTTCTTACATGTTCTCATATATATATATATATATATATATATATATATATATATATATATATATATATATATATATATATATATATATTTTGTTGTAATAGTTTTTTATTTTTAAATTTATTTCTTTTATAATTCTTCTTTTTATATTTTGATTGTACATCTCACACTAATTCATCTCTTAGAATTTTTATTTTTTTAATTAAATTTTTATTATTTGATCTCTTTCCTTTTTTAATAGTTTTTATACTTGCTCACACTAATTTATCTCTTAATTCTAATTTCTTTTTCAATTAAATTTTGATGGTTTGATATTCATTCTTTTTTTCAATTATTTTTTATTTATTTTTTTATTCACTTCTGACGGCTGTGATTTCATTATTTTTTAATTCTTTTTGTTTTTATCTCTTTCTTTTATAAATTCTTCTTTATTCATTATATTTTGACTATAATATTTTTTTTACTAATCTACATTTACATTGTAATTTGCTTATCCATCACATCCTAAATCTTTTTAATGATTTTTGTTATTTTTCTATCTGCCTCTTAATTACTTTTATTGATTTTTGTTATTTAAATAGGTTTTAGTTTGAATGAAAAGAATATGCATAAGGAGAAAATTGATGCATAAAAGAAAAGTACTTGAAATATAAGTTAAATTATAAAAATAGTGCTCTTTAAAAATTTATAAAAGTGGATTTTCAACTATAGTGAATAATAAAATAATTAAATGAACATATAGCAAATGAATGAATAAGAAGAATTATGAATTAGATGATGAGGTGAGTTTGAAAATAAAAACAACTTAAATAAGTATTTAAAATAATAATAAAAAAAGGTTAATTGCAAAAAAATAATAATAACCTTTCATTTTATTGCAAATAAATCTCAACATTTGAGAAATTGCAAAAACAACATCGATCTTTAAATTCGTGCAAAATGCACCCAACGGACAGGAGAGGGTTGTCCAACGTCTGACGTGGCGTTGACATTTGTCATGTCAGCTTTGAATTTATTGCAAAAAAAACCCTCAACCATTACTTATATTGCAAATAAATCACAACCTTTGAGATTTTGGCAAAAATAACCATCAATTTTTTTATTTTTTTTAAATTGTACCAATCTAATAAAAAATTATATTTTATAATAAAATTATATTCTCAAAAATTATTATGTAGTAATATTTAAAACTTACAGTTCAATGCTTACGTCTGTTTCAATACTTACGTTTGTTTTTTACACGTTGATTAAGAATATAATATTTTAATGGATAATGAGTTTAAAGATATAATATTTAATGCAAGTAGATAAGTGTATTATTATTGTATTTGAGTCTATGATAATATATTAATTGTTTTAGGTGGATCATATGCCAAAAAGAGTAACGTAAAGATTGAAATGAGACGTCAAAAATAAAAATATGTAAAGATTGAAATGGGCGGAGGGAGTACATGAAAATTTGATTTGTATAAATTAAAAATTAACTAATACTATTTTTTTCCGTATAAAATTATGAGTTTATAAATTAAGTCTACATAAATTATAAACTATTTTGTATAAATTTTTTGTCATCTAAATATATATATATATATATATATATATATATATATATATATATATATATATTGTCATATTAAATATAACATAAAATTACATAAAAATCTTAAGACATGTTCAAGAATACTTTAATTTTATAAATTATAAAAAAATTATAATGCATAAAATATTTTAAAATCTAAAATAAATTTATTATTTTATTCAATAATTTTTTAGAATTTAAATTTTAAATATAAAATATAATGGGTGCAATTTAAAATAAAAAATAAAAATTTTATGATATTTTTTACCAAAATCTCAAATGTTGAGATTAAATCGCAATTTAAGTAAAGTTGAGATTTTTTTTGCAATAAACTCAAAGCTGGCGTGACAAAGGTCAATGCTACGTCAAATATCGGGCAGCTCTCTTCTGCCCGTTGGATGCATTTTGCACGAAACTTAAAGGTCGAGATTTTTTTTTGCAATTTCTCAAAGATTAGGATTTATTTGCAATAAAATGAAAGGTTGGGTTTTTTTTTCAATAAACCAAAAAAAAAATAAATAAATAAATAACAATAATAATAATAATAATAGTAATAATAATAAAAAAGAAAATTTGCTAGCTAGAGGAAAATGAAAATAATTTTGCATGTGGAACAAAGAGTTGCAAAACAACTAAAAAATAATAAACTTGAAAAATATGAAAATATTTAGAGAATAGAAATCATATGTAAAATAATATACAAATTTAGAGTTTGAGATAATATTTATAGATAATACTTATAATAGAACATTAAAATTAGAGATATATAGATAGAGAAATCTATTAAAAAAAAGTATATCAAGATTTTTAAATATAAATTTTTTAGATATTTTTATTAAATATATTACAGTAGAAAATTAAAAAATATTTATTATATTTTTTTAAATAATTCTCTTTATTAATTTCGCCAGGCTCACAAAATATCAGGGTCGATTCCCGTACAATTTATCTCTTCTATTTTAAGTGTTACTTATTCGGTAATGGATACATCACACTAAAAAATCATAGAAGATTAAAACCCGTCACATAATTTCCTCCTACGCTTTTCATCACGTAATGATTACTCAGTGAAAAGTTATAATGGGTTTGCATGTAAAGTGTGAGGGTTAATTTTTTGGTAATTTTTAAAATAACATCCCTCAAGTATTTTCAAAAACTCGCTTTAAATGATTTAACAATAAAGCTTAATTTAAAATTACTTTCATTTCAATCTAACAAACCTATTGTATTATTATTATTATTATTATTATTATGAAACAGATAAATAGTTCGTTATAATTACTCAATTAAAAATGATGACTTCCTTAGTTAAAAAATACTACATCCATTTATTGAAATATACATATTTTTATCATTTTAGTCTGTCTCAATACAAAGTGAGTATTTTTATTTATTTTTTTTTAAAAAAAAATCCACGTAAAAGAATTATTTCTCTTTTCTTCCACATATCACATTAATACACTTATTCACTTTACTTTAAAATATTATTGCTCTCATTTTAGTGTACATTAAAATATTATACCAATGTGCATAAAAAAACACACACATTAATAATAATAATTACTCCATAGACGTCTAAAATAAGACGAGTATTTGATGTTTTGATAAGTAAAATTTCTAACTCTTCACCGTAAAATTAATTATTTTTATATCGTGTCTAATAGCTACTCCCTCCATCTCAGTTTAAGAGTGTCATTTTTCCATTTTGGTCGTTCCACCCAAAGAGTCCCTTTTTCTTTTTTACACACATGGGACCCACACACCCCCTCTAATACAATTAAAATATGAGATTCACACTCTCACTAATACAACTACCCACTACACATTAAATAATATACTCATTAATCTACATGCAAAAAAACAAATGACCCTCTTAATACAAAAAAAGCAAATGACTCACAGGAAGGGTATATTTTTTCCATTTTGGTCGTCCCACCCAAAGGGTTTTCTTTCCTTTTTTACACACATGAGATCCACTTATCCCCTCTAATACAATTAAAACATGGGAGTCATACTCCCACTAATACAACTACCCACTACACATTAAATAATAATACTCCTTAATCTACAGGCAAAAAAGCAAAAATTACTATTCCCCTAAATTATCCTATGGACTATTAAATACTATGCGTAAGAAAGAATACCACCGACCTTTAACAAAAGTAGAACGGAAAAAGAGACAATATAAAATAGATCACAAGTTAAAAAAATAGTGGAAATGACCCTACCTGCACATCCTGCGCATTAACATCAAGGTGATCAGCAATGAGGAATCGAAATCTGGACGAATCCAAGTTGGTACCCGACCCGATGACCCGGTTAGGAGGGAACCCGGAAAGTTTCCACGCCACATAAGTCAACACATCCACAGGATTCGAAACCACCAATATGATACAATCCGGAGAGTGCTTAGCCAGCGGCGGCACAATGTGTTTGAACAGCTCAACATTTCTCTGCAGCAGATTGAGTCTGCTCTCGCCGGGGTTCTGCCTTGCGCCGGCGGTGACGATGCAGAGGTCGGAATTCACGGTGGTGGCGTAGTCGACGGAGGCGATGATCTTGGTCCGGGGGAGGAAGGCCGCGGCGTGCTGGAGATCAAGCATCTCGCCGCGGAGCTTGTCTTCCTTGGCGTCGACTAGCGCGAGCTCGTCGGCGAGGTCTTGTGTGAGGATGGTTTGGGCAATAGCCATGCCGACGTTGCCGACGCCGACGACGGTGATCTTGGTGTGGCGTTTGGTGGAGGGGGTAGCGGCGCCGCCTGTTAAGGGAGTGAAGAATGCTTTGGAGAGGTCGAGGCCGTCGGGGCCTAAGAAGGAGGAGGATGTGCTCTTGTGCATTGTGATTGATGAAGGAAGAAGTGGGGTGGGGTTGGGTTTTGCACTTTCGCCTTAAATAATAATAATGGTGGAGAGTAGAACGGTCAACATATTTGATGTAGTCAACAGTCAAGGTTATATATGATGTGGTACACTGCTATTGGTGAACTGTTTCATTTCAGTGGGCTCTTTTTTAAACAACGCGGCATGTAAGTTTTTCACCCGCTTGAGTTTTTGGTAGTTTTTTAAACTAAAACATGAATTTGGCTATCCACTTGATATATAAAATTACCTGACTGCCCCTCGCCGAAAAAATCGGCTGATTACTTCTAAAATGTAGGTTTGCACCGGTAGCTCATCTTCCCCTCTTACCTTTTTATACTTTTGGTACAGACTTGATATTTCCATGCTTCAGGAGGGGAAGCGGATTTTCTCTCCTCTGCAAGACCTGTGTCTGTGCGCATCAAGCATGAAAGTCTCGCATGTGCCTCCGGGGTTTTCTCTCCCCTCCCTGATGCCCTAATTTGACTGCCGTCAATATCACCGAGGAGTTTATTCACTGCAATCTTCACTTTGGACTCATACCCGAGTTCCATCTCCTTCAAGCTGATGGCCACTGACGTACTAGCCTCCGACGAGCACTTTTTCTTTGGCCATCTAAATCTCCCGTGTGATTGGGTTCTTAAATTGGGCCAAATTCCCCCTTTCTCACATCGTTCCTTCATATGAGTTGGGGATCTGGCCCCTACTTATTTTCTTCTCATGAAAGGAACCGCTACTGTGCAGACCAGAAACAAGCCTAGGGTTCCTGCTTCAAAATCGCCGCCGTCCACCGGTGCGCGACCTTCCCACGGCCTGCCAGTTTCGTGCTTTCTCAGCGCCGCCCTCGGCATCGACTGGGTGGGCTTTTCTATACAACCGCCGAAGCAATTTTGTTATGACCACATATATACATCCGACGGCCTTGCCTTTCTCACAATCTTCAGCGGCGGCATCGTCGTTGATTTCTTAATTAACGCCGACGGCTCCTCTATTGAAGATGAGTTCTGCACTATCACCGACATATTTACTATCCTCATCTTCTGCCTTAGTGATGATTTCTATATGTTTGTGGTCAAGGATTTTAGTCACTGATGAATACAGTTATAGGGTAGTTAAGATGAACTAAGTCTTTTACTCTTCTAATATAATTGCAGAGGGTGTTGTAACATAGATTAAATGCAATTAGAAACTAGCTGTTGATGCCTTCAGGAGCATGTCATTTTTACTGGCAGTAGATGAGGTGTATATTGTATGATATGTGGGATTTTATATGTTACTTATACTGTGGATCAAGTAGGATTGTGTAAATGAATATGTTTTGCTGATCTCTATCATGTGTGAATTGGTTTATAGGGAGAAGCAGTAGTAAAATGAAATTTAAAGAATTGAACTCAGTGACTCCCCTGTTTCCTTTCCATTGGATAATAATGAACACATTATGTAGGTGCTTGGTAGGGGTGTAATGAATGGGTTAAATAGATTCTCATTTTGATGTTTGGCTGGTGTAATGGGAATCAAAATTTTTCAATCGTCTCATTGATTCAATAACTACTCAACACCCCCCTCAATCCTATTATGATTGACTTTCCAGTGATACCAATTGTAATTCTGATGGTAAATTTGAACATAGCCGCCCATATGTTCTAATAGTGCTCTAGATTGGATATGTAAACCATGCTCAAAGAAGTGAATCAACTCTTGAACTCCCCACCTTCATGATAATCGCATGTAGGGTTTTTGTTGGTTAACTTCACTGGTGCCTTCTTCCTTGCTTCCACGTCTACCTGTTTTTCCCTTATTACAGATTTTTTTTCCCAAATTGATATCAATTTGCATTTGAGTTGCTTCATAAGTAATATATAATGTTAGTCTTATGAAATTCAAGACCAACAAAGAAAGGAATGTTGTATTTGGGTTTGTATCTTTTGATTAGTTTGAGGTTTGCCTTGTCTGGTACGTGATGCTCTGGTTTTTTAAATGTTAAAGGCTAGCCGTTTCTGCCCCCAAAATTCCCCCATTGCCTAAGCCATTTTTGCAGGCCTCGGCAATTCTTGAAGAATGATCTCGTAATTACCATTCGAAGGTCACGATGGTATTTTCCTCTTCAATCTACCAATTTGGGTTTGCTTGAACCATTGTTGTAATGAAATTGCTTGATTACAGCTAGAATATATTTTTAGTTTTAGTAGGGAATCCAAGGGTTACTCCTGAAGTTACAAATGCTTGCTAGCGGGGAAATTGGGATTCCTGTTATAATGAATGATGCTTTATTATGTGTGGAAAGAAAGGATGCATTTTTGAAATTAATGTGAAATTAATGTGAACTATTGAGGTTTAGTATTAGAAGGATATTTCATTTGGAAGAGTGGACCATTTTAAGGGATAAACAAATGAAGAAATGGTGAATCTTGAGTAAAGATATTTTTTTAGGGCTTTTTAACAACGTTAATCTCTTTTAAATTTAGATAGGATTCAATTTTATTATTATAACTTTTCAAATTTTCAATTTTAGTCAATTATGTTAATTTTAGAACTTGTAACTTTTCATTTCTTCTGTTTTATTCTTTTCGAAAAAAAAATTAATTTTTTGTTGATTTAACTGTTAATACCTATGGTATAACCAAACCATAAAAATTAATTTTTTCCCCTACTTCGGCACCTTACTTAAACCTCGAATTCTTTAGGTCTACAGATTTCTGATTAAATATTCTAAAGCAGGTCAATGTTGCCCTTGGAGTTGTCATTAATGTTGCCTCTTATATAAACCATACCAGGACACCTACTCTCGTAACTGGATACTAATGACTACTTAAACCCAATCCCTAAGAGTCTACTTAGGCACCCTAGTTAAACCCTTACTTTTTAGGACTATAGATGCTTGGTTTAAAACGTCAAGCAGGTCAACGTGCCCGTGATGTTGCATAAGTGTTTGGACGGATTAAGAAGGAAAGTGTGTAGTACTTATTGGGAAGGAGGGAGTATTTGATTTATACTTAATCAACGTCTACTTTAAAAGAATAAAATTAAAATAATTAATTAATCAATTTTAGTTCTATAACTTTTTAATTCTCAATTTTAGTCATTTGTGTCAATTTTAAACATATATTTTTTTTTCCAGTTTTGCTCATTTTGAAAATAATATTTTCAACGTTACATGACTTAGCAAAGTCCTAGGATATCTACTCTCGCAACTGGATATACCATGGATATTAGGAGTTAGTCAAGGCCCTATAAATCGAACAAAGAAAAATGCAACAAAACAAAACAAACTTTTTACACAATTCAACAAACAATAAATTAAAATTTTTGTTTTGTTGTCATTTCGCTGTATTCGATTGAACAAGACCTCGACCAATCCTTAATTTTCATGGTATAACCCTAGTTTAAAAAAAAAAGTAGATATTGTTTTATTGTCATGTAGTCTTATAAAATTTTGCATTTCCGAGTTCTTTTGTAAAATATTTGCCAAACTTATAGGATTGCAAGAATTTATAAAACTTTGCAAGTCTTATAAGTTGTAACCTTTTAATTTTACAATTTTGTGCCTTTGCCAAATAAATAAATAAATATAAGACTTTGCAAAGTGTGGTTATAATTTCTTGAAGGTCCTTTAAGTTATGCAAAAAAATTGCAAAAGAACTAACATTGATAAAGTGAAAATTGAAAGACTAAAATTTACAATTAACTTGTTTATAAAAACTAGAGAAATTTGTTTTAAACACTTAATTTTTTTTCTTCTGCAAATGTTCACAAGATTAATAATATTGGATAAAAAAAGTTATTACAAAGATCATCAAAATGAATGTTGGTCTAGTACCCGAAACCAATTCTGTCGACAATTATTTGGATTTTAGTGTTGAACCATGCTCATACTTATTCCGATACTCAATGATCAAAACTGACAAATAAAAGCATCTTTAGATTGGCTGCTAACAATTATTGATATTGAATGTCAACTGTGACATTGAGGCCAATTATGTTTCAATCCAGTAAAAAAAATCCCATAAGCAGGTGTAAGTTGTCAATTGAGTTGCCATTTGTGTTGCCAGTAACATGGACGAGTCCAGGTCAATAAGTAGAAATTCAAAATTACACCAAGGCCATCTATAAAAGTTTTTGGCCCTTACTCCAGGATAAGACGCTATACCCTATATCTTCTCCTTTTCTCTCTCTCTCTCTCTCTCTCTATCTCTTTTTACATTTGCATTTTACAAAATATATTTTCAAGTTTATAGGACTTGCAAATTCCTATAAATCTTTGCAAGACCTCTAAGTTCTGCAAAAAATTTACACAAGGTCAATGTTGCCCTCGATGTTGCCATTAATGTTGTCTCTTATGTATATCATACTAGGACACTTACTCTTGCAACTGGATATTATTGACTACTTAAAACTCAACCCCCAAGAGCCTACTTAGATACCTAACTTAAACCTCTTACTTTTTAAGGGCAATAAAAAATGCTCAAGGAAGTCAATGTTGCCCCTGGTATTGCCATTAATGTTGCCTCCTGTGTTTACTAAACCAAGACAACTATTCTAGCAACTAGATATTAATAAATTATAAACGCAATACCATATAGCCTACTTAGACACCCTACTTAAACCTCAAATTCTTTAGAGCTACAGATTCTTGATTAAAAATGCTAAAGCAGATCAATGTAGCCCCGGTGTTACTATTAATGTTGCCTATTACGTAAACCATACTAAACCATACATAGTTTTTTTTAATTTTTTCTACATTTTACGTGATAAAACCAATTGAGTTTTAGTAGAGTGTGATATATTGGTAATTCTGACATGTATAAGTATTATAGGAGAAATCCGTTTATATGTGGCCTTGGTTTAATATTAAGGATCGATTTATCTATCCAGACTCGTCTATTGCTCAATCAACTAAAATAACAACTCAACCAGCAACTTACACTTGCTTAGTGAATACCTACTGGACTTTAACACATAAGGCTCCAAGGGTATACCATATGTTTTCGAATTATAAGTGAAATCCTTTTATAGGTGGCCATGGTTTAATATCAAGGATCGCTTTATCAACCCAGACTATTCCATATCTAACTAAAATGGCAATTGAACCGATAACTTACACCTGCTTAGTGAAAATCTACTTGGACTTACAAAGTTCTTCATATTTTAGTCTTTTATTGTGTTGTTGTTTTTAAAGGTTTTGGGGTTATGGATTTTATAATCAATGTCTACTATAAACAAATAAATTTCAACTAATTAAGTAATTAAATCTAGTCTAATTTACAAATAATTAAACGAAATTGTCTTTAAGGCTACAGATACTTGGTTAAAAATGCTCAAGTAAGTTCATATTGCCACTGGTGTTGCCATTAATGTTGCCTCTTATGTTTACCAAACCAGTACAACTACTCTAGTAACTAGATATTAATGAAATTTTAAACGCAACCCTTATGCCCTTACTTTGGCACACTACTTAAACCTCGAATCCTTAAGGGCTACAGATGCTTGGTTAAAAATGCCCAGCAGGTCAATGTTGCCTCTAGTGTTGCCATTATTGTTGTCGCATATGTTTACCATCCCAGGAGCCATACTCGCAACTGGATATTAATGAAATTCTAAATCCAACCCCTATGACCAACGTTGGCACCCTGCTTAAACCTCAAATTCTTTAGGGCTACAAATGCTTGGTTAAAAACACTCAAGTAGGTCAATGTTGCCACTGGTGTTGCCTTTAACCGTTACCATATCAGGGCTGCTACTCTCGCAACAAGATATTAACGACTACATAAACCCAACCTCTAAACCCTACTTAGGCACCCTACTTAAACCCCTTACTTTTTAGAGCTACAAATTCTTGGTTAAAAATGCTCAAGTAGGTCAATGTTGCCATTGGTGTTGCCAGTAATGTTGCCTTTTATGTTTTCCATACCAGGGCACCTACTCTTTCAACTAGATATTAATGAACATGTAAACCAAACCCCTAAGAACCTACTTATGCACTCTTTACTTTTAAGGACTATAGATGCTTGGTTTTAAGACGCTCAACAAGGTCAATGTTGCTCCTGATGTTGCCATTAATATTGCCTCTTATGTTTACCAAACTAGGACAACTACTATAACAACTGGATATTAATATCATTCTAAACCCAATTCATAAGACCCTACATAAGCACCCTACTTATAAGATCGCAAGAATTTATAAAACGTTGCAAGTCTTATAAGTTGTAAAAAGTTAGGAGATTTGCAAAATTTAATCATTTGTGTCGATTATGATCCCGTAATTTTTTTAATTTTATAATTTTGTACCTTTGACAAAAAGAAATTCATAGGACTTAGCATACTGTGGTTATAATTTCTTACAGGTCCTGTAAATTATGTAAAAATTTTGAAAAAGAACTAACATTGATAAAGTAAAATTTTGCAAGGCTAAAATTTACAATCAACTTATATTTATAAAAACTAGAGAATTTTTTTTAACACTAAATTTTTTTTCTGCGAATGTTCACAAGATTAATTTTTATTGGATAAAAAATATTATTACAAAGATCATCACAATGAATGTGAGCTAGTTCACCAATCAAGTAGTCAAATAATTAAACGAAATATAAATTGATTAATTATTTTTTTTATTCATTTGTTGTAACATTTTCATAATTTGAATATATATTTGGTAATTTGTTTTGTTAATCAATTGACAATTTCTATTAGATTGTCTGGGCAGGTCATCAATTTTATATTCACTCAATCTCCTACTTTAAGCGTATAAAAATAAGACATAATTAAAGAATTTTTTTATTGGTTGCAAATTAAATTAGATTAAATTACTTGATTAGTTGAAAGTTATTCATTTAAAATAAACATTGATTAAAAAATCCATAACCCAATAAATCACACTCTACTAACACTCAATTGGTTTTATCACGTGAAATGTAGAAAGGATTAAAAAACTATGTATGATTTTTTATGGTTTACATAATAGACAATATTAATGGTAACACCGGGGCTACAATGACCTGCTTTAACATTTTTAACCAAGCATCGGTAGCCCTAAAGAATTTGAGGTTTAAGTAGAGTGCCTAAGTAGGCTATATGGTGTTACGTTTATAATTTCATTAATATCTAATTACTAGAATAGTTTTCATGGTTTGGTAAACATAGGAGGCAACATTAATGGCAATACCAGGGGCAACATTGACTTCCTATAGCATTTTTTATAGCCCTAAAAGGTAAGAGGTTTAATTTGGGTGCCTAAGTAGGCTCTTGTGGGTTGAGTTTAAGTAGTAAGTAATATCTAGTGACAAGAGTGAGTGTCCAAATATGGTATACATAAGAGACAACATTAATAGCAACACCGAAGGCAACATTGACCTTGTGTAAATTTTTTGCATAACTCAAGAGGTCTTGGAAAGAATAATAGGAATTTGCAAGTCCTATAAACTTGAAAATATTTTTTGTAAAATGCAAAAGTAAGAGAGAGAGAGAAGATATAGGGTATATCATCTTCTTCTGGAGTAAGGGCCAAAAACTTTTATAGGTGGCCTTGGTGTAATATCGAATTTATATTTATTGACCCGGACTCGTCCATGTTACTGGCAATAAAATGGCAACTCAATTGGCAACTTACATCTAATTATGAGATTCTTTTTTCTAGATTGAAATATAATTGGCCTTAATGTCACAATTGAGCAACCAATTTAAAGATATTTTTATTTGTCGGTTTTGACCATTGAGTATCGGAATAAGTATGTGAATGGTTGAATACTAAAATCTAAATAATTGTCGACATAATCGGTTCCGGATATTGAGACCAACATTCATTGTGGTGATCTTTGTAATAATTTATTTTATCCAAGATTATTAATCTTGTGAACATTTGCTGAAGAAGAAAAAATTAAGTGTTAAAAAAATTCTCTAGTTTTTATAAATAAGTTAATTCTATTGCAATTTTCTGCATAACTTACAGGACCTTCAAGAAATTATAACCACACTTTGCAAACTCTTATATTTATTTATTATTTTGGCAAAGGTATAAAATTGTAAAATTAAAAAGTTACAACTTATAGGACTTGCAAAGTTATATAAATTCTTACAATCTTATAAGTTTTGCAAATATTTTGCAAAAGAACAAAGGCAAAATTTTATAAGACTACATGACAACAAAACAAAATCTACTCTTTTTTTTTTTTTTTTGAAACTAGGGTCATACCATGAAAATTAAGGATTGGTCGAGGTCTTGTTCAATCAAATACAGCAAAATGACAACAAAACAACATTTATTTTAGGACTAATGTTGATATTCACTCTATTGTCCCTAAAATTTAATATTTATCCTTAAGGTTTAACGTTAATTTTAAGAGTATAATTGTAATTCCATCCTTATGGTTTATAATATATTTTTGCCCTTATGAATTAATATTTATTCTTAGTGTTTGAATTAATATTTATTCTTAATGTTTAGTGCTAATTCTAATAATAGTTGTAATTTTTCTCTTTTGATTTTTGATTTATTTTGCCTATAGAGTTTAATATTTAGTTATCAAATATCTTTGTTTAAAAATAAAAAAGAATACGCAGATATAAACAGATTCTAATATTTTGAGTTAGTATCATATCCATTGCATTAGGAAAAATAAATTAAATATTAAGTATATTTATGCGTGTAGGAATGACAACTTGAAATTAAAATATATTAGAGAGTTTTTCAAACAAAGGAACGACTCTCAAGTCTCAACGGGGTTTTCACATGGCATTCTTGCTGCAATAGCTCCACAGCAAGCACATCAGATGGAGCAGTTGCCATCAAGATTATGTAGGCACCATAATTATCGGGCGGGATTTCAGCAAAAACATAGAAAGTGTTGAGAACATCAACAATCTCCTCAGTTTTGGGAAGATTAGCTCCAAAGAGTGGTCTCCTCAGTTTTGGGAAGATTAGCTCCAAAGAGTGGACGCTTGCCACTGAGTTCTGATAAAAGCCACCCTGCCGATGCACCTCTGTCCATTCTTTGTAGTTGTACGATCCAATTTCCAAGAGTCGAGTGATAGCATCTAAAACGTCGTTGTGTCTATCAGCCTCTTACATGATATCAAGTCTTAAAGTGAAAGTCCGAACGTTGAAATTAGAAGACTCCCATAATCAAAATCTCGATCACCACAATTTCCATGAACAACATGATAAGGCTCGTTTGGTGGTATTTTCTTCTAGAACTCTTCATCAATTAAATTGACTGGATAAATTAATAAGCAGGAATCTTTAACTTATGACCAGTTTCATCTAACATGATACCAATATCAAATCAAACACCATAATAACAAGAAAACTTCTTAAAATAAATGCACAATGCATATAATTATAGTAAGTAGTAGGATAAGAAATTATGCACTGATGACCAGTTTCATCTATTTAAAATAGTTGAGCTTTCATATGCTCACAAATCACAGCCACACATTCTTGAGGCAAAGTATCTGATAATGTTTATGACATTTGGTAATTTTTCGATTTTAAGCAGATGAGAATGAAAGGAAATACTTTTATCAAGTATACATCCTAAGCAACCAATTAATCATTGGACAGAGTTTGGATAAAAAGAAACCATTAGCATAAGCAAATACTAATATAAGGCTATCTCCCAAGCATAAAGACAAAACTTGGTAAACCTTCAGGACTCCTTTCTTCAACTAGTTGCTCCATTTGCTCTCTTAGAGTCGCAACATACTAAAAATTACAATCACTCAAAAGAATAATTTCGCATTTACCACCAAATGAAGAAAATTTCAAATTAATTCCAAAACTTCTTGGCACTAACTCAGAAATTTGTAGAAACTTAAAATATAAAAAGGAAAAAGGTATCAAGAAAATGCAAGACCATGTTTTGTTGAACTGTATGCATAATTATAATTACAGCATATTACTCCATATATTGGAACATAAGTTACAACTAACAGGAGAGAACTAGAACATAATGTATGAGCTTGCCTTATTTTGTTGTTGAGGAGCTGTAGCTAGTAACCTTCTCAAATATACTTCAAGTTCGCTCAAACCCATTACAAGATCCCAAGACCATTGAATAAAGAGCATTCAAAATGGATAGTTTATACATGGCCTATTACAGGAACCCATTATTGATCTTTAATTATTTAGCAATAATTTAAGGAGGCTACATGTATAGCTATGGCATTAAGAATATAAAGATCATAACTCCTGGATGATGTGCAAAAGAAAAAAAAATGATGATGAGCAGATTTACCACAAGAATGCAAAGCAACTAGTATGATGATAGTGATGCACAATAATCGAAAATAAGCAATCAATTTGGTAAAGATCATCCAAGAAGCCTGAACCCAAAGTAATCAGTTGAAACTAAGAAATCCAAATAGAAGAAGATTAATTCAGCTCATTCAAATCCCAAAACAGAACTACACGAGCTCCACCATACCTAAATCCGATCTAGTCACAAATCTCACCTCATTATTTCTGCTGCAGATACTGTTACAACAATATGTAAAGAAATCAGTCCATAAAACATCATATGAATAGTGTGTATGCAAAAAACAAGGGAAAAATATAGTAATTAACTTGGTGTAGGATTTTGCTCCATGTTAAACAGTGATCACAGTAAGAGAAGAAGAAGTAGCGTTGAGTGCTAACAAACACACCTCCCACAGTATGAGAGGGAGAGACAGGGGACAGACACTCACAGTATGTGTGAGAGAGGGAGAGAGAGATAGGCAATTGTGGTTTGTTTGTCGAGGGAATGAAAATGGGAAATGGAAGAAGGGGAGGTCTTGACTTGAAGTTGATAAACCGAGTGAGGGAATATTGAAGATATAAAATGCTCCCGTGAGATAAATTGAGGCGCAGAGAATATCACTCATACATACGAATTCGAATGCAATCAGATCTATAAACGACACATCCAATCATAAGAAATTACATACCCTATAGAGATAGATCCCAATCGGAGTGCATCTGGACTACCGTTGCCTGGTGGCGGGTATGGTGGCGAAATCATCGCAAATTTAGAAAGGAAGTTTGAGGGACCTGAAAATAGTTGAGTTGGATGAGTGGGGGTTGTGTCCTGAAAATGAAAAGGCAATTGCAGAATACTACTATTAATGTTACCCAAGAGTGGAAAGTTGCAATCTTGTCTTGATATCAACCACTTTTTCTCACTCATCATCAGAAAGAGAAAACATAGTTTGTTATCTATAGAGACATTTTCCTAAAAGAACTTATCTGCAAATCAAATATTATGGAGAAAGAAGAAGAAATTGAGCTTTGAGTAGATTGACATGTCTCAAATGGGGGGAGAAGAAGAATAAGAAGATGAAGGAAGCACCCACCAATGTGTGGTTCTCTCTCAAGAACTCCCTCCACTGCAAATCTGGGCCGTCGGATGTCCACTACCCAACGACCCGGAAGGAGTTGAGTTCGATCCTTACTAAGAAACCCGGAAGATCCGGTTGTTCGAGGACCATCGCAAATCTTAAAGATATCATCCATGGCAGCAAGAGGCATCTGGAGAAGCCCGCTATTTGCAGCCGGAGATCCATCGGTAGCAGTGAGTTTCTCAACCCGATTACCCACGAAGTCATTCTCAGTAACTCCAAATGCGAGCTCAAAATCACCGGCTTCGGCGCCTTCCACGAGCCCTCCAACGGCGCCGCTGCAGGCGCCGACGGCTCGACATTCATCGGAACCCTAAAGCCCGGTACACCCGGCCTGGGTGGACTCCCCACTATGCACTATTTCAACCCTTCATTCCGACACTCTGCCGCCACCCCACCTAGAAAGAATTTAGAGAGAGAAGAAGCTCAGAGGAAAGAGAGTGGTAGCAGCAATGAAGGCATCCTTCACCTAGCATAGATTTAATTTTGAATTCTGCGATTTGAGGCACCGTGAGCCCTCTCTATAAGCCACTTGAGGCACATCCTGCGATTTACCTCCTCCACCAATCCCCAGGGCAGGGGCGATGGGGGCCCCTAATGGTGGGGTACACCAATTTTGAATTCGTCAAGTATGTCACGGGAAACCTGGAGAAGAAGTGCAATTTTAATTTTCTGTGCTTTTATTTAGAAAAATAATTTTTGGGACAATAAGGTCATTTCATCCAATTTAAATGGTAAAATACAAAGAAAACATAGGACCAGTACAAAATTCAAGATTACCACTACCCACATAGAATTCCTATATTTCACTATATTTATTTAAATTTAAAGATGGGATGATTCAAAATCAATTACTATTTTTTCTTTCAAATAGTGTAGTTAATTTAGAAGGGGTACTCTCCTTCTGTCCCGCCACAAAGAGCTGCATTTTACTAATTAGGGCGTTCCGCTACAAGAGTTATATTTCCTTTTTTAGTAAATGACACTATATAAATCAATCAATTTATCTTCATGGGGCCCACACACAAAGCTAATACAACTACCAACTTTACATTAAATTATTATATCTCTCAACCAACTACATATTTAAATACTATATTCTTAATTTTCGTGCAAACAGTAAACGTAACTCTTTTTATAAAATGGAGAGAGTATTACTTAATAATGAAATAAAAGATCTCATTTGCTTAAACTCAATAGATACTAGACATTCTTAATTTAGTATTCCATACGAAAATTAATGAATACTCCCTCCGTTCCATTTAAAGAGAGTTTTTTTTTTATTTTGGGTGTTTCATCCATTGGGTCCTCTTTCCTTTTTTACACACATTAGACCTACACACCCACTCTAATACAATTAAAATATGGGACACATAGTCCCACTAATACAACTACTCATTACACATTAAATAATAATACTCTTTAATCTACGTGCAAAAAAGCAAAAACCAACTTTTAACGGGACAGAGGGAGTATAGTATTTTAATATATAGTGAGTTGAGAGATATAAATATAATACTCCCTCCGTCCCGGGTATTTTTACCCATTTGTACGGGCATGGAGATTAAGACGTTTTATTTTTTTAATATATAATGTAAGAGAAAGTAGGGATAAATTAGTAAGTTAAAAAGAAAAAGTGAATAAAGTTATTGATAATGATGAATAAAGTGTAAAAATTAATTAAAGTTGTTGGGATTGTAAAAAGTAGGTAATAAAATATTATGTATATTTGCCAAAAATGGAATGGATAAAAATACGTGGGACACCCCAAAATGAAAAGTGAGTAAAAATACGTGGGACGTAGGGAATATTTTAATGTATAATAGGCAGTTATATCAATGTTGTTTGTGAGCCCTATGTAAATATTCCCTCCGTCTCAACTTCAACTTCACACTTTCTGATTTTTATCCGTCCAAAATTCAACTTCACACATCAATAAAAGGATAAAACAACTAACTAATATCCCTTTTACTTTAATTTCAATTTTTTCATTACCTTTTTAACACACATAACATACTTATCATTTATTTATTACCTAAAAATATCATATTACCACTAAAAGTAAGTAAATGTTGGGGAATTTAATTAGTTAGTAAAGATTACTTAATAGATTAATCACCAATTAAATAATAATTAAAGTGAGTGAAATTAGTTTCGGTTGATCAAATATGGTAAATTGATCAAATATGGTAAATTAGTTATTTTGTGTGTGAACACAATCAGTAATAAAATTCTGTGTAATCACAATAACTAATTAAAATAAAAATTATGTCATATGGGAGTGGTCTTTGAAACGGGTCTGCACTTATTCCATATAGAAGAGAATAGAACACAACACGACACCACATCCAAAGCATCTGCACACACAAGCGCTTGGGTGCTGCCCTCGTTGGAAACTATAAGTCTGCCAGCACCGGAAATGAGAAGTTGTTTTACCTTTGAGGAAGATCCGTCAAGACCGAAGCACTATTGGGACGTATTTCTTCTTGCGGGAAGAGTTCTACTTGACTCGACTTCAACATCATCCCTAGACGTTCAAGATCCAATACCCACTATATATATATATATATATATATATATATATATATATATATATATATATATATATATATATATATATATATATATATATATATAATTAATTAATTAATTAATTAATTATATATTATATACTCCCTCCGTCTCATAGAAGTTGACACACTTTCCTTTTTAGTTTGTCCCACTAAAGTTGACACATTTCCTTTTTAATACATGTGACTCACACAAAAATAATTAATCTTTTCTTATGGGCCCTACATATCACCTCTAATACAACTACCCACTACACATTAAATATTATTTCTCTCACTTCACTTTACATTAAATTATTATACTCCTTAATCTACGTGCCCAAAAAAAATTATATCAACTTCTCCGGGACGGAGGGAGTATATATATATTGTAAAACATGCAAACTATTATTGTAGATAAGCATGATAATGTTAGCATCATTATGTAAGCATCAACTTGTGTTGTTAGAGATATTTCTAAACAAATATTTATTAACTAATCACTTCTCTCTATATATACAAACGTTCTCCCTTCAATATATACATATATTTGGTAGTTGTTGGTGTTGGTAGTGGCCCCAAGTTCCTGCAAAGGTATGATGTTTATATATATATATATATATATATATATATATATATATATATATATATATATATATATATATATATATATGTACATATATATATATATATGTACACACTGATGTTTTAAGAAATTTTCTAATCTTTGTCAAACCTTATCATGTTATATACGAAATGATCGTCTCGATGCGTAGATTCTAAATATATAACTCTTTTGTGAAATAGATTTCGTATGAGTAAGAAAAATTCAGTTAAAGTTTTAACCCTTTAATAGTGTATTTTGTATAGTTGGGACATAACTTTGATATTATAGGCCATTTTGAAGCCCTCCTCAAGAGGATCACAAACATATAATTAGTTTTGAGTTTGGACGTGAAATGGAAGAGACCCACTTCGTGTGAAAATTTAATCTCTTTTAAACTTCATTATTTTCATGAAAAATTGGTATGCATGTGATCCTCACCTTGCGAGGACTCCATATGTACTTTCGAATTTTCAAACAGAATTATATAACTCAAGTTGGGTCATTTTGTAATAAAGTTAAAGTTTTGGGTAAATTTAAATGAGAATTTAATATAATGCAATGACTTGATTCAATTTATAAAAATATTAATATATATATAAAAAAAGGGGTAACTAAGTTTCGAAATTAGTGAGTTCAGAACTGCACAATCACAGTTGGGTGCGTGTGTATGTGATTATGTTTATTTATTTAATATTTATGACACGACCCATCTTACATAACTTATAATTCAAATACTAATTAATATAAATATCATCATTATAAAAATTGCATATATTTTTTTCCACATAAAATATTTATAACCAAAATCATCACATCAGTTCAACATACGTAATTGGTTTCTGACACCATCTCAATCCAGAAAAACTCGTGACAATACTTATTATATTACATAACAGAATATCAGCAGAAATAAAATAAACTCACGGCCGCCCAACAGGTCGTCATCTATGTACAACCGCTCAATACCCTGTAGGAGCTCCACAGCTTGCACAGTCACATCTCACAATTCAATCATCAGCAGACTCACCTACAATACATAAACTAGTGAGACAAAAATCTTAGTAAGTAGAAATCATGCATGTTAGTGCATGAAAATGCATTTAGTTCTCTATCGCCTATTTCCTAATCTTTCTAGTTGATCTCTTTTATTTTGAAAATTGTTCACGTTGCGGGATCCCCATGACACACTTATGATATGCACCCCAAATGAGCTCAATAGACACACTTAGTGTCGGATCGATTCCGATCCCTGAATATAATGCCGGGAATGATTTTTTCGAACCCTGACAGAGTGTTGGGGACGATTTTTCCGAACCCTGACAGAGATGCATATATAGTGGTCACACACACCATTAGTATCTTATTAATTTTTGGGAAAATCACTTTCCATGATTATGCATGGTATGCAACCGGGACAATTAAATATACATCATAACCATTTACGACATCAATATCAACATTTAATAACAATAAAACAATAACTTATCTTCAATTCACACAAATCCACTTCTGAAATAACAACTTCACCTCAATCACATAAATTGATTTATAGAATAACCACTTCACCTTGGATCACACGGATTCCTTTTTGGAATGACAACTTCATCTTAGATCACACAGATCCTCATAAACAATATCTTCTCAGATCATACCGATCTATATTCAACAGTTTCCGATCACACTGAACTATATAAGATATTGATATTATCAAATCACATAGATCCACAACTTGTACCATAAATTAATCCCAAATAATTCATAACGTAATTCAACTAATCACAAATAATTCCTAACATTATTATCACATATTAATCACAAATAATTCACAAATAACATGTTTATGCATTGTAGTTGGACTTCTACTTACCTGGATTCCGACAATAGAAATACTATAGACCCATGAAGAACCGTAACTATCTATATCCCGTTCTGGCACGCACGTACCTCTTCTCCCTTTCTTCCACTCTCTCTCTCTCTCTCTTTTCACGCCTGCCTCCAAATTAGGTAAGTTACCAAATGGTAACTAAGACATACATATATAGTAGGGTGAGTGGAGACGTCGGTTAAGGAATGAAAGAATAGAAAGCCACGTATTACAATAATAATCAACCTACGTTGATAGTTACTAACCCAAATACAATATGTGGATGACAATTGACCACGTATTATTCTTCCTCACGCCAATTTATCCCATTTGAGTTAACAATTATCAATGTATTGTTATTGATAAACCACCCATTTTATTTATTTATTTATTTTTATTATTATTATTATTATTATTATTATTATCCATTACGTGCTATACTTAATAACTAAGATATATATAATACATTTACAAATTAATATACATACGTGTACATTTTCTTTACCACTATTTTTATTACGAGACTATGTGTGATACTTAATAATTAAGAAAAAGTGTATTCATACACATAAAATAATTTACTTATATATCCAAATTAATGCACGTAAATATTTATGCACACATTTATTCACATATTGTCGTCATTTTTATCACGAATGTCTCAAATAAAAATGTAAAGAAAGATAAAAAGTAGAAATAATTGTCACATAATTATCACATTATTATCACATAATTATTAAATGCACATAACACAAATTAATTATATTGGCGCATAAGTAGTCAGAAGCTCGGGTATCACATCCTCCCCACCTTATAAAAATTTCGTCATCAAAATTTACTTACCTGAATAGTTCTGGATACTTAGCCATCATCTCATTCTCTCTTTCCCTAGTAGCCTCCTCGACTAACTGGTTCCTCCATAACACTTTCACCAATGGTATCTCTTTATTTCTGAGCTTCTTCACTTCTCGCCGTAAAATCTCAACTGGTATTTCTTTATGACTCAAATCTTCTTTCAACTCAACTGGTTCCTGCCTTAGAACATGAGATGAATTTGGAACATACTTCCTCAACACAGACACATGAAATACATCATGTACTCTAGACATCGATGCTGGTAACTCCAACTTATAGGCAACACTTTCTACTTTCTCAATGATAGTGAATGAACCAACATATCTTGGGCAGAGCTTCCCTTTCTTTCCAAACCGCATTATCCCTTTCATTGGAGATACTTTCAAGAATACCTGATCACCCACTTCAAATTCCAATTTCCTTCTCCGTTTGTCTGCATAACTTTTCTGTCAATCCTGAGCAATTTTCATCTTCTCTCGAATACGAGTAACAACTTCTGACATTTCACGGATTAAGTCTGGACCCAAAATTTTTCTCTCTCCAACTTCATCCCAATGTACTGGAGATCTACACTTCCTCCCGTACAATGCTTCATATGGTGTCATCCCAATAGTGGACTGGTAACTGTTGTTGTACGAGAATTCTATCAAAGGCAAAAATTTACTCCACTGACCTTGAAAATCCAATACACATGCTCTGAGCATACCCTCCAAGATTTGTATTGTACGCTCTGATTGACCATCTGTCTGTGGATGGAATGCTGTGCTGAAAGATAATTATGTCCCCAACGCCTTATGTAAACTCTTCCAGAAAGCAGACAAAAATCTTGTATCTCTATCTGACACAATGGTAAGTGGTACTCCATGGAGTCTGATAATCTCTTGGATATATAGTTGCGCGTAGCGATCCATAGAATACGTAGAGCATATAGGAAGAAAATGAGCTGACTTAGTTAATCGATCCACGATAACCCAAATGGCATCGTGACCTTTCACTGTCTTCGGTAGCCCGTTAACGAAATCCATGGTGATGTTCTCTCACTTCCACTCTCGAATAAATAGAGGTTGTAAAGTTCATGTTGGTCTCTGATGCTCGGCTTTGGCTTGCTGACAAATCAAACATTCCTCTACATATTGAGCGACATCTCTCTTCATCCCTTGCTACCAATAATGTGACTTTAAATCTTTATACATCTTAGTAGCTCCTGGATGTACAGAGTACGGTGTTGAATGAGCTTCCGCCATCACTTCTATCTGAATGTTATCCACTTCAGGTAAATATAATCGACCTCTATAATGAATCGCCATCTTCTCTTAATTGGAAGTCAGAAGACTTTCCAGAGCTGATATCATTCTTTATCTTGTCAAACAACTTATCCTTATGTTGGCCCTATCGAATCTTATCCATCAAGGTTGGTCAAAGTGTCAAAGCTGCCATCTTTGCTTCCAATGATCCTTCCTGAATGATCTCTACACCCATTCTTTGCAAATCAAGCAACTCTGGTTTCTGATTTATGGTCATAGCAGCTACACTCTGTATTGCCTTTCGACTCAATGCATCAGCAACCACATTGGCTTTACCCGGATGATAATTAATAACACAGTCGTAATCCTTCACCAGCTCCAACCATCTTTTCTGCCTCATGCTCAACTCTTTCTGAGTTAAGAAATACTTCAAACTCTTTTGATTAGTATAGATCTCACAACACTCCCCATATAGATAATGTCTCCAAATCTTGAGTGCAAACACCACTGCGGCTAGCTCCAAATCATGGGTAGGGTAGTTCTTCTCGTACTCCCTTAACTGTCTAGATGCATACGCTATTACTTTCCCATTCTGCATTAGTACACATCCAAGACCATTCTTTGAGGCATCACTATAAACCTTGAAGTTTCCTGATTCCGTAGGAATAGTTAAGATAGGTGTTGATGTCAACTGTTTCTTCAATTCCTGGAAACTCTCTTCACATGCCTCCGTCCATGTGAATCTCACATTCTTTCTGGTCAGCTGTGTTAATGGTGAAGCGATCTTGGAAAATCCTTCAACAAACCTTCAATAATATCCCGCCAATCCAAGAAAGCTACAAACCTCAGTGGGATTTGAGGGTTGTGGCCAATCATGGATTGCTTTTATTTTACCTAGATCCACTGAAATTCCTTCTCCCGATACCACGTGTCTCAAGAAAATAACTCGGTCTAACCAAAACTCACAATTCTTGAACTTCGCATACAACTGCCTCTCCTTCAAAATCTCTAACACCTTTTTCAAGTGTAGAGCATGATCCTCCTTATTCTTAGAGTAAATCAAAATATCATCGATAAACACATTCACAAACTTATCGAGGAATTCCTGAAATACTCTATTCAACAAGTCCATAAATGCTGCTGGAGCATTTGTCAAACCGAACAACATCACTAAGAACTCATAATGTCCATACCTCGTACTGAATGAAGTCTTCGGAATATCCTCCTCCTTAATCTTCAACTGATGATACCCCGACCGCAAATCAATCTTTGAAAAGATAGTTGCACCCTGTAGTTGATCAAACAAATCATCAATGCGAGGCAATGGATACTTATTCTTGATGGTAACTTTGTTGAGCTCCCGGTAACTTTGATGAATCCTTTATCTAGCAATTCTTGTAACTGTATCTTCAATTCTTTCAGTTCAGCTGGTGCCATCCTGTATGATGCTTTAGATATAGGAGATGTTCCTGGTTGTAGCTCAATAACAAACTCTATTTCTCGGTCTGGTGGCAATCCTGAAAGATCATCTGGAAACACCTCCGGGTATTCCCGAACTACTAGTACATCACCGAGGACTGGACTTTGATGTCCCTCAATATTCATCACACTCACCAAATAACCCTCACAACCACTTTCCAACAACCGCTTTGCTTTTGCTGTTGATATCACAGGAAATCTGAAGTTTTTCTTAATCCCAACAAAAGTGAATGGTTCTCCACCCAATGGCTGAAAAGTGATACTCTTTTTCTGATAATCTATTGTAGCACCGTACTTTGACAGTCAATCCATACCCAATATGATATCATAATCATTCATACTTAACACAATTAAATTAGTAAGGAGTTGTCTTCCTTCAATAGGAATAACACAATCTCGCAGAAGTTGATTAGTTTGCTTTGACTCACCAGAAGGTATCATCACCTCATAATTAGCTTTTATCAAGTTAGATGTTCCACCCAACTTCCTCACATACTCAGTGGATACAAATGAATGTGTTGCTCCAGAATCAAATAGCACATATGTAGAAGTGTCAAAAATAGAGAACTTACCCGTGATAACTGAGGGATTCGCATCAATCTCCTCCAGCGTCAAAGTGTACACTTTTGCTGGAGCTCTTCCCTGCTGTCCCTGCTTCCCTTTCTTAGGATAAGTAGTACTCACATGTCCTTTCTCCCCGCATGTGTAACATATTCTCGGAGGAATTTGACACTCCCCACCATGTGATCTAAGACAATTAGGGCATATGGGTAGTGGCGGCGCCGGTGGCACCTTACCCTGATCGAATTTGGGATGCTAGTTTGGTTCTACTTGTCTCTGTCCTTGATCCACTTGAACATTTGATTTCGGCCTCTGGAATGACATCGGCCTCTTATCATTTCTCTCAAACTGCTGCATTGGTTTCTGTTGAAATTGGCGTCTGATAGCCTGCGCTTGTTTGATTCTCATCTCCGCTTGTTCATCAATATGGCCCTTTCTGCAACTTGTGAGTATGCTGCTCCATACAGTCCCACTATACTCACATCTCTGTAAAGTTCAGGCCTTAAGCCTTCCACAAATCTCTCCACTTTCAATACCTCCGTACTCACCATGTGTACGACAAACCTTGACAACTGCTCAAATTTTCAAAGGTAATCTATAACTGACATGCCACCCTGCCTCAACTGTATGAACTCGTTCATCATGGCTCTCACTAGTGCTGTAAAGTATTTGTTTCTAAAAAGCTCCTTAAACCTTTCCCATGTCATAGTCGTGACATCCTCGATACGTTTAATCGTATCCCACTAGTGGCATGCACTTCCTCGTAACATGAAATAAGCACACAACACTCTAACACCATCTGGAATTCTACTGTATTGAAACATGTTTTCCACCGTGCCTAACCAATACTCTGCATTTGTGGGGTCTGCTGCATCCTCAAATATTGGAGTGCTCAGCTTTCGAAACCTCTCACAAACCATTTTCACACGTTCTACTTGACGTCTATCTTGATTTGCATTACCCTCTGGTTGTCTACCCACATCTCTCTGCTGAATCAATTGTTGTATCTGTTGGGACTGGCGTTCTACCAGTTCCACCAATCGAGTAATCACCTCATCACGATTTTCTTCAGTAGGCTTGCTCAATAGTCCTTTCTTCTTCAAAAGTTTCACCAATAATCCTTTCCATTTTGTCTACCAACTACAAGTCCTACATCACATGGCCAATATAATTTATAAAACACTTAATAACATAGAATGAAAACAATACTTACTCGCAAAGCTGCGCTCCCAAGGAATGAGCTTATGTATATAGACAGTCTGCAGGACCCAAACCGTGCTCTAATACCACTCTGACACAACCCACCTTACATAACTTATAATTCAAATACTAATTAACATAAACATCATCATTATAAAAATTGCATAAATATTTTTTTTCCACATAAAATATTTATAACCAAAATCATCACACCAGTTCAACATACATAACTTGTTTCTGACACCACCTCAATCCAGACAAACTCGTGACAATACTTATTATATTACATAACAGAATATCAGCAGAAACAAAATAAACCCACGGCCTAGCCCAACAGGTCGTCATCTATGTACATCCGCTCAAAACCCTGTAGGAGCTTCACGGCTTGCACAGTCACATCACACAATTCAATCATCAGCAGGCTCACCTACAATGCATAAACTAGTGAGACAAAAATCTCAGTAAGTAGAAATCATACATGTTAGTGCATGAAAATGCATTTAGTTCTCTATCACCTATTTCCTAATCTTTCTAGTTGATCTCTTTTATTTTGAAAACTGTTCACGTTGCGGGATCCTCACGACACACTTATGATATGCACCTTAAATGAGCTCAATAGACACACTTAGTGTCGGATCGATTCCGATCCCTGAATATAATGTCGGGAATGATTTTTCCGAACCCTGGCAGAGTGTTGAGGACGATTTTTACGAACCCTGACAGAGATGTATATATAGTGGCCGCACACACCATTAGTATCTTATTAATTTTTGGGAAAATCACTTTTCATGATTATGCATGGTATGCAACCAGGACAATTAAATATACATCATAACCATTTACGACATCAATATCAATATTTAATAACAATAAAACAACAACTTATCTTCAATTCACACAAATCTACTTCTGGAATAATAACTTCACCTCAATCACATAGATTCATTTATAGAATAAATACTTCACCTTGGATCACACGGATCCCTTTTTGGAATGACAACTTCATCTTAGATCACACATATCCTCATAAACAATATCTCAGATCATACCGATCTATATTCAATAGTTTTCGATCACACAGAACTATATAAGACGTTGATATTATCAAATCAAATAGATCCACAACTTGTACCATAAATTAATCCCAAATAATTCATAACGTAATTAAACTAATCACAAATAATTCCTAACATTATTATCACATATTAATCATAAATAATTCACAAACAACATGTTTATGCATTGTAGTTGGACTTCTACTTACCTGGATTCCGATAATAGAAATACTATAGACCCGTGAAGAACCGTAACTATCTATCTCCCATTTCGGCACGCACGCACCTTTTCCCCCTTTCTTTCTCTCTCTCTCTCTCTCTCTCTCTTTTCACGCTTGCCTCCAAATTAGGTAAGTTACCAAATGGTAACTAAGGTATACATATATAGTAGGGTGAGTGGAGACGTCGGTTAAGGAATGAAAGACTAGGAAGCCACGTATTACAATAATAATCAACCTACGTTGATAGTTACTAACCCAAATACAATATGTGGATGACAATTGACCACGTATTATTCTTCCTCACGCCAATTTATCTCATTTGAGTTAACAATTATCAATGTATTGTTATTGATAAACCACCTATTTTATTTATTTATTTATTTATTTATTATTATTATTATTATTATTATTATTATTATTATTATTATTATTATCCATTACATGCAATACTTAATTACTAAGATATATATAATACATTTACAAATTAATACACATACGTGTACATTTTCTTTACCACTATTATTATTACGAGACCATGTGTGATACTTAATAATTAAGAAAAAGTGTATTTATACACATAAAATAATTTACTCATATATCCAAATTAATGCACGTAAATATTTATGCACACATTTATTCACATATTGTCGCCATTTTTATCACGAATGTCTCAAATAAAAATGTAAAGATAGATAAAACGTAGAAATAATTGTCACATAATTGCCACATTATTATCACATAATTATAAAATGCACATAACGCAAATTAATTATATTGACACATGAGTAGTGAGAAGCTCGGGTATCACAATTTATTTATTTATTATTTATCTTGTTTTATTTTATTTTATTTAATATATATATATATATATTATTTAATATATATATATATTTAATAATTCAATTAGAAAGTTATCACTTTTTATTAATTAAATATTACGTTTTATTAAAAGTGTTGTCACTTTTATATTTCTCTATTAATTATTATTATTAATCTACTAGTTTAATTAGATAAATTTCATTTATCGTTGATCAGTATCACTTTTTATTAAGAACGTTATTACTTTTTGTACTTTCAATTAATTATAAATAAAATTAATTATATTTTTTTATTAATCAAGCATTACTTTTTATTAAAAAATTGAGTTATTTCATTTAACAAAAAAAATGAAAAATTAATAGAAATATATATCTATACTATATATAAAAGATATCCTACAAAAGGGGCCTGTTTATTCCCCGTTGTCAGTTGCCCAGTTTGCCACGTATTTCGTCTTCTCCATCTATCCGCACACGTGTTCGAGGATGATAGCAATTACGGATTCCTTTTCTACACAAAAGTAATCTTCAGCGTCACCTTGAATGCGAAACCCATCGGTAGCCGCAGCTCTCTTTTCACTTCCCGCTGTCTTCCTCTTCTACTTCTGCCAGATCTCTGTAAATTTTTTCGCTTTTGAAATTTGGTGGCTTTAATTCATGTAAATTTTAACTCTGATTCCACGCACCACATAAATTTCAGATGAACTCCCTAATTACTTCTCCTGCTGTTTTGCCTCGACGAGGTACTACGTAGATTTTATTATTTGTTGATGTTCCTTTCTTTGTTTTTCTTCAACATGTTCCTCTCCCTTTGCTGATGCTACCTTACCGAATCGGCAAACACGCTTTCTTTTATTTACATATGCCAATGGCTAAGAATTGACAGCCTAGCCCCTCTGATATATTTGGGTGTTGGCTTGCTGTTGGAATCCTCACGATCCTAAATTACAAAACCTAAACATGCATAGAGAGGAATCCTATACCTCTCACCGTAGGATTGTGTTGCAGCGGAAGAAGGTGAAGAACCGTATGAACCGATTAATACTCACTAGCGTATCCCTGGATCAAACCTTCAACACAACACTGGGTTGAAGGATTAATCGCCACGAATTTGTATTTTGAATGGATGAAGAATACTGAAAGAAGAAAACAGCGAGAGAGAATCCTCAGAACCATTCTGCGTTAGTTTTTGTGTCTGTGCATGCAGTTTCCTTTTACCCAAATCAAAAATAAGGAAATGGAGTGGAAAATGCAAGAGTTACTCAATCCGAATTCCCTGCTCCACAATCGTGTTTCACTCCAAGTTTCATAAATTGTTTTCCATAAAATAATATACCCTAGTTAATGACCATTAAAACCATTGGGACATGTGGTTGTATTTTAGGCCTTAATTAATACACGTGGCAAACATCTAATAGATGGAACAGGAGATGAAATACGGAGTGCAACAGGTGATCAAAGAGTTACTAACTCCTATTGCATGCAGAAATGTAATAAATAAATAATATTAATTATTATTTACACTTGCCGTTGTTTAATTATCTTAATTGTGCTGTTCATCGATAAATTTCAGTTCAATTAACTATTTTTTCAGCCAAACCATTTATTAACTCCACCATACGTTCCACTATCATGCAATTTTTGTTCCTTTTTTTTTACATTGAATTATGTGAAATTCATGTGGAAAAGGGGCTAATTTATTGGAAATGAACAAGTCTTTTAGGGATGCGGACTTGACGGATTCTCCATCTTCAGATTTCTGTAAACCCTTGTGTGATGTCACCTTCAATGTGGTTTCACTGTGAGCTTCTAACATCTCTCCCCTCTCTCTCTTGAAATTAGTTTAGCAGTTTATGAATGTGTTCTCTGATTATTTTTCAGTTAATTTATTATATATACATTTGGGAGTTGTGATATTGAATACTGTCTGACACTTGCACGCCTTTGATACAGTAATCAAAAAAAGACAACATTACTAATTAGCATGAAGTAATCTGTAATCTTAGGAAAATGATATGCATACCCCAGTATTTAATACGACCCAGAGTATGATGGAAATATGAAGTTATGCAGCTATTACAGTAACTTGATTTCACATATGAAGTTACGCAAGTAACTTGAATCCACATGCATTAACATTTTATCACTTTAATTAGTTGCAGTAGACAACATTCTTAATTCATGAAATAACATCGTAATATTATTAAGGGAACAACTACTGCTCTTTTTTTATTTAGTGTATTGACATTATATCTAAAGGACCAACTACATTCTACTGCCAGAAGCATTCTCTCTATGTAATGTGTTGTATGACTATAAATTGGTCTTCCTTTAAAATACAATTAAATCTGCGATTGAATGTTTTATGTTGCCTCATATATTGTCAAGCAACTCCTTTGTTTCCAATAAAAAGGTTTATGCTACTAATTTAGTTAAGGGCCTAAGGCCCATGTAATTAGATTAACTGGCAATTTTGGTTCTTTTCTCATAGTGGAAGAGGTGCCGATAACTTTGAAAGACACTGATCCAGAAACTAAGGAAAAACATGTTAAGGCCGTGTCACCAGATGGGGTAACATGTTATTATAACTATAGCTTGTAACATGTTATTTTTTATATGTGCAGGGAAACCCCATCGACCAGTATGAAAGTTAAAATCATAAATACAATGGCGGTCAACTACCAACGTTAGCACCATTTTTGCAAATGCTTTTCCTCAACATTATGACGCAGCCTTGACCTCAGTCTGCAGAAACTAACTGCTGCAAATGCTTTCCCTCAATGTTATGATGCAGTCTTGACCCCAATCTGCAGAAACTAACTGCTACATATACTTCTATAGGCCTATATGCTTACACATTCCTCTGAAATTCTTACACAATTCCTGTTAAGTGCATATTAGAACACCCATGCTGTAGTAGTAAGTGTTATCTTGTACATGTCGACCATTTCGTTGTATTACTATGTTGTGATAAGATAAATGAAACTTTTACTTAAAATTTAGTTATGAAAAATAAACTTCAGCTCATAAAAACGGGCGGCACCTCAAGAAGTGGGGTGCCATTTACCTAGTATAATAATATTAAAAAAGAAAAAAAATTAATTATAAAGGGTAGGTCTTGGGTGAGACCGTCTCACAGATCATCTTATGTGAGACGGAATATCCATTAAGCTAAATAAGTGTATTTTAAGTTCAATTAATAAAAAAGAATGTCTTGTTTGATTGTAATTAAATTTAAAATTTAAGAAATTCTATTAATTAAGCTGCCAAAACATATTGATTGCTTGTCCACGCCAGATTGCTGTCGTTCATCCCGCCGGGATCTAATAACTTTTTTTTATTTAACTATGATATTTAAAATTATCTAAAATTAATTAAATTTCATTTATCAATACTTTTAAAATTTGATGTTAAAGTTATACATGATGAATTAAAAAGTCATATTTTATTGATTAAATAATCACATTATTATTATTATCACTTTATTTTGATCGAATATGACTTTATATTAAAAATATTATCACTTTTTATTTATTTTAGGATTTGTTCATAAAATAATTTAATAAAAGTGATAATGTATAACTTTTTATTATTTTAGTAAATTATTCGTGAAACAATTTAATCAAACGGATATCAATTTTCTTTTATTATGAATCACTTTTTTTTAAAAGTAAGAATATTATCGCATTTTATTATTCCAGATGCACGCAGTTGGCTTCGAACGCGGGTAGCTACTGCTAACCAGCATAATGGCTTGCAGCCGCTTAGTCACTAACCGATTATGTATAGAAACAAACAGGTAATATTAAAGACGTATTAAATGAAAGTCAACATGGCAGTCACCGGGTCAGTAAGGGATCCGTCCCTTGGAATTAAATAGACGGTCTCGCGCAGCTCTTTTTTAATAATTTATATGAAATTATCTCATAGACTCATAAAAAGGTAAAGACTTGTGTGAGACCGTTTTACGTAAGGGCTTACGTGAGACGGTTAGAAAATGATAACTTTTATATTAAAAAATGATATTAAATTAATAAAAAGTGATAATATTATTTCATGAACAATTTATAATATAAATGAAAAGTGATAATATTTTTGTAACGAAAATAATAATGTTTTATAGCGAAAGTGATAATTATTTTAAAAAGGGTAAAATGGTCTCATGTGAGACGACCTCACACAAGACCTACCCCATAATAAAATGGTCTAAATATTTTATAGAGATATAAATTTTGAGTGAGGCTCTTGTGCCCTTGGGTCCCCACATGAACACAAGAGTTTTAGCATTAAAATTCTTATGTTCAAATGGGGACACGATTAGGGCTGGAGAAAAATACCGAAATTTCGGTATACCGCACTTACCATATGGAAAAATACCAAACTTACAGAAATTTTACGTATACCAAAATTTTTGGTAAGGTATGATACCGTATTAAATTTTTTGGTACGATAAACGTATGTAAAATTTTAAAACCGCGATATTTTGGTATATACCGAAATACCGTAAATTATTTTAGTAAGACGTATATACTTAAAAGAAATTCTAATATATTAAAATTATTGACTCATCATTAAATTTAGTGTAATTTTGAAGAATATTCATTGCACACAAGCACTATAGAATTTATTATTTTAAATTTAGTGCATAATTGTAATTATTGCTATTTTAATTTCAATCTAAGAGTGTATTAAATTAACTTAAAATTTATTCTCGTTCTCAGGTACACCAATCACTATTTTCCATATTGTTTGTAATTTGTGGATTATGTACATATTTCTTTTTATCAATTTATTTGTAGTTTATGGTCGATTATTTGGATTTTGTCATTGTTTTTAATAAATTTATGATGTAATTTTAAAGGATATAGTAGATTAGTACAGGTAAAACGATACATCGAACATCCAGTATTGACGATATTTACCGAAATAATTAATATGCTAAGGTATACTTAAATGTCGGTAAACAAAAGCTATGCCATTTTCTTATACCAAAGTTTTAGTATACCGAACTATGGTATACCTAAACTTTGGTATGGTAAAGGTATGACTTTTTTAATATCGATATTTTAGGTATGGTATACGGTATAGCTCAAAAACTTTGGTATACCATACCGCCCACCCCTAGATACGGGTGTCCCCGAGGGCACAAGAGTTTGGAAAGACTTGGGTGATACCGTCTCACATATGTCTTACGTTAGACGGTCAGAAAGTGATAATTTTTATACTGAAAATGGATACTAAATTAATGAAAAGTGATAACGTTATTTTATGAACAATTTATAGTATAAATAAAAAGTGATAACATTTTATAGCAAAAGTGATAACTATTTTAAAAAGTATAAAATAATCTCACATGAGACGATCTCATGCAAGACCTACCTCAGGAGTTTTTGCCATAAATTATTTTATTTTATTTAACTTTTTAAAATTTTTATTTACCGGATACATTCCAATTTTAATAAAGGAAAATGGTAAAATATGTCTAAGCAGAAATTAAATGGTAGAAATTGACCATTATTATCTCATTGAGCTGGATCAATTTAATTCAAATATATTTACCCATAATAAAAATAGTCTTTTTTTTAATTATTATCTTATATATTAATTTAAATTAAGGCATAAACTCCTGCACCCCTGGGGATACGGAGCGATACTCTGTGTCCCAATGTTAACACAACTCTCCCCCTCTATATTCTATTTAAACTTATGTATTCCTAGGAATTTAAATTGCAAAGGGGCATGAAAATTGCAAAGGCGCACGAAATGTGCTCCGTGCGCCCGGGCGCACAGGAACGTCACTTTTAAATTAAATATTTACTTCTAAGTTGTTTTCTTTCTCCGTATTTTTAGACACCCACGAAGCACCTACTTTCCTTCATGCTTTCTTCTCACATAACATTCATTAGAATGTTAAACGATCGAGTTGCTTTACAGCTTCATGTCGGAGGTGGGTGTCACTCTCCCATAAACTTATTTATGTTGGGTTCCTTAGCTTATAGTTCAATTTCAAACGAAAAAGAAAATGGAGAAAAATTCAATTGTCTCCCTAAGGCGCTGTAATGTTTATATGAAAGAACCATGAAAGATCACAGCAACCTCAATATCGAGGTAAAATAATTGTTCAAGCGCATCAAAGTAATGGGTCAAGGTTCGATTGTGAAAAGATGTTAGGAATTGAAGATCCATTGGTGAAGCTTATGGAGATATTTGAGGAGGAATCTATTAAATAGGTGCAAGTAAAAATAAGATGAAGAAAAAGCTTTTCAACGAAACCCCCCTCCGTCGAAGCAGAAGAAAGTCAAAAGTAAAGTCAAAGTTGATGTTGGAGCCATCCAAAAAAAAAGAAAACAAATGCCGTTGATGTTGAAACCAGCCCAAAGGAAAAGAAAACAAATGCCGCGGAAGACAATTCCATTATGGAACTAATCAACATCGACTAGGGTCGATTGCGAGGTTGCCATGTTTGATTTCAATATTTCAGTTTTATTTTATATTTCATCAATAGTTTGTATTACGTTATTTCTCCATTATTAATGTTAATGCTTTTATTTCTCCATTATTAATGTTAATGCTTTTATAAAGTATGTTTGAATTATATTATGTCCCCATTATTAATGTTAATGCTTTTATAAAGTATGTGTTTTTTTGCTTTGTTTGCCTACAAATTGTGGTTGTTTGGATTTGCTTGTTAAATAAATTACTACATTGTTTATGTTATATATTATTTGGGCAATATCTTAAGTGTTCTTTAGTTTATTTAAAATCTTATATTGAATAAAAATATTTAATATTTGGACAAAATCTTAAATATTCAGTAGTTCATTTAAAATATTAGTATTGAATCAAAATATTTAGTAAACCCAATTTTATACTCTTTTGTATTATATTCTCACTAATATGAAACTCGCGTACTACACGGAATCTTTAGGTTATTTTATATAATTATATTATTATTTAAATATAATAAAAAATTATTAATGAAAAATTATTGTTATTTCAATAGATTGTTTTAATTAAAAAATATATAATATCTGTATTTATTTAAAAAATATTTTTTTTAGAAAATAGAGTGTATACGTTCTTGAACTAAAGGATGTAACATTTAATATTAAAGGGTACAACTTAAAAAATGGAATTTGAGAGTATGCAAGTTTTAGCCTTTCATTAAACTATCTAAAACATTCCTCATTTCTCTTACTGTATACATAAAAGAAAAAAAAATGATATAAATTTAATGAAAGTAAAAAAAAGTAGGTTATCGAGTGTATAGATAATGCAAAACATACAATGGAATTGAGACATGTATGTATTAAGAAATCATAGCTTATTCGCATTTGGAGAATTTTAATATGTATCATCCAAATACAATGGAATTGAGACATGTATGTAATAAGAAATCATAGCTTATCTGCATCTTGAGAAAAAACTTCTGATTTGGATAGTTTGTATTTCCATGAGGGGTTATGTTGATTGGAGGTAGAATCTTAATATACTCCTATTAGTTTCTTTATTATTCACTCAAAATTTTGATTGATCCTGTCAATAGATTTAAAGAAATGCAAAACATGTTTGAAGTAAACAAACAATCAGAACATATGTGATAGATGAAAAAATAAATAAATAAATATGATGGGTAACATACTAAAGGAAAAAATTAAGATTAAAATCGAAATTCAAAACTAAATTCACACAACACATAATTGAAGAAAAAAATTGTGATTGCAATGGAAATTCAATACTTAATTCATACAATACAGAATTAGTAAGCTTTAGACAGTCATGGATTTATCAAAATTATTCCTCAAGGAAAAAAAATTAAAATCAAAATTACTGAATTATGCAAATAATAAAATTGACTAATACATATCGATAGGCCAAACTGGAATTCATTTGTATCCACGGGCGAATTTTGTAAACATCTTATGAATGACATCATCCCCGCAAGCAAAGGCACCAGCTCGCCTTGCAGAGCTTAGTGTACCTATTGTAATTATAAAAGATCATGAAAATGAGGCCTAAATAGATACATAATTCAAATAAATGAGGACTACAACATCAGGAAAAAGTATTCTTAGGAGACATAAAAATGAAATGGTAATTTTTGTCAAGTCTCACAAAAAAATCAAAACCTTGAAGGACTAACTTTTAAATTCAAGCGGAACTATTGCCAAAAAGAACACTACAAATGAAATCATACGATTTGCAAAGCCCATCTGTTGAACATCATGGTATCATACCAGCTTAACCAAGTTTCTATCATCAAAGTTATGGCTTCATCAAAATTATACCCAGATGTCAAGTTAATTTCATCTGTACAATGCAGTTCATATTAAGAAATATTGAGTACTGCATGTCCAATGAGATAGGTATTAGCACAATATAAATGTGTTTGCCCTTTAAAATATATTACATTAAACTAAATAAAATTCATTCTATCAAACACAACAAATCTTCTCCAAACTACTTACTTCATTCCTAAACTTATCCATTGCAAGTATCAAAACAAATTTTGAGCAAGGAGGTGTTAAAATTACTCAAACATGCAAGAGGCACCAGATTTTAGCTAGTTTCTTCGATAGATCAGATTTTATAGATAGGAATGATTGCAAAGATAATTGTAGCATGCATGTCATAATTCACCTGCAGTTTATGGAAAGGAGAAATCTTCAAGCTGATTAATTCACTTGACTTTATTAGCAGCTTTCGAAATCTCTGCATACTCAATATTGGAGATGTTTAAAAACTGGTACTGAATCTTCACTCTTTGTTGGGGCAGTGCAAATATATGGAGTTTGTTCCTTAGAATTGTTCTCCCCGTCACAAAGTCTCCCATTGTTTTTGAAATCTAGAAATTCCATGTATAATAACTGAAATAGATCTATTGAAAAAAAAAACAAACAAAAGTCAAATAATTTAAGAGGTATTAAATTATAATTACCTTGTGAAAAATAGAGAAAGAAAGATGAATAAACAGAAGAACATTGACACATTAAGTCCTCCCCAAACTCAAATTTTTTCATAAGTAGGCAAAACATACTACCAAATCATAGGGTGTATCATTAAAATTAACAATGATTATATTAATAATAATAAATAAATAAATAATGAGCTAGCGTCTTTTATTTTTCAGACAAAATATGTTTCAAATGTTACAGCAAGCATAACTAATAGACAAAATTGTCTGAGGGCTCGACACATCAGCACAGGAATTAGAAGGAGGTGACATATCAGCAAAGGAATGATAAGAATTTGACACGTGGGGCAGGTAAAACCCTTCTTTAGTTAAGTAAATATGTGGTATTTTTATATAAAAAAACATATATATATTTTATCTAAAATCTACAATAAAAGGAAAATTCTGATTAATAATTTTAAATTTATTGATAGCTTATATAATTTATGAGTGGGCGCACACCGTGCGCCTTTAGAATTTAGTATTATGGATAAGGGTACATAATTTTGTTGTAAAGGGTATACACTTTAATTAATAAGGGTACACCATTTTGTTCTAAAAGGTATACACTTTTCATTATATTTTTTATTTTTCTTCAGAAAATAAAGGGTACACATCTTTATACTAAAGGGTATATAATTTAACACAAAATTCTAAAGGTACACGGAGTGTGCTTCCGTACGCCCGGACGCACACAAGTTTTGCCTTGTAAAATAAAGGGTACACGTCTTTATACTAAAGGATATACAATTTAGCACAAAATTCTAAAGGCATGCGAAATGTGCTCCCGTGTGCCCGGGCACACACAAGCTTTTGCCATAATTTATTTGTAATTTTTCTTACACTCTCCACTAAACTAACATAATATCTCATATTTATTTTACATGCAAATTTGTAATTTCTAGAATAATCTAGATTATGATAATCTAAGCTATAGTATCCACCGCCGTCACACCGGAATTTCTTCACCATTTCCGTACACCATCTTCTGTGCCACACTTTAAGTGATTGACATGTAAGAGGAGGAAATAAATCCAACCATTGCCCCTAGGGTTTAAGGATTAGGGTATAGTTTCTATCTCATACGTGTCGTCCATCTAACAATGTGGCATAGAAGATGATGTATAAAATGACACAGAGAATCCGAGCAACACCGCCGTTTGTAATTAGATAATTCTAATTAAACCAAACATCACACATGCTTTTTTTTTAATTTCTAAAATTCTCTTAATTATTATGATTCATTTGAATTTTCTTAATTCACCTAGATTATTTATTATTATTTATTTAATATTTTTCTTAAATACTCTAGAATGATCTATAAAATTAGGTTTAATATTTTAAATTAACATACATTTCATTAGGAAAAAGAGAAAAAGAATTATAGTAAGATTTTTTTTTAATTTTTTAGTTTTTATAACTATTCGCAAACTATCTCTAAGCATTATTATTATTTTTCATTAATTGGCTATCACTTTTCATTGAAATAGTTTACTGCACTATTATTATTTTTCATTACTTGGATACTGCTTTTCATTTAAAATATTATTACTTTTTAACTACGAAGTTATTTTCTTAATTCACCTAGACTAATTATTATTTTTATTTATTTAATATTTTTCTTAAATATTCTAGAATGATCTATAAATTAGGTTTAATATTTTAACTTAACATACATTTCATTAGGAAAAAGAGAAAAATAATTATAGTAAGATTTTTTTTTTTAATTTTTTAGTTTTTATAGATATTTGCAAATTATCTTTAAGCATTATTATTACTTTTCATTAGTTAGCTATTACTTTTCATTGAAATAGTATAGTACACTATTATTACTTTTCATTACTTGGGTATTGCTTTTCATTTAAAAATATTATCACTTTTTATCTGTGGAAATCATTTCGTTCAACCTCATACTTTTTATACTAACTAATATTATCTTATAATTTAAAATGAAATTAAATTTATAATATTTTAATATATAGTGAGTTGATGTATTAGTTTTATGTGTGCTCTATAAAAGTATTTATTATTCCATAAGGTTGTGTTAGGATGACTCATCCAAGGGATTTGAAAATGAGTGGATTTTAAATTCCTTGGATTTTAAATCAATTCATTGAATTTCACTGTTTGGATAAATTATGAATCTTTGAAAGGATTTCAAATTCATAAATCAAAAATTATTTTTAAAATAGAATTTTATATATGATAAATAAAAATAATGAAAATTTATTATATTAAATATAAAAATCTAAAATTTTACTAAGAATATTTTTTTTGGGAGGGAACTCTACCACCCAACCTATCCCCCTATCCACCCCCTCTCCTCCGAAACCCCCCACCCCAACCCCAAAAAAAAATTATAAAATTTTAGATTTTTAATATTTAAATAATAAAAAATATTAGCACCCATCCCTACCCCCTACCCATCCACCCTACCCAAAACCACACTCCACCCCAATTTTTTTTATATAAAATTTTAGATTTTAATATTTAAATAATAAAAATATTACCACCCTATCCATCCACCCACCCCACCCCCACTCACCACTCCCCACCCCCACCCACCAATTTTTTTTTTAAATTTGGATTTTAATATTTAAAAAATAAAATCTAAAATTTTATTTTAATTTTTTTTGGTGGGGTGGGGGTGGTGGAGGGTGGATGATAATATTTTTATTATTTAAATATTAAAATCTAAAATTTTATAAAAAAAATTTTTTGGGGGTGGGGTGAGGAGGGTGGATAGGGGGTAGGGTGAGTGGTAATATTTTTATTATTTAAATATTAAAATTTAAAATTTTATAAAAAAAAATTTTTGGGGGGGGGGGGGGGGTGAGTGGCCGAGGTGGGTAGGGGGTAGGTTAGGTGGTAGAATTTAAAAAAAAAAAAATATATATATATATATATATATATATATAATTTATTAATTTTATATATTAATATATCAATTATACAACAATGGAAGGATTTCAAATGACACGGTTTCAGTGGGGATTTTAAATCCATTCAAAACAACTAAAAAATTCAAAATCAAATCCATGATTTGAAATCTATTAATTTAAAATCTTGGATTTATAAATCCATTGATTTCAAGTATTATCTAAACATGAGGGAGGGATTTGAGGAAAAGATTTATAAATCTCTCATTAAATTCTTCCATCCAAACACACCTTAATTGTTTTACGTGGGTCTAATTTACTTAAGAAAGAAATACACTTTTTATATTAAAATGAAAAAAATGCATTTAGTGTAGGGAGGAAGTACTGCTATTTAAGTAGTTAAATTATTCAAACGAATGACAACAAGAATAATAGAAGAAATTATAAAATAAAGTTAGAATATAATTAAATTTTTAAAAAACAATTCCATATGTAATGTGAAATAAGGACATTTACTTTTTAGTTTTTTATCTTTTGTTTGCTGATACTATTATCAATATACTAATAATATTTTATAATAAAAAATCTGTACATATAAATATAATGCACGAAATAAAGTTTATATCTATACCTAGAATATGCCGGTAAACGTACGGTAGCAGGTAAGAACGCTATACGTGGCACCATCACATTTCTTTGCTAGCTATCGGCGCCTGTCTTATGCTCATTGGTACTTCTTTCTTCCGCACTGTTTTCCATTTTGTTTTCTTACCGCTTTCTCTACACTGCGGCAGTTTCCCTATTTCGATCCCTCCACCTATCGGTAAAGGAAGCCTAATTATCGGTGATTCACTACTTACTCTTTTACGCTTAGCTTAATATCTTCTTGGTTTTTCCTACCGCAGGAGTCTCCCTTTCTACCTCTCCACCTGCACTAAATGAAGCCCTATTAGGCAATTCACTTCGGTTCCAAGTACGTATCCCTACTCCACCGTATGCTTGAACTGAGATTAAGTCAATGAAATATCATAAGGTAATACTGTTTATTAAGTATACACATTTTTCTTAGGGAATTCAGCTACGGGAACGAAAATAATTGGGAATCCAATATACACAAGAAAGGTTATGTAGGTGTTACTTCAGCACTTTTGATTTTTTGATGATTGGATTGTAGCTCTTTGATTTTTTGGTTAATGGATTGAATTTCTGAGTTTATATGATAATATCTAAACCCAGTTCACATAGTTTCTGATTTCGTGATGATTGTGAATAAAACTGGAGCAAGATGTGTTTATGTGTTTCTAAACCCACTGGAACAGAGAGTTTTTGGGGAGTTCTTCTCTCTATGATCTCTACTGTTTTAGTGGGAACCCTTCTGTTGTTGTTTTCTAATTATTTCTTTAGTTCTGAGATGTGAACAACCAGTCTGCATCTTTTGTTGTTGTTGAATTATTTCTTGATTGTTGACATGTGGTTATAATCATCACTCCCTAATTTTTCACACTCAGATTGTGATGATTTATTAATTCTTTTGTTCTTAAAAGGGCATACAATAATAGTGTAAATGAGTATTAGTTTCTGAAGTGTTTGCAAAATTACGTGAAGAGCTCATGACTCATGTGTCTTGCTTCGCTGTTCAGCCGCTGAAGCTGTTGATTTACCACTTTGGTTGAAAAGTGATTATGTTCATGGAGCTTATTCATTTTGTAGGATACATTCAATGCTGACATATTTTTTGTAGCTGGTCTGGGTCAAACTTGTCCTCTTCATATGAAAGAGTGGTTGTACATCCTGTTGGAAATAAATCTATGAAACCTTAACCTTATTATGATTAACGAGATTTAAACCGTAAAGCGGAAGCGTACCTGATCCAATGAGTCTCTAGGCGGAACACGAACTCAGGATCAGTGGTTATATGGTCTTCCTCAACTAAGCCTCCTTATTCCTTATGGGGACCGTAGTAATCCCTCCCGATGGGAAGAAGGGAAGACCATGTGCGGCTTAGTATATTGGGGACCATAACCTGGGAGCCTTTATATACTACTTGACTAGACCACCCATAATCACCTAATCATGTAGTATTGGGTATCTACTCAATAAGCCCATATCATTTATTATTATAGCCCATGGACCTTTAACCTTAATTGGATCACTTAATTAAGTCCATAATATAATTGAATAGCTAATATAATTGCATAATAATATATTGCCCACAATTAGATTATAATGGAAATTAATAATTTCCAACAATCTCCCACTTAGGCTATATATTTCCCGTTAGCAATTATATCAAGAGTCCTTAGTTGCGCAACTTTATGCTATTCCTCTTCAGGCTATACTTAACAATCTGGTCCATCTCATATACTAATATGGAACTACCGCGGCATTCACCACATTATAAATCGTGATTAAACCCCGACAATCACCAATATCAATATACTCAATGACATAGATCAAATATGGTGAGTAGCATGGAAATTACATGTCAAATGTGATCAACATCATGTCTATTTCCAACTAGTCCAACTTTAAACTTTAGTGAGATCAATTTATAATGTAAAATATTACAAAATGAAATTACTTAAGTGAATTCACAATTAATTCAAAGTCATGAACTTTATTCTGCAGAAAACTGAATTAACCAAATCAAAGTGTTTTGAAAACTTTAAAGAACAATAAATATAGACTCCCACTGAACTAATGTATTCTAAAACCATATAACACCCACATGATTAGCTAGCTCATAAAATTGCAGGGCGTTGAATACATAATTGGTGGATCCATATTTAGAGTCTATCATAATATGCTCTTCTAAAATTTTATCCACACAAAACACTTTCTTTAACAATCAAGAATTCTATCTCAATTTATTTGACTTATAAGTATTCTTGTTATAAATACTTTACTGCGAACTAACTGTTACAATGAACTTTATGTGACAAATCATCGCAACCTTTATTTCATGTTTGAATGCCCTTAGTGTGCTACTAATTCTGTTGTCATGTTTAATGAGCTAAAGTGTTTGCTTAATACTTTTACTTGTATAGCTCTTCAACCAACAGAAAATATAGTCTGAAGTGGATCTTATACTGTATTGACATCCAACAAACTCAGAATCAGAATTCCTCATGATCTCTAACAAATCTGATCTCTGATGTACAAGCATATTATTCTTAGTTCTCTATACATACTTTATAAAGATCCATACTAGAGTTACTTAAATGTCTACTTAATATACCAACAACATAAGCCAAATTAGGTCTTGTAGAGACCTCATCATACAACAACTTCCAACAATCAATGAATATATAATGTTTCTACATTTCTTAAATCTTTAGTTTAACTTTGAGACTGCACTTGTCTCCCTTAGTTTAACTTAAACATTCTCCCACTGAATCACATAATCATCTACATTTGTCTCAAAACCAAATGAGATACTTACTTCATGATGATACTTGTGATTCCTTTACGAAAAAAAATTTGCTTGAATGTATAGATGGATTTCCTATTAGTTCTTAAACCATTTAGATCGTATCATCAGTGTTGCGATCAAGGAACTTTATCTTTACATCCATATAATATGATTCAAGATCAAAATGTGTTACTGATGTCACGATTATCTTATAATAATGACTTCCTTCCCTTTTGAGTATAATCCTATATCAAGATGCAAACCTAATCATCTTGTATTGATTTATACTCATAACTTATAGCATTAACACACTTTGGAGTAATTGGACCTTTCATGGTTTGATGAACATTGTTTGAATATTCTACCATTAATTCCATAGTGCTCTCATTATTTAGGAGAAAACTACATAATCATCCAAATTGTCATTCTCCCAACTCTAGTGGTTTCCTTAGTGACATTAATTCTTGAGGTTGTTGAATTTGTTATTCCTTAAATATTATTGACATTGTCATATCGTTATTCTGAATTTGCACCAATTCTTTAAAGCATAAGTGAGGATCGAATCGACTCCCCCTTAAGGACAATATCTCTAATATTATTCTTCCACCAAAATCAACTTCCTCACATAATACCGTATTATCCGTCTCAAATATGATCCGATCTATTGGATCGTAAACTTATTATCTTTATTTAATACCAATAAAGTAGCTTGTATCTATTTGAATCCAATTTTCTTTAGTAGATCCCAATGATCTAGCCTTAGTTGGATATCACCATATGTGAAACTCAAAGAGTTCTCACAACTACTTTGGTTGGACCTTTATTGAGACCATAAGCTGCAATCTTTAGTATTTCTCCAATTAGTAACCATATATTGTGGAGTACTATTTTTGTCTTTTAATTACACCACAACACCATTCATACTAAGTAATATTAATGTGGTGTATTATAAAATAATTCCACAAGCCTTTAGGAGAAAACGAAAGGTTATACTTTAGTTTCTTTTTAACAGCTTTCCAAACGGGTTTTTCTTTGTTGCCCTTATACTTATTGAGAAAGAGTTTGTTAGAAACTTATTAGTTCATCCTTATTGTTGAAGTTCTCATCATGTATAATTTTGTTGTTAACATAGGTTAAACTTAATTAACAGACTTCTTAATTGTACAGAGAATTAATCCAAAATGATTATCATGCTTGCACTAAACTTTATAATCTTTCAAATTTTAAATAGTTTAGAATCATCTCAAGGAATCGAGCACAACATTAGTATCAAGTCCAATGACAACAATACTAACTTGCATGTGGCACCTCTTTGTAGTAGTCAAATACTGACAATAAAACTGTCAAGCAATAGCCTTCCTGTGGGCCGACTTATTACTCACATGTTAAATAAATAATCGTCACATATTTACCACCACATGTGCTTGTGTATTTCTGCCAAATATTAATCTACCTATGGGCCGATCAATACCCGCATGAAGATACACTTGCACAACATTATTAATTAGGGACCCATCACAAGACACCTTGTGCAACATTAATCTCATCTGTGGACAAAAATTAACTGCAGGGGTAATCTTGGTGTAACAATCAAGTATTGACAATAAGTTCTGTCAAACAAGAGTCTATCTGTGGACCGACTCATGTTCACATGAATAATCCAAATAATTATCACATACTTATTATCACATGTGTGTTATTATTCTGTCAAACTGTGCCTACCTGTGGGCCGAACACAGAACACATAAATAATACCACACCCATCTATGTAATTTCAATAAATTTTTTCTCCACACACGATATTGCTGTGGCAACATGGTGCTTCGATTGACTAGATTGAAGGTTTACTAGACTAATTAAATAAATATTAAAATATTTAATTTAATTAAACGACATTTAACTGTCTCCCCAATTTAATTTAATTAAATTCCAAAATTTAATGGGAATATTAGATGATTCTTGCAAATTCATAAAATGTTGAAAGATCACTTAACTTAATTAAAAAAATTTCCAAATCCTAATTTAAAATTAAATTAGGTAATATCTATAATTAAACTGTTCATGCAAGTAATAGCCCAATAATTATTGCCATATCTGATTCAAATTCTAAATTTTGTGAATCACATGTTATCATAAATTAATAAAATAACATAAGCATTCAATTACTCCAAATATGAAAGTTATTTGTGACAAATCCATAATCCACATTATGGCTTACTGAATAAGCTATAAAGATATGCATGAACCTAATAACTGTATTCCTTATGTAATCAAACAATAATAAAGTCAATGATTCCACGCCATTATGGACTTCATGATAACGACGGTAATTAACAAAGGTGTGTAAAATCAATCTATGAATCCACACATTAATACAATTGGATTAGCAAATGATTTATTAATTCTGAAATTACCTAATAATCACAAACAAATCAAATAATGTGAATGTGATACACAAAATCAATTTTCCATTCACAAATTTCAATTATCAAAATTGAATCATTAAACAATTTTTTTTTTTTTTTTAAAAATTGAGGTCAAATAGTTTATCACAGAGTGTTTCCAATAATGAAGCCAAGTCACATGACCTCCATCGATTATGAATTCCCTTTCTTATCAAACTCCATTTCGATACCATACAAACTTAATTTAATGTATATATCAGAATTCAATTAACAGAAATTCAAACCAACTCAATATTTTGAAGATTAAAATAATTCTACACTTTTCCATTAACTTGATAAAATACCACGAATACATTAAATCAGTAATGCACCAAAATTCGTGAATGCGTAGAGAAATTATAATCTCAAAATTTTAAAACTGTGATATATCACATAAAACCAAACAAAAATATTTAGATCCAAACATAATTCTTTCAAATCTCATATAACCATAAATAGGGTGGCTCTGATACCACTTGTTGGAAATAAATCCATGAAACCTTAACCTTATTATGATTAACGAGATTTAAACCGTAAAGCGGAAGCGTACCTGATCCAATGAGTCTCTAGGCGGAACACGAACTCAGGATCAGTGGTTATATGGCCTTCCTCAACTAAGCCTCCTTATTCCTTATGGGGACCGTAGTAATCCCTCCCGATGGGAAGAAGGGAAGATCATGTGCGGCTTAGTATATTGGGGACCATAACCTGGGAGCCTTTATATACTACTTGACTAGACCACCCATAATCACCTAATCATGTAGTATTGGGTATCTACTCAATAAGCCCATATCATTTATTATTATAGCCCATGAACCTTTAACCTTAATTGGATCACTTAATTAAGTCCATAATATAATTGAATAGCTAATATAATTGCATAATAATATATTGCCCACAATTAGATTATAATGGAAATTAATAATTTCCAACACATCCTAGTATCTTTCATTAACCTCATATGGGCCAACTGATTATAGTGCTATAGGTAACAAAAATGCCTATTTTCAATAAACTAAAACGATATGTAAGGAGATTGAAAACCCTAATGAAAGTCTGCATCACTATCATTATTTTACGGATAACATACGTGGACTGTTCTCACTTGTATTATGAAGCACAAATTTTATGTTTTCTTGATAGTTGATTCAAAATATAATTGGGCTTATGGATAATGCAAGTTGTATGACGTACGTATAGAATTCACTTGATGCATGAGTTAGTTCTGCTGGAAATTTCAGCCTCTTATTCTTCATGTTGTCTAACTTGTTCTCTCCTTCTGTTTTTTCAGGCAAATAAAAAGGTCATACACCCCTTTTCTCTAATTTACAAGTATGTTGTATCGGTGTCTAATATATTCATTACCACTTATCAATATGAGGTCAGCTGTATTTCTTTCTGAGGTAGACAAACGTGAAAATTATTCGCTTTTACCATAAATGAATTTTGCTTTCAGCATTTATCCGAGTGCAGAAGATGTTTCATTTTATTGAATATAATAGAAGTATCAATACTACGAATTTATAATTACATAGTAATCTAAAGGTATTATTAATAAAAGATTAACATCCATCCACGATAAAATTCTGAGCTATAGACAGTATATGCTTTTATATGGAAGCCTATATATAGAGTATTTTGATTCTCCCATCAGGTCCGTCATGGTGTTTTTATGTTAACATTCATTGACCAATTATTTCTGATGTCGGGTTGCTTTAACGTACAGAAAGTGAAGATACCATCAAAGATTCAGATGATGATATAGTACAAATGACTCTTAACAACCTATAGACGTACTTGATCTAGCTATGATGGATGAGGCCATGGATCCTACTCCTACTTATGAAATTGAAGACAGGAAACATTCTTCAACCACTCATAATCCTCAAACTTGAAGACAAATGATGTTGATCAGAGTAGTGATCATGTTGCCATAGATTTCTGATCTGGACTTTAAATTACTAAAATTAGGTTGACAATGACCTATTGCTGCTGCTTCTCTTACTACACATTTAAATGACTCATTCACTTCTTCACATAGAGAAATTCACATCAAGTTTTTTATGTCCCTTTGGTTAGATGTAACGGCCCGGATTACGCTATGGGGTTGAGACGCTACTAGACATACATTTCCCAATATAATAATAAAGGGGTCGAGAATGCACAGCGGAAATAATATAATAATCCCTAAAGCGATAATATAATAAAGTAAAGGTGGCATAATGATTATTACATATTAACGTCTACTCACCCGAGTAGAGTGAAATATCCAAAAGTAGTACGTTCAGATGATATATCTGAAATAAAATACTAAAATATAAGACAAAATATAAAGTCCTCTATGGGCTTGGGACATCTGCAGGGGCCTCTTCATCTTCTAAACTTTGTTCTGAAAATCAATATGGGGTGAGCATCTACAATACACTCAGTGAGTTAACTTAAATGATTGCACAGTTAAAAATAAATATGCATGCCAAATATATCATAAAATATAACATATGCCAATTTAATAAAACAATTTGCATATTGTTGTTCAATAACTAAATAAAAATATTTTAGCCGAACCGTCATCCGATAACTTATATTAGATGGTATATGTGCATCGAATCGTCATTCAATACAAGTATTTGTAGATTTAAAATATTTTTAGTACCGAACCGTCGCCCGATAACTTGTGTTAGATGGTATATGTACATTAAGTCGTCACCCCGTACAAGTATTAGTAAGAAAATATTTGTCATCGAACTAAAAGCACATATGAAACATAAGATGACATATAAGTAACACATATCACATTTTAACATAGCAATCATGACATAAAATGTAGCACTCGGTGAAGAGTGAAAGTTACCCCACCTTGAACTTTCTAGGAAATAGTAAGCTGGGCTACACTTGCTCTTGGGTCTCAGATATGCCTGCAAGGGTATACTAAACTGAGTTCTACTTATAATAATAATTCATATAACTTAAAACTAAATTTAATATAATTAAATAAACTAATTATTATTATATAATTAATAATATACTAATTATTAACTTAAAAAAATATAAATAATTAATCGTTAAATAAAAAGAATTAAAATAAAATAATAAATAGGAATACATATCTTAAAATTTTAAAAATAATAATTTAATGATCATAGTTTACAACTCTAGTAATAAATCGTAGTATTAAAAATATAAATACAAATGACGATAATTTTATTAAAAACTGATATTAAATAAATATTTTACACCTAAAATAATAATAGTAACAAATTTATACTTAACTAGTATTTCCCGTCCGTGCATATGTGTGTGTATGAATATGTTTGAGCTTCTCTCATTCGATTTTGGTCTGATTTGAATTTTGTTGTAGCATTATTTTTTTTATTTATATTTATAACTATCTCATATGTGTTTTGCACGGAAATAATTATATTTTGCAAATAATTTTTAAATATTTTATTATAACATTATTGTTAATTGTATTTTAATTTAAATGGTTTTATCTCTACAAATATGTTTGAGCTTGTCTAGTTCGATTTTGATCTGGTTAGAATTTTATTGTAATATTATTATTTTTATTTATGTTTATAATTATCCCATATGTGTTTTGCACGGAAATAGTTATAAATATTTTATGTATAATTGGTTTTCTTTCTTATACTTCCTATGTCCTCCCGGCCTTGTAGTTACATATTTTCAATTTGGGGATCAGTTCCTAATGGTTTCATTACCCTTTTTGTTATATGAGACCCACACAAAATGATTAAACCATCTCCATGTGATCACCCACCATTTTAATACAACTATCCACTATACATTAAAATGCTATGTTCCTTAATCACCATGCAAGTAGCAAATGTAACCATTAGGACGTGACAAAGGGAGTATTATTATTTTTTCCTCCCAAAATACAGTTCCCCCCTCTCCCCGAAAAGTTTGGTTGAATTTTCTCTATTTTCAAGCTGCATGATGTCTTTTATGGTTTTGTCAAGGACATCAATGCACCATTTATTGGCAATTGGCGCTTCATCCCAAATGATCAATTTGCGAATAGAAAGAAGTTGAGCAAGATCATATTCCTGCCTTACATTACACGTTGAATCCTTGCACACCGAAAGTGGAATACAAAATCTCGAGTGTGCTGTTCGGCCTCCTAGCAAATGTAAGGATGCAATTCCACTTGGTGCCCCATTCAACACTATATCCACCTTTGATCTAATATAAGCCAATATCGTCTTCCATAGGAATGACTCTCCGGTGCATCCGTATCCATATACGAAGAAAACTCTGTCACTTCCAGAGACAACTCTCCATCACCCGGTGATACACCTTCTTTTAATCTTCATTTAGATTCTTCATCAAATTCAAACATTCTTATTGTAGTGATAATCTGTTATACCTCAATTCACTTAATATTAGTATGTTATTATACTGAAGATTCTTTTCAGGATCTGGAATGGGCATCCCTTCAAAATCTTAGATTTTTATTCATAGAGATCAATGCACGATTAATCTCACCCAAACACGTATTCATTATATCCGCCTTAGACATCACTAAATCTGCAATTTAAAATAATCTTAGAATCTTAATGAAAATAAGTATTTCAATAATAAATACGAAAAATGTGTTTATTTCATTTTCTAATGTGTCATACTTAGGTGTCACAATTTTTTCCTCTCGTTGTATAATGTATCCTCAGATAATTCTTTCCAACATGCATCCACACAATTTTTGGCATGCTTATACTTTCAGAAATTAATAGATTTACAAATATTTTTCTCAATAGCTTACTGGAAGCCCTTGATGCACATTTCTTAATTGCATCTATATATTTCTTATCGTCTTCGAGCAATCCTCTTGCATAGCATGCTTCTTGAAAAATATTATATGTCTCTTTCTCAAATTTACGGAAATATTCATAACATGTTGGTCCTCACACTACATTTAGCAGAATTCTCAAATAATAAAATTCTCCGACACCAGGAGGAACATATAAAATCCTACCAACGTCCAATTACCAATTTTTCTTTTCACTCATTCTCTCGTGTTGCTTTTCCAGACAAAGTGTTGTGGGAATTCTGTACATGTCATTTTTTTTTGCCTCGGGGTATTTTTTATTTGCTTCAAACCAAGCTAAGAACATACTATCCCTTATAAACTGTTAATTATTTATATATAATATATAAATATAATTTTTTTTAACATAATGTAATTTTATATTTATCAATTAAATACTATTGTATATACACTTAGTTTTTCATAACATTAATTTTTACTTATATTTAGGAATCACAACGTATAGGTTACACGCTTATGTAAGATATCGTACCCATTTAAATATCTACTACTTGTAACCATAGTTTTATAGTATTTAGTTTTTATTCAATTTTAATCTTAAACGTCCATTTAATACTATTCTCTCTGTCTGCCCCAAATGGGTACATTTACTTTTTGCACGCGAATTAAGGAGTATTATTATTTAATTTGTAATTGGTAGTTATATTAGTCTGTGTGGGCCCCATATTTTAATTGTATTAATGGGTGTGTGTGAGTTTCATGTGTATAAAAAGAGAAATAGACCCTTAGGAACTGACGCTCAAAATGAAAAAATGAGACTCTTTGGAGCGGACGGAGATATATTTGATAATTAATAGAATATGCCAAAAATATCACTCATATTTACTAAATTATTATAATGTTAATTAAAAATTAAAAAAATATTATTAGTATAAATAATATTAATGGTTAAGATTTGATTTTTTAAATAGAATGCTAAAATTAAAACTGCATTGTTTATAAGTATATTAAAAATTGAAAGAGGAAAAAATTTTGAAGATAAAAATAAAAATTTAGGTTTATATATATATATATATATATATATATATATATATATATATATATATATATATATATATATATATATATATATATAGATGATTTATGATACGACCCAAATAAAATATAAGGATATATTAATTATATTGTGATTTTGGGGCACTCAATATTTAGGTTAAAGCACTGCAGTTGGACTCTTTTATCATAATATCATACAAAAATTTTAATGGTAATCTATGTATTGCTTGATATATAAATATAACTTAAATTATGTATAATATTTAACTATATTAATTTTATAGAAATTAATTAATATTTTTATTTTTTATTAAAAGAAAGTTGAAACGTTATCTAATTTATTGCATCAAACAAGATTTAAATTGGTTGCAATTAATATATAAAAACACATATATCATATTCGATTTATATGATAGGTAAGTACATTATTTATCTATAGATAATTTCATTAATTGATTTGATTCGGTATTTAAGATAAATATTAACTTTGTATAATTAATTATATTAAAATTATTTTATTTTAATTAATATTTATCTTATAAAAAAGTAGATATAATTTCTCTGTAAAACTCAATTATTATTTTTTTAAAAAATAAATATATATTTTACTATAATATATATATATATATATATATATATATATATATATATATATATTTCATTAAATAACATATGAATAAAATAAAATAAAAAATATTATGTAATATAATAAATTACAAATATTAAAATAATATTTATAGTGACGATACTAATAAAAATAATATTAAATGAACAATTAAAATACATTACAAAACTTAAAAAATAGATTTTGTAAATTAATCATAAAGATTAAATTAAAAGAATATATATAATAATATCCTAATGAAAATAAAATTAAATGAAAACTTAGAATAAATTACAAAATTTCTAAAATAGATTTCATACAACAATCTTAAAGATTAAAAACAATAAAATAAAAAAACTTTTAAAATAGAGTTTATGAAATATAAAAAAACACAAAAAAGAAGAAAAAAACATAAATCATAAGATAAACGATAAAAAGGAATGATGCCTCAAATGATAATGTTTGAACCTGAAAATAAGATTAAAAATAAGAACAAAAGATAGAATATTAAAATATAAAAATAGGGTTCATAGAACTATTATAAAACAAACACAATAATTGAAGAAAAAAAAAGATAGAAAAAAATAAAGAATGATACTTCAAATGAGAATGATTAGACATACAAATAAGATCAAATATGAGAATAATTGAACCTAGAAATAATATCAAATAAAAGTATAAAGAAGATAAAATAAATTAAATTATAAAAATAGGGTTTATAGAATTATTAAAAAAAATCGAAGAGAAAAAAAATAAGATAACAAAAATTAAAAAGTATGATGATACCTTTAAGGAGAATAATTGAACCTGCATATAAAATACGTACACTGAAGAACAAATGATAGAATTTTAAAATATAAAAATAGGTTTCATAGAATTATTTTAAAGCAAACACAAAAATTGAAGAAAAAAGATGGACAAAAAAAAAGAATGATATATCAAATGAGAATGATTGAACCTACAAATAAGATCAAATATGAGAATGATTTAACTTAGAAATAATATCAAATAAAAATATAAAAAAGATAACAAAAATTAAATTACAAAAATTGAATTTATAGAACTATTTAAAAAAAAGCACACAAAAATCGAATAGAAAAAAATAAAATAAAAAAATTAAAAAGTATAATGATACCTTTAAGGAGAATGATTGAACCTGCATATAAGATCAAATAAAAGTATAAAAGACAAAACAAATTAGAGTAGATTATAAATAATAAGAAAGTAGAATCTGTAAAAGAGAAGAAAAAGAAGAAGCATTAGAGAAAAAAATAAAAAGAGAATTAAAAAGAATAAAAAAAGATAGAATATTAAAATATAAAAATAGGGTTCATTGAATTATTATAAAGCGAACAAAAAAATTGAAGAAAAAAAAAGATAGAAAAAAAAAGAAAAAGAAAAAGAATGATACCTATTGATTAGACGTATAAATAAGATCAAATATGAGAATGATTAAACTTAAAAATAATTTCAAATAAAAGTATAAAAGAAGATAAAATAAATTAAATTATAAAAATAGTGTTTATAAAATTTTTAAAAAAACACAAAAATCGAAGAGAAAAAATAAGATAACAAAAAATTAAAAAATATAATGATACTTATAAGGAGAATGATTGAACTTGTATATAAGATCAAATAAAAATATAAAAGACAAAACAAATTAGATTAGAGTAAATTAAATAACATGAAAGTGGAATCTGTAAAAGAGAAAAAAAGAAAAGCATTAGAGAAAAAAAAACTAAAAAAAACAAAAAGATTATTAAAAAGAAACACAAAAATCGAAGAGAAAAAAATAAGACAAAAAAAATTAAAAAGTATAATGATATCTTTAAGGAGAATGATTGGACGTACAAATAAGATCAAATATGAGAATGATTAAACCTAAAAATAATTTCAAATAAAAGTATAAAAGAAGAAAAAATAAATTAAATTATAAAAATAGGGTTTATAGAATTATTAAAAAACACAAAAAATCAAAGAGAAAAAACAAATAAGATAACAAAAAATTAAAAAGTATAATGATATCTTAAAGGAGAATGATTAAACCTGCATATAAGATCAAATAAAAGTATAAGAGACAAAACAAATTAGATTATAGTAAATTATAAATAACATGAAAGTGGAATTTGTAAAAGAGAAGAAAAAGAAAAACATTAGAGAAAAAAAACTAAAAAAAATATTATTAAAAAAACACAAAAATCGAAGAGAAAAAAATAAGATAAAAAAAATTAAAAAGTATAATGATACCTTTAAAGAGAATTATTGGACCTGCATATAAGATCAAATAAAAATATAAAAGACAAAACAAATTAGATTAGAGTAGATTATAAATAACATAAAAGAAGAATCTGCAAAATAGAAGAAAAAGAAAAGTATTAGAGAAAAAAAATAAAAAAAACAAAAAGAGGAAGAGTGTAAGAATTTGATTATGTAATGAAAAGATTTATATGTAATGATTTTAAAGAATGAACTACCGTGATTGAAAGCAAATATATATAGAGACGATTTCAATAAAAATAAAATTGATATATCAATTGAAATTAAACATATATTGATTAAAAATTAATCAAATTTATATTATTAAATTAAATAAATACAAAAGTATAATTTAAATAATAAAATTCATTATTAGTATAATTAAATTTTATGATTGAAATCAAAGAGAAATCATATGTCCTATATATATTAAATTAAATTATAATAATATATGAATATTGATTGATATATTATTTTAAATTAAGCATGTATTGATTAAAAATTAGTTAAATATGATAAAAATATTTCTTATATTTATCAAATTTATATTGTTAAATAAAAAATTAAAATTTAAATAATAAAATCTATTATTAGCATAATTAAATTTTATGATTGAAATAAAAATAATAATTAGACGGTTAAGATTAAAATTGAATTATTTCTAAATAAAGTAAAATTGAAAAAAAAGTAGAAGTTTGAGTTTGCTTTTATATATGTATAGATAGATAGATATTTAATATTAAAAGTTAAAATAAAATAAAATAAAATAAAATAAATAAATAATAGTATTAAGACAAAAACTAGAATATGACCGTCTTTTTCTATAAAATGGTACAACCGGATATTTATTTAAAAATTGGATCAAATATTTGAAATTACGGATCTTCAAACGGCGAGAGACGACAGCTCTCGATTTCAGCAGCAGCTCGGCGTATGGCAGCTGTTCTACGCGTCATTAATCTTTATCCGATGCGCTGCGGCTGGCAATTGTCTACGAATTGGAGAGTTGGGTAGCGCGATGGCGGTTCCCGGCCCAAATCCGGTGTGCATCAGAGCAGAACCTAATTTTCCGCAGATCTGTTGACTTGTCTTTAAAAGCAGTAGTTTACGCCCTTTTTATTTGGAGGGGAGAGAAGAGTATTCATTTCACACCCACTTTCCCTTTTTTGGAGTAGAATTACTGAATTCATTCTAATTTTGTCTTTCCAAATTAGATTCTCAATCCCACCATCAATGAGATTTCAATCTTAATGTAGTACTGTTATTTTTTTTATTTTTTTTCCCAAATTTATATTTCGATTTTTTGTCCTTGTATTGTAGGACTATTTTATAGAGTATATGTATTTAGTGTTAGTTACATTATATTCAATGCATCTAATTATTTATTTATACTTGAAATTGGCTAATTTGTTGTTGGGTGTATAGAAATTTTAGAAGCAAGTATACCAAAGAATTCAAAAGCCACTAGCAGATACATAATGCAATTACATTCCTTATTATGTTGTATTATGATAACAATTATTTTTATTTGAGAAGAAGGGTATTGGTTTGGTGATTCCAATTCAATATTTTTTAAGTTACTCTATAAAAATAATTGAATTACTCTTTATAATAAGATTGAGTTACTCTTTATAATTAATTAATTAGATTAGTCTTTATAATGAATTAGATTACTTTTTATAATGTTAGATCACCCTATAAAAATAATTAGATTATTCTTTGAAATTAATTAGGTTACTCTTTATAATAAATTAATTATTCTATAGGAAAAAATGTTAGATCACTCTATAAAAATAATTAGGTTACCCTTTGGAATTAATTAGGTTACACCTTATAATGAATTAGATTACTTTATAGGAAAAATGTTACATACTCTATAAAAATACTTATGTTATTCTTTAGAATTATTTAGGTTACTCTTTATAATGAATTAGGTTACTCCAAAGAAAAAAATATTAGATCACTTTATAAAAACAAGCTGCACTTGGTTATACAAAAATCTCTATAAAAATAATTAGATTATTCTAAGGTTACTCTTTTTTATTAACTGAGCTAATATAATGAATTAATTGGACTACCCTATAAAGATAATTAGATTACTCTTTGAAATTTATTATGCTAATTTTTATAATGAATTTGACTATAGACTACCCAAAATATAAAAGTGAGAGCAAAACAAAACCTGTCCATTGGCATTAAAATAACCAAAAAAAAATGTTAAATTACTTCAATGTGTCAATATACAAATGGAATTACAGGTTTCCTATTCTAAGGTAATCCTCCCCAAAGTTCTCCAAATACCACTTATGACTAGACCCGGCCCGAGATACCAAATTGGCACAAGTATACACAAAGAACCCATGTCTGGTCTCAAGACCAAGTCATCAAATCCCAGCCACTCCAAAAATTTTCCCAAGATAATTTGGACAACTAACCTGTAACAACCCATACAATTTTATACGTGAATCCTATTAAGGCTAAATTCTTAGAGGCCCAATACAAGCATAAATCTTAATCCAGCCCAATTGTTTGTCAAATCTTGTTAATAAAGAAGAAGCCAACAGATCTTATTCTCTTCCCTCATTAAAAAGAAAAATATCTTCTGTCCAAAAGATCATCAAATCACGTTCATTATGCAAGGGAGTTATTTCCCTGCAATCATTCGCAAGATTTATTCTCAAAATTAAGGAAAATTTGATTAGTCTCAGCATCAATTTCTGGAACTTAAATTCAACTGTTCAACGCATAAGTTAGATCTTTCTTGTCCTTCTCACACACCATCTGCAATTCTTCATCGCTGCTGCACTTGTTCCAAGAGAAGGGTAACAGTGCCTTCAGCCTCTTTCTTTTCTCTTTTTGTTTTGTCATTGATCAAAGTTCTAGCATATTCCCTTTATTTTTCTACCCCCATTCTATTTGGATAATTTTGTTATCATATCTTGTCATGGGTAGTAACGCATAGTTATAATTCTAGGTTTCGAGGGATCTTGATCGCGACGTTCATTACTCGAATCCAAGGTTTTTACGTGATTGAAAGGTGGGGATTTCTCTCATCTTGTATATGTGAAATATTTCATGTGTGATAGTTTATTGTAACTGAAATATTATCATCATCTTGTTGTGATCTGGAATTGGATTATGTGAATCATATGTGCAATACGAGTTGGGACTATTGTGGTGCCTTGCTATTATCACGGGTAACGAATCGATGTCGTATCTTATAAGTCATGGATAAAGGATTAAAAAGGTGTCTTATCAATATGTCAGGAATGTTTCGTAAGTGAATTTAAATTGTTGTATATGAATTATTTTTACATGTATAAGCATGAGGAAAGTTTTCACTGAGCTTGTGGTTGCTCACCCCAACAATCTACCTTCCTTTCAGATTAAAGCGAGACGCTAGCGTATTAGCGGGGATGTGCCGAGCAAGAGGAGACTATATGAAATTTAAATAAGTTTGCAGTCCCTGTTTTACCTTCATTTTATTCATGGCATGACAACATTAATTTGGGATTTCATTGATTTACTTTCATACAGTTACAAACAAATTTGTGTTGGTATCGAATGATGGAAACTAGCAATCATTTGGAAAAATTTGCAATAAATTAGTATTATATGTTATTGACTGTCAAATTGTCATATATTGTTTACTGTTGGAATGGAACGGAATTATGGGTTGTCTCCTTTTCTTAAAAAAAAAATTGGTTCTCATATGTATTGTAATATGGATGTCGTATAGATAGGTGGAATAAATTCTTATGCATAGTCTGTAGAAATAATTTGATGAAATGCATGATTTGTCTGTCGAATTATTCTTCGTGATTTTGCTGAAAGAAACCAATTGGTTAAAGTCGGGTTTCGAATACAAAGATTTTGTGCTGTCTTTTAAGTCAATTGTATGTCGTGTTGTGGTTGAAATATTTTTTGTAAATTTGGGTGGACTCAGTGCGTGAAGAAGATTACTTCTGTTAGAGGTGTTTTTTTTTGTGGGTTGATTTAAAAATAAAATAAAATATTTACATATTATACACGCATTTAGAGATTTCTAGAAGTTTTTTTTATACCTTTATTATAATTTTATACGGCAGTTTGTGTGTATGAGTAGTATGGTGGATGTCCTATTTTTGAGTTAAGTTTTAAAATTAATAAATTGTCTTCCAATACATTAAAATTAGATTGGTATGTTCATTTAAATAATTACAGTCGCTAATTGTTTTGTGGGCCAAGTTGAGGTATTTATTATTTTGCAAATTTGCATAAACTTACAGAATCGGATTTTGATAAAATTTTTCCTTCATATTTGCTAAATCAATTATATATTGTTTTCTGCGTGTTGGGTTTTATTTTAAAGTTTGATGAAACTTATGAGACTTATCCCCTACTTTAAATCCTTTACCTTTGGATGCTCATTTATTTATTTATTCAAAAATTAAAGTGTTTTTATCACACCATATTTAATGTTCTATTTATGAAATAAAATGGAAATTTTTTTATTATGAAAATTGGGGTGTGACATAACCTATTCAAACAGCCCACCCTAGGTATCTTGTACCCACCCCCACCCTCCTTCAAGCCATCAACAAGTTATCCGACCATACATTCAAGGCTGCGCCGCCGCCAAAGAGCACAACTCCGCATGCCATCCGCCACCAGAACCACCGGTCGCCGTCGAGATTGCTATATTCAGACACCCATCCAGCCTGCAAGTATTAGTTCAACAAATTGAACCCAAAAGCCACCATGGCCACACTCACCGGAAAACCAAGTTTCTTGACTTTAGAGCAGTGACTTTGGAGGAAGAGCTGGAGAGGGTAGATGAGTGTGAGGTGGAGGTAGTGGAGGAGGAAGTGGGAGATGAGGATGAGGGCTCGGGGGTTATAGCTATTTCTGCCATGGGGGAAGATGAGGAGAGTGGGCCATATGGTGGGGCTTTCCATTAAACACCAGGTGGTGGTGGGATGGTGGGGCCCCATCGGGCATGGTGGTGCTTACCGTAAGGGGCGGCGAAGTAAAGAAGAGAGATGATTGTAGGGGGAGTGATCAAGAAGAGGGATAGAAGACAATAGTTGTAGAATTCTTGATCCGAAAACCTTTACCCCTTCGACATCACTACCGCTGCCTCATCACTCTCATCTTGAAATACACTTTCGCCACAACCTGCTTCGGCCGCCTCACTTTCACCCAATCTATCAGTGCCAGAAAATTCTCCGCCGTCTCCCTGAGCAACTCTTGAAAGCCACGAGAGACAACGGGTTGAGGAGGGATTCAAACAATGAGCCCAAAAATATTGCCCGATTTTGAAGCTTCACATTTTTGTATATTTATTATATAATAAAAAATTGAGAATGCAAAACATTATAGTAGGTACTCCCTTCATCCCACCGAAAGATCCTCATTTTACTATATTAGGTGTTTTATTCAATTGTCCTTATTTCCCACTTTTAGTAAAAATGGCCCACATATGATTCATCACTCTCCACTAACACAAACGTAACCATTAGAATGAAACACCCAATTTAATAATATGTAATTATTTTTTAAAATCTATTTCCGTGCAACGCACGAGTTAAAATACTTGTAATAACAAAAAAAGAAATCCAAAGTGAAATTATTTTATGAATCGGGCTTAAATTTTTGGATAGACCTGGGTTTTGGTTGACACTGGCCATAAAAGAGCACGTACACCAAAACCGTTGCATTTGCAATTTAAAATAAATTTAAAAAGCAGCCAATGCCCAAAATATTTGCTAATCAATATATGACCTATTAAATCTCTATTATCCTCTACTTTATTGCAGAGTACAATTAAACAAAAGTGATAACAAATTCATATTCATTAGATTAGAGATTGTGGATCTTTTTTTAGTGAGGACAACCGGATTGGGACGATCAGGTCGGTTGAGGGCAGCAGGTGTCTCGACGACTAAGTGAGCAGGTCGGTTTGGGTCTCGACGACTATACAATGTATCAATTCTACATGGTTCAAGGTTCGAACCTCATCGCCACCCATTTATGAAAAAATTCCACATGCAAGGCTTGAGGCAAAATTTTCCCGCCTGCATGTGAGGGGGTTAGAGTGTCTTAATTAAATATTAAACGACTCTCCTCTCTATCAGCTTAAACTTTTAGATGAAGTGGTCATTTAACATGAAATAAATAAATGAGTATAACGAAGATGACAACCAACACACCTCAAAACAAAAATTATATATAGAAGCAGCTAAAAACATGGGAACCATCATAGAACACACAGTATATAGTGGTAAAGAAGTGTTCTCAGACTCTAACACCTCCAATGGACAGTAAGGAAATGCAATACATACGATAACTTTCAACTATTTTAAACAATTTCAATAGTATACTTGGAGCAAAAGTAACACAATAAGCTATTGAAATTTCCTTTTATTACCAAAGAACGTATGTTAAAAGTGTAGCTGCGAATGTGTCAAAGCAATTGGAGATTGAATGTAGTCTTAACTCTTAACAAATTAATGAGAGTTTATAAAATAAAATAAAAAATTAATGAGAGAATGTGTATATGATGATATACCAGCCATGCGCTTATGATGATAAACCAGCTAGTGCATCCAAATAACACTCTAAATTGTAAATTTTAGCAGAGAATTTACAATTTATATACCTAAATCACATCAAAAATATTAATAGAATACAAAAATGAAAAATAATGAAAAGTTAAAAGAATACATTTTGTGTAATTGAAAGAAAATCCTAAAAATCTAAGACCTGTCAAATAATGTATTAAGCAATTTGATTAGAAGATGCTTTGATGGGTACCTTTGATGAAACCGACTAGCAGTTGTAGGTAATAACCTAAAAAAAATGCAGACACGATTAGGTTTAACGTAACAATGAGATTAAAAAAAAGAATTATGCATACTTGTAAATATATATATATATATATATATATATATATATATATATATATATAGTAAACTATAAGATGTCCAGATTTGTATCAATCCAAATGGGAGCCTTCTCAAATGCAGGAGTCACAACCATTACACTAAAAGAAACCCTATTTGTAAAGACGCCTAATCCATCTCGAATGAGAATCCTTCACTACAGAGGGATTTCATCAATGGTTTATATAAATGAAAAGCTCTGTCAAAATAACATGAGTCCACTATGAAGATGAACATGCACAAATAAATCGATAGTAAATCTACCTTGATACAATTTAACACCTACAATTTTACTTTAATGGATCTCAAGTGGCAAAAACATGAATCGAAGAAAAGGAAGAATGAATGACTGCAATTATTTTAGGTTTATGTAGAGGAATTAAAATTGGTAAATCGAAAAAATAACAACAAAAATAATAAAGCATAACAGTGGAACACGGTAAACAATATCTTACTTCTAAAAATACACAAAAAAGATTAGAATATAACTAAGGTAGCAGGTTACCCTCTATTAGGGTAGGTCTATAACTGGACAGAAAAAAAAAACGAAGTGAACATTAAGTCGAGTATAACAGGGGTTGTAAACATTTTTGAATAATTGACAAAAGTTCACAAAAAGAAAAAACTATACGTCCATAATAACAAATTATATTTGAAAATCTATCCCTGTGTAACGCACGGGTTAAAATATTTGTAATAATAAAAAAACAAATCCAAAGTGAAATTATTTTATGAATCGGCTCAAATTTTTGGATAGACCTGGGTTTTGGTTGACACTGACCATAAAAGAGCACGTACACTAAAACCGTTGCATTTGCAATTTAAAATAACTTTGCATTTTATTTTAAAATCAGCCAATGCCCAAAATATTTGCTAATTAATATATGACCAATTAAATCTCTATTATCCTCTACTTTATTGCAGAGTACAATTAAACAAAAGTGATGTTACATGATAAAAGGAGAGACTATACAATGTATCAATTCTAAGTTTGCTAATATACAAAAAGACTGACTCATGGTATCAGAGCCCATGATTAACAAAGGTCCAGGGTTCAAACCTCACCGCCACCCATTTATGAAAAATTCCACATGCAAAGCTTGAGGTAAAATTTTCCCGCCTGCATGTGAGGGGGCGTGTTAGAGTGTCTTAATTAAATATTGAATGACTCTCCTCTCTATCAGCTTAAACTTTTAGACGAAGTTATCATTTAACATGAAATAAATAAATAAGTGAGTATAACGAAGATGACAACCAACACACCTCAAAACAAAAATTATATATAAAAGTAGCTAAAAACATGGGAACCATCATAGAACGCACTGTATATAATTGTAAAAAAGTGTTCTCAGACTCTAACACCTCCAATGGACAGTAAGGAAATGCAATACATACGATAACTTTCAACTATTTTAAACAATTTCAATAGTATACTTGGAGCAAAAGTAACACAATAAGCTATTGAAATTTAATTTTATTACCAAAGAACGTGTGTTAAAAGTGTAGCTGCGAATGTGTCAAAGCAATTGGAGATTGAATGCAGTCTTAACTCTTAACAAATTAATGAGAGTTTATAAAATAAAATAAAAAAATTAATGAGAGAATGTGTAAATGATGATATACCAGCCATGCACATATGATGATAAACCTGCTAGTGCATCCCAATAACACTCTAAATTTTAAATTTTAGCAGAGAATTTGCAATTTATATACCTAAATCACATCAAAAATATTAATAGAATACAAAAATGAAAAATAATGAAATGTTTAAAGAATACATTTTGTGTAATTGGAAGAAAATCCTAAAAATCCAAGACCTGTCAAATAATGTATTAAGCAATTTGATTATAAGATGCTTTGATGGGTACATTTGATGAAACCGGCTAGCAGTTGTAGGTAATAACCTAAAAAAAATGCAGACATGATTAGGTTTAACGTAACAATGAGATTAAAAAAAAGAATTATGCATACTTGTAAATATATATATAGTAAACTATAAGATGTCCAGATTTGTATCAATCCAAATGGGAGCCTTCTCGAATGCAGGAGCCACAACCATTACACTATAAGAAACCCTGGTTGTAAAGACGCCTAATCCATCTCGAATGAGAATCCTTCACTACAGAGGAATTTCATCAATAGTTTATATAAATGAAAAACTCTGTCAAAATAACATGAGTCCATTATGAAGATGAACATGCACAAATAAATCGACAGTAAATCTACCTTGCTAAAATTTAACACCTACAATTTTACTTTAATGGATCTCAAGTGACAAAAATATGATTCTTAGAAAAGGAAGAATGAATGACTGCAAATTATTTTAGGTTTATGTAGATGAGTTAAAATTGGTAGATCGAAAAAATATCAACAAAAATAATAAAGCATAACAGTGGAACTCGGTAAACAATATCTTACCTCTAGAAATACACAAAAAAATTAGAATATAACTAAGGCAGCAGGTTACCCTCAATTAGGGTAGGTCTATAACTGGACAGAAAAAAAAACGAAGTGAACATTAAGTTGAGTATAACAGGGGTTGTAACCATTTTTGAATAATTGACAAAAGTTCACAAAAAGAAAAAAACTATACATCCATAATTACAAATTATTTTTGAAAATCTATCCCCGTGCAACGAAGGGTTAAAATACTTGTAATAATAAAAAAAATCTTAAGTGAAATTATTTTATGAATCGGGCTCAAATTTATGGATAGACCTGGGTTTTGGTTGACAATGGCCATAAAAGAGCACGTATACCAAAACCGTTGCATTTGCAATTTAAAATAACTTTGTACTTTATTTTAAAAGCAGCCAATGCCCAAAATATTTGCTAATTAATATATGACCAATTAAATTCTATTATCCTCTACTTTATTGCAGAGTACAATTAAACAAAAGTGATGTCACATGATAAAAGGAGAGACTATACAATGTATCAATTCTAAGTTTGCTAATATATAAAAAGACAGACTCATAGTATCAGAGTTCATGGTTAACAAAGGTTCAGGGTTTGAACCTCACCGCCATCCATTTATGAAAAAATTCCACATGCAAGGCTTGGGGCAAAATTTTTTTCCCGCTTGCATGTGAGGGGGTATGTTAGAGTGTCTTAATTAAATATTAAACGACTCTCCTCTCAGTCGCTTAAACTTTTAGATGAAGTGGTCATTTAACATGAAATAAATAAATAAGTGAGTATAACGAAGATGACAACCAACACACCTCAATACAAAAATTATATATAGAAGCAGCTAAAAACATGGGAACTATCATAGAACGCATTGTATATAGTGGTAAAGAAGTGTTCTCAGACTCTAACACATCCAATGGACAATAAGGAAATGCAATACATACGATAACTTTCAACTATTTTAAACAATTTCAATAGTATACTTGGAGCAAAAGTAACACAATTAGCTATTAGAATTTGCTTTTATTACCAAAGAACGTATGTTAAAAGTGTAGCTGCGAATGTGTCAAAGCAATTGGAGATTGAATGTAGTCTTAACTCTTAACAAATTAATGAGAGTTTATAAAATAAAATAAAAAATAATGAGAGAATTTGTATATGATGATATACCAGCCATGCGCATATGATGATAAACCAGCTAGTACATCCGAATAACACTCTAAATTGTGAATTTTAGCAGAGAATTTACAATTTATATACCTAAATCACATCAAAAATATTAATAGAATAAAAAAATAAAAAATAAGGAAATGTTAAGAGAATATATTTTGTGTAATTGGAAGAAAATCATAAAAATCTAAGACATGTCAAATAATGTATTAAGCAATTTGATTAAAAGATGCTTTGATGGGTACCTTTGATGAAACCGGCTAGCAGTTGTAGGAAATAACCTAAAAAAATGCAGACACGATTAGGTTTAACGTAACAATGAGATTAAAAAAAAAGAATTAGGCATACTTGTAAATATATATATAGTGAACTATAGGATGTCCAGATTTGTATCAATCCAAATGGGAGCCTTCTCGAATGCAGGAGTCACAACCATTACACTATAAGAACCACTGGTTGTAAAGACGCCTAATCCATCTGAAATGAGAATCCTTCACTACAGAGGGATTTCATCAATGGCTTATATAAATGAAAAGCTCTGTCAAAATAACATGAGTCCACTATGAAGATGAACATGCATAAATAAACCGACAGTAAATCTACCTTGCTATAATTTAACACCTACAATTTTACTTTAATGGATCTCAAGTGGCAAAAACTTGAATCAAAGAAAAGGAAGAATGAATGACTGCAAATTATTTTAGGTTTATGTAGAGGAATTAAAATTGATAGATCGAAAAAATAACAACAAAAATAATTAAGCATAACAGTGGAACTCGGTAAACAATATCTTACCTCTAGAAATACACAAAAAAGATTAGAATATAACTAAGGCAGCAGGTAACCCTCAATTAGGGTAGGTCTTTAACTGGACAGTAAAAAAAACGAAGTGAACATTTAGTCGAGTATAACAGGGGTTGTAATCATTCTTGAATAATTGACAAAAGTTCATAAAAGAAAAAACTATACGTTCATAATAACAAATTAATTTTGAAAGTCTATCCCTATGCAACGCACGGGATAAAATACTTGTAATAATAAAAAAAGAAATCCAAAGTGAAATTATTTTATGAATCGTTTGGATAGACCTGGGTTTTGGTTGACACTGGCCATAAAAGAGCATGTACACCAAAACTGTTGCATTTGCAATTTAAAATAACTTTGCATTTTATTTTAAAAGCAGCCAATGCCCAAAGTATTTGCTGATTAATATATGACCAATTAAGTCTCTATTATCCTCTACTTTATTGCAAAGTACAACTATACAAAAGTGATGTTACATGATAAAAGGAGAGACTATACAATGTATCAATTCTCAGTTTGCTAATATACAAAAAGACTGACTCATGCTATCAGAGTCCATGGTTAACAAAGGTCCAGAGTTCGAACCTCACCGCCACACATTTATGAAAAAATTCCACATGCAAGGCTTGAGGGAAAATTTCCCCGCCTGCATGTGAGGGGGCGTGTTAGAGTGTCTTAATTAAATATTAAACGACTCACCTCTCTATCAGCTTAAACTTTTAGAGGAAGTGGTCATTTAAAATGAAATAAATAAATAAGTGAGTATAACGAAGATGACAACCAACACACCTCAAAACAAAAATTATATGTATAAGCAGCTAAAAACATGGGAACCATCATAGAACGCACTGTATATAGTGGTAAAGAAGTGTTCTCAGGCTCTAACACCTCCAATGGACAGTAAGGAAATGCAATACATACGATAACTTTCAACTATTTTAAACAATTTCAATAGTATACTTGGAGCAAAAGTGACACAATTAGCTATTGAAATTTCCTTTAATTACCAAAGAACGTATGTTAAAAGTGTAGCTGCGAATGTGTCAAAGCAATTGGAGATTGAATGTAGTCTTAACTCTTAACAAATTAATGAGAGTTTATAAAATAAAATAAAAAATTAATGAGAGAATGTGTATATGATGATATACCAGCCATGCGCATATGATGATAAACCAGCTACTGCATCCCAATAACACTCTAAATTGTAAATTTTAGCAGAGAATTTACAATTTATATACCTAAATCACATCAAAAATAGTAATAGAAAAAAAAATGAAAAATAATGAAATGTTAAAAGAATACATTTTGTGTAATTGGAAGAAAATCCTAAAAATCTAAAACCTGTCAAATAATGTATTAAGCAATTTGATTAGAAGATGCTTTGATGTGTAACTTTGATGAAACCGGCTAGCAGTTGTAGGAAATAACCTAAAAAAATTGCAGACACGATTAGGTTTAACGTAATAATAAGATTAAAAAAAAGAATTATGCATACTTGTAAATATATATATAGTGAACTATAAGATGTCCAGGTTTGTATCAATCCTAATGGGAGCCTTCTCGAATGCAGGAGTCACAACCATTACACAATAAGAACCACTGGTTGTAAAGACGTCTAATCCATCTCGAATGAGAATCCTTCACTGCAGAGGGATTTCATCAATGGCTTATACAAATGAAAAACTCTGTCAAAATAACATGAGTCCACTATGAAGATGAACATGCACAAATAAATCGACAGTAAATCTACCTTGCTACAATTTAACACCTACAATTTTATTTTAATGGATCTCAAGTGGCAAAGACATGAATCGAAGAAAAGGAAGAATGAATGACTGCAAATTATTTTAGGTTTATATAGAGGAATTAAAATTGATAGATCAAAAAAATAACAACAAAAATAATAAAGCATAATAGTGGAACTCGGTAAACAATATCTTACCTCTAGAAATACACAAAAAAGATTAGAATATAACTAAGGCAGCAGGTTACCCTCAATTAGGGTAGGTCTATAACTGGACAGAAAAAAAAAACGAAGTGAACATTAAGTTGAGTATAACAAGGGTTGTAACCATTCTTGAATAATTGACAAAAGTTCACAAAAAGAAAAAACTATACGTCCATAATAATAAATTATTTTTGAAAATCTATCTTCGTGCAACGCACGGGTTAAAATACATGTAATAATAAAAAAAGAAATCCAAAGTGAAATTATTTTATGAATCGGGCTCAAATTTTTGGATAGACCTCGGTTTTGGTTGACACTGACCATAAAAGAGCACGTACACCAAAACCGTTGCATTTGCAATTTAAAATAACTTTGCATTTTATTTTAAAAGCAGCCAATGCCTAAAATATTTGCTAATTAATATATGACCAATTAAATCTCTATTATCCTCTACTTTATTGCAGTGTACAATTAAACAAAAGTGATGTTACATGATAAAAGGAGAGACTATACTATGTATCAATTCTAAGTTTGCTAATATACAAAAAGACTAGCTCATGGTATCAGAGTCCATGGTTAACAAAGGTACAGAGTTCGAACCTCACCGCCACCCATTTATGAAAAAATTTCACATGCAAGGTTTGAGGTAAAATTTCCCCGCCTGCATGTGAGGGGGCGTGTTAGAGTGTCTTAATTAAATATTAAACGACTCTCCTCTCTATCAGCTTAAACTTTTAGAGGAAGTGGTCATTTAACATGAAATAAATAAATAAGTGAGTATAATGAAGAAGACAACCAACACACCTCAAAACAAAAATTATATATAGAAGCAGCTAAAAACATGGGAACCATCATAGAACGCACTGTATATAGTGGTAAAGAAGTGTTCTCAGACTCTAACACCTCCAATGGACAGTAAGGAAATGCAATACATACGATAACTTTCAACTATTTTAAACAATTTCAATAGTATACTTGGAGCAAAAGTAACACAATTAGCTATTGGAATTTCCTTTTATTACCAAAGAACATATGTTAAAAGTGTAGTTGCGCATGTGTCAAAGCAATTGGAGATTGAATGTAGTCTTAACTCTTAACAAATTAATGAGAGTTTATAAAATAAAATAAAAAATTAATGAGAGAATGTGCATATGATGATATACCAGCCATGCTCATATGATTCTAAACCAGCTAGTGCATCCCAATAACACTCTAAATTGTAAATTTTAGCAGAGAATTTACAATTTATATACCTAAATCCCATCAAAAATATTAATAGAATACAAAAATGAAAAATAATGAAATGTTAAAAGAAATCAAAGTGAAATTATTTTATGATGAAACGTTGTTATTGCGATGGAGAAAGATGAAATTCAAGACCTTGTAGCGAGAGGAGAGAGATCGAAGAAGATGAATAGAGTGTCGGGTTGATTTCGTGAGAACAGAGGAGAGAGACTAAATTCAAGACCCTGTAATGTTCTACATTTATTCTTTATCAAATAATACGTGAGTAATTTATCAAGATACCATACATAATTTAAATCAAAATTAATTAAAATATATACTACCTAATATAAATAATCAATCAAGTGGCAGAAGCAAAGGGACAGAGTCCCTTAATAATGGCATATATAGTTTGAGCGGGAGAAGAGATGGGTAAATAAAAAATCACAATTAATTAAAATACATACCTAATATAGATAATCATTCAAGTGGCAGAAGCAAAGTGATAGAGTCCCTTTATAAAGACATATATAGTTTGAGCGGGAAAAGAGATGGGTCAATTACTGCTTTTATATATATAAAAATAAAGATAAAGATAAAGATATGTTTATTGTTAGTTAATTTTTTTTTAAGTATAACCAATAATAGATTAAAGTATAATTTTAAATTGTTGTAAGAGTATGTTCTTTCAGTATCATTATAACAATCATAAAATATATACTCCCTGTTTTAAAGGTTACATTTGTTTTTTGCGCGAATATTAAGGAATATAATATTTTGACGTGTAGTGGGTTAAAATATATAATATTTTAATTACAGTGGATAGCGGTATTAGTTTTGTATATGAGTACATAAAGATATAATAATTATTTTGCGTGATTCTTACATACCAAAAAAAAATTAAAAATGTAATTATTAAAGTGTGACGTTTAAATTGAAGATATATAATCACTAGTATATAGCCCGCGTGTTACGCGATTTACAAAATTTTATTTTAATATTTTATTTAATAATATAAAAAATATTTATATATTTATGTTTAATATAAAGATCGTATATTATATATATTGAATGAAAAATACAAAATTATAATTAATATTTTATGTCTTTTTAGAGAATAATTAAAATTAATATTATGTTTTCTTTTATTCTTGAATCAATAATGTGATTCAAGTATATGAATTATAAGGATATTAATGTATTGATATAATTGAAATAATAATTTTATTATATTACTATTATGTTGGGGTAAAGACTTGTGCACCCATATGTACGACAGGAAAAAAATGATAACTTTTACTCAAGGTTAAAAATATTTCGAAATATCCTCGATATTTCCATGATATATCTATTTTTGGAAAGTACCGATATCGATATTAGGAAAAAAGATATTTCTTTTTCGATTTCGAGGAAATATCAGAAAAAATCAAAAAATATCGATGGAAATATCGATATCGATTTGTCACAGTTCAGATTTTTCTGAATGTCGAGATATATCGAGGAAATATCGATGAAATATCAAAAATATTAAAAATTATCCATAATTTTAAGAAATTTTAATGATTTTTTATGTCACTTTTATTTATCAACTAAATACATTTTTTGGTCATTAATTTGTTCAATTTAAAAAAAATAAAATAAAAAATAGAGTAGTACTTGCGTGAAACCATCTCATAGTGAAACTGTTTTACGTTTTTTTAATTAACTATCTTTTTTTATATTAAAATAGTTATCATTTTTCATTAAAAATATTATAACTAGTAAATATGAAGGGTTCACTTAAACAGTATACTTTGATTAAAAATATAATTATTTGGTCACAGTTGGATAAGATAGAAAAATATACTACTAAAACCTCAGAACAAGGTTAAAAAAATTATATAATTCGATTAGTTGGTATCAATATTATTTAGATCAAGACAACATGACATGTTTTACATTTGAACCTCATATATCATTATTTTGATATTAGTTATTATGTGTTAAACAATTAATAATAATTAGTGTATGATTTCACACTATTTAAATATGTTGTTATTGATCTACTTATAATATATTTTAAGTTTTATTTTGATTATAAATTTTATTTACATATAAAAATTATTTATAATATATTGCAAAATTAAATAATCAATTTAATCTTTTTTCAAACAAATTTTCATAATTTTTAAAATTTTTACCGATATCGATATCGATATTCGATATATCCATCGATATATCTGTACATTTGAGGTACCGATATTTTTACCGATATCGATATTTTAAACCTTGCTTTTACTATAATGAAAAGTGATACTCAATTAATGAAAATTGATGATACTATTTAATGAATAATTTATAGTGTAAATGAAAAGTTATAATATTTTATAGCGGAAATGTTACTATTTTAAAAAGTGTAAAATAATCTCACGAGAGATAGTCCCATGCAAGATCCCTTATGGATGACAAAAAAAAATCTAAATATATATATATATATATATATATATATATATATATATATATATATATATATTATTTACCTTACAATACAATTTGATGAATATTATAAAATTGTGCTGATTTGTACTGAATGTGTGATAATATATGTGCTGAAATGGGTGCTGAATGTTGGGCACGTTTGATGATTTGTGTTGAATGTTGTTATAGTATAGTTTGAGTGTGCACTCATATTGTAGCTGATTTGTGGTCTGAAAAGCTTTGTTATTCCTACTTTTTGATTTTTTGTGTATCGTGGAGGTTTATTTTGTAGATTTTTATTTAAGGTATCCTTTGAATTGTGTGTCGTGAACCCTTACATTGCACCTATTTGGATAATAAACCTGGAAAAGTGTGGTGAACGTTGTAACTGTGTGATGGCTTTGAAAAATATGTGTATCGCGAATGATTTCACTATCTTATGTATTAATTCAGTCATTTGTGTTTTAGCTGTGCTATTAGATCGGTGTACATTTAAAGATGAATGAGTTTTGAATAATGTTCGTAGGAGGTTCACCATGTATTAATACAAGAAGTTGCAGAAGTAGGATGTCTGAACAGAATGATAATCAGGGGCCTGGAAAAATGGATGATGTTTCTATTATGAGTGTTGTACGAGCTACAAGAAACTGTTTCAGTGAGCCCATAACCAGGATCTATATCCTTTTTTTACGTTAGAGTTTTCACTTCCTAATATTTTAAAGTTCTACATAGGTAATGTGAAGGTTGATCCACGTGCGTCCTATTATAGAAGTGTCATACAGAGCACCATAAAGGATCTTCGTCAGCTAGAATTCAAAAAATCTTATGTTGCAGAGATTAAAAAAACACCATTTGGTATGCTGTTTGAGGTTTAATGTCCTTTGTGGACGACGAATCATTGAAGAATTTGACAAGGTTCGAGGATGATATACGGAAGGTGGTGATGTCATTTGATCAGCCATCCGGTTCCTTCTGCATAGGTGGTGTGCAACTAAGAGTGAACCCGGAGGATGTTGAGCTGATCTTTGGTGTATTTGGCGGTTCAAAGGATGTTCCATTGAGAAAATCAAAAAATGGCATCAGTCAATGGGTTGCGAGGTGCTTCCAAGATGAAATAAAGGAAAATAAAATTAAAGTTATGTTGTACAGACATCTCATTTTTAAGAAGCTTAAGGCCGCAATCGGGATGAATGAGGTTGACATGAAAGAGGATGTTACTCGGCTGATAATATGCTACATAATGGCTTCCTTATTACTTCCTAATCAAAATGGAGCTTTGTCATGTCACCTAAATGGTACTTTGGAGGTCATAGAAAAAATTAAAGATTATCATTGGAGTGCTTATATCGCGGATAACCTTGGCGAATAGTGTCTATCATGTGAGTAATGGGCAATCCCCTAGCATCACTGATCCATGCGTTGAATGACTCAATGGTATTAGAGGTCATTTCACCATATCTCGTAATGTGAGGAGAATAAGCCACTGCCCATTTTTCATAAGGCAATTGTGCCAACCATTCTTCTACAACCTTACCACCAATCTGCGTGAACTCAAAAATTTCTCTTCAAACATATCCTTTGTAGGAGCATACGCACATTCCTTAAAGATAAGGCCCAATTTCGAACGATTAGTGCATTTCGAACCACGGGAAAATCGACCCTTTAGGTTCGTTAATAGATGAAACAAGCAAAAATAGAGAACAGGGTCATCAAAAACATAAGAGAATGCAGACATTAGACCTTAATTACAATCTGATATATAGAAAATTTGTTTTTCATACTTAATGTTGTCTCTTAACTTTGTTAAGAACCACTTCCAATTTTCTGTATTTTCTGCCGAAACAGCAGCAACAGCAACTGGGAACAGCCCTGCAAAAAAGTAGATTGCATATTTGTGAAAATACAAAAATAGATAAAATCATTATGAAGGAATACATTTGAGAAGAGTATATTGTACCATTATCTCCATCTTTTGATGTGGCAGCTAGTAGGGTTCCTTTGGCTCGACCTTTCATGAAAGTACCATCAATAAACAACATTGGGCGACAACTCTTGAAACCATCTATGCAGGCTTTGAACGAAATGAATAAGCACTCGAAGCGATGTGATTCTTCATCGTACTCTAGTGCAACGACGCTACCGGGTAAGTGGACTTTATAGCCGTACAGTACCAACGTAGATCGTCATATGAATTTTCAAATGATCCCCAAATTTGGTCTTTCGCCTTTTCAGATGCTTTCCAGGCTTTCCAATAAGGAATCTTGAATCCATAACCCTTTAAAATATCAGATCGTACGTCACTTCACCCGATTTGAGGTTTGTCTGCAACACTGCCAACAATCAATTTACCAATAATCTTGGGGCATAAGCGTCTTGTTTCGTTCGCTGGAAAAATCCCAATGCATTTGTGCACCAAATTTACCTCATAAACTTGAAATTTTGATGTCAACGATAGACATTTTGCCTTTACAAACCATTTACAACCAAGTGACATTTTCATACTACACACTGCATGGATATATCTTTAGTCATTCCTTTTATAGTCGAACTCAAAGCCATTACGCATTGAATACTTTATGAGCTGCACCCTAAATTCCGTAGCCCCTCCATAAAACACCAAAGCAACACCGTCTTTCATGATGTCAGCCCAAGAGTCTGATAAATATGTTTTCTTTTCTAAAACTGGACAAATATCAAAAGAAGGTATGCTTTGGCCTCCATCAAACTCTTTATATATCCTGTTATTAAGGAATATTTTATTAGAGTTTGTACGTTCAGAAGTTATACAAATGTCTTTAGAAATAATAGAACTCTGAACTAGCATACATGCCTTGTCAAAATGTGTTGTTGAGTTCATTCTATTTACTGATACATGAGCATAAACAACAGGCGACGATGTAACTTGACAAAAAGAAATTATGCTATTCAAATCCTCATCTGATGCCAATGATATATCATCCTCTGAACCGACACAGCAAACACAATCAAAATTCTCTTTTTCCAACTCAGTCCACTTTGCAAAAATGGTAGGCTGTACATTAGGCCATGAAATATATTCTGTTAGCGTAATTAATTTGCACTCTCTCCCATGTCTTAAACTCAGAATTATGGGACTGGGACGATCCATGTATTGACGAGCCTAAAAGAAGAAATTTACGAACAGACATTTTAAAAATAATACATATTCCTAATAGACATATTTTACATGCAAATTATACATGGGATAATCTGCGTATCATAGTAACAAGGAAATCAGAAGAATTCATCAAACATTTGAGGTTCTGAATGAGTCGATAAACATACCTTCAAATACATGACACCGAAGATGAACTCTAGTTACAAAAAAATGTGGAAGTAATCCTACGATTGAACAGCAGATTCAAAACTTATGTGAGAAACGATGATAAATGGGTTTAAGAAAAAATGAAATGCGATGATAAATGACGATTTAATTGTAGAATCCGTGAGAAGTGGAATTAGCCGTCTGATAAGCGACGATGAATTAATTTTCTTCCAAAACAAACTGTTAGATATTTTAGCAAGATCAGATTTTCTTATTTTTAATTATAATTTATAATAAGGGGTATATTAGGCATTCAGTTAGACTATATAGTATCTCCGACTAATATTTCATTTTAGATGTATTTGTGAACAATTATGTTCAAATATGTGTATGGGCCAACAATTAATCCTTAAATCTTTAAATAATATTAAAGACTATTATAAATAATGGAAACTAAAATTAAAGATTAAAATGCTAAAGTAATAAATTGTTAATAAAGAAATTAATTAATGTAAAATAAAGAAAATAATTAATATAAATAATAAATGCTTAACCAGTAGAATACTTCCACATATAATTTTGGTAGTGAAGTTTTTCAATATTACGACACGTATGTTTTTCGAAAATTTAAATAAGGCAACTACTTACCAATTATATGTATTAAGATTATTGCAAGATGAAGGAGTATTATTATGGACTAAATTCATAAATTGCAGGATTTTTACAATCCTCTTTATTTTTCTTACTTTTGCCCATGCCATTCACTATATATACTTTTTTTAAGGGTAGGTCTCATAAAACCACTTTAAATTTTTTTATAATAATATTACTTTCATTATAAAAATATTATCACTCTTCAATCCTACTATAAATTGTTGTAAGCCATTACGCACGACCTCTCATAAGTCTTTGTTTTTTCTGTAAGTGGGACTTATCAAATTACTATATTTTAATTAAATTAAATCACTATATTTCTATATTGTTTGAAAATCATATTTTTGCTATGTTTCAAACAAATGAAATCTGACCGTGTGTAATTTATTATAGTAATTATTTCTTCCTTTCATTAAGGACCAATCATATATTTTTCTCTTCAATATCTAGAATCTATATATATTTTTTCAAAATTATAGTATTAATTTAGAAATTCACAACATTCACGTCCAGCTATTGTTAGTTTTAATTTTAAAACATTGTAAGAGCATACATTATCTCAATCTTCACCAAATATATATTTCTATCATCTATAAAAATGCAACCATCTGCAAAATCTTTCATCTTCTACTTAAAGAAGGATAAATGCTCATTTTTCCTTCAATATCAATGAAATAAGAGTACAAATATTAAAAAAAATAAACATTTATTAATAAACACTTACTATTAAATAATATAGTAGTTAATACACGATGCGATATCAACTCAATTTACATTAGTATACAAAATTTTTATTCAATAATAAATTTGATTAAAAATTATTTAAAATATAAAAGTAGCTGCAAATTGATATTCTGAATCTGGATGATTGTTTTAATTTCTTTACGATGGATGAGATATTGAATAGTATTTAATGATGATATTCTGAATTTGTTTAACAATGAGATTTTTCGGAATCCTAACATCAATGGAGGTGTATATTTTCAACAGTCAGTCCATCATCTGCAAGAGCCTTCTCCAGTGGCTTCTTCATGCGTTCCAAAATTAGAATGGAGATTTGCTCGAATTCATCCCTCTTAATAAAACCTCTAACATCTTTCTCATCCATCAAGCATTCAATATTAAGTGGTGCGCCTGGATTTGCACTGAGATCCTTCTTTAACTTTTCACAAGCAACACGAAGCCTGAGACTTGCTTAAATTTTGCAGAAAAATGTTGGAAAAGAGCTTCATCAAAATCTCTTCCTCCTAGGGACCGATCAAATGAATGAGCCAATATTTTCAACTGACCTTTATTGAATGCAGCAATACAAACTGGCATGTCCAACATCAATGCCATAGCCAACAACTCACACATCTCCCACATCCACTTCTCCCAACTCCAATACAATAGTACCCACTTCTCCAACCTCCAATACAACAGCTCCGACCATGGCCTCCGGCCGAATATAGAGAATTCTATGTATTTGTCACGTCTACAATACATAATGTATATTCACCAATATAGAGCATTATATGTATTTGCCACGTCTACAATAAATAATGCATATTCACCAGATGTACGTACATAAGCATGTGAAAATCGATACTTTTACATTTGCAGAAGTGCTCACAAACATTCTTCATAGCATGATCACTAAAATGCCAAATTGATTTGTGGTTATTGCAATCTCTTTGTCCTTCGCTCGCCCTTGATATATGGATTGCAAAAAAAGGGTACTTTATGAATAGATCAGGCCTCCTGGTAGACTCTAAGAAGGTCCTATTCTACCTTTGCAGCTCATAATCTTGTCAGAAGACTATCAACAATTATACCTCATATATAGCTTAAAATTTCAAGAATCATTTCATAGTCTCTGTTGGCAGTGTAAGCATTGTTTGTTCTGATCAACAAATTCTGGTCTCAGATTTAAGTTTATTTTTCTCAAGGAATTAACGGTGGAGTTTATGGAATTATCTTCTTTAGTAACTGTCTGTCTTACCATACAACAGAAAAGTTAGGCAGGAAGAAGTTTAAATGCAAGGAATACAAATTAAAGATGGGCTAGCTAGTTTGTTTTACCTGATGCCTTCCATTGCAAAACCTTGAACTGGAGCATGGCTTTATCTGAACAACACAGCTTATCCCTCAGCCAAGTCGAGACTTCTTCCACTCTTCCATCCCGAAGATGGCACCCCTCCACTCTGCCTAATCTCCGATGACTTCATGGGTGGACTAATGACGTCGCCCATAATGAGGCACCGTTAATCTCACATTCACAAATATTTGAGCTTCTCCATTGCTAGTGACTGATGTCCCTTTACCACAATGGTAGTGTGATGCTATCTATCGTGGTGGTGTTGGATACCACATTAGTATCAGAAAGTTACTGCACCTTCAATTTTTAGGCAGCATCACTTTCTTCAATCCCATGACATTGATTAGGGTTTGGAGTCATGACGCCTCTCCAATAAATCTCTCACTTTCCCATTAAAAATCTCTCGATCCTCACGCACGACTTATGCCCATTCACCCTTTTAAAATTTGAAATTTTTTAAGTCTTAGGTAAAAAGTAAGATTGCGCCTTGAGAAGGGAGCTGGCCAGTCGGCACTTTTAATTAGCTGTAATTATGGACTACAGCAGGCGGCTGCTCAATCTACAACTTTTACATATCTATTTTAATTTTAATATACTAATAAAAATATTTCTTGAAAGATGTTAAAAGATCAGAACAGGTATTTCTATTACTTCAAAATTGCTGCAATAGTTTTTTTATTTTTTTTATTGAATATACAGAATAGAAAACGCATCTAACAAACTCGTGTCGCCTACTCCCCAATAACAGAAGTCGTTTTTTTCACCCACAGTCACCTGAATTGCTATAAATCATATTTTTCATATTTAGCAAGTAAAAATTGCGGAAAAATCACACCTTTCCTTTTTTGGCAGACTTTCTTATTTTTATATAGACTAGTAATACCCTGAGTGCGTTGCACGCAACGGATTATTATCTAAAAATATATTATAATTTTATTTTAAAAATAATATTAAATAACAACTAATATAGAATATATAATATTATTTAATTTAAAATTTAAAATTTTTATGATTAAAGTATTAAATAATAAATATAAAACATTGTGTTGACTGTGAAATGAGTTTGAAAGATCGAACATTTTGTCAAATTAATTGAAATAAATATAAATTACATGAAGTACAATTATTGTAAGGTTATTAGATTATGCATATTTTCTTTTATGGAATTGTAAATTTAAGTATTTGAAAATAAACGAAAACGAAAATGTAAAAGATTATTAAAATATGTGGTAAAATAATCCTAATTACTAAAAGGTTATTAATTTTTACTCCATATTAAGAGAATTTTAATTTCAACAATCATTAATTAATTAGAACTCTAAAATGGATTTAACATTAATATCTAAATATAAAAAAAAAATATTGCATGCATTATAACAAATTACATGCAAAAGAAACCAAAGTTTTATTTATATAAAACGATTTATAATACTTATTACTCTATTAATTAAAATTATTTTTGTTCTCAATTGTATATCTCGATACAAATAATTGTCATATTCCAAAGGATGTGATGAATTGAATAAAGAAAAATTTAAATTAATAAACTGAATTTAATTAATAGATCATGCACGATACATATTATTATTACTCTTATAAATAATAGATCTGATGTGCCACTGTTTTATTACATATCCCTACCCACGCGTTCAAAATAACGTATTTTTGAACTCATCATTTAAATGCACATATTTAAAAATAAATAAATAAATACAAAACAACATCGGTAACATCCCATCCTCCATCTTCAACATCTCAACTTTGCGGAATTTGGGACTCTCATTCAATCACTTAAGCCTTCTTCCTTCCTATATTTGGGCTTTGCTGTCCAACCTCCAACAACTTTTCATGGCCGGCAACAGATTCGCTGGACCCATTCTGAGCTCAATTGCCAATGCTTCCACCTCAATTACTTGGACCTCGCCAACAACTCCTTCTCTGACTCCATGCCCGACTTTGGTGGGTTGATGTTTGAGGAATAATCTCACTGGAGAACACTTCACTATGCAGCAACTCCGATTTCTCTTACTCCATTTTATACTTTATTTAACAAAAGTCAATAATTTTATTCTTATTTTATTATTGAATTATCAAAGCTATTTCTATTATATTTTAAAAGAATATTTATGATAAAATTTATTTTTAATTATAAAAGTGAAAAAAATTAAATTAGTTTTGTCGATTAATAGGTCTCTAGCAAATCAATAACTGCGCTATATTTATTTTTTTATATGTATATTCATTCTCAATGTAATTTTTTTCTATGAATATTTTAATATTACCTTCGAATTTAGTAAGGCTTTTGTCACTAAAAAAATAATTATAGAATTCTTTTTGTACTAAAATAAATTTTAAATCTATAATATATAATTTGGTGAAATTTTAGTTTATAATCTTGAAAAAAATTAATTGCATTAAATATTCCAATAACTATAAGGACCGGTCTTTATGTTAGCCCAAAAGGTGGTCATTTTGTTATTTTGTACTGCATTCCAAAAATACTTATTTTCTTTTGAGATAAAGAAGAACACATACGATCTTACTAATACAATTATATACTATACATTAAATGATATTAATTTTTTTTAATCTACATAAAATGCAAATGGTCCCTTATTATTGTTGAGCGGACTATTAATTTGATATCATTTTCTCAAAAAATCAAATTAAAATAAAAAAGTTATCAAACATTTAAAATTTTAGGTGTCATTTCAATGGGAAAAATGAAAATAAAACATTTTGGCCATTTATATTAGAGGGATTTTTAAATACCACTGTAACACTTACAAAATCTATTACTACTTTATATTAAATCACTCACCTTTTATCTATTGGTTTTTGATCTAAATTCTATCATGAAAATAAAATAATTAATTTTTTTTTTAAATTAAAACTATCAACTACCTTCACTAAAAACCTACTCCCTCCGTCTCATACTTATCTTCACATTTTCCATTTTCGTCCGTCCCACACTTATGTTTACCACCCAAAAAATGAAACTTCACATTAACTAACAACCTCAAAAGTTATCTTAATTTCAAAAAAATCACTCTCACCTAACACACATAACATACTTTATAATTTATTTATTACCTAAAAATACCACAATACCCCTTAAAAATTAATAAAGTTGGTTAAAAAACAACTTTTCTTAAACTACGCATTTATAGTATCGGTGAACTTAACTCTAGGACGGAGGGAGTATAAATTAGGGGTGCACGTGCACTGGTGCATCTGGAATCACCCCTAATTTTATTATCCTTTTCCTAACTTTATTTCTACTCCAATCAAACACTTCTTTCACTTTTATCAATAACAACATTCTTTCCTTTTTATTCTTTTACTTTTATCAATAATAACATTCTTTCCTTTTTATTCTTTTATCTCATTTTTTTGTATTTTTTTGTATTTTTCCTTATACTCAATTAACTTTATCATCACTCACATATTCCCTTATGTATTGGCATAAATTTATATTCTATAAAATAATAAATAAATATATAATATTACCGTACTTTCTTCAATATATATATACACAATACTTCAATAAATAGTAATATTTTTGTTTATTTTCTCCCTTCAATATATAAAATCAATGTATTAATTAAATATAAGAAAATTTAAATATTTATGTAAATGATAGGATATACTCCCTCCGTCCCGGCCAATGATCACTGGTTGCTTTTTATACGTGGATTAAGAAATATTATTATTTTATGTGTAATGGGTAGTTGTATTAGTAGTGAGTGGTGGGCCATATGTGGGATCATTTTACTAAAAAGTGAAAATGAGGATATTTGAATGGGACACCTAATATAGTAAAATGAGTTCCTGGGACGGAGGAAGTACTGATTTTGAACTAATCATCTTTCCTTCTATAATAATGAAAAACCGTGAATGGAAAAAATTAATAGTGCAATGAAACTACTCATTTCTTTAAACTAAGCATTGTTTAGAAACATGAATGAAAATAAAAAACAATAATGCATATAGCTAATCATTATTTTGAATCTGCTTATTTCTTCTTATTTCTCATGCTTCCCTCTTAAAAAATAATAGAGCACTGCAAACATCATCTCTATATACAATTCCATATATAAACGGAAGTTTATAAAATATATGCATAAACTCAATTATCTAACTAACTCATATAACAATCACTTTTTCTTCATTTTCTTCGTGAGAGTCTCAATGATTTCTATATTGCAAAGATTTTTGAATATGTTGGTTGTTTTCTCCTTCTATTTTCTTTCTTGGCCTCGTTTATTAGATAGCTAAATAGATTTAATCGGATGCGTAAATGTGGGTTCGGCCATGCCATCAAACTTACCAATCAATCCCCTCTGAGTTGGTTGTTGAAGGAGGCTAAGAGGCTTTTGATACCAAAGAAGATGTAAACTCGAATTTTTTGATAAAGGAATTCGTTAGCTACGCCAAACACCAACATGTTTCAAGTGAAGGCAATGGAGGCTACGATAGAGAGAACTTTTTTTTGTGGTGGCTCATACCTGTTTTGTTTCTTCTTTCGCTTGCTAATGGAGTATATATTAGCACAAAACTTGTATCAGAAGACTTGCACAATTTTCAAAGAAAAATAATAAATAAATAATATTTTATTATTAAATAATGGGAGGATTACTATTAGGTACACAAAAAAATTCTTAATTACTATGAGATACAAACATAAAAAACTATTACTACTAATTACAAAAATATATAGTGATATTCCAATATTATCCCTACAATGTGCTGCACATAAATATTGTGTGCAGAAAAAGTGTTCATGTGCAGCAAAGTGTGTGCAGTAAAAAAAAATGTGTGCAGCAAAAAAATGTGGTGGTCCGGCGAAGCTACGGCGACCGGTCGGCGGTACGGAATTTTTCGACGACCGACCAGCGGCGGTACAGAATTTTTCGACTACCGGCTGCCGGTGGTACGGATTTTCCGACGGCGGCAGTTTTCGGCGGCCGACGACAGTTTTCCGGCGACCGGCCGCCGGCGGCGGCGGCGGTGGTGGTCTAGCGGTGGGTGGGGGGTTAGGGTTTGTGGTTTAAAAGTGTATGGGTTTAGGGTTATAATTAATATTTTACTTTAATATTTTGTATTAAATAATAATTATTTTAAATCAATGTATATAATAGTAATTAAGGGTACAAAGTGTGTATATATTAGTAATTAATCCTTAAATAATTATTAGAGTTTATTTTAATTAATAGTTTCTAATTAATTGACGGATTTGATGGATAGGCCTGCAGCTGGCCGCTCTATAGCCCATTTTTGTAACCTTTATTTATTTTTAAAATTCCAATATATTTTTAATTCTTTTTTATTAATATTGTAATATTGATTAGTACATTAGATGTTTTTGGCGGCAATTTCTTCATGAAGATACTATTCTATATACTCCTTCCGTCCCACAGTAAGGGTCTTTTTTTTTCATTTTGGTCGTTCTACCCAAATGGTCCTCTTTCCTTTTTTATACATATGGGACTCACTCATCCCCTATAATACAATTAAAACATGAGGCCTATACTTCCACCAATACAACTACCCACTACACATTAAATAGTAATATTCCTTAATCCACGTGCCAAAAAGCAAAAACTACCCTTGTCGTGGGACGGGGGGAGTATATATATATATATATATATGTATGTATATAGATGTCACATCAAAGAGTAAATTTTATTTTGAAAATGATATTCCACCAATACAAATACAAATATAAAGCAGTTTTTTCGGCTTCTACTACTGGTACGGCCCAAGGTTATTGATGAATAAGGCCCACTCTGATATTAGCCCAATGCTTATATCTTAGAATTGTAATTACGAAGACAGTTCTATTCCACATAACGGGTTGTTACAGAAGATATCGGACCTTTGCGTAATCGCTTTCGTAGATGTCCTTCAGAGGGAGGGGCCGCGGCCGCGGGCGTGGCGGTTTCGGTGGCGGTTTCCGGTATGTGAAGGAAGTCCCTTTTGAACTGTTTCCGGTAAGTTGTTTGCTCTAGTTGTTGTTTTCGTTTCTTTTCGTTTTCTTTTTTTCTTTTTCGAAATTAAATTAATTTGTGTACTGTATGATTGATTGGAATGTGAATTGATTGATTGCATTATTTTTAGGAAATTAAGGGATTAGATACTTCGAAATATTTTGCTGACGATATACCGTTAGTTAAATGGTCCATGAGTCTGCAGATGGATCGTCATTTATCTCCTTATTATTACGAAGATCAAAGAGAACGCCGAGAGAGTATGTTTTTCTGTAGTGATTTACGTTGACTAACTCTGTACTAGTAGGCTCGATCTTCTTGTTTATTCTGCTTTTATAACAATGATATATTCACACTAATGATGATGATTGCTAAGTTAACTGTATATTTTCAATTACAGTGGGAAAAAAAAGACAGAATAAAGATATTGAATTTATATCGCCTGGTTCAAACTTACTCTCTACGTTCTCTGGAACAGTTCATGTTAATTGTTCAACGAGGTTTAAAAAGTTAATTTATTGACCAACTTTTTTGACTTTTTAGGGTAATTTGATTTTTTTATGTAAATAAATTATGGAGTATGTTATGTGTGTTAGGTGATTGTTGAAATTTTGAAATTAGAGTGGGGTTATTGGATTGGGGGTGATGTTTCCATTCTTTTTCTTCTTTTTGGTTGTGAGAGTTTTAGAAACAAACAATTGAGGGAAGTATGAAAGATTTTTTTTGGATTAAGGAAGTATATAACTACCATAAATAATAAGATATTTATTTACATTTTGTAACTGGTGCAACAATAAATTTAAGTTATTTAACTGTATACTAACTTATGTTACTCTTTGATTTCTTTAAAAAAAAAAAAAAGAATATTATAGGATGTGTATATGCTTGATGAAGTGAATCAAGTGAAAGGTGAAAAAGCAATATTTTGAATCTTTCATCATATATAAATATGTTTTCAAGCAATAGTTTGTTATGTTTCATTTTCATTGCTTGAGTTATTTTGTTTCTCTTGGCCATTGTATCACTCTACGTTGTATTTCTTTGTTTAGGCCAATATTCTTGTTATTTTCTCCAAGCCACTTGTTTAGGCTTGTTTTGGCAAGCCGTTTGTTTGGCTTTTTCTTTATCTCTGTTCCCTCTTCCCCCTTTCTCATTTTCTTTTCCCTTTTATAAAATATTGCCTAGTTTGATAAATATGTTTTCTGGGTAGTTAATTGGTTATGCTACTAGGCATGCAGACATGTCTATTAAGAGGCTTATTATTAAATTTGCTTGCTAATTTATATGTTAGCTGTTTGATTGGAGATTTTTGTACTAATATGAACGTTTGTATCTCGTTTATGTGATCTTTCTTGATTACGGTTGCAGAAAGACAAAAAGTATACATAGAAAGATATGTAGATAGGAAATAGCAAGCAACAAAGGTTAAGCCGCCAGTCTGGAACGTTATGGAGCTCGGCACTGATCATATGCCTGCAGAATTAGCCCGAGGTTAATGTTCATGCCTGCTGTTGCAATTATACCCTCATCCAATTAAATGCCTACTTTAGTTTGAAGCATCATCATTTCCAGATGCCAATTTATTTTTTCTTCTGGCATTCTTGAAACAGGTGGAATGAGGCATGCCAAGAAAATTAAATGGACTGCTGGATCAGGTATAATGAGATGACAATAATATTCTTATTTGTGGATAAAGGAAGAGAAGAGAGACTTTCGGAAGCTACTTTTAACTTCTTTATATTTTTTGGAGATATTCATCATAGTGATAGAGAATATATATATAAATCTTTAAGAATGTGCTTCTAATTGGATTGTGTTTTAATGATCGTAACAGATTGGAACAGACTTGAATACTTTGAGGAGCTTGAACGGAAGGTGGAGGTATATTTTCCCAGGACTCGGAAGGATAATCAATAATTTGCCTGTAGAATATGTATTTTAGTTTCTTTTTGTAACTTTTAGTTTTCAGGGCCAGGAGGGAGCCGAAAAGAAAGAAAATGAAGAGGAGGAAGAAGAAGAGGGACTAGAAGAAGAAGATGATGGAGAAATTAGCGATGAGGGTGATTATGAACAGGTATGCTAGATAGTTAGGAATTGTGTATGCCAACTTCATTGACACTTTTTCATTTTATTTGGCTTATATACTCTCACTGTTATCGTATGCAAACCATCTATTATTTCTATGTACGACGCAATCCATGAGTACTTGTATCAGTGTAATTTCTGCTCCTTGGTAAAGACGAACCACACTGTGGTTGTCTTACCATAAAATCAAGCAGACCTGCTTTATATCTATTACCTGAGTGAGAATTACATGATTCTTGGCTAACACATGCACGATTTTACAGAACGTGTATTTTGATGATGATGAAGATGATTTCAACATGGCTGATGACAATGACGGTATGTTTTTCTCACATATGTATGCATTTGTGATGCGTTGCATTTTGACTCTGACATGTATTGATTACTTGTTGATATTTGCAGACGAGCCGACTTATTGAGTTCTTTGTGGTCGCCGTCGGAAGCTCAACCTAACTTCATTCAATTTGGAGAGAGATGATTTTGGATCATCTTGTGCTTTTTCTTTGAAAATTCGTGGTTATTGTCTGATGTTGCTAATCTTGCTGATAAAATTCATTTTTTCATAGATGTGTTAGGCATAACAAATGTTATTACAAGTGAATTGAACATCTGCACATTCTCCCCACCTATTCCCATGCAATGCCCTACTTTTCCTTCTCAACACTTCAAAATCTCTTCATTCAACACAATGTTGCATTTATATTCTACAAATAGGAAAATATTATGTTTTGCCATAGTACCAATACAAGTATACATTTTCTTTTTAGCAGATAAGATTTCCTGAACAATTAATATTCCTATGTGACGTCCACACAAAGTATTTAAAATTTATTTACTTCATAGTAGAATATTACTCTTAGTTTCAAAGAGCTTTATTCTTTCATTTGGCTTTCATCTTTAAGTGGCTCATTTCTTTTTTTATTTATACACATGAGATTCATACAAGCGTACTACTCCGGCCATTGTTAATTTGTTCATTTACTTTTTGTATGTGGAGTAAGGAGTATTATTATTTTATGTGTAGTAGGTAATTGTAGGTGTGGGTGGTCTAAAAAAGGAAATTGATAGATTAATGGTGAATGGTCCAAAATAATAAAATAGATAGATTAAAGATGGATGGAGCGAGTAATATAATTAAATATGGGGATCACACTTCACACATCCATTAAGCACTACCAACTTCACACTCCCTCTGTCTCATAGCATGAGAGTTTTTTTGCTTTTTGCATGTGCATTAAGGAGTTATTAGTTAATGTCTAGTGGGTAGTTGTATTAGTGTGAGTTTAGGTCCCATATTTTAATTGTAAATGGGTGTGTGTGGGTCTCATGTGTGTAAAAAAGAAAATGGACTTTTTGGGTGAAACGCCCAAAATGAAAAAATATTGAGAAACTCTCTTGTGAAACGAGTTTTTTGTGAGAGGAGTTGACCCATTACTAAAGTATGTTTATTATATAGGTAAAGTTTGCTTATTTATAGTTAAAGTATGTCAATAATGAATCATATTATAACATCTTTAAATAATACTTTAATTCATCATTTATCATATTTTAGAAAACATACTTTAACAACATTAAACATACTTTATGTGTATAATAGACATATTTTAACACGTCTCACAAACCGTCTCATATATATAATGTCTCACAAGAGAATTTGTCAAAAAAATTTCTCTTTGAAGGGGACAGTGAGAGTATATTAACTAATAATATTTCTTAATCCTGCAAAAAGCAAATGAGTCTCTATGAAGCGAACCAAGGGATTATATATTTTTTATCTGCTATGCTTTAAAATATTACATCTTTCATAATATTGGAATATTTTCAATTTAATGCTTGAAAAATAGACAAATTATCAATTCAGGCTTGAATTATTTTATCTATCAATTAGGGGTCTAAAATATAGGATAAAACTATCAATTCAGGACTTCATTTTGTCAATTATTGTCTCATATTTTATCAATTTAAGGTTAAAAGTTTTGTATATTTTAAACCCTACTAGATATAAAAAGTAATTAAGGTCCCAAATAAATAATTTATTATTTTCAGGCCAAAATACGAGTAGAGGGAGAAATTTATAATGCCACACAATGTCGGGAGATAAATGTATTGGTGGACAATGAAGAGATTACAAACGCACTTTCGAAAAACTACCTCTATTTTCAATGGCAATTTATAGTGTGCACGGAGATAGGGTGCACTCATATACAAATATAAACAAAAACATATACAATTAAGAGTAAAAATGTATACAATTTAATTGTTAATTTTTTTAATGAAAATTATATATAATATTCAATAAAAAGTTATACACATATGGATGTTAGTTTTTTTAATGAAAATTTAATGTAAAAAAAGTATACAATTATTACAAAATACGTATACAAAATAGAATAATATGTATACAAAATAGAATAAAAAGACATACACATATGAGTGCACCATTCACCCGGGTCGCACCCAATATACACTCCTTTTCAATAGTGATAGACTGACTTATTACTATTATTATTAATTAATTAATTTATCTGTAGTAGTCCACCTAGATTTGGTCAAAGTAAATTAAAGTTTTTGTTTTCTGTTTCTTCTTATCTTCTTTTATACAAGAATATGAGTTACTAACAATATAAATAGTATATCGTTACTATCTGTATATGCAAATGGCAATCGAGTTGATTTCGAATTTGGATGGATTTATGCTCAAAATGTTGAGTTAAGAAGAAAGTCTGTTTGATTTTGACTGAATTGGGCACCATCTACTATTGCAATTGATCACTCCTATTTTGCCTTTGCATAGATTTGGCCCCTTGCAAGTTTAGTCAAACAGTGAGTCTCTCTATCGGCCACTTGAGGTAAATCTTGCAATTTACCTCTTCAATCGATTCTTAGGATATAAGCGGTAGAGGTCTTTAATGGTGGAGTACACCATTTATCGCACTTGTATGAAATCTTCTACGAAGTGGATTTGGATAGATTATGTGATCATGTGACAGTGCCAATTGTAAGGAAATATATTTTATATATTTCAAATTATGTTCGCATTAAATCAATTAACTTATAATTAGATAAGTTTAATTTAATTATTTATGGAAAAGAATATCAAGGTGGAGATTCATCAAGATTTGATCTATTATATCTTTGAATATCTTGTTTCAAAGATATATTTGTAGATCTTTATTTTGTGAACGTGATTCATTCTTGACCAAGAAAGAAAAGTCCATGACCTAATTTGAGGAACAAGGAATGCCGCAGATGAAGAGCATGCCCAAAGTACAATATTCAAAATATTCCATATTTGTGAGGATTTAATTGAAGATTACATGAATCAAGATTTGATTGAAGATTGTATGGGATCAGATTTGATCTTTTAGAGATTTGATTACGTTCTCTCTATGCTATTTATTCTCTTGTAGATGATTCATGTATCTAGACAATCCACATTAGTTTTTGTGGGGCCATTAGAGTACTCTTGTCTAAAAACTCTTCTGATTATTTGCGTTTCTATTTTGTTTATACTTGTGTTCCTTCACATACGAAGAACACGTACTTGTAATGCGGAATCCGGGAGGGAGTTACATCAATGAGTTTGGGTGATCTCATCACAGCCTTGGAGGGAGTCCATACAGTGCTGTCAAGTCCACGTGGTGGCCAAATAAGTAATTAGGAGTTGTAGGAAATTGCCAATTAGCATAGAACGGAGTTCGTAGGTGTTGAATTGAAATACATGTACTTTTCTATTGAAAGAGATCTGAGGGATGAGGCGAAGCCTATCCCGTATTTTTAGATCGTGTGCTTATTAGGTCTTTTGTTGAATCTTTACATTTATGTTGTTGTTCTTACTCTTTGAAGGAAAATCCGCACACAAGCACATACATTTAATGGTTTTTACATTTGGCATCAGAGGAGATTCCAATTTATAATAAACAGGTCAAGATCAGGGATCCTTTGTCCCACGGGTCGCTATGACATATCACTATGTAGGATTCGTTGCTCGACCACCATTCCAAGATGGATCAAACTTTCCTTATTGGAAATCCATGATGATTATCTTCCTGAAATCCTAAGGAAATGGAGAGAAATTAAAGAAGGATGGATGCATCAATTCACCACAATTGTAGATGGCACCAAAAAACTCAGATTAGAAGGTTGGACTGACGCCGAAAAGAAAGGAGCAGTGTCTAATAATAGGGCCATATATTATATCCTATCATCGATTGATGTTCAGTGTCACTCTCTCATATCCAAGTGCATGGAAGCTAAAGTGGCCTGAAAAATTCTTAACCTTCAATTCGATGGAACATAATCTGTTCACAAGTCTAAGATTCAACGTCTGACGGTGGATTATGATGCGCTTCATATGAGAAATGATAAAAATATTGACACGTACTACTCAAGATTCTCATCCATCATCAATCAACTTCATCTCTTGGGAGAAACAATATTAGAAGGAAAACAAATTCAGAAGTTCATGAGAAACCTTCCAAAAAGATTCCGTGAAAAAGTTATTGCACTTGATACCTTCAAAAAGATCGCTAAATTCAGTCTTGATGAGCATATAGGAGATATTTGAACCTACGAGATGAACAAGAGTTATGATGTCAAAAACATGGAAATTGTTCTTATTGCTGAAAAATCTCATCAATCTAGTGATGATAATAATGATTTTGAGAAGAAACAACATATGAGTTATGCTAAATTTGAAGAACATATGGAATTTTTGACAAGGAACTATGGCAGGATGATGAAGAAGTTTATGGACAAAGCAGGAACAAGGACAAGTGGTGATAAAACAAGCTCAAAGTTGTTTGAGATGAAGTTTAAAAATGTTCAATGTTTTGAATGTAAAGGATTTGGACATTATCAGTATGAATGTCCTAATGCAGGACTTGTGTGAGTGTGTGAAGAATCAAAAATAGAGTGCACCCTGAGTTGAGAAGCCACTGCATCCGGTGGAGGAATCAGCGCAAAGCTGCTGTGAAATCCGGCAGTGGCAAGAGGGAACAGCCATGGGCAGCGGGATCCCGTTGAAAGCTAGGATCTGAGGATCACGCCGGAGGGAGATTCATCAAATTGATCAACTGCGATAATCGAATCCTTGAACAGGAGAGGATAAAAACCGCGACGGCCAAAGTCGGCTGGAAGTACAACAATTGGTGGCGAATACCAGTGAGATGGCATGAGAATCCCAGATTAAGCGCAAGCCCTGGAGGGCTTCGATTGGGGGGCAAAACTCACGAAGTGTGGAAGAGGGCTGCGCCGGCAATTGAGCGACCCAGCCGCTATTGTCAACATGTAACGACAGCGGCGAAAGATTCAGCCCTAAACAGAGCGAAGGAAAGAGAAGAAATAAAAGATAATTAAAAATCTGGAGAGACGAAGAAAAACCGAAGGAAAGAAAAAAAAAGAAAAGATAATTGAATTTATTAATTGGTAGTTACATTGTAGCTTTAATTATATATTTGTAGTACTTTTCAAATAAAACTTTAACCTTACTTTTTTTTCGAACTCTATTAATTATACATACGTAGCTAACCTTAATCATATGACATCATATACGTGTAGAAAAAATTCATCATAGCAGATGACGGAAAGAATTATGTGTTGCAGTCAGTTGGAGCTCTTTGGCGTAATTACAAGTGTCGAATAAAAAAGACGCATTACAAAGACTACAAAACTATGATTATTAGATGGAAAAACCGATCAAGTTCAATTCCAAAGTCGCATTTTGCAGATTTGTTAAAGTATTGGGATCAAAAAAACATTAAGGTATCTGTTCCACCCTTTTTTTAGTTTAATATTATTATAACCTTATTCTAATTCATGAGTCTGTTAATTTAACGAATTGATAATAAATAATTATTTTTCATTTGCACCCTCTTTAATAGTAACAATCTTAAAATATACGATGATTTAGTTTCAACTAAAAATTCCTTTTGGACAACTTTTTAATTAGAATGAGTTTTACATGCAGGCAATTAATGTAAAAAAGAAAGAAATAAGAGATAGTCAAGTTAAAGATCGGCATACTACGGGTCCTATTTCGTTTGCAAGAATACGTCATGAGCTGGTAAATATATATGATACTTATATTCATATAATATCGATATGTAAATATTTTCTCTGTGATTTGCGTACATGATTAGGAGTGGGGGTTGCATTATACCAATCTGTAATTTTGAGAGCCGTGTTGGAGTTGCATTATGCCAATATCTTACCCTTTTTCAACTTTTTGTTTAGATTCTTCTAAAAAAATCATTAAAAGTATACACACACATGATTGAATCACATATATTTTTCAATTCTATGTAAGTTTTATTTTCTAGACTATATACATTATTAAGTTTTGTATAATCTCAAAACTTATTGTGGCAGGAACAAGCTGAAAAGAAACCGCCTTCAAAAGCAACAATGTATAGAGAAACTCGTAAAAGACATCCAAATCGAAAGTACAAGACATCATGTGATTTAAGTGAAGATAAAATTGTAAGTTATGTACATTATGTTTTATTTTATTATAATATCATAGTTAGACATGTGCTTATTCTCTGCAAATATTTTTATAAAAAAAAACTATTAATTATGTTAAATATTAAATGGAGAGGGTGGATAGTTGTACACTCTCAGGCAGGGTTGCCAAGAGAGTAAAGAAATCATTGGAGTCTTGTACGATTATTCCTGAAGACTTTTTGTAGCCATACAAAGCCCAGATTATGAAAGACACTATGGATGAACTAATGCATATGTTACAACAAGTTCTTCCTGCTGATATGATTACTCGTATCACTCCATCATTCAAAGATCCATTGAATTAGTGTCAGGTAACTACATTTTGAAGATATTTTTTTATTTTTTAATTCTCTTAGAAAAGTAATTTGGTTTACTCTTTTTTTAATGTGAAATTTGTATCCTAATATGTCCGATAAGATATTCCTTTGATTTTTTTTCAATTTATTGGGTCGTTATTGTGCGTTTTCAGTTTTTAGAATGACAAAGATGAAGATGAAGCAAACCACAATGTTGACCACGAAAAAAGTGACCAAGTAAATTAAAATGAATTTCAAGATCTTGAAGATTAGTTAATGGACGATCTTCTCCAAGAAAATATGAACTAGGATATTTTGTCTTGCATACATGTGACTTAAGTAGGTACTTGCTGGTGCATACTTATATTTTAATATCTTTGCAGGTATTTTAGATGTATATATGGTCATTAATTAGTTTCTTGTGCCATTTTTTGTGATTTGATGGTATTTTGCTGTAATTTTGCTATGTAAAGATATGGAACCTGCTAACAGATTACATTCACAAGCCACCAACGCTTCAACTAATGATCAAATAGGACTTTACTTTTGGATCTAATGTTAGGCTTTTTGGTAAGGGTAGGGAGATTATGGATAAGAGTGACTTATCAAGTGTAAGTAATCGAAGAGATGATCAACTTCTTCATGTTTCTATCTGCCTTTCTTTTCTTTTCTAATCACAAGCACTAATCATTATCATTCTTTGGATTTCTTGAGATTCTCTTGATTTCATGCTACCTTCCTTTTGACTTTTGAATTCCTTGAGCATATTTTGATTTGCTTATTTTCCTTGCTTTGAGGTTGCATGTGTATTTTGCTTGAACACTTTTCATCCTCCTCTTGCTTGATTACCATTTCCTTCTTTCTTTTGCACAACTTCACCATCAAACTTTGTAGACCATCATCTCCTCAATCACCCACACAAAGGTTATATATATAAGGCTTAAGTGGGTAATCATGGCTTGTAATGTGCTTATATCACAAAAATAGGCTTCAAGGCTCAAAGTGGTTAACTAGGGATGATGTATAAGGTAAGGAAATATATGGCAATGACTTTAAAGTAACAAGGATGACCTAAGATCATATCACTAACCTCCACCAATCGGGCTCATTCCCGTAGTCCATGAGCAAGTTATAGTTTACCAAGACTCAATCGATCCACTCATGAAAAACTAACCGTGGAGGCACGGTTGAGGCTCAAATGCTCACAAGCTTTTGCTCGGACCTTTAGGAACTTATTACACCTCAATTCATGTCAAAATTGAATAAGTTAAATAGAACATGCCACAATTTTAAAGAGTAGAGATTCCTAACATAATTCGCCATCTCCTATCACAAACAACATGACATTACCCACATTCAAAAATAACTCACAACATCCCGAAACAAACCACCAAGCAATCCTATACAAGAATAAAAATAATACAAAACACAGAAGAAAAGACTCCCCAAACAAGAAACAACACAAAAGCACATAACATGCAAAAATGACCTTCCATCCATCAAAATAAAATTTAGCACAAATGCTCATCATCCAATAACATGTAAGCTCAAGATTTTGCCACCTTATTAAAAAAAAATATGAGAAAAACTAATAAAGCAAGTAAAACTAACTAAATAAAGCTAGTAAACCTCGCAAGATACATAACAAATGAAGTAGAATACTAATTCAAACAATCCAAATCAAATCAAGTATATGCTAAGAAAATGAAAAAGATGAGTAGTAAAGTGAACTCCCTGAAAAGGTATCTGGAGGTGAAAATGGCTAGCATGGATAAACGGGTTGCATACAAGATAAACTGGAACTTTGAGCATGACACGGGTCGTGCTCTGCTACACGCCTCGTGTACTTGACATCTGCACGGCCCGTGTTTGGAACTCGCCCTTGGTTCTGGGCGAGTAGCACTTTCTGACGTCAGTACACGGCCAATCCTTATAGAGCCATGTACTGAACACGGCTCGTGTAGCTGTTGACCTTATTTTTCCCAATTTCAATCTTCACACTTGTTTTGACCTATTTTTATGCTTACGACACACCTTATATATGCTCAAAATCTTCTCAAAACCATCAGCACAACAGTTATAACCAAAATATGAACTAGCATGCACTTCGACACCACCAAATAATCCAAAGTCAAACAAATACTCATGAGAAAAAATTTTAAAATTGACCCAATTTTACAAGAAGATCTCTCACTCAATCAACATAATAAGCACACTCAAGTGGTGAGTCACACCACGCACTCTCCCCCAAACTTAAATCGAAACAAGTTGAGAATTAAGTTTGCAAAAAGTGGTGGGGCTTACCCTTGTAGTTTCTAACAATGAGCTTCTTGTAGAGAAGTATATGCATCACAACAATTCAAGGGACGTCCACCACGCATTATCCCCCCAAACTTAAAGTGGAACAAGAGTTGAACTTTAAGTTTGCAAGAAGTGATGAGACGTACCTTCACACTTTAAATCGAGCACTTCTCGTATCTCCATATGCATTATCCTCACGAGCACGATCAACCTACATACCAAAAATACAAGAAAACTAAATCAAAGCAATTAAAAATGGGTTGTCTCCCATCAAACGCTAAATTTAACATCTTCAAGCTAGACGCATAATTAAACTTTTAAACTCCACAAAAATCCTTTGGCCAATCGGCCTTCATCTTCACTTTAAACTTCCTTTTTGCTCTCTTCTTGTCCGTTATGACCATATCCCCCTTCTTACTAATCATACTTGACATTCCGGGAGAATCATGAAATGAACGCTTCTTCATTTTGCAAGAGCAACAATCTTCTTCTTTGTCTAGCTTCCATTCAATATCTGGGGCTTCATTCCTATCAAGTTCAATATGAGAAAGATTAGACTTTTCAAATTCTACAAGTGTTTCCTTTAATCTCCCAATACCAAATTTTTCAAAACTTTTCAAATGCATCAAATTGGCACTAGAACCAAGATCACATATAGCATTGAAGTCTCCCCCATTCTCTATTTCACATGCAAGTATAAATTTTCCGGGGTCCTTAGCCTTCAACGAAGCTTCACCCTTTACTACCTTATGATCTTGTTCTAGCTCTTTCTCCTTTTCGCAATAATTTTCATCATCAAACAAGGACAAGAAATCATTAATAATCTTCTCCTCTTCACTTCCCAACAATTCTTCAACATTTTCACCATCTTGAACAATGCTCGTTATTTCCTCATCCCCTTTCTTTCCAATTTTCACAACATTTTCCATAATAGGATTCAAAGCTTCTATGTAGTAAGATTGTTCAATCTTTTCAAACTTATCCGGAGGCACATTTGGGGTCTTATGATATGATTCATCTTTTCCACCTTGATGGCATGATAATATGTTATTTTTGTCCTCCGAGATCAATGAGACCTCCCCTTTTTCTTCATCTTCATTAGATCCTTCGGTTGTAAAGAAATTTTTTCCAAGAGTAAGCGGGACTCGAGGCTCCGCTTTCACACCAAGTACCACAAAATCAACCGAGAAGACCATCTCATTCACCTTAACAACAACGTCTTCAACCTTTCCAAAAGGCAAAATAAAAGACCCATTTTTACCCTTAAGACATGTTGAGGTAGGCTTGAGTTCTCCCATATCAAGACTTCTATATGTAGAATAGGGCATCACATTTTCACTCCTCTCCAAGTCACACCTTGTATTAAGAGTTCCTTTTCCTTCAATTTCACAAGGCACTACATCCCTTCCAAGTTCCTTCACTTTCGTGGAACACTCTTCGTGCATAGATTTGACTTCTTCATCTTTCACCTTACTCTTCTCCATCTCTTTCTTTTTCAATCCGATGCATCTCTCAAACTCTTCTTTCTTTTCTTCTTTGACACATCTTTGAGGAAAAGGAATAGGATCAAGAGTAATCGGAATGCCCCAATAATCACATTCAAACTTTTCTACACACATTGCTTCTTTCGATACTTTTTCCTTCTTCATTCTCCATTTTGACTTGCGCTCAATCTCTTTTCCTTCTACACACTCTTCTTCAACCAAACTTACCTCTTTCTTTTTTTCCTTAGCCTTTAAAAGCTCTTCATCATCTTCGAGAGTCTTGCATTGTTCATTTTGAAAATTCACTTCATCATTAGCAAGTTCCCTCACTTGACGTTCCAAAGCTTCAAATCTCTTATCACTCAACTCTTTTTCTTGTTTCATAAAGTCAAATCTTTTATCATTCACCTCTTTCTCTTGTTTCATAAAGTCAAACATCTTGACCATTTGACTTAATTGATCTTGCAAGGAAGGTCTTCCATCATCGTATGGTGGACACTCTTCTTGGAAATTCTCTTGAACATACCTGTTTTGCATACACGCTCCATTCCCCATTTCGTAATTGGGCATGTTCCACACTTATCCCCCATTAAAGTTGGAAATAGGCATTGAGTAGGCATTTTGAGGCTCATAGCTTGAAAGACTTGGTTGAATGTTTGTAGAGAAGAAATTATTATAAGAACTTGATGGAGTGTAAGTGTATCCTTGATATAGTTGGCATGTACTTTCATTATAAGCTCGTTGCCATCCCCCATTTCCTCCATTATTGTAGAATTGGTCAATGTTCATCATCTCTTCAAGGGACCTTCTACAATATCTCTTCACTTACTATTTTTGGTGTTGCTCTTTCTCCCCTTCTTTCAAGGTTGATGTACCTATCAAGAAGAACAAGAACAAATTTTTCCAAAGCAAATATAAATGTAAAAATAAAAAAAGTCCTAAGTAGAGCTAACAAATTCTAACACGTTACACCAAAGGCTTTTGCACCAGCAACGACGGCATGAACTTAATCTCAATTTTGGTTAAATTGACTTAGAGCAAGTGTACTCTATCGTGTGTAGCACGTAAGCGACCAAGTGCAAATTTTATATAATATATCGAACCCAAGGGCGAAAGTGGGTAGCCGTATTTGAAAGATGCTTCACTCTAGTAGGACGAATCAAAAGGAAGGGGTTGCTTATACTATAAACTAACAACTAGGAAAGCAATTAAAGATAGAACATATATAAATAAGATGGATGATGGGTGAAGGTGAATAATCTAAGAAGTATGCAAGGCTAACAACATTCATGGAAAATGTATATATAGACTCACACACACACATGCATTGGTGATTTTCATATTATGATATTAAGGAAACTCAAAGAGTATTTCCAATCCTCACTATTCCTATAGGTACTTACGGATATTAATATACCAGTATAGAGATATTATCACGAAGAATTTTCTCTAGTAAGTTGGGACGTTTTCCTAGTGTTCCCTTTCTAAGGTCAAGTGAAAATTGGCTTGGTTCCCCTCATCATATCAAACACTTTAACAAGTAATTATCAATAATGTCCTATCATGAGGTTCTAAGCACATGAAGATTATGGCAAAACTCCCCACATACTTAACATAGTCATCTCATGCAATCAATGATTCAATTAAACCACTAAGCATAATATTGGAATGGCCATTCTAACACTATGAATAGAGAATTTAATCACACAAATCATACATAAAATGAGAATAAGCATTCATGATAGAAAATATTCATAACAATCATTTCATCAAACATGTGGTGTGCGAAATCTACATACTACCCAACCAATCAAATTGCTAGCCTCACACGAGGACTAGCCACTACATATCATAGTAAAATCAATACAATACATAGCATGCTCCATTTGAGCCAAATAATGAAGAAAATAACAAAATAAAGGAAGTTGACTCCCCTTTGATGGAGAACTTCCTCCTCCTTAGTCATGCTAAAATTTTCAACCAATGATGAATTCCCCTTCTTAGATTGGTGGATGGATGAATTTGTGGATGGATTTGAGAAGATCAAGTGGTTTGAATGGATGAATTGAAGGATGGAAGAGATGGAGATGAATGTGTATAATTTAGGTATCTAGTGTGTGTGGAAACTGATCCAAAATGATTCCTCTCGGATTTTATGGTCAAAACATGTATTTATACCCCCATGGAAGCTTTTAGAACACTTAGAAATTATAAAACTGACTTTTGTCAGAACACGGGTCGTGTGCGGAACACGGCCATGGGGTGGACGTGTAGCGTTTTCGGATGAAATTATAAAACTGACTTATTATGAGCCCATTAATATTCTCGTGTTTAAGATATACAATGTCCATTAATTAATTAAGTTACTAACAACTTCATTATTAATATTTCATCCGAGAGTAGTACCACTCAACCTTATTATCATGCCGGAATAAATCCACCTGCAAGGTTTACATGATTCGAAGTTAATTTATTAAATCTCTAATTGCATAAACATTTTACCTTTGATAAGGACTTATCCATAGTTAGATGTATTTGAGAGCGTCAGGCTGGACGACGTTATTCTGCCATACTTTGTGGATGGAGGAAATTAGGAGAAATACCTGTTAATTTCCCAGAGGATGTTTGGGATAGCTGGCAGCAAAAATGGTCTGCTCCTCACACTCTAAATGGAAGAAAAAGCAGTAGGAGATGGAGGATGTCATGGAGAGGTTTATGAGGAATGCTGGATATTCAACTACACCTACTAATACAAACCCAAATCTAGATGATCATGTGTAATAAAAACTTGATTAGTGAAAGTATATGTCATATGTTATTAGGCTTTTTTATTTAGCACTTATTAACTTTATAACAAATAGTATAGGTATTTCTCTACGCATCCTTTGTTGTTAGATTTTAGAAAGTCTAGATTTAAAGTTAGAATTTGCTCCAGCCTTTTATTAAATGTTCAACTAGAGTTAAGTCTGGCTATAATGCATTACCTTTAGCATTTATATATTATAAATGTGTTTATTATATTTTTTCTTTATCATTTTTCTACTACAGCCTTTTGTGTGCTGCTGCATCCTTGTGTTTCCCACTCTTGGTGGAGAGTACTGTTTCATCATGTTGGTTTTGCTTGCTAATGATGAGTTTGTTAGCTTTCGGATCATTTGGTTAACGTGAACCGTTAGGGTAGCGTTACAAGCGATTCTATATCAGCGGAAGTAAGAATATATAAAATTGAATTACCTTTTACCAGGGTATGTTGAAGAAGAACAGGTTTGCAGAACGACCTCTCCGATCTTCTGCTGTATTCCGAAGTCTAGTTTTAACGACAAGTGGGCGATGATCTTCAAAACACTCTCAATCTGCTTCCTCCCTCTAACTCACGTTGTTTTAAGCGCGTACTAGGATTTTGGGATAGCTGAGATAACTTATATATGGGCTACAATAGGGACCAGGAGGAGAAATTAGAGTTGGACCTCCATTGGGCTTAAGTATCCAAGTTTAGCCCAAAACTTATACTTAAATCCAATAATAATAATATAGTCCACTAAAATATTATTACTGCACTGCCACTCTAATCGCATATTACGTTATGGGTTCCTTCTTATTATGAGCCCATTAATATTCTCGTGTTTAAGATATACAAGGTCTATTAATTAATTAAGTTACTAACAACTTCATTATTAATATTTCATCCGAGAGTAGTACCACTCAACCTTATTATCATGCTAGAATAAATCCACCTGCAAGGTTTACATGATAATCCTTATGAGCTCCTCAAGGGGACATCATCAGCCTATTTAATAGGACACGGATTCCTTCTACAATCAACAACACACCATAGAGATAACACTATCTCCCAACTCACCGAGTTGTTGATTTAATAAATAAATCTCACCTATTGATGAATCAAAGACATAAATACTGACTTACGTGTCGAGGTTATTGTATAGGGATTAAGAGCATGAACATCCATAATAACAAAGATCAAGTTCTCCTATATAGTCAGTATAAGTCGAACGATCTCAAGTGGTCCAGCTCAATACATACAAAGTGCAATAATGTGATTTTATAGCCAAGACAAACTAATACCAAATCACATTAACCATCCCGATAGATTATCCCATCTATCTCGATTGTGAGCATCTGTTTATACTTTACAAGAAGCCGACAATATGATCTTCCGTGTGACATCGCACACTATATTATCTACAGTATAAAATAGGTGGACTTTTGCAATAACATATAAGTAAATTATAATATGTAAAACATTTGATCATATAATTCTCATTTCAAATAAATTGTTAAAATATTATTCATACAAATAGCTAGACTTTTAGCATACAATCTAACAGAGTTTTGTGTAGCCGCTTATTTTTGATTGGTTTTTTTTCTAGCTGTGGTGTAGGTGATTTTCTATAAAGTTGTGTTATCTTGCTATTGGTTTGTTGCGATTCGCTAATCGTTGTTACTTTGGTCCTTGAAAATATTATCTTGAAATACTGGAATATTTGCTTCGCTGTTTACAGTTTAGTTGCTAGAATTACTGCATATTTTTTGTGTTTTTCTCTAGCCTGTTTTCTCGGTAGTTTTGTTGGAGATAGTTAGAGGGATAGAGTTAGTGATGTTGGAGTTTCTGTTTTCCCCACTACTTTTCCTCGTTGTTGTAATTTCAGTTGCGTCACTGGGTTTTGCTGAGATTGTTAGTTGATGCTAAATGGTTCTATGGCATGTGTTCGTTGTTGTAGAGCGTCACTGATGTTTTGATTGATGAGATGGGCTGATTTGTTTCATATGTTGCTCGAGCCAAATTTTTGCTGCAGTAAATAAATGTGTTTTTACATATCTTTAAATTGCTGAATTTGTATGATATATTTGATGGGACTGTAATTCTTTAATAATCAGTATTTTTGCACTTCTAAGCTAGTGGACATGTTTTCCTTCTAAATTTATTTTATTCACAGTGTTCTTTATCTTATTATTTTTAAGAAATGATTTCATTCACATCAATAATTCATTAATTTTCTTTCTCATTGCACAAACTGGGCTTTTTCTTGTACATCAGATGTTCTTGCACTTACTTGAAGCTTTGGATGCATAGTAAGAAAAATCCTGGAACTGATCGTAACTCAGTCATCTCATTCTTAGATAAAGTACAGAACGCAAAAGAAATGATGATGGACAGGTATTTTGCAATCAACTCATGTTTCACTTTTATTCATTCATATGCAAATGCTTTAGGAAGGCTGATACGCATTTTGTTATACTAAGGTGCCATCACATATTCTTTGTTTTTGCAAAGTGTATCATAATTTGATGCAAACATGTCAAGCAAACATTAATTTTCTCTTAAAACCAATAGGTTCAACAACATTTGTATCTATAGAAATTGAAATTATGCATTGTGAACACCCCATTAAAATACAAGATGGTTATTTATCGATTTACAGTTATAACTGAATAGTCATATACTGTATTACTGAACCAAATAGAAGCGATCGTGCTTTAATATCAATTATCCATAGTTACTTATTTATTCCAATAGTAAATTTCTGTATATTATCTTTATGTGAATTCCATAGGCAGCAAATCAGTTAATTTTGTACTTGGAATACTAAAGCAAGCAACTCTACAAACAATTCACACATATACTTAATTGAATTATATCAATTATTCATGTCACATTAAAGTTTAGGTTAACATCAATTAAAGCCCATCATTAATGGAGTCAACAACCTTAAAGAAATCGAAATTATATATACTCCTCTACATTATGAAAAGCGCATGAATAATTAAACTCAATATGTACGTAGGATGGAATTCTCAATTGAGATAAGCATGACACCAATCCCTTAGAACAATACACATGCTGATATGTGCATAAGAATAAGGAGAGAAACTGAATCCTCTATTATTGTCTTAATTTCATAATTAATAATAGTCAGTATGCACTTAGATTCTTTATCAAAATTACAGTAATAATGTGATTCACACCCATATTTATATGCAATACATACTTAAAAATAATGAAAGATTTATTTTACTTAAATTAGGGATTCTAAATCATAATTTAGAATAAATTAATGAATTTTTATCAATCCAAGGTCTGAAAAATGGGTAAATTATTAATTTGGGATCTAAATTATTTTTTTATCTATTCAGGACCTGAAATATGTAGGACCTAAATTTATTAAATATTATCTCTTATTTTGTCAATTTAGGTCTAAATTCAGGCCACAAATTGATAGTTATACATATTCCAGGCCCCGGATTGATAGAAAAAATAATTCAGATCTCGAATTGATAGTTTACCCATTTTTCAGTTCTTAGATTGATAAAATTCCTAATTAGCCCATTATCCCCACAATATCCACGGTATACGGTTGATAAGAACATCAACACCAATTAACATAAATTGTAAAATCAAACTAATGTCACGTATATATGTGCTAAGAAGCACTATTATCAGTTAAGACAATCACATATTAATTAAACAAGTTAAAGATTCTCATTCATGCTTTTAAATTAATAAATTAATCAAAAAGCACAATAACCTTGATAAATAAATAAATAATCATGTCTTCTCCAAATTTTATGTGGGGGCCGCACTTAATCAAATATATGTATAATTATTCTGAATTCGTGCTGAGTGCTGACTCATATATACCATAAAAACATTATGATTAAACTGGTGTACCACATGATACCCAAAAAAAAAAAACAAAAAATTGCAAACCCAAAACAATTCACGGAATCGTAGTACACCGAAACTGAAACTAAAAGCCGTGAACCAGCGAGAAATTCTTATATTCAGATTTAAAATTGTGATTTCTCAAAAAGATCGAAACAAAAATATTTATTAAGATCTAAACACAATTTACAGATCTCAAATAATCATAAAAAGGGTGACTATGATACTATTTGTAGGAAATAAATTCATATATCTTAAAACTTTAACCCTATAATAATAAACGAGATCACCATAAAGCAGAAGTGCACCTGATCCAATAAGTCTTCTATGGCGGAACACAAACTCGAAGATCGGTAGGTATTACGGCCTTACTCAACTAAGTTTCCTTATTCCTTATGGGACCGTCGTAATCTCTTCCAATGGGGACCGCATGCGACTTAGTATATTGGAGACCATAACCCGAGAACCTTTATATACTATGCAACTGGGTCACCCATAATCACTCAGCCATGTAGTATTGAGTATCTACTCAATAAGCTCGTATCAATTACTATTATAGCCCATGAACTTTTTGTCTTAATTAAATCAGTTAATTAAGTCCATAAAATAATTGAATTGTCCACAATTAGATTATATTGAAAATTAAAATTTCCTTACAGTTGACATATAAGATACAACATTAAATCAATTGTATATATCATTAAGTACAATAATCACCTTGCAATTTTGTTACATTTCATTCCCATTGATCTAGTAAAAGAAAGAAATCTTGATTGGCGACATGGTATATATTTTGTTACAGAAATACCGATTTCATGCTCCACGAGTTCCTTAACAAAACGGGTGGTGTTTGTTTATGGAGGTCGCAAGAAGAATGTGGGGAATCCTCAAAAGCGAGCAATGGTCAGTCAAATTGAGACGCCATGAGTTTTGCACCACAATTAATTCATTATATTTTATTAATGTATAATAACATAAAAGTATGATCACCATCAGGAGTTTATCTTAAATTTTGCATGATCAGATATGAATTTGATTACTCATGTTTTCTCCTACTCTAATTGTACATGTGTTGACTGATGCGCGTTTTCTTTGCACGCAAAATTAATCCCCAAGTATTAAGGATATCAGTTGCAGCTTAGCAAGCGACCAAATAAATATCGAACCCAAAGGACGGCGTATTATCAATTTAATTATTTACTAATTAATTAAGACAAGTGTGGCAATATAGTTTTTGGAATTTAATTCTAATCTACTAAACAATTAATTAAAATAACAAATAAAATAAAATATCACTAGAAGAATACGAAAGTGGATCAAGTATTAGAATAGGTAGCTCTAGGATACTCCAGTTTCACTCATTAATCTCCCTTTCGTGTGTTGATGTTCGATTCTACCTTGAGGAATATGGACGCATCACTAAACCATGTATATCTACTCTATAGACACAAGTAAACATGTGTGTAACACGTGTGAATAACCTCAGAACAAGAGATATAATTCCACCACCCTTTCTAGGTACTATCAATATCAATTATTTCCCACTAGGATTGGTACTCTAACCCGATATGATCTCCCTTTATAGGTACTATGAAATTATACTCTTTATCCTACTTATTAACCCGCATATGATTCAATTAACAAGTATTCATAAAAGATAGTTTTAATATGACTTCGCAATCCCTTCACTTAGAATTATAACATAAAACCCTGCTCAGCAGTGAACGCACTCAACCAATAACTAAATTATGTATTCAGACTCTACACAATAATTATTGATGCACAAAACGACCGTGAGTATGGATTAAAAACGCGCAATCTTATATAAAATAAACCACAAGTAGTATTGTACGGAGTTTATACACGAAAGATCTATTAACTAGATAAAACCTTCACAATCCTAGTTCTACCAAAAAGGCTCTAGCCCATGATGTTGTGAAGAACAATCATGGGTGTTGAATAGATCTTACCCAGATGTCTGGAAAATACAGGATAAATTAGGAAGCAAACAAAACCCTAGATATGGCGTCGTCGCATCCTTCACCATCTTGAATTCTCCTCTTGGTTCTCCTCTTGATTCCACAGACGAATCTTCAAAGTGATGGATGGATGCAAGAAAGGATCTGGATGATGGTTGGGGGGTGATCCCCCCTTGTGGGGTGTAGTATGGTTGTGTCCTCTCTTCCTCTAATCTATTGTGTTGTCTTTAATGGTGTGATCTACACCCCTTATATACTTGTAAGCTCTCCTTATAGGCCTTGGAATGGGCTTTTTGGGTGAACACACACATTAAAGGTGCAAAAATACGGATATGGTAAGTTTTTGCACGTCAATTCAAACAAGGAGCTAGGTCGAATTCTTCCCTCCAGATCGAATTGGAGGTCGAATTGACCTATTAGAAGCTTCAGGTGCTCAATTCGATAGCACAGAAGCTCGAATTGAGGTGTCGTGGTCGAATTGACTCTTTTGCCTTCCGATTCAACCTCCATTCGACCAGCACATCAGGTCAAATTGACCTCCTCTGGTCGATTTGACTTACGCAGTCACACCATTTTACGTATAACTTCCACATCCGAGCTCCAACTTGAGTGATTCTTATGCTCACGCGATCCTCCATTCCTTGGCTTTTTATCCATATAAATAACTTACAGAAATTTCAATATTTGAATATGTAACAAGTCATGCAAAGTGGACAGTCGTTCTGAACAGGAACAGCTTGCGCGATGTCACCACTTTGATCATAACTCTCTCGTTTAGAATCCGATTGGGGTGTTCTTCATACCAAAATGACCCTCTCTTCAGTGGCTTTCTAACCATATATTACATCATTGGTTTTGATCTCCACAATAATACAGAAAAATTACAAAAGTTGGATGTGCGTTTTTCAGCATCCTTGCACAAATTGCACATTTTCTCCAACCTTGCACTTTTGATCCTTTTTCCACCTAAAACACAAAAAAACACCTCAAGTGCACCTTATTCTCACATATAATGAATATAAGACCATTGTGCTAATAAATGACAATAATTCCAATCAAGAAGGTGTTAAATTGGACAATAAAACACGCTTATTTTCACTCTCATCATAGACTTTTAAATTATGGGAGTGTATGATAAGTTATGATGTTCCCTCAACTAGAATAATGAAAACAATGTCATATGTTATTTTAATAAAATATTAGTTATAGTATATATTATTTATTTTTATTTTTATTTTAAAAAAGATTAAGAAATTATTTATTAAAATTAATAAAGAAATTATTTATTAAAAAGATAAAATAATAAAGAAATTATCTTTCTGCTTTAAGCACAACATATTTTCTTTTTCAACTTTTTCTAACTCTTCAACTCCATCATTCTCCTTTTCTTCACCCTTTTTTTTCTTTTCTCTTTCGAGGTACCAATTTTGGACACTACCTCTCACATCCTCCATAGGGTACTAGATTTAATTACTACCCTAGGGTATTTGATTCCATGAAGTACTAGATTTAAGCACCACTCCATGAATTTCTTTTTCATCCTTAAGACTCTTCTTTGTTCATCCTTATCATCCCTCAAATCACCACTCTCTTCAATTAAGTTTTATTGACTATCAAAAGAATGGATTTAAAAAGGCTCAAACGGGCTGACAAGGGATTTAATGACTTCAGGAAAAGAATATTGGAAAAGATGGGCTATAAATCAAAGATGACCTAATATCATTTCCATAATACACTAGACTAATCTTGAATATTCAAAGAGACTCAAGACAAGTTCTAGAATACACGCACAAGAATGATATTCACCAGAAAAGAAATATCATGTGATTATGTAACATGATCAACAAGGCTCAAAATCTCACATGAGTTTTAACAAGTAACAGAGCACTTTTCATGGTAAGCAATATCCCACAAGTACACATAGAACTTCATATCACAATATAACTCAAGTACACTTCCTTCATCAATTTCAAGAGCATATGAATTTGAAAGACAATTTTAACAATATAAGTGATGAGTGATATTTTCACCTAGATTTTAATGCCTTTTTATATCCATTTTCGTATTATTTTATCAGTATTCATATGTTATTTGGTTGTGTTTTGTATTTTTTTGAAATGTGTGTGTACGGAACACTGCCCTGTAAGAAGTGGCCGTATGCCGTCATCAATTCATCTAACACGACAACCATGTGCCCGTGTTACAGCACACGAGCCATGTTTTGCAACACGGCCTTGTAAGTCTTGGCCGTGCAGCGACATCAATTCACCCAACATGGCCACCTTGTGGCCGTATTGTAGAGCACGACTCGTGTTGTGTAAAAAGATGCTAAAAATTCTAGAACCTTCTAAAAGCTTCCCAAGGGGTATAAATACCCAATAATTCAACATTTGATGAGAGAGATCTGAAATTCACAGCCCTGCACACACCTCACACACCATTTATTTCATTCCACACCATCATCTTCATCCATTCTTCGTCTTTTGGATCTACCATCATCCCACCATCAATTTCTACATCCAAGTGAAGGAAAAGGATCAAGGAAGAGAGGAAAGTGCAAAGAAAGGAAGGAGATCACCATTGAAGATAGATCAAGGGATTTCCATTCAATCTTTGTATTAAACCTCATAGTTTTATCATGGATTGTAAGGATTTAATTGTCTATGTTAATTTCTTTATGAATATGGTAGGCTAATCTCACTTGTGAGATTAGCAACATGAGAGTTGTTGGATAATTTTAGGATTTGTGTATTTGAATTCATATGTTGATTGAGTAAATGGATTTTCTATCATTGATGTTTAAGATCTTGAGGTTTATGATTATTTGTGTGTTTAGTTGTTCTAAATATGTGATTAGATTGATAAATCAATTATGTGCTTAGGATAATTGAGTAAATCATTTCATCAAACAATTCATGTGCATTATAAATTGTAAAGAGATTAAGAAATCCTTTAGAATTTAGAACCCTTTGATAGAACATGTGATTGGTTTGATCGAGAGGTTGATTAATTGTGTGAGAGGACTCTCATTTCAAGCTTAGTACCTATTTGGAATTATTTGAGTGAGAACCAATCCGTTGAGCTAATTGAGATTCATATCCTATCCATCTCGAGAGGGAGCTTAGGTGAACTTAGTGTTGGCCCTTGTCTTATACCCATGATTAATATGAATTTGATGCATGTATCCTAGAATTTCCACTTCTTAATTGTTGTTGATCTCACTTTTACTTAATTTGAAAAACCACTTTTCATCCATCTATCTTGTTTGTTAATCATTGTTTGCTTGCTTGCTTTGGTTATTGTTATTTACTTGTTTAAACAACCAATCCCTTTGATGATTCGTCTCTATAAAATTACAACAAACGTGAGATCGCTCAAGCACTAGTACCTACCTCCCTGTGGTTCGATAAATTATTTTAATTGGTCATCCCTACTACAAAATGGCTAATCAAATGGCGCTGTTGCCGGGGAGGCAACGGTTGCTAGTAGCTTGAAGAAGGATCGTTTTGAGTAATCTTAATAGAGATATTTTTTTAATTTATTTGTTTACTTGTATTTGCTTTGAAAACGTTATTCTAACTTCTTTTGCTTTGAAGGTGTATGCAAACAAGATCCAAGGGGAAACAAGTAGAACCTATTGATTGGGAGATTGAGCATACGTTAAGAAGAAGAAGAAAGGAGAACAAATCCAAAAATAGTGAGTTAATGGAGAACTTTCAAGATGATAATCGTGTGGAGATAGAGCATGATAGGGAAGGAAGACAAAATGTGAACGTGCAAGACAACGTACCTCAATTCAATGCAAATCTTCCTCAACAAGCCTATCAAAATCATGGAGCTTTCAACAACCAAACTTTTCTTCAACAATTGGTGCAACAAGTTCTAAGGCAACAAGTATTTCAACAAGCTTATGCTCCTCCACAACAAGCATGTGTACCATCACCACCACCACCTCCGGTGCAACATGGAATGCAAAATGATCAAAGGGTGATTCGGGATTTCTTTATGCCGAGGGCAGTGCCACACATGATGACTCCACCAATCAACGCCAATAACTTTGAAATTAAAGCGGGCTTGATTTCTATGGTGAGAGAGCAACTATTTAGTGGAACTCCGAATGAAAATCCTAATGCTCATCTAACTCAATTTGTGGAGATTGCCAACACTGTGAAGATGAATGGGTGAGTGAGGATTGTATCAAAATGAGGTTGTTTCTGTTTTCGTTGAGAGATAGAGCTCGAACATAGCTCTCCACTATTACGCCGGGTACGTGCAACACATGAGATGAACTTGCCTAAATGTTCTTGAATAAGTATTTTCCACCTTCTAAGACGCTTCAAATGAAGAGCTTGATTACTCAATTCAAGCAAATGCCTCAAGAGAGTTTTTATGAAGCGTGGAAAAGGTTTAAGGATATGCTTCGCAAGTGTCCACAACATGGCTTCCCGAAAAATCAACAAGTTGGATTTTCTATCAAGGATTAGTGAATGGGAAAAGAGTGCTTGTTGATGCTTCCGCGGGTGGATCCGTACTTGGTGTAACTCCGGAAAGGGCCATAAAAATATTTGAAGAGATTGCTACAAATGTATATCAATGGCCATCGGAGAGGGTTAGTGGATGCTATGGGTTTGAAAGTTTTGATCATGGTCAACAAGTTAAGAGTGCTAGTGTTGAACCAAGTATGCCAGACATGGAATTGATAGCGGCGGAGGTGATGAAGCAAATGAGTTTTAATCAAAGTCCAAACCACGAAGTAAACATGGTTGAAAGCAACATGGATCAAGGGATGCTACCTCCAAATATTGTGAGTGGAGAACAATGGGCCAACTCTATGCCACGTGTGGAGGATGTGTCATACATGCAAGGAAGAAATTACCAAGGGAATTATCAAAATATTTACCAAGGTAATTTCAACCAAAGTCAAGGGAACTATCCACCAAGGCAAGGAGGCTTTAATGGTCAAAGTAGTAGAAGCTCATACCCACAACAACAACAAAGGCAAGGTAACTTTTCCTACTCTAATCCGAGCAATGCGGTTGTGTATCCTCCGGGATATCAACCGGGGACAAAGGCACCGAACAACGAGGGACGAGCATCGGTCGATGAGCTACTTGAACAATTGTTGGCATCAAACAAAGCTCGAGATGAAGCATTGAAAAAGGCGGAAGAAGCAAATGAAAAGAGGCTCAAAACTTTGGAGTATAATGTTGGACAAATTGCAAGTGCTTTGAGTACTCAACAAAAAGGAAAGTTTCCGGCCACAACCGAGGTTAATCCGAAGGCTCAATGTTTGTTGGTTGATATGAAAGAGGAACGAAAGGTTGAAGAATGGTTGGTGGAAAGCAAGGTTGTTGGAGAAATAAAAGAAGAGCAAAAGCGTAAATGGGTACCAAAGTGGAAAAGAGTGCAAGAGGAAAATAAATTGGAGGAGAAGGTGAAAGAAAAGGAGTACAAGCGTGCTTATTGGGGTATTCCGATCACTCCATTCCCTATTTCTTATCAACAAATGTTTGTAAAGGAGGAGAAGAAAAATGAGTTTGAGGAATATGTGAAGAATCTTAAGAAGAAATATGAAGAGAAAAAGAAAGAAGAGTCATCCGAAACAAGTGAGTCAATGCAAAAGGAGAGGCCTACAAAAGTTGGTGATCCGGAAAAGTTCATCATTCCTTGTGATTTTGAAGGGAAGAGCACTCTTGATGCATTGTGTGACTTGGGGACAAGTGTCAATGTGATGTCTCATGCCACATTCAAAGACCTTGAAATTGGAGAGCTAAAGCCTACTACTTTCCATCTTGAAGTAGTAAATGGAGAAGTTGTGAAGCCATTAGGGATTGTTGAAGACGTTGAGGTGAAAGTGAAAGGGTTAGCTTTCCCGGTTGATTTCATGGTGTTAGAAGTAAAGGCGGATCCTCGAGTTCCACTTATTTTAGGAAGGTCATTTCTAGTTACCAGAAGAGCAAAGACTGATGTTGGAAGAAAAGAGTTATCCTTAAGTTCAAAAGGAGCCAAGTCATACAAAGCCTCCGGATGATTTCATGGATCATGACTCTATTCTCTTTGACAATTTAAATTCATTTCTTCATGATTATATGAAAATGTCAAATTCTAACATGCCTTCTTGTGATGTTGATAGGAAGAAAGCTCTGGACCTTGATTGGAAGCTTAACAAAGGAGAAAGAGGAAGTCCACTAGAATCGCCCCTTGAAGATGACTTGATGCTCGTGAGCAAGGATGGTGAAGTGGAGCTTGTTGACAAGAAGAGGGCTAAGCAAATGTTCAAAGTGAAGATGCGATGAGAGAATGGAATGTATCATCCTTTGGTCCAATGATCGTAAAATTTCGTCCAGCTTGAAGCTATTAAACTTAGCGCTAAATGGGAGGCAACCCATTCTTTTTATATTTTGATGCTTGTTTTGTTTATTTTGGTCTCGTAGGTGGATTGTGCTCGTGAGAAGAAGGCTTATTGAAGAAAAGAGAAGTATTTCATGGATTGAGTATGTATGTCACCACTTGCGCAAACTTAATTCTTGACTCTTGTCTCGAGTTAAGTTTGGGGGGCTAGTGCGTGGTGAACATAGCTTTAGTCGTGTGGATGCGTATGCTTCTCTACAAGAAGATCATTGATGAAACTACAAGGGTAAGTCCCACCACTTTTTGCAAACTTAATTTTCACATCTTAGTTCAATTTAAGTTTGGGGGGAGAGTGTGTGATGTGACTCACCATTTGAGTGTGCTTGATATGATGATATATTGATGATGATAGGTCTTCTTGTAAAATTGGTCAATTTTAAAAAAAAAATTCATGAGTTTGGTTGGATTTTGGTATGATTGGTTGTGTTGAAGTGCATGATAGTCCATATTTTTAATGCAATTGTTGAGCTAATGGTGTTGTATGAGTTTTTGAGTATGAATGAAGGGTATTGGAAGCACGAATGGAGCTTGGAGCGAACGCTTTCCTTACCAAATGCCTATTGAGGAGTACTCTACACCTTATCACTTCTAATTGATTTTGATTTGGATTGAATGGATTAGCATGCTACTTTATGTGTTATGTTTTTGGGAAGTTTACTTTTCAATCAAAGGTTGGGATGATTGTGAGCTTAATTGTTATGGATGATATAGAATGTGTGCTTTATTGTTAATGATGGTGATTTTTATTCTTGCATGTTATGTGTTTTGTTTTGTTTCTTGTATGTTGAGTCTTTATTCTATGTTTTGTGTGTTTTCTTATTTTTGTCTTGGTATGTTTGGTGGTTTGTTCAGGGATGTCGTGAGTCATTTTTGAATATGAGTGATGACACGTTGTTGTGTTAAGTGATGACAAGTTATGATTAAGAATCTCTACACTTTCGAATTGTGACATGTTTTATTTAACTTGTTCAATTTTGAGATGTATGTGGTGTAATAAGTCCTTAAGGTCCGAGCACAAGCTTGTGAGCGTTTGAGCCTCAACCGTGCATACATGGTATTTTCTTCATGAGTGGATCGATTGAGTTTTGATAAGCTAGAACTTGCTCAAGAACTATAGGAACGAGCCCGATTTGTGGAGATTAGTGAAATGATCTAAGGTCATCCTTGTTATTTATAGTCATTGTCAAATATTTCCCTACCATGAACATCATCCTTAGTCAACCACTTTGAGTCTTAAAGTCATTTTATTGTGAATTTAGCACATTACAAGCCTTGATTACCCACATGAGCCTTATATATTTGTGGATAAGGTCATTTCTAGCTACCAGAAGAGCAAAGATTGATGTTGGAAGAGAAGGATTATCCTTAAGTTCAAAAGGAAAAAGAGTCACATTCTTGTGCAATAAGGAAAAAGGAGTCAAGCCTCATACAAAGCCTCCAGATGATTTCATGGATCATGACTCTATTCTCTTTGACAATTTAAATTCATTTCTTCATGATTATATGAAAATGTCAAATTCTAACATGCCTTCTTGTGATATTGATAGGAAGAAAGCTCCGGACCTTGATTGGAAGCTTAACAAAGGAGAAAGAGGAAGTCCACTAGAATCGCTCCTTGAAGATGACTTGATGCTCGTGAGCAAGGATGGTGAAGTGGAGCTTGTTGACAAGAAGAAGGCTAAGCAAATGTTCAAAGTGAAGATGCGAGGAGATAATGGGATGTATTATCCTTTGGTCCAGTGATCGTAAAATTCCGTCCGGCTTGAAGATATTAAACTTAGCTCTAAATGGGAGGCAACCCATTCTTTTTATATTTTGATGCTTGTTTTGTTTATTTTGGTCTCGTAGGTGGATTGTGCTCGTGAGAAGAAGGATTATTGAAGAAAAGAGAAGTGTTTCATGGATTTGAGTATGTATGTCACCACTTGTGCAAACTTAATTATTGACTCTTGTCTCGAGTTAAGTTTGGGGGGCTAGTGCGTGGTGAACATAGCTTGAGTCGTGTAGATGCGTATGCTTCTCCACAAGAAGATTATTGATGAAACTACAAGGGTAAGTCCCACCACTTTTTGTAAACTTAATTCTCACATCTTAGTTCAATTTAAGTTTGGGGGGAGAGTTCGTGGTGTGACTCACCATTTAAGTGTGCTTGATATGATGATATATTGATGATGATAGGTCTTCTTGTAAAATTGGTCAATTTTAAAAAAAAATTCATGAGTTTGGTTAGATTTTGGTATGATTGGTTGTGTTTAAGTGCATGATAGTCCATATTTTTAATGTAATTGTTGAGTTAATGGTGTTGTATGAGTTTTTGAGTATGAATGAAGGGTATTGGAAGCACGAATAGAGCTTGGAGCGAACGCTTTCCTTACCAAATGCCTATTGAGGGAGTACTCTACACCTTATCACTTCTAATTGATTTTGATTTGGATTGAATGGATTAGCATGCTACTTTATGTGTTATGTTTTTGGAAGTTTACTTTTCAATCAAAGGTTGGGATGATTGTGAGCTTAATTGTTATGGATGATATAGAATGTGTGCTTTATTGTTAATGATGGTGATTTTTATTCTTGCATGTTATGTGTTTTTGTTTTGTTTCTTGTTTGTTGAGTCTTTATTCTATGTTTTGTGTGTTTTGTTATTTTTGTCTTGGTATGTTTGGTGGTTTGTTTAGGGATGTCGTGAGTCATTTTTAAATATGAGTGATGACACGTTGTTGTGTTAAGTGATGACAAGTTATGATTAAGAATCTCTACACTTTTGAATTGTGACATGTTTTATTTAACTTGTTCAATTTTAAGATGTATGTGGTGTAATAAGTCCTTAAGGTCAGAGCACAAGCTTGTGAGCGTTTGAGCCTCAACCGTGCATACATGGTATTTTTCTTTATGAGTGGATCGATTGAGATTTGATAAGCTAGAACTTGCTCAAGGACTATAGGAACGAGCCCGATTTGTGGAGATTAGTGAAATGATCTAAGGTCATCCTTGTCATTTATAGTCATTGTCAAATATTTCCCTACCATGAACATCATCCTTAGTCAACCACTTTGAGCCTTAAAGCCATTTTATTGTGAATTTAGCACATTACAAGCCTTGATTACCCACATAAGCCTTATATATTTACCATTTTGTGTGAGTGATTGAGGAGATGGTAGTTAGAAAGGTTTGATGAGAAAGCAAAACGAAGAAAGGAAATGGTAAACAAGTAAGAAAAGGATGAAAAGAGTAAAAATAAGAGTGAACATGCAACCTCAAAATAAGAAAAATAAGCAAAACAACAACAAGATGCTCAAGAAAATAAAAATCCAAAGTAGGAAGCATGCATTAAAAGAAGCTCAATTCAAGGAAAGTTGATGATTAGTGCTTGTGATCATTAAAGAAAAGAAAGGAAGAAAGAAATTGTTAAGGAATGGAAGAAAGTAGTCATCTCTTCGATTACTTACACTTGATTAGTCACTTTTATCCAAATTCTTCCTACCATACCAAAGAGTCTATCATTATATCCTTAATGAAAGACCTTTTTGATCACTAATGGAAACCTTGGTGGTTTGTGAATGTGGTTCACGAGCAAGCTTATAGCGAGTCGAGCCAATCGATTGATGAATGTTGTTACCTTACTTGAAAGAGTGTTGAGTGAAATTGATAACCTATGTGAGGCTTGGACCAAAAAGGACTACATTACATTTTATTCTCTTTAGATTGAACTTGTAAAATTTTCATGTTATGAGTTTAATGTTGTAGGATGACTTAGCATAAATTGTAATTATTGCTATCGATGTGTTATTACTTATGTTCGTTTAGTCTTTTCTTAGGTGAAAATCTCACCCCTTAGTTTATCATTTTCGTTGTTTGGGGAAACACAACACTTTAAGTTTGGGGATGTGATGAGTGATATTTTCACCTAGATTTTAGTGTCTTTTTATATCAATTTTTGTATTATTTTATCCTTATTTATGTGTTATTTGGTTGTATTTTGTATTTTGATTGAAATGCGTGTGAATGAGCTTAAACCTTGATATGATAAGAAAGATGTAGGAAAAAGCGGATCTCAATTCGGAGTTGAAACGAAGGAGAACGAGCCGAAACAAAATGTGAAAAACAGGGGCATGCACCAACACGGGCCGTGTACGGAACACGGCCCTGTAAGAAGTGGTCGTGTGCCATCATCAATTCATCCAACACGACCACCATGTGCCCGTGTTACAGCACATAAGTCGTGTTGCAGCACACGAGCCGTGTTGCGTAACACGAACCTGTAAGTCTTGGCCGTGCAGTTACATCAATTCACCCAATACGGCCACCTTGTGGCCGTGTTGCAGAGCACGACTCGTGTTGTATAAAAAGCTGATAAAAATTCCAGAACCTTCTAGAAGCTTCCCAAGGGGTATAAATACCTAATAATTCAACATTTGATGAGAGAGATCCGAAATTCACAGCCCTGCACACATGTCACACAACATTTCTTTTATTCCACACCATCATCTTCATCCATTGTTCATCTTTTGGATCTACCATCATCCGACCATCAATTTCTACATCCAAGTGAAGGAAAAGGATCAAGGAAGAGAGGAAAGTGCAAAGAAATGAAGGAGTTCACCATTAAAGATAGATCAAGGGAGTTTCCATTCAATCTTTGTATTAAACCTCATAGTTTTATCATGATTTGTAAGGTTTTAATTGTCTATGTTAATTTCTTTATGAATATGGTAGGCTAATCTCCTTTGTGAGATTAGCAACATGAGAGTTGTTGGATAATTTTAGGATTTGTGTATTTGAATTCATATGTTGATTGGGTAAATGGATTTTCAATCATTGATGTTTAAGATCTTGAGGTTTATGATGATTTGTGTTGTTCTAAATAAGTAATTAGATTGAGAAATCAATTATGTGCTTAGGATAATTGAGTGAATCATTTAATCAAACACTTCATGTGCATTATAAATTGTAAAGAGATTGAGAAATCCTTTAGAATTTAGAACCCTTTGATAGAACATGTGATTGGTTTGATCGAGAGGTTGATTAATTGTGTAAGGGGACTCGCGTTTCAAGCTTAGTACCTAGTTGGAATTATTTGAGTGAGAACCAATCCATTGAGCTAATTGAGATTCATATCCTATCAATCTCGAGAGGGAGCTTAGGTGAACTTAGTGTTAGCCCTTAGTCTTATACCCATGATTAATATGAATTTGATGCATGTATCCTAGAATTTTCACTTCTTAATTGTTGTTGATCTCACTTTTACTTAATTTGGAAAATAACTTTTCATCCATCTATCTTGTTTGTTAATCATTCCTTGCTTGCTTTGGTTATTGTTTTTTACTTGTTTAAACAACTAATCCCTTTGATGATTCGTCTCTATAAAATTACTACAAATGTGAGATCGCTCAAGCACTAGTACCTACCTCCCTATGGTTCGATAAATTATTTTAATTGGTCATCCCTACTATAAAATGGCTGATCAATAAGATCACATGGATTACCACCATAAACACAACCCTTCACTCCATGAATTAAAAGCACATATAAAAATTAGAAAAAGGAAACGAGGGAACCTTATTTTTCTTCAACGTATGCACGAGTTCTTCGAGTTGTTCAACTCGGTCAGGTCAAAGCCTCACTTTACCTGTTTCTATCATCAAAGCTCAAACACACCCATCATCACATGATTCATTAATAAAATAGGAGAACTATAAGAAAGAATTAATTGATTATCTAATCAACTACACACACTAGAAACACCATTGAACACTAGGCAAATTGCAAAAAAGTCGACACATCAAAACCGATTAAAGTTTCAACATACCGCAAAAAATCAATTCCCCTAGCAAACATTACAAAGAAAAGATTATACTCTTGATGCTTCAATGAGGTAATAACATCACACCCCCCAAACTTAATAAAAACGTAAGTTGAAACTAAGTTTGCAAAGAGATGTAATTGCCGATTAGTAAGCACCTTAAATATAAAAATTTCTTACTCACAAAAAAGAAATAATAAAGTAATAAAGCAATAAAACAGAAGGGCAAGCCTCCAACAGACGCTCATGTTTAACGTCGGAGAGTCACGATGGCAGAGGATGCTCTTCTCGCATCCTCACCTTCAAATACTTTCTTTTCCTCTTCTTGTCTACACTCAACACCTCACCTTTCTTGGTAACAAGTATATGATCCTCAGAATTTCTTACCTCTCATGACTGTCTAGACACCTCCTTGTCAATCTTCCACTTAAATTCAGAATAATCTGTCTTAGAAAAATCAAGATTAAACAAGTTAGAAATCACATCTATGCTCTTGCACGATTGAATCTCCATGGGCATCTTCATAGCTTGATCAAGAGAGAAAACTACATCTTCATTATCCATCTACAGTCTAAGCTTCTCGGCTCTCAACGTTTTTACTATTTTCCACTTCTTCTCCATTGTAAGCTCAGTATTCTTCATTCAGCTCGAAAAATGGTGTAGAATATTTGGATTCGACCTGGATTCGACCAGGGCTGCTGGTCGAATTGGGTATGTAGTGGTCAAATTGTGCACCTGGAACTCTATTCTCACCCTGTACACTCAATTCGACCAGGATTCGACCTGAAGGTCTAGTCGAATTGAAGTCCCCCTAGTCGAATTGACTCACTGTAAGATTTCTGCCCTCCGATTCGACCTCAATTCGACCTGAAGGTCTGGTCGAATTGGGCGACTGCTGCTCGAATCGGGCTTCTGACGAAACAGAGTGCTCCGGAAGGGTGGATTCGACCTCAATTCGACCTGAGGGCCAGGTCGAATTGACTGGATTTTGGTCGAATCGAGGCTCTGATGCTTTCAAATCACGTCCAGGCATCCAATTCGACCTCCCCTGCTGAATTCGACCTCTGGTGTTGGTCGAATTGGGGTCGAATTGAGCCCTCGACGTGTCCAATTTCGATCCCGGCCTCATTGGTCCCTCGTACTACGTTCCAGACCTTAACGTGATGGCTTTATCTTCTAATTTTTATGTCAATTGATTCACGTTCGTGGTCATCTGCCCCATAATCAAAGTTAGGTCCTTCAACTGCTTAGATAAATCTACATGATCAATATTCATTTTAGCTTTGATGTGGTCAACCCTTGTATCGTTCTCAGCCATGTATCGATTGAAGGTATCTTCAACACTCCTCAATTCGTGCTGCTTCATACTAGGCCCCCTTGTGTCAACTCTGTAATCTGCTTCTGCTGGGACTCTAGTAGCTTGTTGTTGTTAGCTAGACTAGAAACGATCTCATCATTCCTATTCGGCTTCACCACTTGATATTCAACATGCGCTACCTTCCCAAGTACATATGATCCTCTATCTCTCTCTATAGGCTAGTCACCTGAATTCATAGAGTTGTTTTCAAATAACTTTTCTGCTTCTATTGCTGATTTAGATAACAGCGCTCCTCCTGATGATGCATCAATAAAAATACGCGACTCACAATCCAATCCATAGTAGAAGATGCTTATGTACTGAGGCTTAGACATTCCATGCTGTGGGCACCTCCTGAGCATTTCTTTAAACCTGTCCCAAGCCTCATAAAATTTCTCACCCTGATTCATAAAAAATTGGGTGATCTCATGCCTCATTCTTAAGATCCTTGAGGGTGGCATGTATCTTTCTAAGAACTTCTGCTGCAGTTGGTCTCATGTAGTGCAGTCCGTGGCATCAATAGTCTCATACCAAGCCTCTGCTCCATCAATTATTGAAAATTTCAATAGGGCAATCCGTCTAGCATGATCATTAGCTCCAGCACCTTTCTGAGTGTTTGCATAACCAAGAAATCTTCGGAGATGCTGATATGGATCTTCAAAACTACCTCCAGAAAAGGGATTCTTCTCCACCATTCTGATAAGAGCGGAATGTATTTCAAAATCATCATATTTTCCCTTGCTCCTATCAACCCCATGTTGCCAATCCCATAATTCTTGAAAATTTTACGTATGGCAACATTATCCGGATTCTGCCTTACTCCGGCCATGTTTTGCTCAATGTGTTATTCTTCCTTTCCTTCCTCTCCTTTTTCTAGTACACAAGTACCTCAGAAAAATTTAAGGTTAGATCGAAATAAATAATCACGAATAAAAGTCTTAATCAACTAGAAATAATAAACTAATAATAATAGTCATCCCCGACAACGGCGCCAAGAACTTGATGCGGGTTTTCTTTGTACGCAAAATTAATCCTCAAGTATTAAGGATATCAGTTGCAGCTTAGCAAGCGACCAAGTAAATATCGAACCCAAAGGACGGCGTATTATCAATTTAATTATTTACTAATTAATTAAGACAAGTGTGGCAATATAGTTTTTGGAATTTAATTCTAATCTACTAAAAAATTAATTAAAATAACAAAGAAAATAAAATATCACTAGAAGAATACGAAAGTGGATCAAGTAGTAGAATAGGTAGCTCTAGGATAATCCAGTTTCACTCATTAATCTTCCTTTCGTGCGTTGATGTCCGACTCTGCCTTGTGGAATATGGACGCATCACTAAACTATGCATATCTACTCTATAGACACAAGTAAACATGCGTGTAACACGTGTGAATAACCTCAGAGCAAGAGATATAATTCCACCCCCCTTTCTATGTACTATCATTATCAATTATTTCCCCCTAGGATTGATACTCTAACCCGATATGATCTCCCTTTATAGGTACTAAAAAATTATACTCTTTATCCTACTTATTAACCCGAATATGATTTAATTAACAAGTATTCATATAAGATAGTTCTAATAAGACTTCGGAATCCCTTCACTTAGAATTATAATATAAAACCCTGCTCAGCAGTGAACGCACTCAACCAATAACTAAGTTATGTATTCAGACTCTACACAACAATTATTGATGCACAAAATGACCGTGAGTATGATTAAAAATGCGCAATTTTATATAAAATAAACCACAAGTAGTGTTGTACGGAGTTTACACTCGAAAGATCAATTAACTAGATAAAACCTTCACAACCCTAGTTCTACAAAAAAGGCTCTAGCCCATGATGTTGCGAAGAAAAATCATGGGTGTTGGATAGATCTTACCCGCATGTCTGAAAAATACAACATAAAATAGGAAGCAAATAAAACCCTAGATATGGCATCGTCGCGTCCTTCTCCATCTTGAATTCTCCTCTTGGTTCTCCTCTTGATTCCATAGACGAATCTTTAAAGTGATGGATGGATGGAGGAAAGGATGTGGATGATGGTTGGGGGTGATCCCCCCTTGTGGGTTGTAGTATGGTTGTGGCCTCTCTTCCTCTAATCTATTGTGTTGTCTTTAATGGTATGATCTACACCCCCTTTTATACTTGTAATCTCTCCTTATAGGCCTTGTAATGGGCTTTTTGTGTGAACACATGCATTAAAGGTGTAAAAATACGGATATGGTAAGTTTTCGCACGTCAATTCAACCAAGGAGCCAGGTCGAATTCTCCCCTCCAGGTCGAATTGGAGGCTGAATTGACCTACTGGAAGATTCAGGTGCTCAATTCGACCAACACAAAAGCTTGAATTGAGGTTTCGTGGTCGAATTGACTCTTTTGCCGTCCGATTCGACCTCCATTAGACCAGCACATCAGGTCGAATTGACCTCCCCTGGTCGAATTTACTTGCGCAGTCTCACCATTTCGCGTATAACTTCCACATCCGAGCTTCGATTTGAGTGATTCTTACGCTCACGCGATTCTCTCTTCCTTAGATTTCTATCCATATAAAGAAATTATAGAAACTCTAACATTTGAATATATAACAAGTCATGCAAAGTGGACAGTCGTTATAAACAGAAACAGCTTGCGCGACTTCACTACTTTGATCATAACTCTCTCGTTTGGAATCCGATTGGGGTGTTCTTCATACCAAAACGACTCTCTCTTCAGTGGCTTTCTAATCATGTATTACATCAATAGTTTTGATCTCCACAACAATACAGAAAAATTACAAAATTTGGACGTGCGTTTTTCAGCATCCTTGCACAAATTGCACCTTTTCTCCAACATTGCATTTTTTATCCTTTTTACACCTAAATTACAACAAAACACCTCAAGTGCCCTTATTCTCACATATAATGAATATAAGACCATTGTGCTAATATATGATAATAATTCCAATCAAGAAGGTGTTAAATTGGACATAAAACACGCTTATTTTCACTCTCATCATTGGCTTTTAAATTATGGGAGTGTATGATAAGTTATGATGTTCCCTCAACTAGAATAATGAAAACAATGTCATATGTTATTTTAACAAAATATTAGTTATAATATATATTATTTATTTTTATTTTTATTTTAAAAAAGATAAAGAAATTATTTATTAAAATAATAAGGAGTATGTGATATTAATTTCCATAATATAAATTTTAAGCTTTTAAATATAGTGTTTTCTAATCACTTAAAATAATTACATCTATGAATAATATTTATTGATTTGAACTTTTAGATTATGTTTGATTAATGTTTTTTTATTTATTTAAATGTAGTTATTTTAAATAAATTTTATGATTTTTATAGCATATAAAATTCATAAGCTACATTTAATTAAAAATATTATTTTATTTATAAATTTTCCATTTTATTTGTCATATTTATTAATTTATATTGATATAAAATTCCAAAATTATTTAATTAATTATACAATGTTTATTTGGGAATGAAACTCTAAAATGTATTGCTAATTATCATATAGAAAAAAAAATATATTAATAAATAGCAATGAATAATAAATAGCAACCGATGATAAAATCGTTAACGTGCACCAATAAAATTTTAAATTCCTAATTGCCAATTATTAAACAATTTGGTGGATAATTATTAACAAATGCAATCCATTAATAATTTACAACAAATTAAAGAATAATTAATATTTGCCATCACATTTGTATTCATCACTAAATAGCAACAAAAAATTAGTAAGTAAATTGCTAACACACTATACATTTATTGGTAATTACTATGGGAACCTAAATCCATAAAAAAATACCTAAATATGCAAATATGTTATTAATTACTAATATAAAAGATTTGTTGTTGATTTCGCATATTGTTTCCCTACATAATTAAAACCTACATCAGTTGATAATTTTTGTAAATAATTTGTCAGTAGATTGTTGTAATATATGGCGCAAAAAAATGGTGCTAAATTTACCAACAAATTTTGTCCATTAATAAAACTTTGTTGTTAATCGATTGGTGAATCCGTTGGCAGCCTTAATAATGATTTCGGTTACTAATCCCTAACTATTTGTATGTAATTACTCACATATATCGTCCGTTAATAAAATCCGTTAATAATATAATGTTTTCTTGTACTAAGTTGTCACAGAGAGTACCAATGATGCAGCAGCAGGATGTTGGAGAAGAGAGATCGATCCAAGAGGAACTAGAATATGCGAACTACGCCATGAGAAAAAGTATTCAAGGGACTAGGTATCAAAATCAAGGAAACAGGAATTACCAAGAGAACTACAACAATTGTGGTCCCTCGGTAATTATCAAAATCAAAGGAGGTCGGAATTTTCATGGAGCAATCCAAATGCTGCCATGCAGCCTCCTATTGGTGTTGACCCTAGTGCTAAGATCGAAGAAGGAAAACCTGATTTGGAGGATATGGTGAACCATTATGTAGCTAGGAATGATGCAAGGGTGGATCGTCTCGAAGCAAAAATAGATTCCAACCATGATGAGCTATCCAAGCAGATGAAAGATCTTACTTTGTTGATGGGAGAGATGGCGGGGAATGTTAATAAGCTGACACAAACAATTGAGAAGGAAAAGTTTCCATCTCAAAGCATAACAAACCCAAATCTTGTAATGTCGTCATCACATTGAGGTCAGGAACGCAGTATGAAGGTCCAATGATGCTAGTGGATGAAAACGGAGACAGAGTGTCCCCGCTCGACCATGACTCGACCAAACCCCTTGGTTGAGCAACGGTCGAGCAACATACTGTAGACTTGAAAAATCACATTCAGTTCACAGGGCCCTCGCTCCACTAACAAGGAGTTGCTCAACAAAACATCATCGAGCTTACTTGCCCAATCTTTTCTATTGGTTCAGACTACCTTCTCCAGGATTTGCTTAACTTGGCGGTTAGAGACTTCGGCTTACCCATTCGCTTGAGGGTGATAGGGTGTAGTGATATGATTGACACCATACTCCTTGAGAACTCATTCAATCAGCCTATTTATGAAGTGTGTACCTCCATCACTCACAAGTGCTCTAGCTAGGAACTCCATAGCGGCCAAAAATATGTTTCTTCAAGAATGACAATACAGTCTTAGTATCATTCATGCGAGTTGGAATCGCTCCCACCCACTTAGAAATATAATCCACAGCAAGTAGTGACGGAGCCATAAATTATATTCAGGGGGGCCAAAATAGTATTGTAAAAATAATTCACTCGATCATTTGCATTTTTTAAAAGAAGTTACTACTATTTAACAACTTTATTAATTTTGTTGGAATAATAATTTAGTCATTAAAATCTATTTTTGATACTTTTATTGATATTTGTTGAAATATACATGATTTAATCTTACTTCATGAGGGGTATTTAAATCTTTCCTAGATTTAGATCAATTGGACTATATATTATAACTAATACTATAATGAATGAAATAAAAATTAAAACAAACAATACCAAACAAAAAAAATTAATAAAAGGTAAAGAGAAAATAATCTTAAAAAAATTGTAATATGAATAAAATTAATATATAAAAATAAATTAAATTAAAAGTAACTAAAACAATGGCAAAAATAAAATAAATAAATGGCTGCTAGTTGGAGGAATAGATCCCTCAACCTTTGAAAGTAGTAAGTGGTCCTTAACCACTATACTACATGTATAATATTCCACTATACTACATGTATAATATTATAATAATTTGAATATATAAATACTAGAGGTTTGCAAAATGTCAAAGGGTGCCAACGTCCCCTGGTCATTAACTCCATCTGTCATTGACAACAAGAAGGATGTAGAGAATTACCAACGGATTACCAACGCAATCATTATATAAATTGCCAACGGAATTAATAGCAACAGATTACCAATAGAATTATTAACCAACGGAATTAAATTTTCATGGCTAAAAATTTACCAAGCACCACTTTACCAAGGGATTTCGTTATTAATCCATTGCTACACCAATTTAGCAATGAAAGTAAGGTTTTTACTAACAGAATATTATATTAGTAAAAATAGTTTTTTATGTGTTTTTTTGTGTTTTCTTTCATAAATAAAGTGTATGAGTAAGATTAGTTATTTTGATTTTTTTTACCTTTTTAAAAAAGTAAAACTTTTATGAAATAGAAAAAAATAGAAATATAAAAAATTTTGTGGTGTATATATATATATATATATATATATATATATATATATATATATATATATATATATATATATATATATATATATATATATATAATCAATGAAGAAAAACATATTTCACGCTGAGGAAAACTTATGTCAAAATTTAAGAAAAATAAATCTTTCATAAATATTTACAAAAAAACATTTAAATAAAAATTTAAATGAAGAGTTACTTTGTCTAAATAGAAAACAATTAAATTTAACTTAAATAAAAACACTTAAAATTATCTTTTTCCATTAATAGTCTTATTCACCATCCACCACGCCACGCGTACTCCTTCATTCAGAAATTCTGAAATTTGAAAATATTTTAAGGGTGAGTACAAAAATACTCAGTGGTTCGCATTGTCACCATTATGTCTACATAAAATATCAATCAACTTCTATCACATAAAAATCACCATATCATTATTTCAATCATAACACGTATTTATAAAATTGTGTCGTTGGTCAACTCATCGATTCAATGTGGCACGTACACATTTTCACTTTTTGAAATTTTCCTTTTTCTATGTTGTTGACCAACTCATTGAATCAATGTGAAATGCATGAACCATGTATCATATAGGAAGAAAAATCAAAATTTATATCAATGTATCATGTGGCATATCGGTCTCAATCTAAAATAATGTATCATTACAATCTCAATCTCAATATGTGTGTTTATCAATCTCAATCACAATTCATGATAAATATGAGAAAAAGTTAATATCTAGGGGTGTGCGGATCGGGATTCGGTACAGATTTTAAAAAATTCATACCAAAATTCAGAATGGATTTTTTTTAAAATAATCTGATATTGAATTCGTAAAGAAAATTCCGATATTGAATCTGTACCGAAATTTAGTTTGGTTCAGAATGAATTTTTGGGAAAATGCATTTTGACGGTGCAGAGCGGATCAGATCAGATCAGATTTCTCATGAGAAACATAGTTTTGCATATATAAATACTTAAAAACTGTTAATTAAATAAAAAAACTAAATTTGCCAAATCCAAATAATAATAATGGACAACCAAAATATTCATTAAACAAATTCGAAGTTTTAATATAATCATAAAAGTGCAATATTGATGATTCGTAACTCGTGATCACAGAGGTTTATTGGTTTGACCATTGTCATCATGTAAACTTTCATCTACAAAACATAATTAAAATATCTTGCGTTATGAATGAATATCATATATTTACTTAATTCTAAAAAAATTAAGTATAATAGTAATTTAAATTAAAATATGAAATATAAAGTATCTAAAAAATTTTCAACAATCCAGTGAAGATCTAGAGAACATGACATCTTCAATTTGAGGATTAGCTCTAACATCTGCAATTAATTCTTAAACATCAAATGAGTTAGATGAGACATTTAACCAATTTTAGACTTAAATATGAACCTCCGCTGTAGTAGGAGTTAAAGAACTCCTAAACGGTCCAAAGTACGACCACTAGTGCTAAAGGCTGATTCATAAGTCACTGTAAATGATTGAATTGGCAAAACATCCCTTGTAATACTGCTCAAAATTAGGTATCTAACTGAATGTTTCCTCCACCAATTCAATATATCAAAGTTCTTTATATACTTTTCACTCAACTCTTCTAAAGAGATATCAATTTCTCCTTTTACAGCCTCATTCTCTTGATTTAAGAAGAACTCATCAATATCCTCATCCTCCTCATTTATGGTACCCATATCAACACTTTGACACAAACTGGAAGAACTAACCACACCATTTAAAACCTTGTATTCCTTAAACAATTTCATGAAATAACTCATCACCCTATCAATTAAAGCATTCACATCTTTCTTGCTGTATAATTGACTAAATTTAGCACAAAGTTATTGTTTCTTGTATCTAGGATCAAACAACACCGCAATAAAAAGCATCACATTCATTTTGCTAACTACCCCCCAATACTTGTCAAATTTAGCTTTCATTTGTTTACCCATAACCACCAAACATAGGTCCTCACTACTTAGAAGGTTTTCCAATTCTTTTATAACTCACATAATCTCAAAAAAATATAAGTTGGAAGTAGAATACAAAGAACCTGACAACTTGCAAGTAACATCATAAAATTTTTCAAGAATTTTATAAAGTAAGAAGCACAAACCCAATCACTCTCATTCGGAACATCATCCCCAAATTCAGCCACATATTTTGTATCTACATCTTCCAACTTATCAAATGTCTTTTGATAGATCAATGCAGTTTCCAACATCAAGTAGGTAGAGTTCCATCTAGTAGGAGAATCTAGTTGCAAATGTGCTTTGAAGTAATGCATACATCACTACAACAATTCAAGAACAAATCCATTCTTTGTGGGCTACCCCTCACATACCGATCGACATCTTTAATTTTTTTAAAGGACTAATTAGCAATATCAAGTTCATCCTTAACAATCAAATTCAATATGTGAGCAAAACATCTCATATGAAAAGCCTCCCCACCCAAAACAAAAGCATCTTTCTTTAACAACCTCTTTTTAATTGTTGGACATCTATGTCATTAGATGAAGTATTATCAACTGTGATACACATTACTTTCTTCAAACCCCATTCATCCCTACAGAAATCACAATATTTCCAATATTCATACCCTTGTGACTTTTAATGACACAAAAATTCAAAAAAAAATTTGTTTAACTTCCAATTTGAATCAATAAAATGGGTTCTTAAATATAAGTAATTCACATTTTATATACTTGTCCAAGTATCTGTAGTTAAATAAACTCTTTGATTTTGATATTGAGATTCAATGATGTCTTTCAACTTTTTTTTTCTTTCACAAACAAAGAATAACAATCTCTAGCAATTATATATCTAGATGGAATAACTAATTGAAGAACTGCAGCCTCAACAAAAATCCTTAAACCCATCACCCTCCACAAATCTAAAAGGAAGTTCATCCCTTATAATCATCCTAACAAGAGCTTCACGAATTTTTTCTTGATCAAACTCCCAAACAACCAAATTACGTTCTGAAGATCCTACACTAGATGAATTTTGAAAACTAAGAACTTTCTGAGCTTTATCTTTATCATTCTTTTGAAGATCTTTTCTAACTTCCGGTGGACTTCTCTTACAATATTTCTCACATGATTCCATAACCCTGAAGTGCCCAAGTCACTCTTACATTGTAACACCTTATCACACCAAATACATTTAGCTTTTTTTCACCATCAATTTTATCATAATGAACCCACACTCTAGACCTTTTTTATGTTCAAACTTGGTTTTCTTGACATGTGGTGAGGTATCAGGATTACCTTCAGCTGGAATTACATTTGACTCTTGTGGATTAAGAGTTAAAATATCAATCTGATTACTAGGAGGTGTAAGGCCACCAATAGGAGTAAGGGTAGGAGTACGAGCACTTGAACATAATTGCGGAGTTACTTTTCTTTTACTCATCGCTGCAAAATCACATGACTGTATAAGTAAATAAAATATAAAATATATGATTATCATTATTATTTAAAGAATTAATGAATTATTCCTACAATAATCTCTTATTTACCACTTTGAGGAAGATCTTTTGAACTTGTGGAAGGATCACATTTTGAGTTTGAAGCCATTATGTATTTAAAAAAATCTATAGTGATTTCTTTCCTGCATTGCAGACATAAAAATTTCCAAGGTCAACTTGGCCCAAGGCAGGAATAGGTTACAGCTGTCCAAGACTCAAAATGCATAGAAAACATAATAGTGATGCATTTATCGAGATTTATCAAGATTTTCAGAGCGGTACATACTCTACCACTAAGATTAAAGAATTTTAGTAATGTAGAAACCAATAAAAGGAAAAAAACTTATCGATTAAATAAACAAACTTTAAAAGTCCAAATAAAGGATCCAGAGTTAAGCAATCAACCCTTGCACGTATTTGATTGTTCAAATGAAAACTTGCAGGAATAAATGCACATAAACATATTAAATAACTTCAATAAGTCAATAACTATATTTCCTAACATTTATATATTACACGAACATTAAGCAATAGTGCTCAAACCTTTCAACTGCTTTCCTTTCGATACGGCACGGCGGCGTGATGAGTGTGTAAATTCATGTAATTTGAGCTCTGATTCTTTTGATAATGATGTATGATTTGATCCTAAGTAGAGATAAATCAAGATATGTAGTGGAAAATCACGAATCAGGTGCGGGTGAGTCCATTTGAGCGGATTTTTTTAAGGAAAATAGGATAGAAGTGATCGGAACCTGAAAAGGGGTGTTTTTTGGTTCGACCAAAGGAGAGGTGGTTTGACCAGCACCCATGGTCGAACCAAATGCCTGGAGGTTGTTTCAGAGTGGTTCGACCACGATTGTATGGTTCGACCAGGCATGGTGGTCGAACTGTGGTCGAACCAAAAGCCCAAAGATTTGCAAAACACGGTTCAACCACGAAGCTTTTGGTTCCACTGGTGGTTCGGTCGAACCAGACATCTGCCAATGCATTACAGGCCGGTTCAACCAGGCCATGAGTGGTTCGACCAAGGGCTTTGGTTGAACCAATGTGGGAGAAGTTTTCGGATCCGTATTTTTACACCTTCAGTATGTGTTTTCGATTAAAAAGCCCATCCAAGGTCCATAAGGAGTGCTTACAAGTATAAAAGGGAGGCCCTACGAAGCTAGGAGAGACGTCATTCACCATCTTCATTCTACACAACATCCAAAACTATCATCCACAGAGTTGTGGAGAGAGATTCGTCTGTCGAATCAAGTGAGAATCAAGTGAAGATTCAATACGAAGAGAGACGCGACGGCGCCGCATCTAGGGTTTACTTCGCATCTTAATTTATCTTGTAATTTTTAAGATTATGGGTAAAATCTATCCAACTACCATGATTGTTCTTCGATCAATCATGGATTAGACCGCTTAGGTAGTTCTAGGGTTTATGAAGGTTTTATGAGCTAATTGAACTTCCGTGTGTATACTCCGTACAACACTACTTGTGGTTTATTTTATATAAGACTATGCCTTTTTAATCTTGATTATTGATTGAGTGCGTTCACTGCTAAGTAGGATTACATATTATGATTCTAAGTGAGGGGACTCTGAAGTCTCATTGAACTATCTTATATAAATACATGTTAATTGAATAATATTCGGGTTAATAAGTAGGACAAAGAGAATAACTTCATAGTATCTATAAAGGGAGATCATATCGGGTTAGAGTACTTAGTGCGCGGGAAATAATTGATACTTATAGTACGTAGAAAGGGGGTGAATTATATATCTCTTGCTCCAAGGATATTCACATGTGTCACACGCTTATTCACTTGTGTCTATAGAGTAGATTTGCATGGTTTAGTGATGCGTCCATATTCCACAAGGCAGAGTCGACATCGATGCACGGAAGGAAAATTAATAAGTAAAATTGGATGGCCCAAAGAACTACCTATCTTCTTACTTATTCACTTTCGTTTAATATCTACTGCTTATTTATTTCAATTGTTATTTTAATTATTTGTTTATTAGTTACTTAATTCCTCACAACTATATTGGCAACCTAGTCTTAATAAGTTAGATAATAATTAAACTGATAATAATATGTCATTTGGGCTCGATAATCACTTGGTCGTTTATCAAAGCTACAATAGCATCCTTTACACTTGGGGATTAATATTGTGTGTTGAGAAAATGCTCATCACTGCGCGCGCTGAGTATGCCCACTAGAAACCGTCGAGGGACTGAATAATATTGTGGAAGTTGCGGCGGAGGAGCTCGGGGAAGAGGAAGTGTAGAAAAGGCGGTGAATTTATGATTTATTAAGGCTCAATTTTACACAGAAGAACACAACGGAAATTAGGAATTTGGAAAATTAGGGCTGGATTTCTAACTTAAGCAATAAGCTCATGGGCTTTCCGTAGTGGGCCTTGTTGTAAGTTATTAATTTTAAGTTATTAATTTATTAATCTATGAATTATTTAAATATTAAATTATTTATTAAAATATATTGTTATATATATATATTTAAATTTCTGAATTTATGTTTGAGTTACTCTCATATGAATGAGGTTAGTGTGTGAAAAATTAATTTTTAAATAGATGAATTATTACTCTTTAAAATGAAAAATATTACCCATTTCAATAAAGATATAAAAAGTCGAATCATGTCAAAATTTGAAGAGTAATATTTTTCATTCAAAAGAAAAATACTAGTTTATTTATCTAAAAAGTAATTTTTTAAATACTAATTAAAGGATAATCAGTAAAATTATGGATTACGTAAACTATATATACACAAGTATTTGTCTTTATCTTTACTTTATTCATTCAAGTTAAATATAACATGTTATATACTAGGAGTTATATAAAATTGAATAATGACTTTATAAAATTTAATTTAGCTAGTGAGATAAATTTTTTGAAGAAATAAATAGATATTATACTTGTTATTATTAATGATGAATAATAAAGAATGGTAGGTATTGTGTGAGACCTTCTCACAAAAGTCCTTACATGAGATGGATAAAAAAAGATAAAATTATTATCACTTTCACTATAAAATGTCTTTCGCTATAAAATGCTATTACTTTTATTTATATTATAAATTGTTAATGAAATAGTTGACTGCATCATTATCATTTTTCATCGATTAAATGTCATTTTCCGTTAATGATGTTATTACTTTTTATCCGTGTTACTTACGTGAGACGATCTCACACAAATCTTTACCAAGAAAGAATAGTTTTTAAATATCATATATTAAACTCTAAAATTAAAATATAAATATTTAATATATTAAGTTAACGCTGAGTATTTATGTTTTATTACACCTTTAGAGTTTAATATATATATAATTTAAAATATTTAAAAAATAATTATCATTATAATTTTTAAATAGCATTGAATTTGAGGGTTCAAATAAATAAATAAATATAAATAAATTAAGTTTACGACTGAATTTAGACTTTAGAGATATCATTTACTTTATTCATTATATTCTCTGAAATAATACTTTGAACTTTGAACATATTATTTTATTTATTTCTTATTTTTTTAGAAATTTATTTTACTTTATGAAATATATATCATCTAATATACATCAATAAATAAATATTTAGAGCATTAGATATATTTTTAAATTATTATTTGTAATTATGTTTTAACTAATTTAATTTATTAATTATGATTACATTATAACTAGTAGAGTACAATTAATTAATTCATGACATATAAAGTATAAACTATAAATAATAAGATAAATATATTATATATAATTTTAATGCATAATTTAAATTCGGTTTTTCAGTACGGCTCTGTTATATTCAATATTCGGTACGGGAAAACGGAAAATATCCAAGTCCGTACCAAACGAAAAATCGGTTCAGTTCGATTCAGAAAAAAGTCAAAAAGTCAACGATTTTTTTCGATTCAGGATTAATTCGGTGCGGTTCAGTACGGTTTCGGTTAAATTCAATATTCGTAAACACCCCTACTAATATCAATCTCACGTAAACGTAAAAGTAACAATGACATTTTAGAAAGGATTTTACCCACCTCAACCTTTAACCACTCAAAGTCAAACCTTATTTCTTCCCCGAGGATTTTCCCTCCTCAACTTTTAACCACTCAAAGTCAAATCTTATTTCTTCTCTGCCTTCTGAGAGTGGGGTGGAGTATAGTATAATTGAAAAGAAATCTTAAAGATTTTCGGTGATCGTGAAGAGTCAGTTATGCATTCTTTGGAGAGTAAAATGGTGCGGAGGAAAGTTGTGATTTTAAGATGGTGATGCTCGCCAGTTATGAAATTAAAGGAGAAAAATGAGAAAATCACATTAGGTTTTCTTTTGAAAGTTAAAAAGTAGTTACGTGATAGGAGAAGATCACGTACTGTGAGTATGAGTTTTTAATTCAAAATTTAGATACAACCTTCAGAGTAAAATATGGAGGTGGGAGAGATAAGATTAAAGAATGTAAATATTTTGAGTAAATTATTTGTGAATTATTTGAAAGTTAGAAGAATCATAAATCATTTTTATAAGACAAATTCTATAGTGAGACGCTACATATGTGAAACGGTTTGTTAGACGTGTTAAAGTATGTCAATTATATAAATAAAGTATGTATAATGATTATTAAAGTATGTTTTTTAAAGTATGAAAAATAATGAATTAAAGTATAATTTTATGGTGTTATAATATGATTCATTATTGATCTATTTTAACAAAAAAAATAAGCATACTTTAAATATATAATAAGCATACTTTAGTAATTGATCGGCCGTCTCACAACCATCTCATAAAAAATACATATCACAAGAGAGTTTCTCTTCTTTATAAACCATTTGAGAAAATTACGTAAATTTGATGTAGAACGCTTTATCTAAAATAAAAGATGGATATGTTAAATATATATAAACAATATGAAAGTTAATATTTTCCGTTCCACGTGTATTAAAAAAAAAGAATGAGTTAAGAATATTCCTTTGACTTGGTAAGAAAGAAAATAAATTGGAGTGGAATATAGAATGATATATATTCAATGGTATAAGTATCATAAATTTTTTTTTAAAATAAGTGAAAAAATGTGAATAGTTTTTAATATCAATAAATAAAAAAGTATTTTTGTTACATTTATCATACATATTCCGTTACATTTATCATACATATTTTTGTTTAAATTTTACTGAACCAATAAATAAAAAAGTATGAATGATTCTTCAAGATTAGTAATAATTCCATCCTATAAATAAAGTTTATAGTTTGAGTCGAAATCTTATAAAAGTTCATTTTTAAATAACTTTTGGAGTTATTTTGAACAAGTAAATTTTACAGTATATAATGTGAATTAAGGTGGAATGACATTTTAAAATTGAAAGTATATTGTGAATATATCATGAAAGATAATATAATACAATTTTAAAATTAGAGTATATTTGACGAAATTATTGTATTAAGTGTATGCCCTTTTATATATGGCAAATTATTTTGTGCGTTTGAGTGCTCTGTGGACTTATTCTCATAAATTTTTACATTTATAAATAAAAATATATATTAATGAATAAAAATGAATATAGTAAATTTTTCATTAGTTTTTTAATGAAAAATTAAATATAATTACTTTCATTTTCTGCTAGTTTGGCCACTAATAATTCATCCATCCAGGCTCCAAGAACATGGATTTACTCAATGCCTGCACAATTGTTATTATACCTGTAATAATAATTAAAAATAAGATTGACACAACTGTTTTTCAAATTTTAATATCTCAATACATTTAAGTTTAGACAAAGTCTCCTATAAGACTCTACTTATGTGAGACTGTTGGCGAGACGTGTTAAAATATGCATATTATATAGATAAAGTATGTTTAATTGTTGTTAAAGTATGTTGGATGATGAATTAAAGTATGATTTTAGGATGTTATAATATGATTCATTATTGACATATTTTAACTACAAATAAATAAACTTTACTTATATGATAAGTATACTTTAATAATGGGTCAACCCGTCTCAAAATCGTCTCACAAAAAATTCGTCTCACAAGAGAGTGTCTCTTAACTTTAAATCTGTAATTTTTTACAATTTACATAATTTAATTATTATATAAAAATAATAAGTGAGTAAAAAAAATTCAAATTTGAAAAGAAAGATTGCAACCGAGTGTTGCATTGCATTTCATTATCACATGAATTGGTAGATTTGCCCTGATGAAATAGTAATGAACTCCATGATTAATCGTTCCAGATACCTTATAAAAGCGAAAATTTTGTTGGGATAAGCATATTCCCATTCATTCCAACAAATAAAGAAGAGCATAAAAAGCAAAATACAAGAATTTACGTGAAAAACTCCGAAATCGGAGAAAAATCACGAACCGAGAAAATACCACAATATGAAAATTTTTTACAATCACACAGAATTTCTCTCTCCTGAACCTCAATTCCTACACTCTTACAAATCTTTGACTAATTCACATCTTTCTCCCCATTCTCACAACCGAGAATCCAAGAAAGAAATTTAAATAGAATCAAACACAAAGATTAAAGTGTACTTGATTAGTGCACTTGATATCAAGTCCAAGGGTCTCCTTATATAGCCTAAGAAATCCCTCTCATTTTACTCTTCATCTGATATGGGATAAAGAAATAAAAGAAATTCTTCTTTTATTATTGACAAAAAACCAACAATCTCCACTTTGTCAAAATAAAAGAAGACTCATTGTCTTCATCGACAATCATTCTCAACCCCGAGAATCCCTAAGAATCAACCATTCTAAGAATCATTGTCTTCACTGACAATTCATTCTCAACCCCGAGAATCCTACTCCACCATACAAGTAGACCACTTAGAAATAACAATTCTAAGAATTTCCTGCGGCACATATCGAAAACACCTACTGATATTTATGGTGTTACTTCCAACTCTTGGCTCCCTTGAAAGTCCATCAGTTATCGATATACATCCACCACACACCCTACATCACCTGTCAAGTCAATATCCGTGTGCAAACTTGTGGACCAGCTAATATTATTACATCTTTTTCCATGACAACTGAACATGTCATAAGGATCCCCAATAATATTAACTCAACATTCGGAGTTGTTTCCGCACCAGCTCCTCCTTGACCAGAAACGTCACAATTGCTCCACCGTAAGCAATTACCGTGTCATTGCTCCACCTTAAGCAACTACAGCACCATTGCTACACCTTGAGCAAAAACTGTCTGTACCGACATGACGTCGCTGCCTTTTACCGCCAAGCTACACCAGGTTTGTCCGAACCCTTTTCCTACTGAAAGTGTCGTCACTTGAAGCCAATTCTAACCCCTGAAATTCATGATCCTTTTCCCCATTTATCGGTTGAATCCACGCTATTCTTTACCGATCTAGCGCCACCTGATACCAAGCCACCACATTGCCATCTTCCTCGTTGAATCGCCGCTTCCCCACACCACCAATTATTACCGGAAAACCCATTCCTTTCAAAGCTCCTTGAGCCGACTCCATGGAAAACCTCATGCCGCTGTTAAACCAACTTCACCACCGGGAGTCCCAGCAATTACATTGCTGCAGGTCCAAGAACTGCGCCAAAAACTGCTGTCCTGCAAATCCTATCCCTTGCCACGCCACAGTCCGGCGCCTTTCACCACAAGGAAGGAGATGCCACCGCATCCGGCTTATCTTCTGACCTCCTTATGCCACTAGCTTTTCTCACTTCTTTCATACCACCCTTAGTCTAATAAATAACTCTCTTCATCTCATAAAGTCTTTTCTGATGTGGAAGGTCAGACTATGCTGCAACCACAAAGCATACTAAGAACTTTATAAGTGCCTGAACCGGGCTCTAATACCACTTGTTGGGATAAGCAGATTCGCGTTCATTCCTAAGGGACAAATAAAGAAGAGCATAAAAAGCACAACACAAGAATTTACGTGGAAAATTCCAAAATCGGAAAAAAATCACGGACCGAGAAAATACCACAGTGTGAAAATTTTTTACAATCACACAGAATTTCTCTCTTCTGACCCCAATCCCTACACTCTTACAAATCTTTGACTAATTCACACCTTTCTCCCCATTCTCACAACCGAGAATCCAAGAAAGGAATTTAAATATAATCAAACACAAAGATTAAAGTGTACTTGATTGGTGCACTTGATATTAAGTCCAAGTGCCTCCTTATATAGCCTACGAAATCCCTCTCATTTTACTCTTCATCCGATATGAAACAAAAAAAATAAAAGAAATCCTTCATTTAATATTGACAAAAAAACCAACAAATTTATGGCCCAACCGTTACCATTCTTTAAAAAACGAATGGGTGTACCTATTTCATTTAAATTTTTTCATCTCTTCATTACACTTATTACAAAAAATGTTGTTATAATTATAATGAATTTCCATGTCTGCAAAATTTCAATAATCATTAACTAAATTATATTATCTCTATCTTCCGGCTTGAGGAAATATTTATTTTTATATAAATTAAAGAGTATTCTTATTTAATATATAATTAGTATTCCTATTTTAATTATATTAATATGTGTGGATAATGTGTATGTATAAAGAAAAATAAGGCTACTTTAGAGCGATGTAAAAAATGTTAAAACGGAGTATGTCCATATTAGTAGACGGAGAAAGTAATACTCCTCCATTTCATGTTAAGGTTTACGCTTTCTATTTTGGATTGTTCGAAGTTAGGGTTTACATTTTCTTTTTTATCAAGTTGAGTCTATACAAAATAATTAATTATTTCATATAGGACTCACATACAATACTAATACAACTACCCAGTTTATATTAAATATTATTTCTCTAATCTGAGTACACATTAAAACATTATATCTCTTAATTTTCATGCAAAAAGTCAACGTCAATATTAACGTGGTTATTTTAATAAATAAAAAAATTAAATATAAAATATTATATTTCTTAATTTTCGCACAAAAAGTCAACGTAAACATTAACGCAGTTCTTTTAATAAATAAATAAATAAATTGTAAAATATTGGACCCATAAGAAAAGGGGTAAAATCAAAATTAGTTTGGTAGAGAGAGAATCCTAGGGAAGGAGAGGGGAGACATGCTAGGCTTGCGGTAAATCGCACGTATTAACACGCACACTTCACGCACAAAGAATTCATCTTTCCTCAGCACCTCCCACTCCCCACCCTCACCCCCACCCCCACCGCCTACCCTCTGGTCTTTATTTCTGATTCGAGTCATTGCAGTTTCTTTTCCTTTTTTTTCTCTCTCTCTCTTCATGCGATGCGTGGGGGGTGTGAGTTCTTCTGCGAGTAGCACATTTATTACTATGTTTTTTTTAGGATCTGTAAATATGACGTGTTTGGTTTAGCCTACCCTCAAATTGCTGTAGCTTTCTGTCCTCTTATCGTTTCTAACGTCCTCTCCACGATCTCTACTCTCTAACTGGTCAGCTCTCTCTCTCTCTCTCTCTCACACACACACACACAAGCGCAAATATATACGTGATAATATAAGGAGTATTATGTTAAGTATGAGTTCTAAAGCTTTGCACATGCCATTGAAGATTCACGAAAAAATAGTAATAAGTGGAATTCATTAAAAGGAGATGGGAAATGAATGCGGAAGAAAGAGAATATTTCACTCGTGTTTTCGTGATCGGTTGGAAAATATGGGCCTTCTTAGATTGTTTCATTGCTTTTTGCTTTGATCTTTGGTGTACCCATTACCAAAAAAGTAAAATTCAACAAACTGTCAGGGAAAATGTAATAATAATATTCAACTATTTCAAACAAAATGTGGCTTGCTGCTCACTTGCATGTTTCATTTTTTTGTTAATTGCTTCGTGGGATAAGAAGAAAGCCTCTTGGGTAAATTAATTATCATGGCCGAGAATGTGCATTTATTACTGTGTTTGTCCAACTATTTTGATCCTGTCTACTGCAACTTAGAATTTTTTTTCTCCAGTTAAAATATCCATGTTCTCTGTACTTAATTAGTCAATTGTATTAGGATGCTTCCGAAGTTGCGATCATTTCAGACTTAAAAATTAGAAGGGGAAGGGGGGTGGACAGTGCATTTAAAAAAAAAAAAAACAGTGATGACAATGTGTCATGTACATTATTGGCGAGCAAATATTGGTTGTGTTTTTATATAGTAGTTTTGATCTGGGTTGTTTTCGATCTAATTAATGTAGATGTGTTCTGTGATAGGAAGTTTCTTGAATGGTATTCGTGAGTTAAAGAATTCTTAAAAGTGTCAACTTAGATTAAATAAATGCTGAATAAGTAATCAATTGCACAATGTAGTGAAGGGTTCTATTTGATATATATATATATATGTCTTGACAAACAAGATTTGTTACTAGCTGTAAATCTTTAGTTCTAGGTAAAAATATTTGGATTGCATTTTGAGTATGATATGGCAAATTCCTTACAAAGGACTACATTATCAAGAATCACTTGCTTATTCCTAAAACCGAATCTTCTTCTCACCAACACACGTTTTTAATGGCACTATCAAATACAAATTTGATAGAGTTCCAACTTCTTAGATAGCTTGTGAATCTTGACTATGCAGATTTAAACAATTCTGGAAGAGGGAATGTTGATGGACTGTGATTCTGAACTAAAATTGATGTCTGGTTTCCATATTTCTCTGCAAAAAGATTTGACGCAAACCATGCTCAATCAGCAGGAGATTTTCAGGAATCAGGTGCTCTTTTAGGTCTTATTGAGTTTTGATAAGCCTTGCAGCAAATGCTGATACTTTTATCATTTCATTGTTAATTGTTATAATATTGTTAGGGTTCAAGAAGTTCTGAACTTCTTAGTTCTTTACTACTCTGCTGATTTTATTTAGGTTCTTGAGCTTCATTGGTTGTATTAGATGTAAAAGATATTCATCATGGAGACTAAGTGAAGATAGTCCATATTCCTTTGTTGGACCTTTTTACAGAGAACTTGACATATAAATCCTTTGCAATAGAGATGAATTTTAGTGATGTTTATACGGTAATGAACACTAGCAACCTTCCTTACTGTATTAGTGTATTTGTGGGTTAGGATTCATTCATTGTGTTTATTAGTAAATTCCAAGTATTACATAAACTATATTGATCTCTTAAAAGAATTCAGAATTTAAAGAAACACTTTTGTATAAATTTGTAAAAAAACTAAAATATTAAGTTACTTAACTGTCCTAAATTTAAGTATGCGTAGATGCTGTTTTGGTCTGTTCAAACAGCTTCTAAGAAGTGTGCGCAAATGTACATGTGTTTGAGATAGAGTAGATTTATTCTGAATGGCCATTAAAAAGTTTGCATACTTCTAATATTCTACTTATTTACATGGTGTATTATACTAGTACCTTGAGTTTGTACATGTCTATCAGGTTTGCTCCTTAGGATCTCTCCAGAATCATCATCTTAAAGAGCACAGAGATACCTTAGAACTTCCGATATTGTCTCTTGATCTTAGCCTTGCTGTCACTCAAAAAACAAATTACAGTGAAAAGCTTTGGAGTGGTTGTATAACTCCAGCCTTTACAGAACAAGCCGTCCACTATTATAAAGATCCTTTTAGTGACGGGCTTAAGCCCTCTCTTAGAGCAGGTGGCAGCACATGTCAGATAGGTAGTGGAAAAATGACTAGGGAGGATGTATTCATTTGTTCACCTTCACCACTGTCAGTTCAGTTTGTAGGATCTCCTTATGGTAGAGATCATGCTACCATCCTCTCATGTGGAGGTGCCACTAACTCTGGAGCTAATAATGACTTTGGGACAAGTTGCAGTTATGAAAGTTGGAAAAATGATTCGCCTCATTGGATTCCGGAATTTCTTTCACTAAGAGACGGAAGAGCTAATCTTTTGGAAACGAATCACTTTTATCAAGGTATTGTGACTAACAAAAATTTCCTTCATATCTAGTCTCTAAAATTTGTAGTTTTGACCATCTAATTTTTTGTTAAACTCTTGAGCAGGGGTCGAAGACCTTTCATGCAAAAATACGCTGGCCCGAAGAAAGCTATTTCCTACTCCTGAAGTAGAAGAACTGGATCTTAATAAGCCTCTTCTAACACATGATGAGGTTGGTTCTTATGGTAAAGTCATTAATTTTACTCGTCTTAAACTGTGTCAACTTAAGAATACTGAGTCTTCTGCTATGGCTCCACAGGACATAACGACATCTACTTTGACTATCTCTCCAAGCAAAGATACATGTGAGCATCTTTGTAGAACGAGTGTATGCTCAGAAAATTTTGCTTCTGTTTGTGGACCTTTATCTGAGTGTAAAGCCTATGTCAGCTGCTCCAGAGGTTTCAAACCTGAAAGTGTAGAATCTGTAACATGTTTACCAGACGAAACCTTCTGGAGTTTATCATCTCCTGAATTGAATGCTAAGGAGAAGAAAGATGATAACTCCTGTTCACATTACTCGAAGCAAGAACTACTTGAATGCTCAGACAGTAGTAGGTTGCCTTCATGCAAATCCAATACCATCGAGGAGGATGTATTCAGCTCCAAAAAGAAAAAGCCGTGCTTGATATATGCTCCAAACTCCAAGAATTCCATGGTTGCCAAGAAGTCTTCAACAGAAATGAGATCTCAGCTTTGTTATGCAGAAAAAGAAGAAATGACAGAAGTTAATGAAATGGTGAGAAAGGGAGCAGTGTCTCTCATACACTTGTCATCACAATGTTTAGATGAAAATCAAGATTACAGTTCCGAATCCAGGAAAAGAAAGGAAAGTTGCAGTGTGGAAAAGGAAGTGCCCCAAACTTCATCTGAATCCTACTCTTCGATTGTGCTAAAGCAACAGGAGTGCAGCATTGCTGAATGTTGCATTTCATCAACGCCCTTTGAAGTAATGGGCTTGGATAAAAACGAACATGGAGTAAAGTTGAAGCGAGGGAGGAGAATGAAAGACTTTCGGAAGGATATTTTGCCCCAATTAGTGTCCCTATCTAGGAGGGAGATAACAGAAGATATAAAAATCATGGAAATAGCTCTTCGATCTAGAGATTATAAGAAATACAGATCGAAAAACGCTAATAAAAAAGAATGCATTACGCCCGTGAGAAGTAGGAGATCAAGACTTGGTTATTCTTGACAGAAATTCTTTTATTTCATTTCTTGGTAGGAGGCTAGGAGCTACATTATGAAATGCTTCAATGAAGTATTACAAATTATTGAATTTCTAAGTGGTTTGAAAAGTGTTTGCACATCTCTCTGGTTGTAACTTCTTTGTGTTTGGACATATCTTCTGAGAGTATTTCTAAATTGAAATTCAACTATAGGAGAATGTTTTATTTGCTCAGATTCCACTTGTTCCAATTAGGACTCAAAATTTGTCATGACTATTTTATAACTTTCTTCATAGTACCCCACTATACAAATCATTGTTTACATACACTTTTGGACTAACAGTTTGCTCCCTGGTTCTAATTTGTTCACCAATGAAACAAGGTTCATTGCATGCAAGAGTTGGCATTCCAACTATTAGCAGCTAAGCTACTCCCCCGTTACAAAGAAATTGATCTGTTAATAGATCAATCTCTGTAACGGAGGGAGTATAAAAAACACGGAAATGACAAAGTTTTTGGAGATGGACTCATTTCCCTGTCAAAGGAAGACAGTTTTTAAGATGGTGATGGACCATATGGTAAACCAATTAAGCAGTTCACCATAGAGATGTTTCAAAAACCATCTCTAACATCCTGAATCCTTGTCTATTTCATTCAAATTTGCGATCAGAGATAGTTTTTGATCTAGTAATTGACAACAATGTCACTAACATCTTGAGAAATAGGGGAAGAAAATGAAGTACATGGGCATCCTTCTTTATAGAAATTTATTCTACTTCTTCATAATTATAATTTTAGAATCGAACTGCAGTGCACCGGTGCACCGGTGCACCTGAATAACCTAAATCATTAGATTATGTTTATATTTAATCCTAACCACTGAATAAAATAAAATAATTAAAAATAAAAACACTAACTACCCACTACATCACTACATTTACGCTATAAAATCATAGGTGCACCGGTGTACGAGGTGCACCACAAAATAACCAATAATTTTAGTATTATTTATTATAAATGAATATTAATTTTAGACATTAAAAAGGATGAATAAGATTTTGTAAGAAAATGGATTCTAAATTTATATATTTCAATATTTTTGTACAAATTTAAAGACATTTATTTCATAGTTTCTTTTGCTGATGTGGATAGGCTCTCCTTTTCCTCGATGACTGGCAACAGAAGATTAATTTGAGCTCTTTCTATTTCTTCATTCTTCTTTCATAAATTAATTAATTTAAGTTGACATATTATATGATTTTTTTTGTGGCAGTTATTTACTTCCCAAATGTGTCTATCATGACGCTCATGAATCATCATTATATTAAAATGTCTTTTTTTTTTCAAAATTTCCATACTTAATCTTTTATTATTCTTTTAAATTTTGGTTTAATTTTCTTTGTGACATAATTTTATGTCATTATTGCAAATAATAATTATGGCCATAATTATTTTGATTTGATTTAGTTTTTTATTTTAATTAATTTTATTAATAGTTGACTTTTATTTTATTGTGATTTGTGATTGATATTACAAGGTTCATCAAAATTATTTTTAGGAATTATATATAATTGGCAAAGACTTCCTAGGACCGTCTTTTTTTCTAATCTGGTAGAATCGGGTATTTTAATGAAAATGGATCTCATTAGATGGAAATGGGTCGTTAGGTTAAAAGGGTCAAATTAAGTTATTCCTAATTATAATCGGGGTTTTTTGGATTCCACCTGTTCATTCAACTGACATCTTCATCTCCTCATCGTCAATCGGAGATCAATGCCCAAATCTGGCAACACGATTACCGTCAAATGGTATGGCATTGGTGCCAGCTCCGTTCAAGCTCGATTGGCTGTCCCCACCGCCTCCTTCTACGGTGACCTCTGCACGGACGGAGTTAGTATCTCCGGCGTCGACAAGTAAGGAGTCGCCGGAATCGATATCAGCTATTTTTCAGGCATTTCCTCTATGATTTGTTGCCATTTAGGAGAGAGATAAGGTCTCACTCTTCGCTGCGGTTCGAGTCAAAGAGTATCTATTTTGAATTCGCCGACACCACCAGTCGACAAACTGGTATTGTTTTAGCAGCTTGAATTCAAATCTTCCATGGCATGATTTGTTTTTCTTTAATTAGATGGGAGCCACGTCCAATGTGCTTTGATAATTTGGGAAATGATTCCAAAGTGAAGAAAGCAATTGGTGTTTGGTCGAAAAATAAGGAGAAAGAGAGAGGTGGTTTTGATGAGAGGTTTGTTGAGGTTCTGAGAGTGACCAAGGTGTTGAAAGGAGGGGAAACAACTACATTTTAGAGCTGTGGTTGTGGTGAGAGATAAGCAGGGCAATGTGGGAGTGGGCATTGGTACAACGCTGGCTTTGCTCTACTACCCTGGAAGTGATGCGGTGATCTACCCGGCGCCTCGCCTGCATTGGTGGAGAAGGAGGACTAGAAGAATCTGTACCTGAAATTCATGTTCGACAAGTTGTATGCTGGGGTGAAGTTTTTGGCCAAGAAGCCAATATTTGAGGCTTTCAAAAATGCAAACACTGCAAGTTTGGAACAAGTTGCATCTGCTTAACTAAGTAGTGGTGTTTGCTTCATTGGTTGGGTTTATTAATATGATTTCAGAGAGTATGTGTTGGGTTGTACTTTGCTAGATTATTGTGTGGATGAGGAATTATATATATATATATATATATGTACATGGAGCCCCCCTCAACTTTTAAGAATTTTAATATATATGTGATAATAATTTCCACATCTCCTTGTAGTCAAATTAGTAGGCATGCTGCCATCATCCTTGATGGCCGAGGGTTCAATGCCCCTCACCTAAAATCCTGGCTCCATCCCTGTATATGTACTTCATGTTAATTGGGTAATGCTTCCATGTACTAGTAATATAGTATTGTTTAATCCAGTAATTAAAACTAGTAAAAGTTCTTGTCTGCCTTTGATCAATGCAACAAAGTTTAATTATTAGAGTAGGTAATATCCATATTCCATCAGTTGATCGGTAAAAATAAATGGAATGCCAGTGAAGAGAAACAGAGGGGAGATGCTTTTAACTATACAAGCGTATGATGTTGTTATAGAGGATAACAACATGTAGAGGATAACAGCATGGATGTCATTGTAAACATGAAACAATTTATGGGTGGAAATCACTCAAATTGTCCTGTTTTGGAGCATATGCAGTCTACCTTGAGGTCACTTTGTGCTCTGCTTTTTTGTTCGAAATAGTGTGATGAGAAGATGTTACACTCAAATGATATATAAAATTCGCACTAACATCAAAATAAAAATATAGGGCCAAATATTTAGGTTACTCTTTTTAATAGTTAATTAGGTTACTCTTTTCTATTAATTGAGTTACTCTTTGTAATAATTTGGGTTACTCTTTCATTTAAGATCCTAATTTGTTTATATATTATTTTGTTTGGTCTACATTTTTTGGGTTACTCTTTTATATTAATTGGATTACTCTTTATAATAAATTGGGTTATTATGAATAAGCTTTTGGATACTCTTTATGTTAATTTGTTTATATTCTGTTCTGTTTTATCAACAACTTTCTAGGTTATTATTTTTATTAATTGGGTTACTCTTTATAATAATTTGGGTTACTATGAACAAGTTTTTAGATTACTCTTTATATTATATTGATTTATTTATGTTTTACTCTATTTGATCAATAGTTACTATTTTTTTCTAATAATTGACCGGTTACTTTTTATAATGATTTGAGTTACTATGAACAAACTTTTGGATTACTCTTTATGTTTATTTTTTTATGTTCCGTTTTGTTTGGCAGATAATGTTACTTCTTTTTATTAATTAGGTTACTCTTTATAATAAATTGGGGTAATTTTTAATTTGAGATTATAATTTTTTGAAAATAGAATCATGCATTAAGAATAATAAAATTTTATTCAATTTGTAAGTTGATAGATTATTTTATAAAAATAATTAGGTTACTCTTTTGAGTTATTTAGATCACTCTTTGAAATTAATTAAAATGTATGCAATCTATACGTTGCTTAATCACTATAAACAATCTATACGTTGTTAAATTACTATAAAAATAATTAGGATACTCTTTGGAATTAATTAGATCACTATTTGGAATAAATTGGACCACTATTTGAAATTAAATACGTTGTTAGGTCACTCTATAAAAAAAATTAAATTACTATTTTAAATTAATTAGATTACTCTTCATAATTTATTGGGTTAGTCTTTGAAGAAAATAAAAAGGAAATTAGATTTCTTCATAGAGAGATTTTTTTATTCTTGTAGAAGTTTCTTCAAGGGTAGAGAAACTTTTTTGTTCAAGTCATCTCTTGCCGTTATTGCTTCTCGTTAGTTTACTCTATTAGATTAGTTTAGTCTTGTTTTGAAAAATTTATTGTTGATTCACTAGGTTAATTTTTATAATAAATTGGATTACTATAAACAAGTTTTTGGGTTACTCTTTTTGTTGATTTATTTATATATTGTTATGTTTGGTTAACATCTTTTTAGGTTACTTTTCTTTATTAGTTGAGTTGCGCTTTATAATGATTTGGGTTACTATTAACAAGTTTTTGGATTACTTTTTATACTGTGTGAAGCTTCGTAGTTAGTTATCATTAAACGAGCTTATCATATAGTTGGAATTAATCGAGGATGTCATATTGTTAATATTATTCTTTAATAACAAAAATCACAAATTAATTATCTAGTTCAAGACCAATTACAATTCTTTATCTGCAAATCCTTCTCAAATGGCAAAATATTGTGACGAATCTCTCTAACTGTCTATAAAAATATTCTTGTAAGAATGAAGAAATGTAACAAGGTTGGGCAGAACTTTTTAAAGAAGGAAAAAGTAGAATCAACTTCACTAATCATATGCTAGATACAATTATCCAAAATGGGTGCCCAAACTAGTCAAGATCTATCACGTAGTTGACCACCCAAATATGATACATCATACACAGGCATACACCTTCAGCTACACTTTACAAATAATCAAATGTAGTTAGCTTCTGTTTCAGCAAAAAAATTATTTGTGTTGACTTCAGCTCCCGTTTCTTCATATTTCTGCGCCAATTTGTAGGGAGTAAGGCCAGAAATACCGCAAGAAAATTCATCTGTTTATCACTAGAAGAACCTATAGTGGGTCTAATACTAATGGACCTTTTCAAATGTTGTTACTCCATGTTAAATGTTCAAGTACCAGAAATTAGAACAAAATGAACAAAAAACAAGTCACATAAAAAAATTGGACTGTAGATGTGCCCAGTAAAGAATGATAATGATGTGCATACTATGTATGTAGAAAATTATTCTCAGCAAAACCAACTCTATTTATTAAATGAAAGTCACTTACATACATTTTGAATGTCAATCATCTTCTCACTTTGTAGCATTGTAATAGTGACAGAAGGCTAACATTATCAAAAAAGGATGACTAGGTATAAAAAAAATGCAGTAGTATAATAGACAAAGAAGATTATTATTATCCAACAATGTAAAAGAACTACAACCAGCAAAATACAATCTCATTTGGCGCAAAAGTAGATTTCTTGTTAACGAATAGTACGACATCTAAGATAATAATCTACTTTTTCCAATTTTGAATCATGTATGTAATACAAAACCAACAAATTAAAAAAATAAAATGAAAATTAATTGTGAGTGCAATGACCCATCCTATTCCAAAATCGAATCAATACAACAATGTAGGGTTAATGAGGCTGAAGGGAAAGAACAGGGAGTACTCTAAGATGTTCAAATTAGGAGGAAATCATCCAAAAGAGAGAAACAAATTAGGGATGTTCGTAGCTTACTCACCTGCATTTGTCGCCGGGATTTCGTCTCTCTTCATTTTTCCAATTGGGAAATTAAGGTTCACTCTTATTCTATCTGCTATAACCCTACAAAACAGGTCCGACGTCGAGTGGGGTTAGTTGAGAGAGCGATTCTAAGTTCCGACGAAGAAGACAACTTCGATTTCGGCAGCGTGAGGGAGATGGAAGTTCGACGAAGGGGGTGGTGTTCGTCCCAGAATGGAAAGAATTGATTACTTTCTCAAATTTAATCCAGACCCATTGATGCGGTAGAAAGGATCCGATTATACCAAAAATTGGTAGGACCGGTTGTAGGCTAGTTATTCTCTATATAATTTATATATACCTACATTATTTTAATTTTCTAAGTTATTTATTACTTTTTAATTTAAATTTAATTTATAATTATGTATAATTTGTACCTACATTATTTTAATTTTTTAAGTTATTTATTATCTTTTTTAATTTAATAGGGTTAATAATAGGGTGAGTGGGTAGTTATTGTATTTATATATAATTATTTTATTTTATTTAGTAGTTATGATTAAATAAAAATCTGATCTAACGGTTTAAATTATTAAGGTGCACTGCAGTCAAACTCTTTAATTTAATGTATATATTAATTTAAATTTAATTTTTATTAAACAGATATCAAACATCCTGTTTTTATTTTATTTTTTATTAATGATTAGTCAATCAATTGCTAATCTTATCAATCAAAAGTTAAATTTGTGAGAATAAATATAGAAAATTATGACTCGCTTGCGGTTTCTAATTCAGGACTCCATTTGCAAGCCTCGCGGATAATTACATTACCTTCAGTAGCAAGATCACGTCCTTGTAAATCAATAAAGCCTAAAGTAATTTCTCTTTCTCCTTCAAGTTTACCTACTACGGTACCGGCGTGAATATGATCTCCACCGAACATACGTAGCGCTTTAGCTAGTACACGGAAGTGCATACCATTATTCTTCTGTCTATCAATAACTGCATACATTACACGGTTAATATATCCTTTAATACTCAATTAAGCCAACCATGTCTATATGAATAGATAAATATGCAAACATTCATGTTTCATTTCATCTTCTAACTCCTGTTGATTTTTGTCTTTCATATGTTTACTTTATTATGTTCTTTTTCCAAATAATTAAATTTTATTTAATTTATTTTTATCATTTTTTCTTAATTTTTTATACATCAATCTGAAAGTTTCTATATAATAATGTGCATTTCTCCATCTTCCGACATGAAAATTTTAAATAATTTAACTTTTGAGATATTTATTTAATATAGAATATTGGTTTTTATTAAATTAAAATTGCATAATTTCATATTCTTTTTACGAAATTTATTGGTTTTTTAATTAAAATTGCATAATTTTATATTCTTTTTACGAAATTATTTTACCAAAGTTGTTTATTTTACGTTTGTTCACCTCTAATATTTTATAAAATATATGTTGATTTTAATTTTCTCATCTTCTATTTTCTTGATTTTTTTTTCTTTTATTTCTTTCTTCTTTTTCTCTACTTTTATGAAGATTTATATATTATTTACATTAAGAATTTGTGTATTTTATCCAACGGTTCTAAATTAATGTATATTTATTTATATTTATAATGACATATTGTTGGAATTTTTCTGGATTATGGATTCTCTCATTAATGTATTATCATTCAATCTTTTTTTGGTATTGCAACTCTTACTTACACGTAATCTTGGCGATAATAAGGTTTTATTGATACTACTTAAAATTAATTGGCAAGAGGTCAGCGATTGCATGAATTGCTTAAACAATCTCAAGTCGCCCCTCTTTCGGTAGAAGAACAGATAGTAACTATTTATACCGAAATAAATGGTTATCTTGATTCATTAGAAATTGGACAGGTAAGGAAATTTGTTTGAATTACGTACTTACTTAAAAACTAATAAACCTCAGTTCCAAGAAATCATATCTTCTACTTAGACATTTACTGAAGAAGCGGAAGCCCTTTTGAAAGAAACTGTTCAGGAACAAATGGACCGGTTTCTACTTCAGGAACAAGCATAAAGAAATTGTTCACTTTTTTTTCAAAAAGGAATCGCCAAAAGGAATCAAATGTCTAGGATTCAAATTATGCAAAAAGTCTTTCGAAATAAAAAATAGATGGAAATTTATTGCGTCCAATAGGATTTGAACCTATACCAAAGGTTTAGAAGACCTCTGTCCTATCCATTAATGGACTTTGGTCATTCCGATTTTTTCATATTTTTATTGAATTGAAAACAAATAATAATTATTATATATCTTAGTACATCTAATGAAATCTATTTGTCAATTTGTTTTTGTTTATTTGGAATGTGTCTCCATCCTTCTTGATGATATGTCATCATGAGAGTGTTTGGAGCACTTTCCATTATTTTTTTTTGTTTTTTATTTATTAATTTTTTACTTCTTAATTTTTTAGATTAATTGAAATTATATTTAATGCTGATTTTATTAGAAAATTTATAGTCAATCAATTTAAAAATTTCTAATTTAAAGAGGATTTATTATCATTTAAATTTAAGAGTTGATTTACTGTACACATATGTGTACCTTAAAAACATGCTTCGTTTTTAGAAAATGGATGAGGTATAAAAGCCTTACAACCTGGTTGATGACGCCATTTTCCTTCTTCGAATTTTCACGGCTGATTCCTCTCTCTCGCCTTCTCCCCCCCTCTCTCTCAAGCACCACCGATCTGCCTCACGTTTCTCCCCATCTCTCTCTCTCAAGTTTCCACAGATTTGCAATTACCACCACTCTCTCTCTCCCCTTCTCATCTCACTATCTCTCATATCTCTCTCATCTCCATCGCTGCCATCAGATTCGTCGGAGATCTCTCCTCAGATCTACGTTCGCCGGAGATCAATCATCATACCTATGTTTGTATCTTATTGGCCTTTTCAAATATGTATACGTTATGACTATCTCCGGTCACAAGGTTTGGGCCGGACATTGAATACATTCAGATCTGAGAAGTATTCTGGTCTCACTCGTGTTCAGCTTTGTCAATGTGCTCGTGTTCAGATTTGTCAGGAATTTAATTATTGTATTACTCAATTCTTTAAATTTTTATACTGTATTAGATGAAATTAAATAATGTATAGGTTTTTCTTAATAAATGTATCAAATTTGTCAATGTTCATGTTTCAGGAATTTAATTATTGATGGAATTTGATATTATTCAATTCTGTAAATTTTTATACTGTATTAGATGAAATTCAATAATGTATAGATTTTTCTTAATAAATGTTTATGTATGATGTTCAAGAATTATTGTTGGAATTTGGCTATTCAAATTTTCAAATTGTTATAATGTATTAGATGTAATTCAACAATGTATTGGTTTTTATTGATAAATGTATTATATATATAAAGAAAAACAAATATGATATTGATAATCTATATCAAATTGTAATAACATTGAATTAATTTTTATACATATTTTAATGAGCAAATGTATTAGTTGTAAATGAATAGTGTATATATTTTTCTTGATAAATGTATTATTTTCATTGATATATATTTATTAGTTTTAGTTTTACATTTAAATATAAAACGTTATACAGTTATTAAGAAATGTATATACATTATTACATTAAAAAGTATACATTTATCCATGAAACTTATTACATTGAAATTTAAAAAGTGTACAATCATTAATAAAAAGTGATACACATGTTCATTTAAACTTGTATACTTCCTTAATAAAAGTTGTACATTTAACTTTTTAAGAAGTTTTCTTCGAGCTGGTCTTCAATGGTATCTAGGGTATCAGAGAATGCTTCACGACCAAACCCAACATATCAATTCCTTTCAAGCCTCTCCAACAATTGTGAGAAGAAGAAAGACAAACATAAATTAAATCTCACATCCATTATCATACCTATCAATTATATAATAATTCTAAAAAAAAACCATTCATTTAGAAAAAAAAAATAATATCAAAAGAACAAATTTCAATTTGCTTCAATCTTGAAAGGCATTAGTAAATCTAAATTCTAAAAAAAATAATCACAAATTAGATATTGAAATTAAAATTTATTCAGAAATAGATTAATCTTGTATTTTAGGTTAATTTCTACAAAATAGACTCAATTTGTAATCTCCTGCAGGATTATACTATCATGATTCTCTCTCTTCACTTCAATTCTCCCTCTTTTTGTCGCTTTAGATTTCTCTCTGTTGTTGCCTTGTTCTCATCCAAGAGATTCTACTTCTCAATCGATGGGTAGAAACGGTGGGTGAAGGGGAGAGGATAGAGAGAAAGTGGTGCTGTCGCGGCGCCGCTAGAGGGCTTCTCCTTCACAATTAAGTGTAGAAACGTGGGTAAAAGAGAGTAAAAACGTGGGTGAAGGGGAGAGGATAGAGAGAGAAAGTGGATGGGAGAGGTTAGAGAGAGAGAGAGCGAGATTGAAGGAGAGAGTTGAATGACCAATCAAGTTGATTTTGAGAATATATATCCAGGTCAATCCGAGTCATGGGTTAATTTTGACCCAATTGCACCTTAAAAACTATTGCACATTAGTATTTGATTAAATTTAATGTTACTTTATTGTAATTTAGTAGCATTAATTTTTATGTGTATATATAGGCATCAATATGAGGTAAAACGATACGTTTCATTTTTCATCTTCGCTCTCCGGCCATTTTATAGATCACAATTACAATTTACTATTTTTTTTAATATTTATATAATGATGATATAATTCTAATATACACTTTAAAATTATTGTTTTTATATACTTCATCTGATAGAAATAGATACCCTCAAACATGAAATCTCATTTGCTCCGATTTCACAGCAGATTGTGAAGATTTGGTGACATTCGTCTAGATCGTAGTAGAAGAAGACGCACAACAGGTTCTTTGTTGAGCTTCTATGGCATACATGTTTCTTTCTAGTTGTTTGAGTTTATTCACTTCTTAATGCTCTGCCCGATTTGGTATTCTTATTCTTATGTATAAGAATATTATAAAATTTACTCTCTCTCTCCATAGTCATATGACTTAACCACAAATATTTAGACAATGTGCAAAAGAATATTATAAAATTAGTTTGTGGGATACACAGTGTGAAGAAGAATATTTTAAAAGAAAAATGAAATCTCTAATCTAATATGTGATAAATGGGTTTGCGGGATTTTGGGGAAAAATCCCATTAATTAAGGGATTTGGAAGAGAGATCGGATTTGGGGGAAATTTGCATTTCGAACATTTGGTCAGAATAAGGTTAATAATGAAACTCAACAATGAAATTATGTAGTAAAGAGTAATGATTTAAAGTTTGTGTATCTACTAGTAAGTAGTAACTATCTCTATATTTTTATTAATAATAATTAATTAAGAATAGATTAACATTTAAATTATAATTAATAATACTTTATAAGTAAAATTTTAAGAAAGTTAATAAATTTGATACTTATTATTAAATCAAAGATAAATTTATATTTAAATTCTAATTAGTATATTATCTTTATTACAATGGCAACCAATTATCATAATAAAAGAAACGTAATTAAAAAAGATAAATCTCATTTGTGCGCCCACTTCTGATTGAAGACGCTGATAGAAATAGAAATCCTCAGACATGAAATCTCATTTGCTCCTATTACACAGCAGATTGTGAAGATTTGATGACATTCGTCTTGATTGTAGTAGAAGATGATGCACAACAAGTTCTTTGTTGAGCTTCTATAGCATACATGTTTCTTTCTAGTTGTTGGGTTTATTCACTACTTAATGCCTCTGCCCGAGTTGGTATTCCTTTTTTTATATTTAAGAATATTATAAAATTTACTCTCTCTTTCCATAATCATATGACTCAACCAAAAATTTTTGCACAATGTGCAGAAGAATATTATAAAATGGATTTGTGTGAGGTACAATTTGAAGAAGAATATTATAAAAGGGAAATGAAATCCCTAATCTTTCGGTGATAAAGAAGTTTTCAGGATTTTGGAGAAAAATCCCATTAATTGTGGGATTTGGAGGAGATATCGACTTTATAGGAAATCTGCATTTCGTGTTTTTGGTCAGAATAATGTTAAAATTTAAAATCAACCATAAAATAATGTAGTAAAAAGTAATGATTTAAAGTTTGTATATCTACTAGTAAGTAGTAACTATCTCTATATTTTTTTGTGTTAATTAATAATAATTAATTAAGAATAGATTAACATTTAAATTATAATTAATATTATTTTATAAGGAAAGTTAAAAGAAATTAATTATTTAATACTCCCTCCATCCCTCTGATAAGGGTCAATTTTATCATTTTGGTCTATCCCACTACAAAGTGTTTGTTTCCTATTTCTGTAAAAATGGGTCCTACCTTAATTTACAATACCCAACTAAATTACTTAAAATTACACCTTCTGTCATTCCTCTAAATTTATTAAAATTATTAATTATAACCAAATAAACCTTCTACTAAAATCAGACTTCATCCCTCATCTCTCACGATTTTTCAAGAAAATTGAAACTCTCATCCTCCACTGTCGGAATCGCGAGCTCCATTGGCTGTTCGCAACCAAATGCCGTAGACCACCACCATCGTGCGAAAGACTGCCTGTTGTCGGAGTACCACCGACAACCGCCAGTCGCCCACCTCCAGCCTCGTCGACCGCCGCCAAAGGATTGATATTCTAGTGCCGATCAAATTCTTCGCAAGAGGTTGCCACTAGTCACGCGAGCCCTCGTTAAAGCCGTCGATGAGAAGTCGCACCACAAGATTCCGTCGCTCAACCTTTAGTTGTTGCTGACCGTTGATCGCTGTCTTTCGGATCTACCCATTTTCTGCCGCAACACCTCACAGCGCTGCCAATCATGCCATCGACCAAACACAATCTTCAGCCTTTCGCACCTCTATTTTTTTTATTCTGGAAAATTGGTTCTGTACCTCTGTAAAGAATTTTTTTTGCTTTTTATTTTTATTTTGTTAGGTTATCGGATATCTAATTTTAATTTTGAGGAAATAATGATAAGGGTACAAAGGTAAAACAACAATTAAAAATCTACACACTACAAATAAAATATAATATTACTTAATCTACGTGAGAAAAGTAAAAAGACATTTTATAGAGGGACGGAGGGAGGAAGTACATATTATTAAAACAATGATAGATTTATAATTAAAATTTCTAATTAGTATATTACATTTATCACAATGGCAACCAATTATTATAATAAAAGAAATGTAATTAAAACAAATGAAATCTCGTTTGCCCCCATTCCATAGTAGATTGTGAAGATTTGGTGACATTTGTCTAGATTGTAGTAGAAGATGACGCACAACATGTTCTTTGTTGAGTTTCTATAGCATACATGTTTCTTTCTAGTTGTTTGAGTTTATTCATTACTTATTGTCTCTGCCCGAGTTTGAATTCTTATTTTTATATTTAAGAATATTATAAAATTTACTCTCTCTTTCCATAATTATATTACTCAATCATAAATATTTGCACAATGCGCAGAAGAATATTATAAAATGGGTTTGTGGGAGGCAAAATGTAAAGAAGAATATTATGAAAGGGAAATGAAATCCCTAATCTAATCGGTGATAAATGGGTTTGCGTGATTTTGGAGAAAATCCCATTAGTTGCTGGATTTGGAGGAGAGATCAAATTTAGAAGAATTCTGTATTTCGTGCATTTGGTCAGAATAAGGTTAAATATGAAAATCAACCATGAAATAATATTGTGAAGAGTAATGATTTAAAGTTTATGTATCTACTAATAAGTTTAAAATATGTAGTGTATCTACTAGTAAGTAGTAACTATCTTTATATTTTTTGTTAAATTAATAATAATTAATTAAGAATAGATTAAAATTAAATTTTATTTAATATTACTTCATAGAGAAAGTTTTAAAAAAATATTAATGCATTTATTACATGTTATTAAATCAAAGATAGATTTATAATTAAATTCTAATTAGTATATTACCTTATACGTAAAAATGGGTAAATAAGCCTTTGAACATTTTTAATTATGTAAAACTAGCGTTTATCCGGCCGCGCGTTGCGCGGACAGGAAAATTTCTGAAATATTTTTATATATATATAATTTCCTTTTTCTTATAAGGTTAATAGAATTTTCTTGGAATGAGAAGAGTATTTTTTTATACTCGACCATGCTTATATATTTTATATTTTTTTTGTATTTTGTAATTTTTTAGAACCATTCAACGTATGTTTCTTTTTACGACTTCTATTCTTTCCTCTTGGTTTCTTTTTTCGTTACAATTAAATATTAGAAAACTTGATTTCTCTTTTTAGGATTAATTGTGAGAATTTACGTATCATGCTTCTAAGGTAAAAACCAACTGTTGTGAAGTAGAAAGATAGCGTCCAATAGAAATCAAATCGAAGCCCAAGTCAATATACATCTAGACTAAGTGTCAAATAGAGATATATATGGTTCATACCGAAATCTCACCCCTTCCCCACTTGGATATATTCATGATGTAATACATAGACAAAATGTTGTGTTGAATTGCAGCTTGAAATGTAGTGTTTAAAGAGAGGTACCTAAGGCACTGCGCACTTATTCTCCTTCTCAATCGATGGGTAGAAACGGTGGATGAAGGGGAGAGGATAGAGAGAGAAAGTGGTGTTGTCGCGGCGCCGCCAGAGGGCTTCTCCTTCACAATTAAGTGTAGAAACGTGGGTAAAACAGAATAGAAACGTGGGTGAAGGGGAGAGGATGGAGAGAGAAAGTGGATGGGAGAGGTTAGAGAGAGAGAGAGAGAAAGATTGAAGGAGAGAGTTGAATGACCAATCAAGTTGATTTTGAGAATATATATCCAGGTCAATCCGGTTCATGGGTTAATTTTGACCCAATTGCACCTTAAAAACTATTGCACATTAGTATTTGACTAAATTTAATGTTACTTTATTGTAATTTAGTAGCATTAATTTTTGTGTGTATATATAGGCATCAAATATGAGGTAAAACGAAACGTTTCATTTTTCATCTTCGCTCTCCGGCCATTTTATAGATCACAATTACAATTTACTATGTTTTTTTTAAATATTTATATAATGATGATATAATTCTAATATACACTTTAAAATTATTGTTTTTATATACTTCATCTGATAGAAATAGATACCCTCAAACATGAAATCTCATTTGCACCGATTTCACAGCAGATTGTGAAGATTTGGTGACATTCGTCTAGATTGTAGTAGAAGAAGACGCACAACAGGTTCTTTGTTGAGCTTCTATGGCATACATGTTTCTTTCTAGTTGTTTGAGTTTATTCACTTCTTAATGCATCTTCCCGATTTGGTATTCTTATTTTTATGTTTAAGAATATTATAAAATTTACTCTCTCTCTCTCCATAGTCATATGACTTAACCACAAATTTTTAGACTATGTGCAGAAGAATATTATAAAATTAGTTTGTGGGATACATAGTGTGAAGAAGAATATTATAAAAGAAAAATGTAATCTCTAATCTAATATGTGATAAATGGGTTTGCGGGATTTTGGGGAAAAATCTCATTAATTGAGGGATTTGGAAGAGAGATCGGATTTGGGGGAAATTTGCATTTCGAACATTTGGTCAGAATAAGGTTAATAATGACACTCAACAATGAAATTATGTAGTAAAGAGTAATGATTTAAAGTTTGTATATCTACTAGTAAGTAGTAACTATCTCTATATATTTTGTTATATTAATAATAATTAATTAAGAATAGATTAACATTTAAATTATAATTAATGTTACGTTATAAGGAAAATTTTAAGAAAGTTAATAAATTTGATACTTATTATTAAATCAAAGATAGATTTATATTTAAATTCTAATTAGTATATTACCTTTATTACAATGGCAACCAATTATCATAATAAAAGAAACGTAATTAAAAAAGATAAATCTCATTTGTGCGCCCACTTCTGATTGAAGACGCTGATAGAAATAGAAATCTTCAGACATGAAATCTCATTTGCTCCTATTACACAGCAAATTGTGAAGATTTGGTGACATTCGTCTTGATTGTAGTAGAAGATGCACAACAAGTTCTTTGTTGAGCTTCTATAGCATACATGTTTCTTTCTAGTTGTTGGGTTTATTCACTACTTAATGCCTCTGCCCGAGTTGGTATTCCTTTTTTTATATTTAAGAATATTATAAAATTTACTCTCTCTTTCCGTAATCATATGACTAAACCACAAATTTTTGCACAATGTGCAGAAGAATATTATAAAATGGGTTTGTGTGAGGTACAATTTGAAGAAGAATATTATAAAAGAGAAATGAAATCCCTAATCTTTCGGTGATAAAGAAGTTTTCAGGATTTTGGAGAAAAATCCCATTAATTGCGGGATTTGGAGGAGATATCGACTTTATAGGAAATCTGCATTTCGTGCTTTTGGTCAGAATAATGTTAAAATTTAAAATTAACCATAAAATAATGTAGTAAAAAGTAATGATTTAAAGTTTGTGTATCTACTAGTAAGTAGTAACTATCTCTATATTTTTTGTTTAATTAATAATAATTAATTAAGAATAGATTAACATTTAAATTATAATTAATATTATTTTATAAGGAAAGTTAAAAAAAATTAATTAATTTAATACTCCCTCCATCCCTATGATAAGGATCCATTTTGTCATTTTGATCTATCTCACTAAAAAGTATGGGTTTCCTATTTACAACACCCAACTAAATTACTTAAAATTACACCTACTGTCATTCCTCTAAATTTATTAAAATTATTAATTATAACCAAATAAACCTTCTACTAAAATCAGACTTCATCCCTCATCTCTCACGATTTTTCAAGAAAATTGAAACTCTCATCCTCCACTGTCGGAATCGCGAGCTCCATTGGCTGTTCGCAACCAAATGCCGTAGACCACCACCATCGTGCAAAAGACTGCCTGTTGTCGGAGTACCACCGAAAACCGCCAGTCGCCCATCTCCAGCCTCGTCGACCGCCGCCAAAGGATTGATATTCTAGTGCCGCCATGCAGTGCCGATCAAATTCTTCGCAAGAGGTTGCCACTAGTCACGCGAGCCCTCGTTAAAGCCGTTGATCGAGCCCGACACGATCTAGCCAGCGAAGAAGTCGCACCACAAGATTCCGTCGCTCAACCTCTAGTTGTTGCTGACTGTTGATCGCTGTCTTTCGGATCTACCGGATCTGCCGCAACACCTCACAGCGCTGCCAATCATGCCATCGACCAAACACAATCTTCAGCCTTTCGCACCTCTATTTTTTTTATTCTGGAAAATTGGTTCTGTACCTCTGTAAAGAATTTTTTTTTGCTTTTTATTTTTATTTTGTTAGGTTATCGGATATCTAATTTTAATTTTGAGGAAATAATGATAAGGGTACAAAGGTAAAACAACAATTAAAAATCTACACACTACACATAAAATATAATATTACTTAATATACGTGAGAAAAGTAAAAAGACATTTTGTAGAGGGACAGAGGGAGTACATATTATTAAAACAATGATAGATTTATAATTAAAATTTCTAATTAGTATATTACATTTATCACAATGGCAACCAATTATTATAATAAAAGAAATGTAATTAAAACAAATGAAATCTCGTTTGCCCCCATTCCATAGTAGATTGTGAAGATTTGGTGACATTTGTCTAGATTGTAGTAGAAGATGATGCACAACATGTTCTTTGTTGAGTTTCTATAGCATACATGTTTCTTTCTAGTTGTTTGAGTTTATTCATTACTTATTGCCTCTGCCCGAGTTTGAATTCTTATTTTTATATTTAAGAATATTATAAAATTTATTCTCTCTTTCCATAATCATATTACTCAACCACAAATATTTGCATAATGCGCAGAAGAATATTATAAAATGGGTTTGTGGGAGGCAAAATGCAAAGAAGAATATTATGAAAGGGAAATGAAATCTCTAATCTAATCGGTGATAAATGTGTTTGTGTGATTTTGGAGAAAATCCCATTAGTTGCTGGATTTAGAGGAGAGATCAGATTTAGAAGAATTCTGTATTTCGTGCATTTGGTCAGAATAAGGTTAAATATGAAAATCAACCATAAAATAATATTGTGAAGAGAAGATATTACACTCAAATTATATATAAAATTCGCACTAACATCAAAATAAAAATATAGGGCCAAATATTTAGGTTACTATTTTTAATAGTTAATTAGGTTACTCTTTTCTATTAATTGAGTTACTCTTTGTAATAATTTGGGTTACTCTTTCATTTAAGATCCTAATTTGTTTATATATTATTTTGTTTGGTCTACATTTTTTGGGTTACTTTTTTATATTAATTGGATTACTCTTTATAATAAATTGGGTTATTATGAATAAGCTTTTGGATACTCTTTATGTTGATTTGTTTATATTCTATTCTATTTTGTCAACAACTTTCTAGGTTATTATTTTTATTAATTGGGTTAGTCTTTATAATAATTTGGGTTACTATGAACAAGCTTTTAGATTACTCTTTATATTATATTGATTTATTTATGTTTTACTCTGTTTGATCAATAGTTACTATTTTTTTCTAATAATTGACCGGTTACTCTTTATAATGATTTGAGTTACTATGAACAAGCTTTTGGATTACTCTTTATGTTTATTTGTTTATGTTCCGTTTTGTTTGGCCGATAATGTTACTTCTTTTTATTAATTAGGTTACTCTTTATAATAAATTGGGGTAATTTTTAATTGAAGATTATAATTTTTTAAAAATAGAATCATGCATTAAGAATAATAAAATTGTATTCAATTTGTAAGTTGATAGATTATTTTATTAAAATTATTAGGTTACTCTTTTGAATTATTCGGATCACTCTTTGAAATTAATTAAAATGTATGCAATATATACGTTGCTTAATCACTATAAACAATCTATACGTTGCTAAATTATTATAAAAATAATTAGGTTACTCTTTGGAATTAATTAGATCACTATTTGAAATAATTGGACCACTATTTGAAATTAAATACGTTGTTAGGTCACTCTATAAAAAAAATTAGATTACTATTTTAAATTAATTATATTACTCTTCATAATTTATTGGGTTAGTCTTTGAAGAAAATAAAAAGGAAATTAGATTTCTTCATAGAGAGATTTTTTTATTCTTGTAGAAGTTTCTTCGAGGGTAGAGAAACTTTTTTGTTCAAGTCATCTCTTGCCGTTATTGCTTCTCGTTAGTTTACTCTATTAGATTAGTTTAGTCTTGTTTTGAAAATTTTATTGTTGATTCACAAGGTTAATTTTTATAATAAATTGGATTACTATAAACAAGTTTTTGGGTTGCTCTTTTTGTTGATTTATTAATATATTGTTATGTTTGGTTAACATCTTTTTAGGTTACTTTTCTTTATTAATTGAGTTACGCTTTATAATGATTTGGGTTACTATTAACAAGTTTTTGGATTACTTTTTATACTGTGTGAAGCTTCGTAGTTAGTTATCATTAAACGAGCTTATCATATAGTTGGAATTAATCGAGTTTGTCATATTGTTAAGATTATTCTTTAATAACAAAAATCACAAATTAATTATCTAGTGTAAGGCCAATTACAATTCTTTATCTGCAAATCCTTCTCAAATGGCAAAATATTGTGACGAATCTCTCTAACTGTCTATAAAAATATTTTTGTAAGAATGAAGAAATGTAACAAGGTTGGGCAGAACTTTTTAAAGAAGGAAAAAGTAGAATCAACTTCACTAATCATATGCTAGATACAATTATCCAAAATGGGTGCCCAAACTAGTCAAGATCTATCACGTAGTTGACCACCCAAATATGATACATCATACACAGGCATACACCTTCAGCTACACATTACAAATAATCAAATGTAGTTAGCTTCTGTTTCAGCAAAAAAATTATTTTTGTTGACTCCAGCTCCCGTTTCTTCAGATTTCTGCGCCAATTTGTAGGGAGTAAGGCCAGAAATACCGCAAGAAAATTCATCTGTTTATCACCAGAAGAACCTACAGTGGGTCTAATACTAATGGACTTTTTCAAATGTTGTTACTTCATGTTCAGTTCAAGTACCAGAAATTAGAACAAAATGAACAAAAAACAAGTCACATAAAAAATTGGACTGTAGATGTGCCCAGTAAAGAATGATAATGATGTGCATACTATGTATGTAGAAAATTATTCTCAGCAAGACCAACTCTATTTATTAAATGAAAGTCACTTACATACATTTTGAATGTCAATCATCTTCTCACTTTGTAGCATTGTAATAGGGACAGAAGGCTAACATTATCAAAAAAGGATGACTAGGTATAAAAAAAAATGCAGCAGTATAATAGACAAAGAAGGTTATTATTATCCAACAATGTAAAAAACTACAACCAATAAAATACAATCTCATTTGGCGCAAAAGTAGATTTCTTGTTCACGAACAGTACGACATCTAAGATAATAATCTACTTTTTCCAATTTTGAATCATGTATGTAATACAAAACCAACAAATTAAAAAAATAAAATGAAAATTAATTGTGAGTGCAATGACCCATCCTATTCCAAAATCGAATCAATGCAACAATGTAGGGTTGATGAGGCTGAAGGGAAAGAACAGGGAGTACTCTAAGATGTTCAAATTAGGAGGAAATAATCCAAAAGAGAGAAGCAAATTAGGGATGTTCGTAGCTTACTCACCTGCATTTGTCGCCGGGATTTCGTCTCTCTTCATTTTTCCAATTAGGAAATTAAGGTTCACTCTTATTCGATCTGCTATAACCCTACAAAACAGGTCCGACGTCGAGTGGGGTTAGCTGAGAGAGCGATTCTAAGTTTCGACGAAGAAGACAACTTCGATTTCGGCAGCGTGAGGGAGATGGAAGTTCGACGAAGGGGGCGGTGTTCGTCCCAGAATGGACAGAATTGATTACTTTCTCAAATTTAATCCAGACCCATTGATGCGAAAGAAAGGATCCGATTATACCAAAAATTGGTAGGACCGGTTGTAGGCTAGTCACTCTCTATATAAATTATACATACCTACATTATTTTAATTTTCTAAGTTATATATTACTTTTTAATTTAAATTTAATTTATAATTATGTCTAATTTGTACCTACATTATATTAATTTTTTAAGTTATTTATTATCTTTTTTAATTTAATAGGGTTAATAATAGGATGAGTGGGTAGTTATGGTATTTATATATAATTATTTTATTTAGTGGTTATGATTAAATAAAAATCTGATCTAACAGTTTAAATTATCAAGGTGCACTAGCACACCCGGTGCACTGCAGTCAAACTCTTTAATTTAATGTATATATTAATTTAAATTTAATTTTTATTAAACAGATATCAAACTTCCTGTTTTTATTTTATTTTTTATTAATGATTAGTCAATCAATTGCTAATCTTATCAATCAAAAGTTAAATTTGTGAGAATAAATATAAAAAATTATGATATTAATACTCAATTAAGCCAACCATGTCTATATAAATAGATAAATATGCAAACATTCATGTTTCATTTCATCTTCTAACTCCTGTTGATTTTTGTCTTTCATATGTTTACTTTATTATGTTCTTTTTCCAAATAATTAAATTTTATTTAATTTATTTTTATCATTTTTTCTTAATTTTTTATACATCAATCTGAAAGTTTCTATATAATAATGTGCATTTCTCCATCTTCCGACATGAAAATTTTAAATAATTTAACTTTTGAGATATTTATTTAATATAGAATATTGGTTTTTATTAAATTAAAATTGCATAATTTCATATTCTTTTTACGAAATTTATTGGTTTTCTTAATTAAAATTGCATAATTTTATATTCTTTTTACGAAATTTATTTTACCAAAGTTGTTTATTTTACGTTTGTTCACCTCTAATATTTTATAAAATATATGTTGATTTTAATTTTCTCATCTTCTATTTTCTTGATTTTTTTTCTTTTATTTCTTTCTTCTTTTTCTCTACTTTTATGAAGATTTATATATTATTTACATTAAGAATTTGTGTATTTTATCCAATGGTTCTAAATTAATGTATATTTATTTATATTTATAATGACATATTGTTGGAATTTTTCTGGATTATGGATTCTCTCATTAATGTATTATCATTCAATCTTTTTTTGGTATTGCAACTCTTACTTACACGTAATCTTGGCGATAATAAGGTTTTATTGATACTACTTAAAATTAATTGGCAAGAGGTCAGCGATTGCGTGAATTGCTTAAACAATCTCAAGTCGCCCCTCTTTCGGTAGAAGAACAGATAATAACTATTTATACTGGAACAAATGGTTATCTTGATTCATTAGAAATTGGACAGGTAAGGAAATTTGTTTGAATTACGTACTTACTTAAAAACTAATAAACCTCAGCTTCAAGAAATCATATCTTCTACTTAGACATTTACTGAAGAAGCGGAAGCCCTTTTGAAAGAAACTGTTCAGGAACAAATGGACCGGTTTCTACTTCAGGAACAAGCATAAAGAAATTGTTCACTTTTTTTTTTTCAAAAAGGAATCACCAAAAGGAATCAAATGTCTAGGATTCAAATTATGCAAAAAGTCTTTCGAAATAAAAAATAGATGGAAATTTATTGCGTCCAATAGGATTTGAACCTATACCAAAGGTTTAGAAGACCTCTGTCCTATCCATTAATGGACGTTGTTCATTCCGATTTTTTTATATTTTTATTGAATTGAAAACAAATAATAATTATTATATATCTTAGTACATCTAATGAAATCTATTTGTCAGTTTGTTTTTGTTTATTTGGAATGTGTCTCCATCCTTCTTGATGATATGTCATCATGAGAGTGTTTGGAGCACTTTCCATTATTTTTTTTGTTTTTCATTTATTAATTTTTTACTTCTTAATTTTTTAGATTAATTGAAATTGATATTTAATGCTGATTTTATTAGAAAATTTATAGTTAATCAATTTAAAAATTTCTAATTTAAAGAGGATTTATTATCATTTAAATTTAAGAGTTGATCTACTGTACACATATGTGTACCTTAAAAACATGCTTCGTTTTTAGAAAATGGATGAGGTATAAAAGCCTTACAAGTCGGTTGATGACGCCATTTTCCTTCTTCGAATTTTCACGGCTGATTCCTCTCTCTCGCCTTCTCCCCCCTCTCTCTCTCAAGCACCACCGATCTGCCTCACGTTTCTCCCCATCTCTCTCTCAAGTTTCCACCGATTTTCAATTACCACCACTCTCTCTCTCCCCTTCTCATCTCACTATCTCTCTTATCTCTCTCATCTCCATCGCCGCCATCAGATTCGTCGGAGATCTCTCCTCAGATCTACGTTCGCCGGAGATCACTCCTCAGACCTATGTTTGTATCTTATTGGCCTTTTCAAATATGTATACGTTATGACTATCTCCGGTCACTAGGTTTGGGCCGGACATTGAATACGTTGAGATCTGAGAAGTATTCTGGTCTCGCTCGTGTTCAGATTTGTCAGGAATTTAATTATTGTATTATTCAATTCTTTAAATTTTTATACTGTATTAGATGAAATTCAATAATGTATAGGTTTTTCTTAATAAATGTATCAAATTTGTCAATGTTCATGTTTCAGGAATTTAATTATTGATGGAATTTGATATTATTCAATTCTGTAAATTTTTATACTGTATTAGATGAAATTCAATAATGTATAGATTTTTCTTAATAAATGTTTATGTATGATGTTCAAGAATTATTGTTGGAATTTGACTATTCAAATTTTCAAATTGTTATAATGTATTAGATGTAATTCAACAATGTATTGGTTTTTATTGATAAATGTATTATATTTATAAAGAAAAACAAATATGATATTGATAATCTATATCAAATTGTAATAACATTGAATTAATTTTTATACATACTTTAATGAGCAAATGTATTAGTTGTAAATGAATAGTGTATATATTTTTCTTGATAAATGTATTATTTTCATTGATATATATTTATTAGTTTAGTTTTACATTTAAATATAAAACGTTATACAGTTATTAAGAAATTTATATACATTATTACATTAAAAAGTATACATTTATCCATGAAACTTATTACGCTGAAATTTAAAAAGTGTACAATCATTAATAAAAAGTGATACACATGTTCATTTAAACTTGTATACTTCCTTAATAAAAGTTGTACATTTAACTTTTTAAGATGTTTTCTTCGAGCTGGTCTTCAATGGTATCTAGGGTATCAGAGAATGCTTCACGACCAAACCCAACATATCAATTCCTTTCAAGCCTCTCCAACAATTGTGAGAAGAAGAAAGACAAACATAAATTAAATCTCACATCCATTATCATACCTATCAATTATATAATAATTCTAAAAAAAACCATTCATTTAGAAAAAAAAATATCAAAAGAACAAATTTCAATTTGCTTCAATCTTGAAAGGCATTAGTAAATCTAAATTCTAAAAAAATAATCACAAATTAGATATTGAAATTCAAATTTATTCAGAAATAGATTAATCTTGTATTTTAGGTTAATTTCTACAAAATAGACTCAATTTGTAATCTCCTGCAGGATTACACTATCATGATTCTCTCTCTTCACTTCAATTCTCCCTCTTTTTGTCGCTTTAGATTTCTCTCTGTTGTTGCTTTGTTCTCATCCAAGAGATTCTCCTTCTCAATCGATGGGTAGAAACGGTGGATGAAGGGGAGAGGATAGAGAGAGAAAGTGGTGTTGTCGCGGCGCCGCCAGAGGGCTTCTCCTTCACAATTAAGTGTAGAAACGTGGGTAAAACAGAATAGAAACGTGGGTGAAGGGGAGAGGATGGAGAGAGAAAGTGGATGGGAGAGGTTAGAGAGAGAGAGAGAGAAAGATTGAAGGAGAGAGTTGAATGACCAATCAAGTTGATTTTGAGAATATATATCCAGGTCAATCCGGTTCATGGGTTAATTTTGACCCAATTGCACCTTAAAAACTATTGCACATTAGTATTTGACTAAATTTAATGTTACTTTATTGTAATTTAGTAGCATTAATTTTTGTGTGTATATATAGGCATCAAATATGAGGTAAAACGAAACGTTTCATTTTTCATCTTCGCTCTCCGGCCATTTTATAGATCACAATTACAATTTACTATGTTTTTTTTAAATATTTATATAATGATGATATAATTCTAATATACACTTTAAAATTATTGTTTTTATATACTTCATCTGATAGAAATAGATACCCTCAAACATGAAATCTCATTTGCACCGATTTCACAGCAGATTGTGAAGATTTGGTGACATTCGTCTAGATTGTAGTAGAAGAAGACGCACAACAGGTTCTTTGTTGAGCTTCTATGGCATACATGTTTCTTTCTAGTTGTTTGAGTTTATTCACTTCTTAATGCATCTTCCCGATTTGGTATTCTTATTTTTATGTTTAAGAATATTATAAAATTTACTCTCTCTCTCTCCATAGTCATATGACTTAACCACAAATTTTTAGACTATGTGCAGAAGAATATTATAAAATTAGTTTGTGGGATACATAGTGTGAAGAAGAATATTATAAAAGAAAAATGTAATCTCTAATCTAATATGTGATAAATGGGTTTGCGGGATTTTGGGGAAAAATCTCATTAATTGAGGGATTTGGAAGAGAGATCGGATTTGGGGGAAATTTGCATTTCGAACATTTGGTCAGAATAAGGTTAATAATGACACTCAACAATGAAATTATGTAGTAAAGAGTAATGATTTAAAGTTTGTATATCTACTAGTAAGTAGTAACTATCTCTATATATTTTGTTATATTAATAATAATTAATTAAGAATAGATTAACATTTAAATTATAATTAATGTTACGTTATAAGGAAAATTTTAAGAAAGTTAATAAATTTGATACTTATTATTAAATCAAAGATAGATTTATATTTAAATTCTAATTAGTATATTACCTTTATTACAATGGCAACCAATTATCATAATAAAAGAAACGTAATTAAAAAAGATAAATCTCATTTGTGCGCCCACTTCTGATTGAAGACGCTGATAGAAATAGAAATCTTCAGACATGAAATCTCATTTGCTCCTATTACACAGCAAATTGTGAAGATTTGGTGACATTCGTCTTGATTGTAGTAGAAGATGCACAACAAGTTCTTTGTTGAGCTTCTATAGCATACATGTTTCTTTCTAGTTGTTGGGTTTATTCACTACTTAATGCCTCTGCCCGAGTTGGTATTCCTTTTTTTATATTTAAGAATATTATAAAATTTACTCTCTCTTTCCGTAATCATATGACTAAACCACAAATTTTTGCACAATGTGCAGAAGAATATTATAAAATGGGTTTGTGTGAGGTACAATTTGAAGAAGAATATTATAAAAGAGAAATGAAATCCCTAATCTTTCGGTGATAAAGAAGTTTTCAGGATTTTGGAGAAAAATCCCATTAATTGCGGGATTTGGAGGAGATATCGACTTTATAGGAAATCTGCATTTCGTGCTTTTGGTCAGAATAATGTTAAAATTTAAAATTAACCATAAAATAATGTAGTAAAAAGTAATGATTTAAAGTTTGTGTATCTACTAGTAAGTAGTAACTATCTCTATATTTTTTGTTTAATTAATAATAATTAATTAAGAATAGATTAACATTTAAATTATAATTAATATTATTTTATAAGGAAAGTTAAAAAAAATTAATTAATTTAATACTCCCTCCATCCCTATGATAAGGATCCATTTTGTCATTTTGATCTATCTCACTAAAAAGTATGGGTTTCCTATTTACAACACCCAACTAAATTACTTAAAATTACACCTACTGTCATTCCTCTAAATTTATTAAAATTATTAATTATAACCAAATAAACCTTCTACTAAAATCAGACTTCATCCCTCATCTCTCACGATTTTTCAAGAAAATTGAAACTCTCATCCTCCACTGTCGGAATCGCGAGCTCCATTGGCTGTTCGCAACCAAATGCCGTAGACCACCACCATCGTGCAAAAGACTGCCTGTTGTCGGAGTACCACCGACAACCGCCAGTCGCCCATCTCCAGCCTCGTCGACCGCCGCCAAAGGATTGATATTCTAGTGCCGCCATGCAGTGCCGATCAAATTCTTCGCAAGAGGTTGCCACTAGTCACGCGAGCCCTCGTTAAAGCCGTCGATCGAGCCCGACACGATCTAGCCAGCGAAGAAGTCGCACCACAAGATTCCGTCGCTCAACCTCTAGTTGTTGCTGACTGTTGATCGCTGTCTTTCGGATCTACCGGATCTGCCGCAACACCTCACAGCGCTGCCAATCATGCCATCGACCAAACACAATCTTCAGCCTTTCGCACCTCTATTTTTTTTATTCTGGAAAATTGGTTCTGTACCTCTGTAAAGAATTTTTTTTTGCTTTTTATTTTTATTTTGTTAGGTTATCGGATATCTAATTTTAATTTTGAGGAAATAATGATAAGGGTACAAAGGTAAAACAACAATTAAAAATCTACACACTACACATAAAATATAATATTACTTAATATACGTGAGAAAAGTAAAAAGACATTTTGTAGAGGGACAGAGGGAGTACATATTATTAAAACAATGATAGATTTATAATTAAAATTTCTAATTAGTATATTACATTTATCACAATGGCAACCAATTATTATAATAAAAGAAATGTAATTAAAACAAATGAAATCTCGTTTGCCCCCATTCCATAGTAGATTGTGAAGATTTGGTGACATTTGTCTAGATTGTAGTAGAAGATGATGCACAACATGTTCTTTGTTGAGTTTCTATAGCATACATGTTTCTTTCTAGTTGTTTGAGTTTATTCATTACTTATTGCCTCTGCCCGAGTTTGAATTCTTATTTTTATATTTAAGAATATTATAAAATTTATTCTCTCTTTTCATAATCATATTACTCAACCACAAATATTTGCATAATGCGCAGAAGAATATTATAAAATGGGTTTGTGGGAGGCAAAATGCAAAGAAGAATATTATGAAAGGGAAATGAAATCTCTAATCTAATCGGTGATAAATGTGTTTGTGTGATTTTGGAGAAAATCCCATTAGTTGCTGGATTTAGAGGAGAGATCAGATTTAGAAGAATTCTGTATTTCGTGCATTTGGTCAGAATAAGGTTAAATATGAAAATCAACCATAAAATAATATTGTGAAGAGTAATGATTTAAAGTTTATGTATCTACTAATAAGTTTAAAATATGTAGTGTATCTACTAGTAAGTAGTAACTACCTTTATATTTTTTGTTAAATTAATAATAATTAATTAAGAATAGATTAAAATTAAAATTTATTTAATATTACTTCATAGAGAAAGTTATAAAAAAAATTTAATGCGTCTAGTACATGTTATTAAATCAAAGATAGATTTATAATTAAATTCTAATTAGTATATTACCTTATACGTAAAAATGGGTAAATAAGCCTTTGAACATTTTTAATTATGTAAAACTAGCGTTTATCTGGTCGCGCGTTGCGCGGATAGAGAAATTTCTGAAATATTTATATATATATAATTTCCTTTTTCTTATAAGGTTAATAGAATTTTCTTGGAATGAGAAGAGTATTTTTTTATACTCGACCATACTTATATATTTTATATTTTTTTGTATTTTGTAATTTTTTTAGAACCATTCAACATATGTTTCTTTTTACGGCTTCTATTCTTTCCTCTTGGTTTCTTTTTTCGTTACAATTAAATATTAGAAAACTTGATTTCTTTTTTTAGGGTTAATTGTGAGAATTTACGTACCATGCTTCTAAGGTAAAAACCAACTGTTGTGAAGTAGAAAGATAGTGTCCAATAGAAATCAAATCGACGCCCAAGTCAATATACATCTAGACGAAGTGTCAAATAGAGATATATATGGTTCATATCGAAATCTCACCCATTCCCCACTTGGATATATTCATGATGTAATACATAGACAAAATGTAGTGTTGAATTGTAGCTTGAAATGTAGTGTTTAAAGAGAGGTACCTAAGGCACTGCGCACTTATTCTTCCATAGAGCAATCTACTACAAATTATACTACGAAAAATCCACTAATTTATATGGTTTCACGGACGTTATTGGAAAAGTTAATAAATGTAAAAATTATTATTTAAAAGCGAATTCATATTGGATAAGCTTTTAACCCTTCTGACAATCCCTATAAATTTAATTATTTACCAGATTTCAATAGAATATATTGATAGCCCCTTTTAATAAACTTATTAAAAAAAATGTATCCTCAATCTAAAGGAAAAAAAAAATAAAAACAAAACACACACAAACAAAACTATATATGAATCAATAGCCTACTTAACAATAAATAAAGCATAACTACATGAGTACCAACATCTCAATATACAAAACAATATGCAAAACTAAATGTTAAATGATGAACATGAAAGCTCAATGCTAAATGAAATAATAATACACATATAATCATAAAATGGATACAATAGATGTAAGAATATGATTCATTGGGTAATAATTTATTATAAAAAATATAATCGTTTATCAATAACTGCAAATTACTCGTTTAATACTAATTTATTTTTTTTATATTTTGAATTGATTAAATTAATATTTTAAAAATGATTATACTATTACTAATTAAATATAAAATAAATATAATATAATTCTTTTAAATAAGAGATTATCTCTTTAAATTGAATAAAATCATAAATACATATAATGAAGCAATGAAAAAAATAATAAAAATATCCTTAAAAAAATAGATGATTATAAAAGATAAAAAAACAAAAATGTTTACCCAATTTTACTTCACTGAAACACATCCTTAAAAAATGAAGCAGTAGGCATGATCAAACATCACCAACGTATTATTTTATTCTACTTAAAAAAATGGAGTAACATAATTCACCGACTGGTAGTAATGTTTTTTTTTTAAAAAAAAATCACAACAGACATTGGATCTGTTTTTATCAATTTAAAAAATGTGCATGGTGTTTATAAATTTCGAAATTTAATTTGGAATTAGAATTTAATACTCCTTCCGTCTCACATATTTTACCCATTTTTCATTTTGAGTCGTTCCACGTATTTCCATTAATGGTAAAAATACAATACAAATTTACTACTTTTTATACTTTATTCATCAATCCAAACAACTATATTCATCATTCCAAACAACTTTATTTACATTTTCTCTCAAAATTACCAATTTATTGTTATTTTTTCTTACATTATATATTCAAAAAAACACTTCTTAATATTTGAATCCGTACAAACGGAATAAAATACCTGATTATAAGGAAGTAGTTGTTTATTTTGATTTTGGAGTAAAATATTTGAATTGGATATCCATTTATCTAATAAGCCCTCCCTTATGATTTTATCTAACAATCCAATCAACTAATAAACGAATAAATAAAAACTCAATGAAGTGTAACCAAGTCAAATTACAAACTAAAGCTATCAAATCTAAAGAAAAAAATTGTCATTGTTGTACCCAAGAATCGAAAGTAATAACATCAAACATTGGTTAAATTTTGCAAACCAAAGCATTCAGCTCGCCTCCACTAATAAAACAACAACCTGATTCATCTTTCATACCAGACAAAATGAGTTTAGTAAGCTATTAAAAACTTCATTTTATAAGTCAGAAGCAGGTACCTGAATTTCACCATCTCCTTTACTTGAATTCATGTCTTTATGTCAGATTATATGGGCGCAATCTTCTATCTTATACTCTTCGATAAAGTATCTTCTATGTTGTAGCACAATGACTTAGATATTACATTAAATTCAAATGGTATTAAAATTCAAGCACAAAGGAAAAATACGGATTCTAAGTATCACAAATTAAAATTCACTTATTAAGGCTAAGAAAATATTCGGGCTATGTAACACCTATTCTTAGTCAGCATTACAACACAATTTTCATGAAAGGAAAGATATTGATTCCACAACTGAAATGGAATTTAGCTATGTATCGATTTTTATTTTTCGTACCATTATGAGATCAGGATCTTGAGGAATAATAGTAATAATGCAAGGGAAAAGTCTTTTGCTAGTGCTACAAATTTGATCAACAGATTTACAGATCTGAGAGTTGAAAGAAACATCTTCAAATATAACAGTTTCTAAAATAAAACAGAAAATTAAATATCAAACTTCTAGATTAAATAGTCAGTCATGAACCGTTAAGAACTATCAAATTTCTTTAAAATCAAGCAAGAGATAATCATCTAACTTTTTACCAGCACAAATTCCTCAAAATATTCAAATTTATTCAAACATACCACAAAAACCCATTATAGACATTATGGCTCTAACTAAACAATCAATAATTATACTCTCTCAGTAATATACAATAGCTACATTGAACTTATTGGTGTCTATCTATTCCGATTATCTATAATGCTCCAACATCTTTTACAACCTTTGCAACCTGAATATAAATCTTTAATCAACTTTACTGTAAGAATATGAAAGTATTAAATCTGTTAAGGGGTAACTTACAACGATGCCAACAGTGCCTAAACAACAAATAGAAACTATAGAACCCAGTTCTACTGTTGTTGTATTCCAGACCGCTCCATGGCCTGCATGCATGAATCAACTTGTGAGGATTGAAGGTTAACTATTCTATTTGTCTAATGTACAATAACATAGTAGATAATGTAGTTAACACTAAGTAAGCATGAACAAATAACAAATATTCCACAATAGCGCTACAACTATTTCATCATGTAGACATTCGGCGGGTATGAATCCATTTAATAGTACCAAAATTTAATTGTACACTCTTTATAATAAGTTAACCTACAGGTTTCTTTTGAAAATATTTACTGAAAGACAAAAATATGGAACAAAAAAAATAATAAGAAGAAAAAAAAGTTACCCTACAATGAAAAGAACAAACCAATGAACCAAATGGATGAGAGAAAGCAAAAGAACAGGTGAGAGACCAAAAAAATCATGCCATCGGAGCACAAAGGAGAAGATGAATCATGAAAGTAAAAAGGAGAAACATGGAGAGACACACACCTGAATCAACTTTTTAGCATAATCATAAATTCCTTCAAATACCAAAGCAAGCATAACTTTATTAGAACCCATGTCAAGATTCGACTTTTCCAATACTTGCACACTGAGAAAAAATTCATCACCGTAGAGAAGTGTAACATATGCTTCTTCTGATTTTTCAGATCCCAAAGCTTCATCAAACCTGCTTACTGCAATTATTGGTAAATTAATATATAGACAATAAACATTGTAATTGGTTTGATGGAGCATTTTTCCAGACAGAGGCAAGACCACACATGAAAAAGGCAGCATGTGTCATTCTTACATCAAATTGTGCACCTTAATATAGCTTTCTTTCAGAAAATTGAAGCATATAATTGAAGATGATAATAGTCACATATGCAAGCTATATCATGAGCATAGAAAAGGTAAAAGAGCTTAGTCCTCCAGATGGACATGGATTGACTAATCTTTTAAGCATTACATACTCTAAAACTGAAGATAAAGGAAATCCATAACACATCTAATAGAGAAATCCAAGAAAATAATTATAGACCTGACCTAAAATTCCAAAATAGTTATAAAACAACAACAAATTAGCCAAATGAAGCTAACTATATGAATCACACTTCCTTATAATTTTCGAACTCAATTGAATAGCCTCAAACTTTCTGAAACAAATTTTGATTATTTTATTTATTTTTTCTAAGATTCACAAAAAGAATCAAATGGACATCTTTTTTTTTTACTTAAAATTAAGTAAATTTCATTGTATTAGGAGTTTGACTCAGTACCTTAAGATTGAAAGTGGATTATTAAAATAATATTCTTATAGACCTCAACTTACTAACAATAAGCTTCTTATATATAACTTACTAATAGCTGCTATATATTACTTTACTTGTATATTGTGTCAACAAAACTAAATAGAAAATTCCTCAATTCAATAATAACTTGGAACGATTACTCTAATCGATCAAGTGGGGATATCAAAATCCATTTTTCATTCAAGTCCTTATAAATATATGAAACACCACTTAAACTATAGAAATGTCAATTTTCTCTTTGATATTAATCTACTGTTCAAGAAACAATATTAAGAGACATCACAAACTAAAACCTCAAATACTTTCTAGCCAAAGTATGTTTCAAAATGAATACACTTATATTAGAGATTTTTTTTAAAGCAATAGATTATGATTGGAAACAGAATCTGCTATTATAGTTTCAAAACATAAATAATAAAAATCAAAATTAAGAAGCAATCTACCATCTGGAAAATCATGCATTGTTCACAATCTGCCATCATAGATCTTTCTGATAACTCTAAATATTGACACTTTTTACGATTACTTGTAGCACAATTTCAAAAAAAATTTCTAATAGCACTACGGTTAACATGACATAATCTGTCAATGAATGACATGAGCTGTGTAATCTAGATCAAGAATAAGAGATTTGGACATCAATCTCAGAGTTCAATTAGTATCAAATCTGATTTCAACACTATGATCATATGGAAACTTAAATTCTGACAAAGAGTATACGACATACCAAATCAAAATGAGTAAAAATTGAAGAATCACACTTGCTTATTTTCTTTTTAAGAAAACAACCACTGGTCCTGAATCCATATACCTTTAGAAGAAGAAACCAAAATTCTATGCAGTAGTGACCAAAGCAGATTCATCAGGAGATGCAACTTGATACCGAATATTTTTAGTTGAATCGTTCCCTTTATGAATTAACGCATAACATATTTCTAGACACCTAAAGAATTCCTACAGAAAGCAAAATGTATTTCAAAATGAATACACTTCTATCAGAGGAATTGGTAATGATAATAAGTTGTAGATGGAAGAATATAATATTTATTATTTAAGATATCCAACTATATCGATTACACAAGTCAGAGAAAATATTAATGTATAAGAGCGAGAAGTAAATTTTTTTTAAAGCAATAGAATGTGATTGGAAACAGGATCTGCTATTACAGTTTCAGAACATAAACAATAAAAAACAAAATTAGGAAGCAATCTAGTGTCCCTAAAAGATATGAACAACACCATAAATAAGACAAAAGGCAAATTGATACGCATGTTTGCTTCACAGTACTTTTATACATTTAGCCCAAATCAAGTTACCAAAAGATCAATAAATGAAATATTATTTACTTGGAATTAAGGGAGCATCCATTTTCTTCCCTTGATGACCTCCTATAATGGATGCATCCTGCTTTACAACACCATTATTGACCCAAAGAATCTGCATAAAATCTATTAGATATGTTGTGTGTATAAACAAAACCCAAATGAAAAATTTTTGAAAAGCAATTATGATATTGATTTTAGTTATTAGCAAATGCAAAAGGGGATAAAAGGATATTATATAAACAAAAAAAGAAAAGGGATTATCATTCTATGACATTAAATTAACTAAGATGTAAATTATTACTTCATTTCATACTATAAAAGAAGTATCCTCAAATGCACATTCAACAACTACAAAACATCATTAAATAATGGAAGTCTAACTACCTTCAAAAGCATACCATATGCTATATCATCAACCCCACAACCCTCTTGCCTTAGCATTTCATCCAATAATCAAAGAGTTGATTCAATGTCACAGCAATGCACAAAGCCTGCATTACAAAATTCATTGCGGTTATGTTCAGCTTCCTATGTTGCTTCTTTGCAATATCTATTTCCTAAAAAATCTAACAAAAAAAAGAGGATGAGGTATTTAATAATGCATATGAATAGTATAATGGTGTATTAGAAACATAATCTACTATTAGAAAAGGTGCAGCTAAAAAAACAAAACAAACACAAAAGAAAGAAAGCAAGCTTGACCTAAATCAAAACTGTAAGGCAAATAAATATACTAAATAAAACTTTACGACTAACTACTGCAGAATCATACAATCATCTACCAATAGCTTTGTAAGCCGCACACTATCCACGTTGAAGTTCATTGAATTTTTGTTGCAAACTTGTATGTAAGCCTCCAAAAAAATATTTCCATTAAAAATATCAAAAGTTGCTTTCAGAGAAAGCTTATGCCACTAAGCAATACCAATCTACAAAGTAACATCGATGTTCAAGGAGACTTCATGAACATTTAACAATTTTCTTTCTCAAGTAAATCTAACAATGAGTTGAACGTTGCAAGGGACTTGAGAGGAGCATTACAAAAACCCTTAAGAAATGGTAATGATAAGACAATATCAATGTTAAAGAGAAATATATCTTCACACACTAAAGTGAGACAAAAATGAGAACTTGCCAACTTTATTCATTACTAATGTAAGAAGAGAAATCTGAATACATGACCACCCTCTTCAACAATTTTTCAGGAATGATTAATATGGATGTGTGGTCACACGAAGGCTTTAGTTGAAGGAAACAAATGCTTTTGAGTCCAATTATATGGCATAACAATTTGATTTCGAGTTGACGAAATGATTTTCTTTGCCCAAATCACATATTCATCAACAACGTGAGATAAATGATGTATGATAAATTTGTCATATCGATCAACAATAAATCATTATAAAAAGAATGATACATAGTGTTACTATAGAACAAAAAGAGAAGAACCAAATCAGAGTAGTTCATCAAGTAGCACGTTGAGGCAAACTAATCATGAAGCTCCAGAATTAACCTCCACATTTCAACACAGTCACTGTAGGAAGATTTCATATATTATTTATCATAATTTAATTATAAAAGACATGCAACATAGCAAAATGCACAAAATCAGCAACACCACATGAACTATAATAACCATTATTCCACTACTATTTAAAAAAATATGTTGCTGAAATGAAAGGAATCCTATAATAACTTGGCATATAAAGCTATGCAACCCAATATTCTAGTAAATTTAAAGACATGAGAGACTTTTAAAAGGCAAAAGAACCATTTTCATACAAAAAGAAATAACCATGAAGTCCAACTAACTAAATAAACGTTCATACTGCTGCTCTTCTCAATTTTTTTGTAAATAAAAGTGATCAACCACCACCCCACCGATTAAAATCATATATTTTGACATAATAATTATATATCTTGAGATTTTAAACTCTATGATGTCAGGTATTTCAAGAAGGAAGATGTTCATTTAGAACCAAGATACAACATTAAAAACTTTATACTTTGATCCAAAGTTTTTAAATTAAAAAAAATTAAGGGATCAAGAAAAAGTGTAAAAAGACTGATTTTTTAAACTAACCTCAAAAGTAAGCAAACCACTGGGGCCAAGCAATGGCGAGTAATTGAAGAGGATGGTCGTGAGCACTCTTCAATGTTCTTCGGTATCGTTTCACCAGTCTCCATCCCCGACAGATGGCAGAACCCCTCTTTCAACAGGACTGCATCATCACAATTCCACCATTTTTGTAAGATTGATGTTACAAATGAGAAGTTTCTGTAAACAAATACGAAAAATTGAAATGGAAGATCGAAGCAGGGTATAAGGGTTCCTCAAATTGAAATTGTGGGTTTTAGGGTTCATTGTAATGAAGAACCAAACAAATCAAAAGAATTCTCCAACACATAATTAAACATACCTATATGTAGATTTCATCATTTAGGGCTAAAGCTTTTACTGAATGTAAATGGCAGGTGGAAATGACGGTCAACATAGAGATTTACACCAAAAAATACAGATCTCGATCTCCGATTTTCACAGTAGGATTGAAATTGCGGGTTTTAGGGTTCATTGTAATGAAGAACAAGACAAATCAAAAGAATTCTCTAACACATAGTTCAACATACCTATATGTAGATTTCATCGTTTAGCTAAAGTTTTTACTGAATGTAAATGAAGGGTGGAAATGACGGGTCAGCATACAGATTTACACAAAAAAATACAGATAATCTCCGATCAATGGGTTTTCAAAAAATTTGTTGGATTGCAGAAAGAGATTGACAATTTGGAAATGATTTTTGTTGATTAACTTTACGAAATTATAAAGACATCCTTAGATTTTGTTTAAATTAGTAAAAAGGCACCGAAATTTTTAATTAAAATGATAAGTAGTAATCAATGGTGCAGATTAGTTTATGATAAATTAATGGCTAAGATTAAAATTGGATAGGTCAAAATTGATCAAAATTAAGCAAATTCATTTTACTTTTATAGTAGTATAGATGGGTCATAATAACCCCATTGATCCGGATCAATTTGATCCGTCTATATTTATCCTGAATAAAAATGATAAATAATTTACTAGACAGTTCCATCATTTAATTTCATAAACGAAGAGGTAATGCAAATCATAAAAATACTAAACGAAGCAAAATGAAAGTATTATTATACGCTAAATTTTAGCATTTTACCCAAACGACTCGTTTGATAGTTGAGATGAGATAAGAGAATATATATTAGAAATTAGATTAATGTGAAGATAAGTATTCTTATTATGAAAAATGAAAATTGTTTGATATGTTGTATTAAAATTGATATTATATAAAGTTGAGATTCTGGTAGGAGATAAAAAAAGTAAGATAAATGGTAAAATTACTTTTTAAACTTTTATTAATAATTTAAATTACTGTGGCATCCAATTATTATAATAAAAGAAACGGAATTGAAAAAGATGAAATCTCATATGCGCGCCCACTTGTAATTGAAGACGCCGATAGAAATAGATACCCACAAACATGAAATCTAATTTGCGCCGATTCCACAGCAGATTGTGAAGATTTGGTGACTTTCGTCTAGAATGTAGTAGAAGATGGCGCACAACAGGTTCTTTGTCAAGCTTCTATGTCATGCATATTTCTTTCTAGTTGTTTGGGTTTATTCACTTCTTAATGCCTCAGCCCGAGATGGTATTCATATTTTTATATTTAAGAAAACTATAAAATTTACCCTCTCTCTCTCTCCATAATCATATGACTTAACCACAAATTTTTAGACAATGTTCAGAAGAATATTATAAAATTTGTTTGTGGGAGACAAAATGTGAAGAAAAATATTATAAAAGGAAAATGAAATCCCTAATCCAATATAAGATAAATGGGTTAGCGGGATTTTGGGAAAAATTCCATTAATTGAGGCATTTGAAAGAGTGATCGGATTTGGGGGAAATCTGCATTTCGAGCATTTTATCAGAATAATGTAACTGAAAATCAAAAATGAAATTATGTAGTGAAGAGTAATGATTTAAAGTTTATGTATCTGCTAGTAAGTAGTGACTTTCTTTATATTTTTTGTTATGTTAATATTAATTAATAAAGAATATATTAACATTTAAATTGTAATTAATAATACTTTTTAAAGAAAGTTAAAAATAATTAATGAATTTATTACATATTATTAAATCAAAGATATATTTATAATTAAATTCTAATTAGTATATTACCTTTATCACAATGGCAACAAATTATAATAATAAAAGAAATGTAAATAAAAAAGATTAAATCTCTTTTGTGCGCCCACTTCTGATTGAATACGAAGAAGAAATATAAACCCTTAGACATGAAATCTCATTTGAGCCTATTCCACAGCAAATTGTGAAGATTTTGTGACATTCGTCTAGATTGTAGTAGAAAATGACGCACAACATGTTCTTTGTTGAGCTTCTATAGCATACATGTTTCTTTCTAGTTGTTTTGGTTTATTCACTACTTAATACCTCTGCCCAAGTTGATATTCTTATTTTTATATTTAAGAATATAATAAAATTTACACTCTCTCTCCATAATCATATGACTCAACCACAAATTTTTCCACAATGGGCGGAAGAATATTATAAAATCGATTTTTAGGAGGTAGAATGTAAAGAAGAATATTATAAAAGGGAAATAAAACCCTAATCTAATCGGTGATAAATGGGTTTGCATGATTTTGGGGAAAAATCCAATAAATTGCGGGATTAGGAAGAAATTTGCATTTCGTGCATTTGGTCAGAATAGGTTAAATATGAAAATCAACCATAAAATAATGTAGTGAAGAGTAATGATTTAAATTTTATGTATTTACTAATAAGTTTGAAATATGTAGTGTATCTACTAGTAAGTAGTAAGTATCTCTATGTATTTGTTAAATTAATAATAATTAATTAAGAATAGATTAAAATTTAAATTATAATTAATATTACTTTATAAGGAAAGTTTTTTTTTTAAAAAAATTATGCATTTAATTTATGTTATTAAATCAAAGATAGATTTATAATTTAGTTCTAATTAGTATGTTACCTAATAAGTAAAAAGGGGTAAATAAATCTTCGAACATTTTTAATTAAGTAAAATGGATCATAATAACCCCATTGATCCGGATCAACTTGACCCTTTTATATTTATCCTTAATAAAAATGATAAATAATTTACTAGATAGTTCAATCATTTAATTTCATAATTAAAGGGGTATTACAAATCATAAAAATACTAACTGAAGCAAAATGAAAGTATTATAATATGCTAAATTTTAGCATTTTACCCTATCGGTTCGTTTGTTAGTTGAGATTAGTTAAGAGAATATATATTAGAAATTGGATTAAAGTGAAGATAAGTATTAATATTTTGAAAAATGAGAATTGTTTGATATGTTGAATTAAAATTGATATAATAGAAAGTTGAGATTTTGGTAAGAGATAAAAGAAGTAAGATAAATGATAAAATTACTTCTTAAACCTTTATTAATAATTTAAATTACAGTGGAAACCAATTATTATTATTATTATTATTATTATTATTATTATTATTATTATAAAAGAATTGGAATTAAAAAAGATGAAATCTCATTTGCGCGCCCACTTGTAATTGAAGACGCCGATAAAATTTATTTGTAGGATACACAATGTGAAGAAGAATATTATAAAAGAAAAATGAAATCCCTAATCTAATATGTGATAAATGGGTTTGCAGGATTTTGGGGAAAAATTTTATTAATTGAGGGATTTGGAAGAGATATTGAATTTTGTAGTAATCTGCATTTCATGCATTTTGGTCATAATAAGGTTAAAATTTAAAATCAACCATGATATTATGTAGTGTCGAGTAATAATTTAAAGTTTGTGTGTCTACTAGTATGTAGTAACTATCTTTATATTTTTATTTAAATTAATAATAATTAATTAAGAATATATTAACGTTTAAATTATAATTGAAATTACTTTATAAGGAAAGTTTTAAAAATATTAATGAATGTAATACATATTATTAAATCAAAGATAGATTCATAATTAAATTCTAATTAGTATATTACCTTTATCACAATGGCAACAAATTATTATAATAAAAAAATGTAATTAAAAAAAGGATGAAATCTCATTTGCGCGCCCACTTCTGATTGAAGACGCTGATAGAAACAGAAACCCTCAGAGATAAAATCTCATTTGCGCCTATTTTTTAGCAGATTGTAAAGATTTAGTGACATTCGTCAAGATTGTTGTAGAAAATGACGCACAAAATGTTCTTTGTTGAGCTTCTATAGCATACATGTTTCTTTCTAGTTGTTTGGGTTTATTCACTACTCAATGCCTCTACCCGAGTTGGTATTTTTGTTTTTATATTTAAGAATATTATATAATTTACTCTCTCTCTCCATAATCATATGACGTGATGGACGTTTTCTCAACACACAATTAATCCCAAAGTATGAAGGATGCGATTGTAGCTTAGATAAGCGACCAAGTTATATTATCGAACCTAAAGGATAGTTGGTTATCAATGTATTATTATCCAAATTAAGAGAAACTATTGTTGGGCAATTTAAGTGGAGAATAGTTATTAACTTAATGAACAAATAATAAAATAACAAATAAAATAGATACAGTAGAGATTAACGAGAGTTGCTCAAGTGAGAGGACAGGTAGCTTTTCGGGCCATCCAGTTTCACTAATTAATCTCCCTTCCATGTGTCAATGTCGGACTCTACCTTGTGGAATATGGACGCATCACAAAACCATGCAAATCTACTCTATAGACACAAGAAGATAAGCGTGTAACACGTGTGAATTACCTCTGAGCAAGAGACATAATTACACCCCCTTTCTAGGTACTATCAGTAACAATTATTTTCCGTGCACTAAGTACTCTAACCCGATATGATCTCCCTTTATAGGTACTATATAATTATCCTCTTTATCCTACTTACTAACCCGAATTCAATTCAATTAATAAGTATTTATATAAGATAGTTCTAATAAAGTTTCAGAGTCCCCTCACTTAGAATCATAACATGTAATCCTTCTCAGCAATGAACACACTCAATCAATTACCAAGATATGTATTCAGACTCTACATAACAGCTGATGATGCACTAAACAACTCTGAGTATGAATTAATAAAGCATTGTCTTATATAAAATAAATCCACAAGTAGTGTTGTATGGAGTATTGATTAGTGTGCAAATTAGCTAGATTTAAGAGTCGTATCCGTTTGATTTTTGTATGTTTTTATCTTATTTTTAGTATTTTATTCCGTATTTTGTGTGTTTGTATTTTTAGAGAAAATTGTGTGAATCATGATATTTTTCATGTAGGAATTGGGTATTATTGAGAAAAAATTAGAAAATGAGGAAACGAGAATTAAATTGGGATAAAAAAGGTGAAAAAATTAAAAGAATGATAAAAAGACAACATTTTCCAGCATTTGGCAACACTTTTGGAAAGCCAACAGGCATACGACAACACTTCTGGTGTGTTGTCTATTCAGAAGACAGGGGAGAACTCCCTGTATTCCGTCAAGGCAGCATATCCGGGTCGAATTTCGAAGGGAGGTCGAGTTTTGCCTTGTTTTTCGTTGAAATTGGGGTCGAATTTCGAAGGTAGGTCGAGTTTTGCCTTGTTTTTCATTGCAATTGGGGAAATCCCATGCTTCGCGCTCACAGGCTTTGCCTTATTTAAAAAATATATTGGAGTTGGGGTTAGAACACACGACTTGTGCATTGTGGGAGTGCATGACGAATCGCTTGGACACTAAACCAAGTTGTTATACAAGTCGTACGGAATATTTATAAAACCGGTTCCTGGATCCGATTTTTATCACAAAAAAGCTCATTTCCACCCTTAAGCCCATGATCCAATTTAGCCTAATTTCTTTGATCCTCCACCACTATAAATACCTTCATTTTCCAAATTTTGGGCAAGAATTATCAATAAATTTTGAGGCTACACACACCACACACACTTTTTCTCTACTTTCTCTCTTCTCCATTTTTATTTTCTTTTTTATCACTCCACAAACCCATCTTCTAATCATTCACCCATCCTTGGTGTTGGAATTACTTGGAATTAAGAGCAAAAGGAGGAATTTCAAGAAGCAATTGAAGATTTCCAATAAGTTAAATTGAAGGGGAGTTTTAATTCTTTTATAATTTTCTTTGAATTAGACTCCATGGATTATTGTAATAAATCATTTATTTGTTTTGTTACTTTAATTATGCTAGGCTAATCCCTCTTGTGGGGTTTGAGACATGATTAGTGCTTAATATTATTTTATTATGCAAATTAAATATGGTTTAGACATGATTTGGTATTTGATTTCTTCTCATGGGTTTTGTGATGCATGAATTATATGTTTGCATGGTTTGTTAATTATGGGTAGCATGTTAATTTAATGGATTGTTGGTTAATTTGTTGCTTATGTTAATTAAGTGTCATCATATTGATTCATGTGGATATTGCTTGGGTGAGACGGAAACGACCCTCCAAAGTATTAGAAATGACATGAGAGGACATCCGATTTAGGTTTGACTGAAAGGATATTTGAACTTGGTGAGAGGAACCAATCCATTCGTTAGTCCTAGTACGCAAAAAGGGAGAGTTAGTTCTAATTAGTACCCTTTAAGGGAGAATTGAAATTTAATTAGTACTTAGATGGAAAAGGTTACTGTTGGGCTTCAATCCTATGTACTTTTGGGAGTCTTAGAAAAGGCCTACAATCTTAGTAACCCGAGAAGGAGCTTTGGATACATTCATGATCGTCTCTAGTTTAAAATCTATCTCGTCTATTCCTTTTGCATGATAAAATGAATCCTAAGGCACTTTAATTGTTTCTAGTCCTCATATCTTACTACTTGCCCTTCAACACCATTTCTCCATTAATATTTTATTTTCTCCTATTTTATCTTGATTTATTTTATTTGAGTTCTTGATTATCAACCTCCCCGATCGTTTTTATAAAAATGATAAAAACACGAGCTAACGTGTTTTTTCAATCTAAACTTAAACTCCCTGTGGGTTCGATAATTTTATTTCTTGGGGTATACTTCTACAACGACCGAGTATTCTTGCTCGTGAGTAAAAAATATTCAAACAAGAAATTAGCGTCGTTGCCGGGGAGTTTTAACGGATTGTTTGAATGTTTTGTTAGTGTTTTAATTTTTCTTGTTAAGGACATTTTTATCTTGTTTCGTTTCTTATATTTGCTTTGAAAAATTTTGTTCTAACTTGTTCTTCTTGATAGGTACTCTTGCCTTGAAAGAAGGGGACGAAGAACAAAGCCCAAAAATAGAAAGTTGAAGGAAGATTGTAGTAAGATTTGTGAAGAAGAATATAAAGATGTAAGGATGGAACAATTTCATGGTTGGACCATAGAAATCAATATGCAAGAGTTCCTCCTCCACAACAAAAAGGCTACATGAATGAGAGTTACTATGGTTATAATGGTCAAATGAATCAAGTTCACTCTCAACACTACAATCATGGAGGATATGATGAATGGCCAAGAGCTTACAATGGAAACACATTCCAACCTCATCAAGGATACACTTATTCCACTCCGAATTCCAACATTGAAGTTTCGCCCGAATTACTAGATATGATTAAGGATTTTGCGGAAGAAACTAAAGCATATACTAGAGAAGCCAAAGAGAGGAATGCATTAAGCAAGAAGAATGATGAAGAGAAGTAGTCCTTAGAGGATACATTGCTAACATTCATGAAAGATACAAGGGCTTATATAGAAAGGAGAGATGCCGAGTTTGAAGCTAAAATCGATGAAAATGAGAAGAAGATGGACGATTGGATGGACTCCTTAGAGTATCAAATGAGCCAACTTGTAAGTGCTTTGAACAATTCTCAACAAATTGAAGAGGAAGATCATATGGAGGATAAAAAGGAAGAGGAAAGTAAGGTTGAAGAAGGGTTGGTGGAAGATGAAAATTTAGTGGTAAAAGAATCTAGTGAGAAGATAGAAGAGCCTATTGAGGTAAAAGAAAGTGAAAATGAAGAGCAAAGTCAAGAAGCAAATGAAGATGCCTTGAAGAGTGAAATGAACATTTCTAAACCTATAAACTCTTTAAGTTGCAATGATTTTCTTGACATTGTTTCTATTGACTTTGTCTTACCTCTTGATACTTCACAAATTCCTAGGGACAAAAGAGAGTTGAAAGAAACTTTGGGGATATTCATTGAACGGAAGAATAAGTGGTTTGCTAGAATGGAGAGGAAAATAGAATGTCATGCAAGGATAGTTGGTGATTTCAAGCTCAATCTAAAGAGTGCCAACGAGGCCATCACTTGCCACTAGTACTTAAAGGAGGAAGAAACTCAAAAATTAAAATATGGTGGCAAGGACGACTGCTATCCATGGCCATTTCGATGAGATTAATAAATCTTCGTCAGCGCTAAGTGGGAGGCAACTCATTATTTTAAACGCTTTCTTTTTTTGCTTTCAATAAGGGTGATTGATTTGATTTTTGGTGTTTTGGTTTGATCTTTGTGTTTGTTGGTCTTTCATTTAGGAATTTTGATATGCTTGGTGTGGATTTGGAGCGTATTGGATTATGAAAAGAGCTACGAGGGATGCTTCAAAGGGAGTTTCCATTCTTTGGCTCAAACTTATTCTAACCAAGCTAAGAATTAAGTGTGGGGGGGTTGATATATTTTTTTATGCTCTCGTAGTTCTCATGTTATGAACATTTGCATCGGCTCATATAGTTTCCTTAATATTATGTTTTTGTGATTTTTTCTTATTTTTCTTGTGTTGTTGGTTGTTTTGTGTTTGCATGTGTGTTGGTAATGTGGATATTTATTGTAAATGGGAACTTGTTGGTGGAATTAGGATATTAGATTAGGAAATAATATTTACAAGTGCATTTTAAACTGTTCAATGAGCAAAATATGATGTATTAGTATACTTTGGTCTTAACGAAATGAACCGTGAGATTTTGAGTCTAACCATACATCATAATGGTTTCATTTCTTTGTGAGAGGACCGATTATTTGTGTACAAACTAGAACTTGCTTGTTGACTTTTCTATGAAGCTTGTTGGTGAATATTTGAGAAATGATTAGAGGCCATCTTTGATCTTAATAGCCTATAGCCAAACACAATTTCCCTACCTATCTACATTATCCATTGCTAGCCAATTTGAGCCTTATAAGCCTATATCCTTTCATGAGCACATTCTTTAGCCAAAACACCACTTGAAGCTAAGAAAGAACCTTATGTGTAGAGTTTGACTAGAGAAAGTGAAGTTAAGTGATGTGAAACACAAGAAGTAAGAAAAGAAAGTTATGAGAATAAAGTGTTGAAAAAGAAGGATGTGAGATGTAAAAAAGAAAAAAAAAAGCAAAGAATACAAAAGAGAATCAAGAAAGAGCTAGAATTGCATTGTTATATTCATGTCATGAGAAAAGTTCTTGAAAAAACTCAAAAGAAGGAGTTGCATTAGAGTATGGAAGAAGAATGCTTAAAAAGAAAAAAGATAACAAGAAAGGAAGGAGAAGATGTGAAAGGAAAAATTATAAGGGTGACGACTCTTTCAATAGGATCTCTCCACGCTTTTGGTCACTTTAATCCTATAATTATCCTTCCTTAACCAAAGAGCCTTCTATTACATCCAAATATAGAACCTCTTTGATCTTTGATGGACTTTAATTGAGTTTGTAAGTGAGTCGATTTTCAAGCTTATGGTGAGTATGCTTTGATTGGTTGATGAGAACATATACGTCCCTCGAAAAAATGAGTGGAGTGATAAACTATCCGTGAGGTTAGGACCATAAAGTATGCCTGTGCAAGATCTTTTCATCATTGAACCTTTTAAAAGAAAGGTGTTTAAATATCCTATTTCTAATATTTTAATTTTGTTAATAATTCCTTGTTTATGGTTAATATTTACATTACTTTTGTTTGTTCGACTCTAATATCTACACAAATTTACCATCTAGTTCTTTTCTTTTCTTTTTCCTTGCTTGGGGACAAGCAACACTCTATGTTTGGGGGGTTTATACACACAGAAGTTCAACTAACTAGATACAAACCTTCATAACCCTAGAACTACCAAATCAGTTTTAGCCCATGACGCTTCGAAGAATGTTCATGGTGTTTAGATAGATCTTACCCATAGTCTTGAAAATTACAAGAAAGATTAAGTTGCGAAGTAAACCCTAGATGTGGGCGCCGTCGCTTCTCGCTCCGTCTTGAATCTTCACTTGGTTCTCACTAGATTCTCTACACGAATATCTCTCTCTACAGCTCTTGTGGATGGAGTTAGGGTTTGGATGTGGTGTAGGATGGATGTGGAATCTAACTCTCTTTTTGATGTGATCGACACCCCTTTTTATACTTGTAACTTCTCCTCATGGACCTTTACTGGGCTTTTTCGTAGAAAACAAGCACATGCACTCATTGGAGGTAGAAATCCCGACGTTTCAGTGCCGATATGTCTCCATTCGACCAGACTTGGCTTGGTCGAACGGCGTGCCTGTAAATTAATCTTCGTCTTTTGTCTGCCATTCGACTTAACCTCTTCAGTTCGACCGGACTTCACTTGGTAGAACAGGACTCCTTGGTCAAACGACCACTCTGTAAGTTGATACGCTCCAGTTCGACTTCACATCTGTAGTTCGACCATTCTGAGCGGTCAAACGGCCTTCCTTTGATCGAACTGCACCTCGAAAAATGTGTTTTCAAATTTCGAGCACTTTTAACCTGTTTTCCTATACAAATATGCTCAAATAGCCTCAGTAGCATCTGATTCGTGGATTTTCCATAAACACCGATTCGTCTCGATAATAGACCAAATCATACTCAATTTACACACAAATCCAAGCTCAAAATATGTGAATTATCTCTCTCATCAAACCCCCAAACTTACATGTTGCTCTTCCGAAGCCAACAAAATCAAAACAAGGCAAGAGAGTGTAATCACGAGATCCTTATAACAAACACAACCTATTCTAACACATGCAATTATATCAATTCAAAACATGCATCCATCATACCTTTCATCCATGCAAAAATATCAATCAACCACAATACTTCTACGAGTGCAAAAATCATCTAGCTTACTATGTAAGTTTTTACTCTCATGCTCAAGTGTAAAAGATGTACACTTTAAAAGGGTTAGTATATACACTCAAAATCAATTCAAACATTCACGTAACCATAAGCTTAGAAAAGGTCTCAAAAATCAATTTATAATTGTTTCAATATTAGGATCACAAAGGACTTGTTCTTTGGGTTGTAATGTTGGCTCTTTGGTAAAGGTAGGAGAATATAGATAAGGTAACTAACTTCACTAGTAGAGAATTACCTTGGAGAGTTGCTTTTCATCAAACAGCATTAATACTTCTTCTCCTTCATCATTCTCATAATCTTTTCAATACTTCTTCTCCTGCATCACTTAGAATTAATATCTTTCTTCTTCTTCAAAGTACTAAGGTACCAATTTCGGGCACTACCCTTTTAAGCAATCGGGGTACCGGTTTCAGACACTACCTCTTCACAAGATTTAACCAAATTTTTATTCTCATTACTACACAAATTTTTCTTCCTTTTTCTTCATATACGAGCTAGTAATTTATTCACCTTAACTCTCTACTAGTACATAAGGTATTTCAAAGCTTAAGTATAGGTAAATAAAGGCTTTTTATCATAGGCTTGCCAAAGAAAAACTTTTAAAGGCTCAACGGGGCTTCTAATGATATAAACTACAAGGTAGGATAAAATTTGGCTAAGTGGCTCAATTATCAATAATGGTCTAAGATCATGTCCTAATATCTATCAATCACGAATTTCAAACAAGACTCCAAGCCAAGTTCTAAAATACGAACATATGAACGATACTCAAAAGAATAAACTATCATGCATTCATGTAGCATGATTAATAGGCACAAATTCTCACATGAGTAATAGATTCCTAAGCACTCTTCAAAGCATGCAATAAACATCAACCTCTACATAAACTACAAGTAATAACGGTACATGCATATCATCAATAAAATCAACATGCATCAAAAACAAGTGCACATGCATAATAAAGAAGAATCATCACACTATCCAAATCAATCCGATCAAACATCCAAATCAAACATATCCAATGTATCATCCATCAATCAATATCAAATACAAACCACTCACACATAAATCTCATCAACACAAACACCACTTTAGAACTCAACCTGTAAAGTGAAAAAGAGAATGGAGGTGAGAGAAAGCAGACAAGGATAAAAAAAATCTGGTGCCACTACTCCTCTGGAGCATCATCATCATCATTATCATTGCGCCAATCGTCGAAGTCTCTAATAAAACTATTGACTTTCCTATCCAATGCCTCATAGTTGTCATTCAGATCTCCCAATCTCCTATCCATACCATCATATCGAAGGTTGAGTGTAGCGTAATTTGTATTCGCCAATGCCAGCTGCCGATTGGTCTCCTGCTGGTTCGTATTCAGAATGGCAAAATGCTCATTTATCAGTCTGAACTGCTCTCTATAAATGTGATCACGGGCCTGCTAGAAATCCCGCTGCTATTGTGGTGATGGCTCATACTGATACAGTTGTGGCGGTGGCTGCTGTGGTGGCTCCATCGGAGAAAAATCCATCTCCGGCTGCTCATGAGCTGGCTGTTGCTCCTCATCCTCATCTACAAAGTCTACTGGATCTCCCACTTAGATCATATCCTCATCAAAATAAACTCCCTGAAGATGCATATTAGTTAAAAGTCTCAGTTTCCTTCATCTAAACAAGTGTCGGATATCGCCTTGTGCTTCGGAGTGTTCATCAAAAGATTATCATTGATCTGAATGGTAGCAAGATCAACAAGTGACAATGGGAACTTGAAAGAAATTAGATTCTTTCCATGGATGAACATCTACATATCATCACTCCTCTGATCGGCCGATGCTTAGTCAAATCAACTCGATAATACTCCGCTATCAGAGTAATCAATCCACCAATGTTGACCTTCTGGAAGGAGTAAGTAGAGAACTTATACAGCTGCTGGAAAAAGTAAGAAGCCACATTGAATTAAACTCCATTCATCATGTACCATAGCAGGTAGAGCTCTCCTCTAGGTATGCAACTCCCCTCAGATCGAGCAAACAGCGTGTTGCTCAGGATTCGGTCCATGCATGCTATCACGGGGTTGCGAATAAAAGTAACCTTAACGGTATTGGTATTGTAATCACCTTTCTTCCCCGAAATAGATCTCCAAAACTCATTAGCATTAAATCCTGCATTCTAAGCTACAGAAACATTCGGGCAACCAACCATCTCATTAAACTCATTCGTATACATCAGCTTTAACTGCCCACCAATCTGCATCCACAAGCCATAAGGAAGATAGTGATCTCTACTATCAACTCTCATCATGCGCAACATCTCGATTGTGATGTAGAAATAAGTCTCTCTCTTCAGCTCCATAAATCAAGTGATCCCTACTCGATTGAACATCCAACGAATATCGTTGATGATGTTCATCTCCACCATCGCTTGATCATCCTGATAACGAGTCCTCGTTATCTTATCTGAAATTTCTCCCCACAACTCTTCCTTCTCCTCCCAATTATCAATCCATATGTCGAAATCGGAAGGCCTTTTTTATCCCTCTTAAGTTTCTTTGTAATTTCGCCCTTCTTAGGAGGATTATTTTAGAAGGTGTAGCAATTCCTTTCCCTACAAAGATTATACTTCAATCACAATAGAGGAGATAAAGCGAGTATACCCAACTCAGGACTAATTAAAGCATGAATTTTACTCTAGACTTCAAATTCATATGCCCTAATCGATTCATGAATCAGTTCCCAAAATTTCAAGTGTACACTTCCAACATATAATCTCATTTATACTCTACACTTTCAATCAAGAGGAATCAAAAGTCCTAAGTTTCAACTTCCACGTTCAACATGCTTCTCAAATCCCAAATTTCAACAATATTCCAAGCATGCTCAACTTCCACAACTCAATTGCTCATAAACGTCACTTCAAATCAATGAGTCCATACATGCATGTCGAAATTAAACACAAGCCTGTAAGATTAACATCATCAATTTCACAAAACATGTTTAATCAACGTACCCAATCTTCACTAAGCATATATTACTCCAATTAAAGGGTAAGGAAGTAAGAAAACATACCTTTATCTCCAGACAGGGTGTGTACAAAAAATCCCAAAAATCAAGTGGAATAGTCCAAAATCGAACTTGAATCCTCCAAATCTTGGATGTTAAAGTGTGTTGAAAGGAAGAAGTAAGTGTAGGATGAGTTTAGAGTGAATTTTTTATAGACGGAATGAGAGCTTCTAGGAAAGGTGGCGGAATTTGGTCGAACAGTGCAATGAAAATTGCATATATTCACAATTCCAAACATCGTTCAACTCGAATGGCGTGGTCGAACAGGATATATGTCAGCTGAAAATGTTTGCCATTTGACCAAACAGTCTTGGTCAAACCGCAGTGTGTTGGTCGAACGAGACCTCTGTAAACTGAAAAGTCGCCCCCTGTTATCTCATGTTCCGTTCGATCACCATTCGACCGATAAATGTTGGTCGAACCGGATGGCTTTAGTCGAAACGGCCCTTTGTAAGCTGAAAACTCCCTGGCATGCCGTTCGACCATAGTTTGACCAAAGCATTCTAGTCGAACCACGAAAGTCTGGTCAAATGGGCTTTCGGAAGTTTGTTTTTCCTGCTTTTCTTCGTCCTCTGCAAAACGCAAACTCTAAAACAACATCAAGCATCATATTAAGCCAAAACAAAGCTAGAGAACCACTCTTAGACAATATAAAAAATCATGTACACTACTCTGCTCACACTATAAAATAAATAATACACCACTGAACACTAGGCAAATCGCAAAAAATCAACACATCAAAATCGGTTAAAGTTTTAATATACCGCAAAAAATCAACTCCCCTAGCAAACGTTACAAAGAAAAGATTATACTCTTGGTGCTACAATGAGGTAAGTACATCACACCCCCCAAAACTTAGTAGAGACTATAGTCGAAACTAAATTTGCAAAGAGATGTAATTGCTGATTAGTAAGCACCTTAAATATAAAAATTTCTTACTCACATGAAATAAATTAAGCAATAAAATGGGAGGGCAAGCCCCCAACATGCGCTCTTGTTTAACGTCAGAGAGTCACGATGGTACCAACTCAATCTAAGATATCTTCAAAGATGACACAGGCATTATCCAGCGACCTATAGTGCTTTAATCGATGCCCATTCACCACTATAATGTCTCCGTCTTTGTTCATGATCTCAAAACTCCCCCCTCCGCAAGCTCTATGGATAAAATGGTCCCGTCCACTTCGATTTTAATTTTCCTGCAAAAAGCTTCTAACGACAGTTAAAAAGTAATACATGATCTCCTTACATGTACTCTTTATAAGTGATCTTCGAGTCATGCCACTTCTTCATTTTCTCCTTATAAATCACCGAGTTCTTAAAAGCTTGACTTCTAAACTCATCCAATTGATTGATATGCATCAACCTTAAGTCCTTGACCCCCTTTATGGATAAGTTCAAACTTCTTACAGCCCAAAAAAACTTATGTTGAATCTCTACGAATAAGTGGCACGGTTTCCCATAGATAATTTGATAAGGTGACATGTCTAGCACAATCTTATATGGGATTCGGAACCCCCATAAGGTATCAGCGAGCTTCATAGCCCAATCCTTCCTATTGGTTCCAACTACTTTCTCCAGGATTTGCTTCACTTACCGGTTAGAGACTTCGGCTTGCCCATTCGCTTGAGGATGATAGGGTGTAGTAACCATATGCTTAACACCATATTCTTTGAGAACTCTTTCAATAAGCTTGTTGACAAAGTGGGAACGTCCATCACTTATAAGTGCTTTAGGAACTCCATAGCGGGCAAAAATATGTTTCTTCATAAATGACAATACCGTCTTTGAATCATTCATGCCGTTGGAATAGCTTCCACCCACTTAGAAACATAATCAATAGCAAGAAGGATGTATATGAAACCATTAGATGGGGGAAACGACCCCATAAAATTAATTCCCCATACATCGAAGATCTCTACAGCAATGCTTGTCTGAAGTGGCATCTCATCTCTTTTACTTATATTTCCCATCCTTTGACATTTATCGCATGTTGCCACGGAGGATTCACAATTTTTAAACAAGGAAGGCCAATATAAAGCGGATTGTAGTACCTTGGCTGCAGTCTTTTTGGCTCCGAAATGCCCCCCGTTAGGTTGTGCATGACAAAAGTCAAGAACACTCTCCATCTTCATCTCAGGCACACACCTACGGACAATAGAATCCGTATAAATTTTATACACAAACGGATCATACCATATGAAAATCTCAACATCTCTCTTGAATTTCGCAAGTTGATACCTATTGAGATCCTTAGGAATTTCACCCACTGCTATATAATTGACATAATCAGCATACCATGGATCCAATCCTTGAGCAATGATGCGCGTTTTCTTTGCATGCAAAATTAATCCCCAAGTATTAAGGATATCAATTGCAGCTTAAGCAAGCGACCAAGTGAATATCGAACCCAAAGGACGGCGTATTATCAATTTAATTATTATCTAAATTAATTAAGACAAGATGTGGCAATAACAGTTGAGTATTGGATTATTAACTACTAAACAATTAATTAAAAAAACAAATAAGATAAAATATCACTCGAAGAATACGAAAGTGGATCAAGTAGGAGAATAGGTAGTTCTAGGATAATCTAGTTTCATTCATTAATCTCCCTTCCTTTGTTGATGTCCGACTCTGCCTTGTGGAATATGGACGCATCACTAAACCATGCATATCTACTCTATAGATACAAGTAAACATGTGTGTAACACGTGTGAATAACCTCGGAGCAACAGATGTAATTCCACCCCCCTTTCTACGTAGTATCAGTATCAATTATTTCTCTGGCCAATTAGTATTCTAACCCGATATGATCTCCCTTTATAGGTACTATAAAATTATCCTCTTTATCTTACTTAATAACCCGAATAATATTCAATTAATAAGTATTCATGTATGATAGTTCTAGTAATGCTTCGGACTCTCCTCACTTAGAATCATAACATGGAATCATGTTCAGCGGTGAATGCACTCAATCAATAACTAAGATATGTATTCAGACTCTACATAATAGTTAATGATGCACAAAACGACCGTGAATATGGATTAAGAAAGCACAATCATATATAAAATAAATCCACAAGTAGTGTTGTACGGAGTTTACACACGAAAGTTCAATTAATTCGTAAAAACCTTCACAACTCTAGTTCTACTAAAAATGCTCTAGCCCATGATGTTACGAAGAACAATCATGGAGGTTGGATAGATCTTACCCATATGTCCGAAAAATACAAGATAAATTAGGAAACGAAGGAAACCTTAGATGTGGGCGTCGTCGCGTCCTTTTCCGTCTTGAATTCTCCTCTTGGTTCTCCTCTTGATTCCACAGATGAATCTGCAAAGTAATGGATGGATGGAGGAAAGGATGTAGATGATGGTTGGGGGGTGATCCCTTTTGTGGGGTGTGGTATTGTGTTGTGGCCTCTCTCTAATCCAATCTCTATTCTTTTGTATTGTCTTGGTGTGATCTACATCCTCTTTTATACTTGTAAGCTCTCCTTATGGACCTAGGATGACTTTTTCTTGGAAAACATGCAGAAACACGCACTTGGGGTGTAAAAATCGGATCCGGACGCGTCCCAGGCATGGAGTTCGACCTAGGGCTTGGTCGAACCCTGGTCGAATCAAAATCGGCAATTTAACGCACTTCAGGCTTCAGATTTGACCAAAATGGCTTGAGTTCGACCAAGGGGTCTGGTCGAACTGGACAGTCGTGGTCGAATCCTACTTGCGCCGTCTCACTCTTTCGCGTATAACTTCACATCCGACCTCTAATTTGAGTGATTCTTGTGCTCACTCGATCCTCTCTTCCTTGGATATTTATCCATATAAAGAAATTATAAAAACTCCAAGAATTGTAGGTGTAACAAGCCATGGAATATGACACAGCCGTTCTGTTCGGCACAGCTCGCGCGACGTCACCATTTTGCTCATAACTTCCTCGTTTGGAACTCGATTGAGGTGTTCTTTACGCCAAAACAATCCTCTTTTCAGTGGCTATCCAACCATGTATCACAACACCAGTTTTGATCTCCACAAAAATACAGAAAAATTGCACAAATTGGACGTGCGTTTTTCAGCATTCATTGTACATGTTGCACCTTTTCTCCAACTTCGCACTTTTGATCCTTTTTCCACCTAAAACAAAATAAAACACCTCAAGTGCATCTTTTTCTCATATATATTGAATATAAGACCCTTGTGCTAATATATGACAATAATATCAATAAAAAAGGTGCTCAATTGGATACTAAAACACGCTTATTTTCACTCTCATCAAGCAACCATTACACAAGCTCTCTCCGCTCCTTCAATAAACACGTATTCAAAAGAGTCATCACAATATTCCCTTGTCTCTAATCTTGATAGATGATCCACCAAAACATTCTCCGTTCCTTTCTTGTCTCGAATCTCCATATCAAACTCTTCTAGAAGAAGGATCTATCTAATAATCCTGGGCTTCGTTTCCTTCTTCTCCATCAAGTACCGAATCGTAGAATGATCCGTGTACACTATTGTCTTCATGCCAACCAAATATTGTCGAAACTTGTTGCATGCATACACAACAGCTAAAAACTCTTTTTCAGTAACAGTATAGTTCTTTTGTGCTGCATCAAAAGTTTTGCTCGCATAATAAATGGCGCAGAACTTCTTTTCCTTCTGCTGCCCGAGCACTACTCCAAGTGCTAGATCACTTGCATCACACATAAGTACAAACGGCTGAATCCAATCCGATGTGATCAAGATAGGTGCAGTAATAAGCGACTCATTCAAAACCTAAAAAGCTACTATACATTCTTCATCAAAAACAAAAGGAACATCTTTTTCTAGTAAGTGAGATAAGGGCTTGGAGTATTTCGAGAAGTCTTTGATAAATCTTCTATAGAAGCCAACGTGTCCAAGAAAGGACTGCACTCCTTTTCATTCGTAGGTGTTGGAAGCTTCTCAATGGCCACAACCTTTACTCGATCAACCTGCAATGCCAAAATATGATGCCCAAGAACAATCTCATCTCTCACCATGAAGTGACACTTCTCCCAATTCAAGACAAGATTAGTTTCTTAACATCTCTTCAAAACAGTAGATAGGCTAGACAAACAAATATCAAAGGAGGAACCAAAAATAGAAAAATTATCCATAAACACCTCCATGATCTTCTATATCAACCAATCAAATATGGTCATCATGCAATGCTAAAATGTAACAGGTGAATTACACAACCCAAAAGGCATCTTCCTTAAAACAAAAGTTCCATAAGGGCAAGTAAAAGTACTATTTTCTTGATCCTCGGAAGCAATCATGATTTGATTATAACCCTAGTACCCATCTAAGAAATAATAAAACTCATACCCTGCTAGACGATCTAACTTTGATCAATGAAAGGAAGAGAAAAATGGTCTTTACATGTATTTTCATTCAGTTTCCTGTAATCCGTACACACACGCAATCCTATAGGAAACCTAGTGGCTAATGTCTATCCATCATTGGCTTTCACAATAGTCATGCCCCCTTTCTTAGCTACTACATGCAATGGACTCACATGGGGACTATCACTAATTGGATAAATAATTTCTGCATCTAACCATGTTAGGATTTGTTTCCTAATCACTTCTTCAATCATAGGATTAACCCTCCATTGATTCTGTATACATTGCTTAGCTTCATCTAGCAACCTTATCTTATGCATGCAATATGATGGACTAACACCCTTCAAATTATCAAGAGCCCAACCAATAGTAGACTTATACTTCCTAAGCACATCTAACAACTCTTTAAGTTGATCATCAGTAAGAGAAGAAGATAAAATTAACGGATAAGTTTTATTATCGCCTAGATAGGCGTACTTCAAGTGCTCCGGTAGTGGTTTCATACCTGTCATCACCCAAAGCAAGTAAATTTTCAAGAAATTCGATACATAACGCATTAGAGAGTTCATCTAACTCCGAGGTGGGAAAAGTAAGAGACTCTGCCAAGCATGTCTCCAAGGGATCCTTTGACAGGATCAAGGACATATCTTCATTCATGATCTCCTCCACCACATCAATGCTGTGACATTGCGTCTCCATTGGCATCTTCATTGCTTTATCAAGGTTGAACATAACCTCTTCATTATCCACTCTCAATCTAAGCTCCACTTTTGAACATCAATCATAGCTCCAACGGTGGCAAGGAATGGCCTTTCCAAGATAAGAGGAACATTATCCTTGTCATCTTCCATCTCTAGTACAAGAAAATCCACAGGAAAGACAAGCTTCTCCACTTTCACAATACATCTTCAATCACACCCTTCAGAAAAGTTATGGGCCTATCCGCCAGCCGATGTTGTGGGAACGAGCTCCCCCGAACTTAGTAAGTGGTAACTATCTCCTTATTTTTTTAAATTAATAATAATTAATTAAGAATAGATTAAAATTTAAATTATAATTAATATTACTTTGTAAGGAATGTTTTTTAAAAAAAAATAATGAATTTAATACATATTTTTAAATCAATGATAGATTTATAATTAAATTCTAATTAGTCTATTACCTAAGTGTAAATAAGTATTTGAACATTTTTAATTATGTAAAATGGATCATAATAGCCCCATTGATCCAGATCAATTTGATCTATATTTATCCTTAATAAAAATGATAAATAATTTACTAGACAGTTCCATCATTTAATTTCATAAATGAAGGGGCAATACAAATCATGAAAATACTAAACGAAGCAAAATGAAACTATTATTATACGCTAAATTTTAGCATTTTACCCTAACGGCTCATTTGTTAGTTGAGATGAGATAAAAGAATATATATTAGAAATTAGATTAAAGCGAAGATAAGTATTCGTACTATGAAAAATGAAAATTGTTTGATATGTTATATTAAAATTGATATAATAGAAAGTTGAGATTTTGGTAGGAGATAAAAAAAGTAAGATAAATGGTAAAATTACTTCTTAAACCTTTATTAATAATTTAAATTACAGTGGCAATCAATTATTATTATTATTATTATTATTATAATAAAAGAATTGGAATTAAAAAAGATGAAATCTCATTTGCGCGCCCACTTGTAATTGAAGACGCCGATAGAAATAGATATCCTCATACATGAAATCTCATTTGCACCGATTCCATAGCATATTGTGAAGATTTGGTGACATTCATCTAGATTGTAGTAGAAGATAACGCACAACAGGATCTTTGTTGAGCTTATATGGCATACATGTTTCTTTCTATTTGTTTGGGCTTATTCGCTTCTTAATGCCTCTACCCGAGTTGGTATTCATATTTTTATTTTTAAGAATATTATAAAATTTACTCTCTCTCTCTCTTCATAATCATATGACTTAACAATAAATATTTAGACAATGTTCAGAAGAATATTATAAAATTTGTTTGTGGGATACACAATGTGAAGATGAATATTATAAAAGGAAAATAAAATCCCTAATCTAATATGTGATAAATGGGTTTTCAGGATTTTAGGGGAAAATCCTATTAATTGAGGGATTTGGAAGAGAGATTGGATTTGGTAGAAATCTGCATTTCGTGTATTTTGGTCATAATAAGGTTAAAATTTAAAATCAACCATGATATTAAGTAGTGTCGAGTAATGATTTGAAGTTTGTGTATCTACCAGTAAGAAGTAACTATCTCTATATTTTTATTTAAGTTAATAACAATTAATTAAGAATAGATTAACATTTTAATTATAATTAATATTACTTTATAAGGAAAGCTTTAAAAAAATTAATGAATTTAATACATATTATTAAATCAAAGATAGATTCATAATTAAATTATAATTATTATATTACCTTTATCACAATGGCAAAAAATATCATAATAAAAGAAAGATGAAATCTCATTTGCGTGCCCACTTCTGATTGAAGACGCCTATTGAAACAAAAATCATCAAACATGAAATCTCATTTGTTCCTATTCCACAGCAGATTGTGAAGATTTGGTGACATTCATCTAGATTGTAGTAGAAAATGATGCACAAAATGTTCTTTGTTGAGCTTCTATAGCATACATTTTTCTTTCTAGTTGTTTGGGTTTATTCACTACTTAATGCCTCCACCCGATTTGGTATTATTGTTTTAATATTTTAGAATATTATAAAATTTACTCTCTCTCTCTCCATAATCATATGACTCAACCACAAATTTTTACACAGTGGGCTGAAAAATATTATAAAATGGGTTTGTAGGAGGCACAATGTGAAGAAGAATATTATAAAAGGGAAATGAAACCCTAATATAATCGGTGATAAATTGTTTGTAGGATTTTGGGGAAAATCGCATTAATTGCGAGATTTGGAGGAGAGATCGGATTTTGAGGAAATCTGCATTTCGTGCATTTGATCAAACTAAGGTTAAATATGAAAATCAACCATAAAATAATGTAGTAAAGAGTAATGATTTAAAGTTTATGTATCTACTAATAAGTTTGAAATATGTTGTGTATCTACTAGTAAGTATTAACAATCTCTATATTTTTTTAAATTAATAATAATTAATTAAGAATAGATTAAAATTTTAGTTATAATTAATATTACTTTGTCAGGAAAGTTTTATAAAAAAAAATAATGCATTTAATACATGTTTTTAAATTAAAGATAGATTTATAATTAAATTCTAATTAGTATATTACCTTATATAAGTAAAAAGGGGTAAATAAGTCTTTGAACATTTTTAATTATGTAAAATGAATCATAATAACCTCATTGATCTGGATCAATTTGGTCCCTCTACATTTATCCTTAATAAAAAAGATAAATAATTTACTAGATAGTTCCATCATTTAATTTCATGAATGAAGGGGTAATACAAATCATGAAAATACTAAACGAAGCAAAATTAAAGTATTATTATACGCTGAATTTTAGCATTTACCCAAAAGGCTCGTTTGTTAGTTGAGATGAGATAAAAGAAAATATATTAAAAATTAGATTAAAGCGTAGATAAGTATTCGTAATATGAAAAATGAAAATTGTTTGATATGTTGTATTAAAATTGATATAATAGAAAGTTGAGATTTTGGTAGGTGAGAAAATAAGTAAGATTAATGGTAAAATTACTTTTAAACCTTTATTAATAATTTAAATTACAGTGGCAACCAATTATTATAATAAAAGAAACGGAATTAAAAAAGATGAATTCTCATTTGCGTGCCCACTTGTAATTGAAGACGCCGATAGAAATAGATACCCTCAGATATGAAATTTCATTTGCGCTGATTCCACAACAGATTGTGAAGATTTGGTGGCATTCGCCTAAATTGTTGTGGAAGATGGCGCACAACAGGTTCTTTGTTGAGCTTCTATGGCATACATGTTTCTTTCTAGTCTTTTTGGTTTATTCACTATTTAATTTCTCTACCCTAGTTAGTATTCTTATTTTTATATTTTAGAATATTATAAAATTTACTCTCTCTCCATAATCATATGACTTAACCATAAATTTTTGCACAATGTGTAGAAGAATATTATAAAATTAGTTTGTTGGATGCACAATGTGACGAAGAATATTATAAAAGGAAAATGAAATCTCTAATCTAATCGATAATATATGGGTTTGCCAAATTTAGGGGAAAATCCCATTTATTGCAGGATTTGGAGGAGAGATTGAATTTGGAAAAATCTCCATTTCGTGCATTTGGTCAGAGTAAGGTTTAAATTGAAAATCAACCATAAAATAATATAGTAAGGAGTATTGATTTAAAGTTTGTGCATCTACTCAAGTTTGAAATATGTAGTATATCTACTAGTAAATAGTAAATATCTCTATATATTTTGTTAAATTAATATTAATTAATTAAGAATAGGTTAACATTATATTATAATTAACTTACTTTTTAAGGAAAGTTTAAAAAAATATTATTAAATCAAAGATAGATTTATAGTTAAATTCTAGTTAGTATATTATCTTATAAGTAAAAAGGGGTAAATAAGTTTTAGATTATGTAAAATGGATTATGATAACCCTATTGATTCGAATCAATTTGATTCCTCTATATTTATCATGTAAAGTATAAACCTCATTCAAACATGGTGGAGTGTTATTAGTGAGGTGTTCTATAATTTTAGCACGTGCATGGTCAGTGTACGTGTGTGTATCAGGTGCAACAGGTAACAACAATTTGGAATTAAGCTTATCAACACATGAAATGGTGTAACTGGTGCACAGTGGACAAGGGAGTTTGAAGTGAGTGGATAGAATTCGTTTGGATGAGTTATGAGCAGTTCTATACATAGATAGAAACCTGACACTTTAGTTGTTTGTTGCAATCAGTTTCACTCTGTTTGGTAACCATGTAATAGAACAAACGAGAGCTCAAAGTTGCTGCAGCGAGTTAGCCCCATAAGTTTGTTGTTATGTTGTATTGTGTATTTAATCATTTTACTCAGCTTAATTCTCATTGAATCTCCCTCATACTCTCATAAGCAATAAAGGGTCTCTCTCCATAGTGGATATAGGTCGATTTGACCGAATCACTCTAAAAAGCCCTTGTGTTCTCGTTTCTTTTCTTCATCCATAGATTAGACTTGTATCTTTCAATGTTTAAGGGGGCGTTTGATATTTTAAAAGGAATAGGAATGGTAATGGGAATAATAGTATTAAGGAATGAGAATGGGTATGATGCTTATGAGTGTATTGTTTGGTTTATGGTAAGAATCACTATCATAATCTTTGATTTTATTTGGTTGTTGTGGAATCAGAATCAATCTTATTATATTTTTATTTTTTAAAAAAAGAAAAATATTATTTTTAAGGGTAGGTCTTGTATGAGACTGTCTCACGTGAGACCATTTTTCACTTTTTAAAATAGATATCACTTTTGCTATTCGCTATAAAATGTTATCACTTTTTATGTATACTATAAAATGTTCATAAAAGAGCATTATCACTTTTCATTAATTTATTATCACTTTCCTTTTTAAAAGTTATCACTTTCTGGTCATCTCACGTAAGCCTTACATGAGACGGTCTCACATAAGTCTTTGCCTATTTTTGTAGTTTATATTTAGTTAATATTATTATTAAATAATATTAAAAAAATTAATAATATTAAAATATGTATAAAAATATCTCATAATTCTTTTTCAAGGGAATAAATGATTACCATAGACACCAAAAAGGGAGGGAATGGGAGATTCCTTGAAAACAATGAATCAAAGTAATAGTTATGAAATAAAAGTCTTTAAACAAACATTCAATTTTTTCTATCATTCCAATTCCACCCTCCAAAGCCACAAACCAAACAGACCCTAAGTTTCTTGTTTCAATTTGGTTCTTTTTACTTTCAATCTGATACCGGCGATTTTCCTACCACATATCCTTTATAAAAATGATAACTAATTTGCTAAACAGTTCCATTATTTAATTTCCTTTCTACTTGTTTGGGTTTATTCAAACTTAATGCCTCTGCACGAGTTGGTATTCTAATTTTTATATTTATTCTCTATATTGCTCTTTCTTTCTTTCTTATTTTGCATAATATGCATGTTTCATCTGTATGCTAATTACATGTCTATGTAGATAAATTTCATTGGTAAATTTGGGCGAATTGGGATCTCTCGAGTTTTCCGAAAGTTTTATAGCATAATTTTTTGTGTTTCTTATCCGATAATTTCTGGGTTTTTTTAGAAAATATCTATTTTCCTTACATTTAGATTTTTAGGAAATCTAGGTTTTAAAAAAAGATTAAGACTTGCACACTCAATTAATTAGGTGGAATAGGAGCATTGAAATTGGTCATAACCCATAGTCAACCAAAGCGTGAAATGAATAGATCTGTGTGATTGGGGGAGGGGATGTCGATGATTGAATTAAGAATACCTGACAATACGGGAAAAATACAGAAGCTTCTTCAAAACAATTATGAAACTTTATGATCTCACAGTTACCTTGCAAATATGCATCAGAGATCTTAAAAATTGATTATAAGGTTTCGAAAATTTTTTTATAAACTAATGGTGGTACCTACTTATTGAAAATAAGCACTCAATGCTTTCAAAATCACAATCACTCCTCTCTTTCTTGTATTTAAGCTACTGAGTGTTATTTAGGCGTACATTAATTTTAAAATATACCTTCAAGAATAATTCTAATAATGGAAGCATATATATAGTTCTTGGTTTACTCAAAAGGACACTTAATTATTGACTTGAATAGAAGAGAACTTAATCAAAGAATCCTAGCACAATTCTTGTGTCTACTGGAGTATTAAGCTACAATCAGTGGCGGATCTAGAAAATCAAAGTGAGGTGGGCTAAGTTTATTAAAGAAAATAAAAAATATTAAAAATAATTAATATATATATACACACACACACGAATCATCTTCTCAAAAGTGGATGAAGAATGTGCTATATTTTAATATTTATTGTAATGAGTTCATAAAATATATATAATTTAAGAAGATATATTTATTTTTTAGCATCATTTGGGTGGGCTTAAAATATTTTTGGATTGGGCTAAACATAAAAACACAAATTATTTACATATAATATAATGGACTTTTAGTGGGGAGCTCTGGGCTTGAGCCCAGGGCTGCCCACACATAGATTCACCACCGGCTATAATGCTTTTGTTTCTTGATACTGAATGAAGAAGTTAAACATGTTGTATTCATTTCATTTCATTTAATATTACTACTTACAAAAATATTAGTTTTATTTTGTTTTATTATTTGTTAGACAGAGATTACTTACTTTTTATATTATGATTATGTATTCATATTGTGATATGTGTCGTAGACAATCTAAGTTGGTGAACGAATCTATATGATGGCTATGTGTCGTAGACAAAAAGTTAGTGAGCGAATCTATATGATGATTATGTGATAATATTTTAACTGCAGTTAAATTAAAGTTAATTATTACAATATTCTATTTTATTATAGTCAATTGTGATATGTATTGCAACATCAAGAGTCAGATAAGTTATAAGCAACAATATTATTGGAGAGCAACGGTAGTAGCAAGTCTAGAAAGGGGAAAGACAAAAAGACTGAAAGAAACCGACAATCATGGACTACCCATGAAGAAGAGGTTCTCCTTGGCTTCTTGAATGCTCGTTGCTATTGGGTGGAGGAGTGGTAATGTATTTAGGCCCGGATATTTAAGTAAGCTTGAGGCAAGTGCTAAAGGCTATCCCAGAAATTGATATTTGTGGGACTCCTCACATGAACTCTAAGATAACTGTGGGGAAGCGATTTCATTCATCTCTTTCAAGCATGTTTGTTGACGGTATTGAAGTAGGCTACAATCATATGACCCATGAGATTGACGCTTCAAATTCTCAATGGGAGAACAGGGCCGGCCCTGAGGCATGTCCGGAGGGGCGACGGCCCGGGGCCCCACAATTTTTTTAAATATATATATATATATATATATATATATATATATATATATATATATATATATATATATATATATATATATATATATAGTTTATAGATTTTTAACAAATTTATTATAAAATAAAATGTATTTAAAAAAATCTTTTATAATACTCTCTAGTTCTAATATTGCGTTCTAATATTGTATAAATATTTTTGTGTGTGGAAATTAAGAAAAAAAGTGTTTAATGTAAGATAATGAAGGGTATTTTGTTGAGAAAAGTAAGTAAAATTATAATTAGTATAAAATAAAAGTGATTTATATAGAATTGCGAGAGTATTGGTATTATATGGATTACTACTTTAGAAATATATTGTGTTTTTCACTAGTATTAAGAAAATTGAATTTTTTTTCTACTTATTTTTTTTATAAAAAAATTGAGGTAATTTGATATTTTTAGATAATAAATATTTTTAAAATAAATTATATTTGTTAGAAATGTTTGTTAATTCTTAAACTAAAGTATATTTTTAAAATTGTGATATTGAGTGGCATTTTATTTTGAGTTGATATCCGGTGCATCCATATGTGTATAATTTTTTATTCTATATTGTATAATACATGTTTCTTAATAATTGTATACTTTTTCACATACAGTTTTTCATTAAAAAAATAGCATTCATATATGTATAACTTTTTATTCAATAGTGTATACATATTTTTTAATAATTATATATTTTTTACACTCAAATTTTCAATAAAAAAACGAACAAAAAGAATCACTAACAAAGTGTATACATTTTGTTTATGATTGTATATGTTTTTGTTCATAATTATATACATTTTCTGAAGGTGGGTGCATCGTATCTTGGGGTGAACCTAAGTTCACAATGCCATTAGCCTTTTATTTTTGTAGTATGAACATAAATATAAAACTGACGAAAAAGAAAGAAAAAAATAATCGTATGAAAAGAAGCAAGTATATAAGTAAAAAGATTTAAAGGATAGTACAGGGCCTCACTTTCTTTGTTCGCCCAGAGCCCCCGAAATGTCAGGGCCGGCCCTGTGGGAGAAGGTGCTGAAAGTATATAGGACTCCTATTACCTTTGTATCTTTAGGTTTGATGGCAATTATTTCTCTAATTCTCTAGTCATTTTTGTTGTTTTTTTTTCTCCTTCCTATGTAGGGGGTTCTTGCAAATTATTTTAGAAAACATAGATATCATTCATTTTGATCCTCTCATAGATTCTTTGAAAAAAGTGTAGATCATGAAAATACGTACTCCCTCTGTCTCATTTCAATGTTTACATATTTCTATTTTGGGCATTCCATTTCAATGTTTACGTTTCCTTTTTTGGAATATGAGACCCACCTAAAACAATTAATATATCACTATGGTCTCCACATCCAACACTAATATACCTACTCACTTTACATTAAATATTATACCTTTCTACCCACTATCTATTAAAATACTATACTCCTTAATCAACGTGCAAAAAGCAAATGTAAACATTGAAATGGAATGGAGGGAGTATGAAAATTCAACTAATTGTGAAAATATAAAAGTATAATGATAGTTCAGATTGTTTGAGTTTTCGTATGTTTTATGTGGTAATTTTTTGGATTGTTCATTATAAAAAAACCCAACGTTTTTTAGTCTTTATAGTCCACATTGTTTGATTTTTCATATAATAACGTAAATGTATTTTGAGCATTTTATGGATGATTGATTTATTTCTGTAGAGCGATCCTACTGCATACACTATTTGTCACATGTCATGGCCCATGTATGAATCGAGGAATGAAATATATGGGAAGGATCGCGTCACCAGAAATTATGCTAGGATGTAATAGAAGCTGTTAATGAATTGATGAGCAAGGATGACCAGGGATTTCCAGATCCACAGTATGAATCCACTGGAGATCCGGATGTGATTTTTTAATGATGTGGAGGTAAATAGCCAACCCTATCACAGTTGAAACTCTTCCAAGTCTACTGACAAGAAGCGAGCGACGTACGATGTTAGTGATGACCATCTCTATGATCTTTTAGGTGAAATGAAAAGATGTACAGAGGAAAGACTTGACAATATTACTTGTGTTCTTGGTTATGGGTCAGATATTGGTCAAGTAAGAGAGAATACTATCCAACAAGATGGTATTTTAGGTATGTTTCTTAATGAAAAGCTTTATGCCTCACACTTGCTTGAGAAGAATGTGGAGTGTTTGCAAATGTTTAGAGGATTTCCAACTATATCTACAAAATTTGTTGAAGAATAAATTTCCTTCACTAACGGTGTGAAGATGGAGATGCATACTCAACTGCATCTTCTTTTTTATAATATATAATGCATGTTTGGTGTAACGAGATTATCATTGAATGACCTATAGTCATTAGCTATTTTGTTAGTTATGTGGTTGCATTACTTTGAAAAATTGGATTGCTAATATTTGCAACACTTTTGATATATGGTTCTAGTGCTTTGTAAATTAAACTGGCCATACTTTATTTTAACTCCTTTTGAGTCCTCTTAACTTTCTTGGTTTTGGAATGAGTTCTCTCAAATTTAAGAATGTTCTCTTACAATTTCTTTAAGGTTCTTGTGTAGTTGTTTCGAAAACAGGGGTTGTAGATTAATGCTAAATGGGTCAATAGTTGTTCCATAGTTCTATTTCCATTAGTTCTTTCAGAATTTTGAAAGAATTTATTCTAGCAATTATTTTTATTGGTTTAAATTTGTGTTAAGAAATATATGAATTTGGCATGAGTGCTAGATTATTTTCGTATTATTGAGTGTGATTGCAATGTTATTAATGTTTCGGCATTTGATTTCTCAATTTCTTAGATTTACTATAATTCTTTTATTTCCAAAGTTGATTCATTACACTCGGTTTCTGAGTGTATGTATTTTAATTTTGAGTGGAGTATGTTTTTTTAACCAAGATTCTGATTTTAAAATATTCATCCTGAATATTTTTTTAATACAAATACATAAAGATTTAATAATTAATAAGATTAAATATTACCTTGAAAATATATTTAGCTTATTAAAAATAGCGAAAAAAAAAGAAAAAAAGTATAGTCGCGAAAAAATATATTACAACATCAACACTTATACTTCAAACTCTTCGCACTACAATAAATACACCGTTGCCACTACATAAAGACAGGTGGAGAACAATCAAGCTTATGAAAGAGAGCAAGTTAATAAGTCTTCATTTGAAAGCAACTACATAATACGTAGTACATCTTACTACGACCAACTGACTTATCATTTCCACATTAATTATGAATGAGTCGTGATAGTTACCTTGAACCATCTCCACACTGGATTCATTTAATCATCTGGAATAGGTGTTGCTTTCACTATAAGAATGGTATACATTTTTAATAATGCTTTAAGGACGATGCACACATAGTGGGAAACCGTTTCACTAGATCTCCAAAAGTCAAATTTCATTACCCTAATCTTTTTATGGTGAGGCAATACAGATAAAAAAAATAGCTAATTGTTCTTCTACTTTGATGTACTTCGAGTCTGATAACCTACCTAATTCTCTCATTAGGAAACAGTCTACCAAAAGTCTCCCTATCCATTCGCATTTGATCAATGCAGCCTATATCTCTATAACGATACAAATGATCCAATCGAAAAGATTGATGGGGAACTTGTTCTATCATAGTGTATGGTCGCAATATGGTAAGTCATCTACGAACTCATCTACGTTTTTCTTAAGTAGATTAACTATTATATGAGTTACAGTAACATGATGTTGCATTAATTGGACTAGGAACAATAAAACCAAAGAATTTCTCCTACGAAGGTGTGTCAGATATAGACTCAGTTGTTCGTATGTTACTGATTATCCAACAAGAAAGAAGATCACAACTCACCTGCAGATAGATAATGTGCATCTTAAGAGCTCTTATACAATTTGTAATTCTGACATATCATCAATCACTTTAATAATTTTTTAAATAAACTTAATTGTTGTATACATGCACACTTGATAAAATACCGACAAATTATTGTAGAAGATGCAAATGAATAGCAACTACGTTAATCATGTGGGAAAAATGGAAAATGTATGATCAGATTTTAGTGAATACTAATACAGTTGTAAATGTAATCAATATCATAGTTGGTGAAATGAATGCTTTAAAGTCATAAATAACTCTCACTTATCTCACTTGATGATTTCAAAAAAATTAATGTATATAATTTTGTGAAACTTGCTGGATTATATATCACTTACCATGTGTTAATTATCTTGCCAGTAAATTATTATATTAGGAGTTATCTTAATAAAAATCTACTAATTCTCAAGTCATAACTAGTTCATTATAAAATAAAAGGAAAAAAAGCAATACAATGGTTATTAAACTTTTTCAAAGAATACAGTGGTTATGATATTTATGATGAACTTAGATGCAATTATTATCCTATAGTCTAGTTTTTCCCACATGCTCTACATGAGTGTATTTTATCCATCAACTTTATCCAAATCTGTAAATGTCCAGTTTTTGCTCAATTTTAATTTTTAAGGTGTAGTCTGTTATAACACCGTGTCTTATTTGGGTGTGAAAATATGTGTGTACACACTATAAAATAACTTGGATTACACACACACGTTCACAGAGAATAAATATAAGGAATGTTTTTCAATAAAACATCTTGAATTTCGAATGCTTCAAATATTCACTTTACTAAAATTAAAATAAGATTCTCATATTTTAAGATGCCAAAATAACATGTTACAACAACTAATTAACAAACCATTTTCCATGTATAAATGCACAAATTCAAGAATGTGATAACTAATAGAAGTTGCATTTCAAAGATATCCAACAATCATAACAAACTAGAAACTATTATCCAACAACTAATCTTCCATTTCATAAAGCCCACTACATTTTCACTTACCAAAAAGTCATCATATATATGACAACCATAATTAAAAAATAAAACTTTAAACTCTAGAATCCAACGATTTTACCAAATAGTCATCATATATATGACAACCATAATTACAAAATGAAACTTTCTACTCCTAACTTTGGTATCTCAAGTATAACCCATATTTTAGAGGAAGCCATAATAAGTGGAGTAATGAAATAAATAAATGATTATTCATCCAATCATAAATATCTAAAAGTTATCACCTTATTGTTAATAAAAAAATTATGCATCCATTTGGAGAAAGATAATCGTGCTCATCCAGAAAAAAAAAATCTTTTTATATAACCACTTCAAATATTTTAAAGATATTAAGCTACATAGTTTCAGGGTAAATTATAACAAAACTATTGTAAACATGTAGTAATTAATCCGAATAAAATATTATTTTAATGTGAATAGTAACAATTTTTTTTAGATTTCTAAAACTAAAAATTTGAAAATATGAGCTTGTTATGTTATTTATCTTGTCCACAAGTTTAAAAAAAATGGCCACCAGACAAAAGGTTTAAATATTGATTAATGTAGTTGCCATGTTGTTAATAAAGCCTCCAAAACCTGTAATAAAGGTTTAAATATTGATTAATGTAGTTGCCATGTTGTTAATAAAGCGTCCAAAACCTGTAATAATTGTTTAATACGCCATAAGATGAAAACCTGACAAACATAAGCTTCCGTAATCTGCAACATTAGATTTAAAACGTTGATGATTAATCTAGTGATTAATTAAAATAAACTGCAAAAATAGCATAAAAAAGTTCAAAAAACCCAATAAAGGAACACCAAATCATTAGAATTAGAGTACCATGTTCACTCACTCAGTGTAATCAAATTCATAGAATCTCAAAATTCGAAAACATTAAAATCTCACCCTATGAATCAACACGCGCTAACACTCTTTCGAGAATTCGTTAGATAAAGATTATGGAGAAACAAATGAAGACATCACTGTGTGATTTTCATGGGTTGCGGCGTTCTTCACATAAGAGATGGAAGCGTCTTCAAATGAAATTAGGCACTTTGGATCCCCAATGTTAATTCAAATAAATTATCTAAGATGTATCTCGGAATGAGGTGATCCATCGGGTAATCATAGAGTATATAGGCTTAAGAAATGAGCCACATTGTAACATCAAAGAAATGTTGGAACAATTATTCAGAAAGAATATACCAGGGCAGGAATTTGACTGGGAAAAACCACACAACATCGGGTAATTTTTTTCCAAGCAAATTAAGTAACCAACAAGAAACAAATGAAAACATTCTCACTAGTGTAGATGATTCATAATTGTATTTTCCAAATAGGCCATTACATTCAAGAAATACAAAGCAGCTTTCGTATCTCATGTTTTTTTGCTAAGTCGCATGTAATTATTTATGTCACCAAGGAAACAAAGCACCCAGCATACAAAAACTTGAGACAAACAACAGAGCAATTATCATGATAAAATTCCTTGTGTTGTGTGTGACATGTGATTCAGATTTCAGACATAAATGAACTAATAAATAGACTGTCTATGTAGAGCACTCAACAGCCCCAACTCCCCATTTCAATGTTTCCATAATTGAATTAGAAAACATACAAATTATACATATAAAGACCAAAACTTAAAAATAAAAACTGAATTAGTAATCCGTAAACCCAATCCTGACAAGATCACGAAAAAAGAAAGAACAAGAAACATGTCGAAATTTGCAACAAAAAGAACTCACGATAGAGTGCGTATGGGATGTTGAGCAGATGGCACCGCTTGCTGTGTAGGCTGTTGCATCGTCATGAATATCGCCGGCTGCTGCTGAAGCTGAGTCAGATTTTGCGACGGACTCGGCTTCGTCAAACTAAAGAATAAGCCTCCAAAATGGTGAAGAAGGTTAAGTTTGATTTCGAGCTTGAGACCACAAAAGAAGAAAAAATCAGGGGCGGGGCCTTTGAACAGCACAAAATATGCATAAGCTAGTTTCAGGCACTATTATTGTTTTTTCTTATGGAAATTCGAATAGATAACATGGACTCTGAAATCTAAGGTAATGTTGCAATTTTCTGTTTATATACAATTACTACCAAGCACTAGAAAATGACGAGATCGAGGGAGAAAGAACTGGCCAAAGGAAAGCACAAAGTATGCAACCATATGTAGAAGGAGAGCAAATCAGACGCCATGAGAAAAGAAGAGAGAATTTCAGGTTGATGCAAAGCAAACATTACTTATTAAGCAAACATTACTCAAACCTTGACTTGCCGGCGACAGAGGCTGGGTGGAGCAGAATCAATGGCACGATATTAGGAAGCACGAACGACGGCGAGAGAAGGTGTACTAGCCGAGGTGAGAGGTGGCTAGGGCGGCCTTCGAGAGCAGATTAGAGGTAAGGGTGTCGCGAGGGGTTGCAGGTTCGGCCGTCGCGAGCGGTTGCGGGTTAGGCCATCGTGAGCGGATTGCGGTTGCAGACGCTGTGAGAAAGTGGCGGTACAGGCGGAGCTACAGTGCCGTTTCGCTAGGATTCATGTCGATTTGGGGTTTGGTTCATGATAGTTTAATTTGGGAATTTTAAGTTTGGAGCAATTTTGTGTTTTAATTTATGAGGTGTGGGGGGGAATCAAACACGATTTTGGAATTCTAGTTCTTAATTTCCTTTTTAAAAAACGCTTTTGTTTTTTTTTTTTTTAAATAAATTTATTTAAAAAATATAAATACTTTAATATCATTGAAAATATATGATTATTAGAATCGATATTTATATACGGTATAGACATCACTAATAAATATCATTACGTAATCACCGATATCTATTAGAGTGATCTTGTCATAATAGATAATGATTATAGTATAGATATCGGTTAGTTATCCCATAGATATCAGATTTACAAATCAATCATATCTATGACTGATATCTATTCACAATTTGTAGTAGTGATAGTTAACAATTTATTGTGTGCACCCGGGTGCACCTAAAGATATGGTGCACTCATATACATACAAATATAAACAATAACATATAAAATTAAGAGTAAAAATATATACAATTTAATTGTTAATTTTTTAATGAAAATTGTATATAATATTTAATAAAATGTTATACATATGGATGTTAGTTTTTTTAATGAAAACTTAATGCGAAAAAAATATACAATTATTACAAAACACGTATACAAAATAGAATAAAAAAATATACACAGCTAAGATTTCGTTATGTCTTATATCCTTTCGATCGAGTGACAACTTCCTTTCCTGCTAAATTAATAGGTGCGAGAGTCAAGCAAGAATGAATGCTATAGTTGGTATTCGAAAAAGCCGAGAATCGTTGATTTGACCGACGAACTACGTGGAAAAATGGACCTTCTTTCTTTGATTTTCAGCAATATTTTTTGAAAGTCACAAGTCCATTCAGTTCGCTTTCGGAAAACTTGTTGGTCGCGGATTAGTTCGTTCTGCGCCGCCAGCGGCCTAAAATCAAAGGCAGTTTTTTCCGGGTCGAAAAACCAGGGCAAAATTTCCTTCAACAGTTGTTTGGTATCATGTTCAACAGTTGGTGCATCATTGTACACGGGTGCACCCAATATACACTCTACATTTAATAACACTCATAGAACACCTTAAAATATTTTACTTTAACCCAACATAACTCAATTACACAAAACAAAGTGTAAAAACACACTTAAACAAATCGGTCTTGAGAGAATAGAGAATACTCATACTACAATAGTTTGTTGGCAAAAACTTGCGTGAGCCTGTCTCTTGTAAGAACTTACGTACGTACAAAATGTGATAATTTTTATAATAAAAAGTGATACTCAATTAATGAAATAACTATGTTATTCATGAACAATTTATAATATAAATAAAAGTGATAACTATTTTAAAAAATATAAAATGGTCTCACTCACGCCAAACTTACCCTAGTTTGTTTGTTCATTTATTTATTTATTTAAACTAAGACAATTAAGGTAAGCTTTACAAAAGGGCGGTGGTGATGATGGTCGGAAATCTTGGACAGCTGTGAGGTATTATATATTCCAGGTAATCTACATATGTGATCAAAATTCTCTTGAACATTCTTTTAAATTTTTTATGTACTCATATTTTTTTATTTGCAGATGTAGAGACTTGACATTTATTTTTAGAAGAGAAAAAGTTGTATTTTCTTATCCTTCAATTTATATATATTAATATAGCAAAAAAGTGTCTTACAATAAACGTTTTCAAGTCACCTTAGATATAGTTATTGCTGACATTACGTATATATATGTTGGATCTCATTTGTTAGAATTTCATGCTTCGATTTCCCCTTTATAATCATGCCACAACCTTAATCTTTTTTGTTTTCCCTATTCTTCTTTTTCAATTTCATTCATCAGTTATTTTTCAGGTGACAAGATGAAGCCAGTTTAGAAGACATTTTCTCTCTGAGTTTTAAGATGAAAATTATCAACTCAGGGAAGCTTATTTTACACTTATTTATTGGTTCCTGTGCTGAGCTTAGGAGACACTTTGCATGAGTTGACTTAAACAGTGCATTAATTCTTAAAATATACTAAGTTCACCACGAGTTGAAGAATATGATTTATCCATTAAACCATGTATCTACATAATTATTTCATTCGTTGTTAATGATTTTAATAGTTTGAATCTGTCGTGATGGTAATTAAGGATACATTTTCTTGGGAATTTACAATCATAATTTATGAAGTTACTTATTCATTTATTTGGATATATTATACATACATTGGAAGATATTTGCAAATATTATCAAGGGACTTTCTAAAACTTAAAATTCAAGCTCGATGTATGTTAGAATGTGTAATAGTTGGGAGAAATGGCTCAAAAATATATTGAAGAGAAAGAAGACTACGGATTAAGTATATCAATCCTGTAAGATATTAGCATATAATGAATTCCATATAAATTAGAAATTTAAAAAAAATCTGATAAAGATATTACATATACAGTGTAAATTAGCAAAAGAAACAAAAAAAGTGTGATTGATTTGATATTTGTTCAAATACTTTTACCATGAATAAGTTTTTCTAATTGGGAAATCAGTAAAATTAGATAATACATTATCCAAATATAAATAGGAATCTCTTGAATTCTACATATTCATTAAAGGTAAAAAAAGTAAAAATGAAGCATAGAGATGTAATAATGTGAAAAGGCAGTAACTAATCTATTAATCAATCGCACATGTAGTGTTTGAATATTAAAATAGGCGAAATAAAATTTAAAAGAGATGCATATTGAATTTAATATATAATTTCAAAGTTCAGTTACATGCATATTATCATACTGTTAAATTCGAAAAAAATTTATGAAGCTGCATATTTAGCAAATAATATACAATATTGCATAAAGTCTATATCTATATACATATAAAAGCACAATATTACTATTTTTAGAAAGTTTCCGTCAAAACACAATTCTATATGTAAAAATGAGTTAATTTTAAAAAAAGGTAAAATCGTATAATTATATGAATTGACAAAATAACAAATAAGTTGCGTGTATGTAGGAAGGAAAACAAATCAGAATAAATGGCCAATAACAGTTTTGCTATTTATTCTTCTTTCTATTAAACTTCAACTTTTTAGTTTCAAATTGAAATTTAATAAATTATATATCAAATTAATCTTCTTTTCAAAAGCTTTATTTTGAGATCCATATTATAAATATAAAAAAATATTTACACTTAAATATAATAGTAACACTTTTATTCTATTAAGTGTTATTTTAAGAAAATATTAAATAATAAAATATATTATCTATAAATACATAAAACATAATAGTAACTTGCAAGGAAAGAAGTGGGAAACAAGTGATCTGTTTTTATTTAGTTATAATAATTTTAAAATATAAATTTATTGTAACCAACTTTACTTCCATTGAAAAATGACTAATCTTCTCTTCTCTAAGAAGCCGCCGAAGCCCTACCCAACCCTGAATAATCTTCTGCAGGAAGGAAGCCATGGATATTTATGTTGGTTTTGTGGTTTTGTGGCAATTCTCCATGTTAGTTTTGTGGCAATTCTCCATGTTAGTTTTGTGGCAATTCTCCACTTGGCATTGTTCTTATTTAAGGGAAGAGTGAGCAGCCTTCAACAGATCTAACATGTAGCGTCGGCGAGCAACAACAGATTTGACTGGTGACTCTGATCGGTGACGACTTTGGCAGCTGATGGAACTGGAGGCTAATGGGAATTGGAGGTGGAGAGATAGTTTGCAGCCGTGGAGCAGACCTGCAACGGAACGGCGGCGTGCAGGTTCCGGCAGCTTGCAGTGGTTCTGACCGGTGACTACTTTGGCGGCTGACGGAACTGGAGGCTGACGGGAACTGGAAGCGGGGATATGGTTTGTAGCCACTTGCAACGAAACAACGGCGTTAGGACAGTTTGCAGATCATATATAGATTATTTTGTACTCCATATAGTTCATATTAAAAAAAATATAGATTTTGTATATAAAATAATGAAAAAAAAAGTGAAAGAAAAAAAAGGAAAAACATTTGTTCATTTCTAAATCGATATTTGAATTTATTCTCATCACTAGTGAAAAGAAATCCTTAGATGAATACAAAATAAATACTCCTTAAATGTTTGATCCTTCATGTTTAAAAATCTACAAAATTTAAATTAAAAGTGGACTAAAGAAGGATTAAATTTTGAAAAAAATGACACAAACAAAAATAAAATAAAATTGGGAGTTTAACTTGAGTGCAGCTGTGAAACTGGTGCACCCAAATGATTCTAATAGTTTGATTACACGATCACTACCATTAATTATATTAAATAATAAAAAAATAAAATAAAAAATCATCCACTGCTCCATGATTTAAGCCTATAAAACTTCGGGTGAAATTGGACATAAAATTATCAAAATAAAAAAATTGCAGAAAAAAAAGAATAAAAACATTGGGTGCACCAAACTACCAAGTTCACCCAAAATAAACTTGTAATTGGACACAAAATTATCAAAACTAAAAATTGCAAAAAGAATATACAATTATTATAGAACACAATTATTACAAAACACATATACAAAATAGAATAAAAATTTATACACACTATTACACCATAGTGCACACAATATACACTCAAAATTGAAAGTTAATATCAAAATAAGATTACCATAAATAGGGGTAATGTAAATTCAATATAATAAAATAATACACCTGTCAAATTATTATTGGTGGGTGTAATACTTATTTCATGTTTTCAAAAGATTCTGATTATTAATGAATTTAGTTTAATATAAATTATTATGCGAAATTTTTATAAATATACATACCAAGAATTACTAGAGATAATTTATTATTTAATATATATTATTAAAAAAATATATAATAATTAATTTATGAAAGTATAAAATGGTCTCACCCAAAATTATTGAAAAAAATAATATACATGAATTACTTTCACATAAATTTTTTATAATATTTATATTTTAATAATTAATAGAAAAATGATTTTACTTTATGTTTTAATATATTTTTATTATACACTTTTTATTTAATATAAATAATAGGTTTTTATGTGATAAACATCAATTCCAAAAAAAAAAAAAAAAGGCATTAATTTGGAGTTTAAATTATTTTTCTATCTATTAGTATGAATCTAAATATGCAAAACTGTTAATTCAATGTTGTAAATAATAACATATTTAAAAAATATAATTACAAATGTGTTAAACTTCATATATGTTTTTAAGTACTCCTATTTTTTTAATAATTTATTAGCATTAAAATATGTAATATGATAAAATTATATGATTATCATGAAATTATCAAACTTTAAGGCCATGAACTTATTTGAGTAAATTATAGAAGGAGTAATAAATTTGAAATTAAAATTGATTTGAATTATAAGATTGATGTGATGTTATTTTTTTATAATAAAGTTTACTATAAAATGAATATAAATATAAAGTGTGGTTATGTGATTTATTATGGAAGAAGGGAGTAATTAATGTTGTAATTGTAGCTTGATGACATTTATAAAAAAGTGTGAGTATGAAGTTTATTATAAAATGAATTAATATTGTAATTGTAGTTTGATGTGATTTTTACAAAAATGTGAGTATGGAGTTTAATATAAGATGAAAGAGAGGAATTATATGAATTTGAGACACCACAAAATAAATAATATCAATAAATACCTAGGAAGAAGGGAGTATTATATGAACATGAAAGTAAATTTTCAAATTATATATATATATTATCTACTTATACACAAATTCTCTTGTGAGACGTTACTTCTGTGAGACAGTATGTGAGACGTGTTAAAGTATGTCTATTATTTAGATAAAGTATGTTTTCTAAAATATGCTTGATTGTACATTAAAATATGAATTTAGTGTGTTATAATATAATTTATTATTGACATACTTTAACTACAAATAAGCATACTTTATCTATACAATAATCATATTTTAGTGATGGATCGATCTGTCTCACGCTCGTCTCACAAGATAGTTTCTCATAATTTTATAGTAATTTACAAATATTAATCTATCTATATTATGAATTAGTATATATCATGAGGATCACATATATTCGTTTTGATATATTCAATGAATTAACTATAAAACTCTTAAATAGAAAATAATACTCCTTCATGGTTGTAATAATGATATTGAAATAATATATTACTATATATTATGAGGGATGTAAAATGATTTCACGGTAAAACAAATTTTTACGCATTTGTAATTATTTATTATTTTATTACTTTTCCTATAATATAAAATGTTATCACTTTTCGTTTCTTATTATAAATTTTGACAAAGTCTCTTGTGAGACGGGTTATTTAGTGAGACTGGTCGACCCATCACTATAGTATGCTTATTGTATATGTAAAGTATGTATAATAATTGTTAAAGTATGTTTTTTAAAGTATGTTGAATTATGCATTAAAATATGATTTTAATTTATTATAATATAATTTATTATTAACATACTTTAACTATAAATAAGCATACTTTAACTATACAATAAACATACTTTAGTGATGGGCCGACCCGTCTCACACCCGTCTCACAAATAACTCATCTCACAAGAGAGTTACTAATGAAAAGTTTATTGATCATTATCACTTTTCGTCAATTAAGCATCACTTTTCCATTACAATATTTTTACTTATTATTCGTCTCACAGAAATCATTCAATGAGACAGTCTTACAGAAATTTTTATTGTAACACCCTAAAATTATACTTTAATATATCATTCATTATATTTTAACTATCAATAAGCATACTTTATTTATATAATAATAATACATTAACCCATCTCATATAAACATCATCTCATAAGAGACTTTTAATTTCTTTTATATACTATTATTATATAAATATAAGTTTTTATATAATAATAGTTTAGAGTACATAATATCTATCCACGCATAGCGCAGGGATATTACTAGTTAAAATAAACATGTGAAAATGAACGGGCTAATTTACGTTAACCGCGAAAAAGATACGCCAAATCCTAATTAATTTTTATTTATTGCAAATCGTAATTAATTAAAATTAAATTCAAAAAATGGGTATTTCGACCCGTTGCCAGTTCACAGCCAATACTAACCCAACAAATTACCCAAAAAACGCAGGCTACAATTGCATGGAATGCTAATCGCGCTCAATCAAATTTCTTGAATCTAGTGTAATTTTCTGCGTCAATTCAAGAAATTCGTAATCTCCACACCGCCATCACTCTCTCACTCACAACTTCAATAATGTATGTTTGTCTCTGTTGGAAAAACTCACGTTTATAAACGAACAAACATACAAAGAGAGTAATCTCACTTACCTCTCACCGTGTATGTTGCAGCGGAAGAATCTTAAGAACCCGGTTGATACTCACGTTGTTAAACTGTGATCTCATAAATCAAATCTCACAACACGGGATTGTGAATTAATTTTCACGATGTAGTATTAACGTGAAATATGATGTCTGGATTTTGTGTGTGATTTCAGGAGAGAAATCGAGAGAGAGGAAAAACGCACTCTTGCATTTTGCACTCTTAAGCGTATGAACGTATCTGTGCTTTGCGCTTAAGCGTTTCTACGTTCTGTGTTCTGTAATATGTGTCAGCGTATCTCTTCCCCCATTAGACGTCTATTATCCCAAGACATGAGAGTTGAAACTGCCGTTATTCAACTTCCTCTCTCTATCTCCCTTATCCACTTGCATATGTGGAATATAAATAAATAATATTAATAATTATTTACATCTCCCACTCACATATGAAGTCAAAAAGTCACCTGACTCATTTTCTTCATGAATCATATTCTCGCACAGATTAATACATCGTGTGATGCACGAGATATGAGTTTTAATCGTTATACACTTGTTAGAGATATATAGCAAAACAACCAGTTTATCAAAGAAACTCAACAAGCTCGCTATACTCCAGAACTCTTGAACATTTAACATAAGTTGACATATCTCTTTTTCAATCCCTGAATTTGTCAGAGCATATTCAACCCTTTTGCAAAAATAACTATGTATTCATAATCAAAACCCTGCTTGATTGACTAGTCAATGAATCACAATAATATATGTTAAATTAAGACGTTCTTCTCATCTCACTAAGTATCTACAATATCCCACTATAGCTACTTTCCTAGACATGTACCGCATCGCCATTATTAACCATAGCTCTTTTGGTAGCATGCTAAAGTAGCAACACCAAAGTGAAGACTTAGAATATAGTAGAAAGTCATAAGGGTAACCAATAGATAAGGACTCATACTTTTGAGAAAATAGGGATTATTTTCTCAATCCTGTTAGGGTCAACTTGGCACATGTCGTTTTCCTAAAACACATGTCACAATGTCTTTAACTTCCTTCTAAGAAAGCGTATGTCGTATTTTATTTAATTTAGACATCGTGTAAATCAGAGTTCAAGTGTGTCCCATACACTTAACTCGGATATCCTCCCTCCAAGGTATAGGATCTCCATCGATTTAGCTTTACAACAAGTTGCATTAGATCCGTGGTGAAATCTATCCCGATTACATTACTATCGTAATCTCATCTCTGAGCTCCCACTGAGCCAGAAGCGATTGCTCGTATGAGAGAGTCAATCATAACTTGCCGACATACTATTAAAATTAATAAAACATATATAAATAATTAAGCTATTAACTATTCTATTAACACACATTAACATATTCAATACATCGTTTTAAATCCTTCGCAAATTCAAACGAGTAGAAATGTAACTAAGAATTACTTTCTTCTTGTTTACAATATCTCTAACAAAGTTGTATTTTATGTCAATGTATTTGGTTTTTCCATGATATTTCGGGCCTTTTGTGTAAGCAATAACCGTCTGATTATCACATTAACTAAAACAGCTCCCACTAGAGTGTTTGAGACCTCCAAATGTTTCATGAATCTTCTCAACCAAATAGTCTTTTGAACTGCAGATGAAGTCTGTTTCTTGTTACACCATGAGATTGCTTTATCATTGAGCAAGAAGACATAACCGGGAGTTGATTTACGTTTATCTAAATCACCACTCCAGTCAACGTCTGTATACTCATTCAGTGATAACAAAAAGAATAATCTGCAGTCAATCACATTGGTATATGGTACTCTAGCCATTTTATTCTTCTCATCTTGAGCCTTGGGACACATTTGCTGACTCAATGATTCGCCTTCTATAATAAGAGTATCTATAGGTTAGCAGGTGTCCATCTTGAATCGTTCTAAAAGATTCTTGATGTAAGTCTCTTGAGACAAACCCAATAACTTCTTTGAACGATCCCTATGGATCTTCACATCAAGTATGTACTCTGCATTACCCATATCTTTCATTTTCAAGATACTCTTTGCTACTACCCGCTAGTAGTATGTCATCCACTTACAAGGATAGAATCACAAATTAACCATTGGACCGTTTAATGTAAACACAGTGGTCTTCATTTATCATAACGAAGTTATATGAGATAATCATTGTGTGAAACCTCAAATAACACTGTCTAGAGGATTGCTTGAGTACATAGATCTACCTTTTCAATCTACAAACTTTACCCTCTTTACCTCGAAGAATAAATCCTACAGGCTGTTGGATGTAGATTCCTTCTTCAAATTCTTCATTGAGAAATAAGGTCTTAACATCCATTTTGTGTAACTCTAAATCCATACTAGCCACTATAGCCAAGAGATGAATCGAGGCAAACCTCACTACAGGTGAAAAGATTTCTACGTAGTCTATACCATTGTCGAGTATAACCTTTTACCACCAAGCAAGCTTTTAACCTCTCTATTGAGCCATCAATATTTCTTTTGATTCTGAGAATCCATTTATTCTCAATTTCCTTTCGTCCCTTCGAAAGATCTACAAGTCCCCAGACTTGATTTGACTTCATAGACTCCATCTCCTCTTTCATCCATTTCTCATTTGCCGGATAAGTTAGAGCTTCTTTAATGTTTATGGGCTCTTCCTCGTCAACATGAGAATCATCTCCATTTTTGGTGAAACTAAGAAGGCTTTTCCTTCAATGTCATAATGCCTTTTGGGCATATGTTTCCTAGAACTTTTCAAGATGAGATAACTGATGATTGTCTTCTGTTAGACAAAATGCTCTTATTGGGAATCACCCGATTCTCAATCGGCAAATATCTATCAAGATCCACACCATCAACTATTAAGATCCACACCATCAGGTTATTACTCCCACTTGAATCTTATAGGTATTGGTTTTCTACTATCTCAAAAGTAGATCCGGCATCCTGATGCCCCTTTACTAGAAAATTCAGTTTCCAGAAAATGAACATTATATTATTCTGTCTCAGTTAAGCTTCCATTGTGATATCCTATGAACACATAACCCTTAGAATGTATGAAGTATCTTATGAAGATACACTTTTTGCTTCTAGGACCCAACTTTCCGTACTGACTCAATGAATCATGTACTAAGCTGCTGATCCCCAAGCTCTAAGGTTACTTAAGTCAGGTTTCTACCGGTCCAAAATTCATATAGAGTCAAAGCAACTGAGTTTGATGGCACGTGATTAAGCACATAAGCTGCCATAAGCAACACATCTCGTTAGATTAGCTTGTGCCATCATGGATCTAACCATCTCCAACAAAGTCCTATTCCTTCTTCCAGTAACACCATTTTGCTGAGTTGTATAAAGAACAGTTAATTGTTGGATTATACCATTTCATTACAGAATTCTTTGAATTGTTCTGATAGATATTCACGTCCTCTATCAGTTCTTAGAACTTTGATAGACTTGTCTTTTGATTTTCAACTTCACTCAAGTATCGTCTAAAACAATCCAATGCTTCAGACTTATGAGATATCAGATAGACATCCAAAACGTGAATAATCATCAATGAACATAATGAAATAGTGAGCTCCATTTCGTGCTCTCATATTTATAAAATCACATATATCAGAATGAATTACTTTTAATGAAGATTCAGGCCTAATAGCTTTACCAAAAAGTTTTCAAGTCATTTTGCCAGCAAGATAATGTTCGCATTTGGATAATTCGACTTTAGAAGAAAAATTCAACAATCCTTCTTTCACAAGTCTATTTATCCTATCTTGTCCAATATGACCTAATGTAGCATGTCAAACATCATTCACATTTGCATTACTAGAAGAACGAGCATTTAGCGAATATGAATAATCATCATAATAACTAAATGTCATTCTATTACTATTTAAAATCATAAAGCCATCAGTTATATGTCCAGATGCATAACAAGTATTATTGATGCTCATTACCATAATGCCTTTAGAGAAATATAACCCAAATTAAGTAGAACTGAAACAGAAATTAAATTTCTCGTGATTCTCCGGAGCATATAGAACATTATGTAGGATAAAGTTCGGACCATTGTTAAGATCCAATACGCAAGTCCCAAGTCCTTTTGACTTCAACTCATGCATTGTTTCCCACATATTTCTACCTAGTCCCCTTCGGAATATGGCAAAAATCTACAAAAAAACTCCTCTATATCTCGTCAGATGATCCATTGCTCCTGAGTCTATAATCCTCAAAGGATAAGAATTAGATAGCCAAACAGTACTCGAGACAATTTCACACAAAACAGAATAAGATGAATCCACCTTTACCTACCTGGGATCAGGGCATTCACGAGCATAATGACCAAACTTACTACAATTGTAACTTGACATCTTGCTTTTATCTTTCATATTCTTTTTGTCATGCTTCTTTTCCTTTTTCCGTTCATCAGTTTCATTTGTTGGATTATCACTAGACTTACCACCACTACTGTCTGATCGTCTTCTCTTCTTTCCCTTCTTCCAATTCCTTTTCCTTTTGAAGCCCGAAGCTCCCTTGGAAGTAGAACCGGTATAGAAGGCCCTAGAAGAAGGCTTTGAGCCTCTCATCTTCTAGCTCAACACGACGAGTAACATCATTGAAAGTTTTAATGATTTCATTATGCGTCAAGTTGACTTTAAGATGATTCTAACAATCAGGTAAAAAACGTATTAGGGTTTGGATTTACTGATCCTCAGAGAGCATATGACTAGTAGTCTTAAGTTCGATTATCATATTAGACATCTCCCTGAGATATTGTCTAATGTTATGATCAGGTTCCTTTTGTAGGTGTCAAACTTAATAGTCAACTGCCTAACCCCTGTAAGCGATGTACAATCATACTTCTCAAGCAGATACACCCAAATACCATGTGCGGTGGAATTCATGAATTATCACATTGATTACTGAGCTTACAAGAATACCTTGTGCAATGAAATTTACTTTTACCATGCCTGGTACGCTTCTTGGTCATGTCTTCATTGATTTCCAAAACCCGCGTCTGGCTTAGCCATTACTTAGTTTATAGCATCCAATGTATCTTGTTCATACAGTGCGTACCAAATTTTCTGACGCCTTGTGTCATAGTTGTCACCATTGAGTTTCTCACTTTTGTTCAACTCAGCGACAATAAATTTCAATGTTCATTTCTTTGATAGAGATTAAAGTGATTCAGTATGTTAGCAATGTTTTATTAAGTTTTACGTTAAGCCAAACATGGACATCTCAATAAATAACACAATCCTTGATCTCGAAAAATAGCTCGGAGACTACTAATCATCAATCTCATCAAGTGTCATAATACTAGATTCTTGCTTCAAAACGTAAAATTACAATGTTCAAGTAATCAACAATAACATTGAACTGCCACTAATAAATAGAACTTAAACAACCATTCACAATAGCAAAAAACACCAAGTCTGACAAGTCATGAATATAAAATTCTAATGAACTCCCTGAGTTTCCAATTAGAAATACAATGGAAATGAATTAAGAAAATTTACTGATTAATCTCCCTAATTTATCATTACTAGATTTCCATCGATGCTCATAATCAAATTTCTTAGTCCCCACACTATAAATAACTTACCCTAGAGGATCTATGTGAGGATTCTTTATCTGACGCTTCTCTCGACCACTTAGTCTCAAAGAATCAGAACGTCGAATCCTTCCCATCCTTAAGCAGGCTGATCTTAGTGCTTGTGTCCTATCTTCTGCTTCAGAAGCATCGGCCAAATCTTGCATAATTTGACGACCATTAGGTTTTACTTTATAAGTCTCACACTAAACCCAAAAATCCTTTTGTAGATAAGGAGACAAAGTATTCGCCCAGGTCTCAGGACTGGAAACTTGAAAATACTTATCACGTAGAATTGTATTGCTATAAAGCAAAGGCAACAATCGGTTGTAGAGTTCAATCAATTCAATTGCGTAGTCCCTTATGTTGTGTGTAGGCTTCATTTTATAGTTCAAAAATTCATGGAAGACTTCATCTTAAGTCCTAATGTCTTCCTCTATAATTGTTTCCGGTCCTGACATGCCTCTGAGAAATGAGCAATCAAACATAAAACATACCAGTGTTAGTCAAAGTATATCACATGAATTTTCTCTCCAATTTAATGCATATGGAAACAACTTCCCAAGATGCAATAGGCACATTCACAAGTGAATAAGTCCAACTCACTTTGGCTCCCACTTTCATAGGCTACAGGAGTTTTGAACAATCAAACAACACTTAACACCATGAATTTAGAATTAAATGACATATTAAGGTGCATTATTACAAAAAATGCAATCGAATAGCCACCCCAAAGATTCGTATTCGACAAATATGTCTTAAAATGAAGTAAAATCACACATACACACTTAAAGATGACCTCAAACGCTCTCGAAAATATCACCATTGGACTCCACGCGTCGAAACATATCGAAAAAACCCTGACAGACGCCAGAAAATGCTTCCACGCCCTGCCACGCTCCACCACACGCCGGCTGGAGCTTCCACGCGCCGTCCACGCACCCGGACACGTTCTCACGTACCGCCACGTGCGGCTACCAGCAGGCTGAACTTCGGCGCGTGTACCACACGCGCCACCATCGGAGACGATGTCTGTCGGCGCGTGGACTACACGCGCCACTGCCAGTAACCGGCGCGTAGTCTTTACGTGCCACCGCCGATGCTATCGAGCCTGTGCATGTTGTGCAAGCGCCTCCTTTCTTCGCCTGTCTGCCGGTGGTCTTGACCACGGGCTGACCCGCCTGGTCCAACCCAACTCCACCGAGTCTGACCCTGTTCGCCCCAATTAAATGGCAGTTATGATTATTACAAAAAAGTCCCTCAATTGTTTCTAATTTTTAAAAAACAACCCCTGAAGTTTCTGAAAGTTTGCAGTTTTGCCCCCAATAACGAAAAAAACTTCAAAAAATCATATCTTGAGATTTAGAGGGCCAAAAATTGCACAAAAAATACTGACGGAATCCTCTTGACGAGACCTTTTCAATGGAATAATCAAAACATGCTATAGCTTGCACGAAAAAATAACGAAAAATAACACCATAACCATTCATGATGAATTACTATGTCATGTATACATATTCACTGGAAACCAAAGAAATCTGCCTTAAAAACATATTTATGACTCAATCAATGTCACACAATACATTTATCATATGACACCAAACACTAAATCATGTCATGTATTAGCATTGAAACATAAAGGCAGAAAAACTTAAAACATTCCAGAGATAAAACATAAACACGGAGTACCAACCATTGGCTCTGATACCAATATTAGAAAAACTCACATTTATAAACGAACAAACATACAAAGAGAGTAATCTCAGTTACCTCTCACCGTGTATGTTGCAGCAGAAGAATCTTAAGAACCCGGTTGATACTCACGTTGTTAAACTGTGATCTCATGGATCAAATTTCACAACACGGTGTTGTGAATTAATTTCCACGATGTAGTATTAACGTGGAATATGATGTCTGAATTTTGTGTGTGATTTCGAGAGAGAAATCGAGAGAGAGGAAAAATGCACTCTTGCATTATGCACTCTTAAACGTATGAATGTATCTGTGCTTTGCGCTTAAATGTTTCTACGTTCTGTGTTCTGTAACCTGTGTCAGCGTATCTCTTCCCCCATTAGACAACTGCATGGCGCAGTGTCTATTATCCCAAGACATGGGAGTTGAAACTGCCGTTATTCAACTCCCTCTCTCCATCTCCCTTATCCACTTGCATATGTGGTTTACAGTCTCTATTGCTCAGCTATTAAAATCAAATAGTGCGGCACTATTGCCATTCGAATTATTTTTTAAGGCACCCGAATTAAAAACAAAAAATGTGTGAAATTTCAATTATAACCTCATCCCCTTTTAAAATCATAACCCATTAATTAAATTAAAAAACTTAATTTATTTTCTACATCCAATCATCAATACACCTAAAAATACACACATCCACTCACACACTACTCTATGCGTCAAGAAAATAACAGAAGAGAAAAGGGATGAAGACAAGAGAAAAGAGGAGAAAGCTAAATTTCACACTCAAAACATTAAAAACGAAACAAGCAAAACAATTGAACAAAACTATATAATTTTACACTACATTCTTCATCAAAATCATGCTTTGTATTATAGAGTTAGTGAAATTGTGTATTTAATTGTTAAATTATTGGTGGATTAATAAAATTATAGATGTAATTTGAGTTTAATAAATGGTAGCAATATGAATTAGAGTTTTATGATGTTTCAGTATTGAAATACAAAACTTAAAATTTCAAATCTGGTTGATTGAAAATATAACTAAATATCGGCTAGATACAACCGAAAAATTGGAAAAAATTCGATGGTAAGGTTGCCGATTTTTTTTACCAAAAATTCAATGGAATGTTTCCAAAATTTGTGAACATTTTGGTAATAAAAAAATTATAGAATTTAAATTAGAATAAAACATTAAAAGTATAAAAAGGTAAAATTAAATTTGGCAAAAATACAAGATAAAAAAATTGGCAACACTCCATTGATTTTTGTACAAATTTTCGAATGCCTTTAACCGATATTTAACCATATTTTCAACCAACTAGATGTGAAATTTTAAAGTTTAAATTTTCAACCTCAAAAGTCAAAACATCATCATAAAACTTTAAATTCATATTACTACCATTTATTAAACTTAAATTACATTTATAATTTTATTAATCCACCAATAATTTAACAATGAAATACACAATTTGACTAATTACCCTATAATACTAAGCATGATTTCGATGAAAAATGTAGTGTAAAATTACATACTTTTGCTCAATTATTTTGCTTGTTCCACATTTTAATATTTTGGGTGTGAAATTTAATTCCATTTTTCTCCTCTTCTTCTCTCTTATTTTCTCTACTCTTCCTGTTGTTTTATTTTGATGTAGTAGTGCGTGTGATGTGTGTGTGAGTGAGCGTGTTTACAGTGTGAGTGTGTTTTTAGAGTGTGTTTTAGGTGTAGTGGTGGTTGGGTGTAGATAGCAAATTGAGTTATTTATTTAATTAATTAATGGGTTAGGATTTTAAAAAGGGGTGGTGAGGTTATAATTGAAATTTTACACATTTTTCGTCTTCAATTCGGGTGCGTTAAGAAAAATTTCGGGGGCAATAGTACTGCCCAACCAAATATTAAAATCAAGACAAATACTATCTTTAGCCCAATCCAGAGTAGCCCAGCCCATACACAAGTGGGCTTTGGTTGATAATCGCGTGGTCTTATTGTCCAACACATTAACCACGTTACGTAGTGAAAATGTACAGCCGTATCCCCCGAGCTTCTGCAGCCGCCGCGCGCCGATTCTCGACTAAGACGGCGGTCTCGCCGGCTCCGGCGCTGGAGTCTTCACCAATCGAAGCAGGAAATGCCTTAGGAAGAAAGTCTGTCGGCGCTGGCACCGGCAGGGACACGCTAGGGCGGCGGCTGTTTGCTCTGTCATATGCTAAGCGGAGCGCCGTTATCGCCATACGGAAGTGGAAGGAGGAGGGACACACCGTGCAGAAGTACCAACTCAATCGTATTGTTCGTGAGCTCCGAAAGCTTAAGCGATATCGGCATGCTCTTGAGGTATTACGCTTGAATGTTTTGGAGTTCATGATTGTTGCATTTAAATTTGAACATTAACATGTAGGATGTTAACTATGAACTCTGCTGTATCTCTTTGCAATTCAATCTACTAGGAAATCTTAGAAATTGTGATGCCAGCAGAACATGAAACTCAAAAAACGTTTGCTTTTTTATTTTTATTTTTGGTGAAAATAAAAATAGCGATGAACTTGGAATGTCTTTTAAATTGGGGGTGGGGGAGATTTTTAGAGGGTAGATATAGAATGTGTGAAACAGTATTTGTGGCTATAATAACTGATTATCTAATCAAACAACATAAAAGGACAGAACAGCATGCATAGCTCTAACCATTCGAGCTGAGGTTCTGCTTGGCATTGTTTGACCTTTTAAGATATATCCACATCAGAAAAGTACAATGCCCAAAAATAGAAAGTATCTAAGATGCTGCTTTCACCTCCGAATGAGGCTATTTATAGGGGGGAGTTTTCAGATCAGGAAGTTGTAATCTGCTTTGTTGGTTTAGGCGGGCTTTGTTCTAACTGATATTTGATCAGCCAATATTCATCCACTTGACATGACGACTGGCCTATCTGTGAAAGTCATTTGTACCCCTTAGTCCAGCGGAGGATCTATCCGGTTAGGCCAGTGCTCGGTCTGAGAGGTTACTCTGCCTCTGTTCTGAGCATCATTGGCGTGTTGTCTTTTCTGAGCTCAGGATATAGGGGTTTGCTCTGTAGCAGCTAGGTATTTATACCATAGTGTTTTAGCTAGACACGAGTCAGTTTGGAGGAACTCTGGTTGGGGAATGGATGGTGTTTAAGTTCTTATTCAAGTGAAGCTATGTACCATAATAGAGTTAGTATGATTAGATTGATATGTCTTGTTTAGCTTCATTCTTGTTGTTTCTTGTAATTTATTTTATTTGCTTTGTGAATTTACGCTGGCCTTACTTGATACTACTCATGCGTATAATTTCGTTTTCAACCATCTCAAACTGTAACTTGAATCAGTATTTTGTGATAGGCTTCTGAACTTTTATTGTGTTGGACAGTTTTTTCTGATATACTCCAGAAAACGGTTTAGAAATCCAGTGTAATAAAAACTTTCATGCAAATAACATGCCTACTGTGTCTATAACAAATCCAGTATTTTGTGATAGGCTTCTGAACTTTTATTGTGTTGTTTGCTAGTTTTCTGCTAGGGTTTTTGTCGACATACTGAGACAGTATCAGGTGAAATGTATAGTGTCTAGATCAAGAAACACTGAAACACTGAAACACTTAATTAGCACTTGTTTTTTGCTTTTCTTATATATGAGATTTACTTGTCCGGTTATAATTGCAGCTATACGTACTTCCATTGCAAGAGTCAATAACTCTTAAAACAACAGTTGATATGGAAGGACTTATACCTATATTTTAGAGATTTTAGGCGGTTTTAACAGTTCAAAGTAAGCATGATTCATATGCTCTTACTCTAAATTTATTATAATGCCTGGACTCGTTTAGGTTTGTGAATGGATGAAGACACGGGAAGATATGAAGCTTGTTTCTGGTGACTATGCTGTCCAATTGGACTTGATTGGGAAAATTCGAGGTCTAAACAGTGCAGAAAAGTTTTTTGAAGATCTCCCAGAGAAAATGAGGGACCACGCAACTTGCAATGCCCTTCTCCACACCTACGTCAAATATAAAGAGTCCGAGAAGGCTGAGGCTTTGATGAGGAAGATGACTGAATGTGATTTATTGAAGTCTCCTGTTCCATATAACCATATGCTTTCTCTTTATATCTCCGCAGAGCAGCTAGAAAAGGTTCCGAAAATAATGAAGGAGCTCAAGAAAAACAGTTCTCCAGATATCGTCACATATAATCTGTTTCTAACTGCATGTGCCTCACAAAATGCGATTGAAACTGCTGAAAAAGCATTTCTTGAGCTAACGAAGGCCAAGATCGAACCAGAATGGATGACATACAGCACATTGGCCAACATGTACATCAAGAATTCACTCCATGAAAAAGCAAAGTCTGCACTGAAGGAGATGGAGAAAAGGGTCTTTAAAAAAGATCGAGTGGCCTATTCATCACTGATCAGTTTGTACACGAGTCTCGAGAATAAGAAAGATGTTTTTGGAATATGGAAGAAAATGAAGTTCACTTTTCGTAAGCTGAATGATGCTGAGTATTCATGCATGATTACTTCATTGCTAAAACTCAAGGAGCTCAAAGAAGCTGAGGAGTTGTATAACGAATGGGAATCTGTTTCCCCGACAAAGGATTCAAGGGTTCCGAATCTGCTTCTAGCTTCTTACATCACAAACAATCAAATGGAAACAGTTGACACCTTCCATAATCGGATGGTGGAGAAAGGTATAGTCCCGGGCTACACCACCTGGGAGCTTCTCACATGGAGTTACTTGAAACGAAAGCAGGTCGGCAAAGCTATTGATTGTTTCAAGAAAACAGTAAGCAGCGTTAGAAAGTGGGATCCAGATGAAATTTTAGTCCGTGAAGTATTTAAAGTAGTAGAAGAGATAGGCGACGTCAATGGTGCAGAGAAGTTGCTGGTGATTCTTCGCCGTGCAGGTTATATGAACACGGAGGTATATAATTCTCTTCTCCGAACTTATGCAAAAGCCGGTAAAATGCCGCTCATTGTGGGGGAGAGGATGAAGAAGGACAATGTGGAGATGGACGAGGAAACAACGAGACTAGTGCAAGTAACGAGCAAGATGTGTGTTGGTGAAATTCCAAGTGATACTTGAGAACAAAAAGAGGATCATTTTCTTGGTGATGAAGGCCCATTCCTCCCTCTTTCTCTCTACTTCAAAGTTGGCTTTGCAGGTATATGTATATTTGCAATGAAATTGAATTTTTACATGGGAAAATGATTAGGCTTTATTTGATTTTGTATATTAGGGGTTTATTGAAGGATTACAAGACAAATGAATACAGTAGTTCCGATAGAGTTTTAGTTGACCAAAAGCTAATGAGTGCTCAAAGAAAGGAGAAAAAGGAGTATACTTGTGACACACACATGAGGTAATATGTTAGGAACTTATGATAAATGAGGTAATGCATATCATGGACACAAGTGATTAAGGTGGGTTAGGTGTTGGATTTGGTTGAAATAAAAATGTATCATACACGTTGAAATTTGGAATTAGCAAAATGATACATCACAACAAATGCAGTCTCTGTAGTAACATTTAAATTTACAACATGAGTTTCTCTCTTAAAACTCTTTCATTGTTTCACTGCTTCCAACATCTTATTTGGAGAACTATATGAAATGAAGATTATTGATATATGAGTGTGGATGGAGAGGGTAGTATATACATATGGCAAAGTCTTGTGTGTATTTGGGTACACGGATTTAGTTACTGTGCTCAAATTTAATTTTATATTGAATGAATGTTATATTTTTTAGTATAAAATAGTATTATATTTTGATAAAAAAATATTAATTTTTCTTAGTTAAATTGTAATAATCTTCATATTTCAACATATATTTTTAATAAAAAAATAATATTTTGAAGATGTATATATGTACTCTAGACAGAGTTTGAAGATTAATTTAATATAAATAGTGTTTACTTATATATTGGTAATTAATAGCGGGATTAAAAAGTAGCTTTTTGGGAATTAATTAAAATTTCCAATTAAGTAAAAGAGTTTGGTATTATTTTGGGCAGCGAAACATTACGTGAAGAGCAACTGCAACAACCTACGGGAGGACACCAGAGGAGAGGAGAGGTTCACCCAACCCAACCTATTCACGTGCCACGTGTAAATTCATAGAGTCAATTTACCTTTATGCCCCTTTACCACCTCTTTCATTTTTTTAAATTTTTTGTTTCTTACTAAAAAATGCTAATTACTATCAGTTGCCTAAGTACATTTTATACGATTAATTATTAAAAAATTATACTCATTTTATTTTGTCTTAGGTTGATTCTTTTTGAAAAAATCGATTGTCGTTTTGAAATTTTATAAATTTTATAGGTTTATAACTTTAATACATAATTATAAGGTTAAATGTTCTCTCAATTTAATATATAATTCCTTACATATATTATTTTGGATTTTTTTTTTCTTTTCAACAATACTTTTTTGAGTTTATAGGTAGGTGAAACCTTTTAATTTTTTTTATGTATTGATATTCTATTAGTAAATCGATGAATTAAAAGGAACTTAAAATTCACTGTTCATTAACGAGTTCAAACTAAAGTTTATTTTCTCCATAAAATAATCTCACAAATGTTTTATAATCAGGGGTATTTTTTTCAATGTTAAAAGGGTACATAATTTAAGTAAGAGGAATTACTGTGTCAATGATTTTAATTTTAAATGATATTTTGCTTTTATATAATCATATAATATGGTTTAAATTTCTCTAAATAAATCAGATTATGCATAATCCAAAGAATAAAAGTGTCATAAATTTAATTTTTATTTCCGGCCAAAATTTAATTTTTATTTCCGGCCAAAATCTGCTCCAACAGAAATGAATAGATTGTGATTAAATTACAAAAACCCATATAATAAAATTCATAAAAATACAAAAAGCAAAACTCAAAATTAAAACACAATAAATAAATCTGGTCTCATCCATAATTATGGCACATTTCAAGGGCAAGACTGATAATTACCCATAGCAAATCCAAATTTACCTCTTTAATTATCATGTAATCCCCTACTCACCCCACCCCACCCCACCCCACCCCCCACACAACCCTAAGTCCCACGTAATAAATATATAAGGAGGAATTGGTCCCTGGTGCCCAAATTTTAATTTGATAAATCATAAATGCCCACCTCAAACAAAATAATACAAATCTGCCCACTTTTGGGATGAATGGACTAAAATGACCCTATGTATCTCAAAGTCAAACTATTAATTGATTTTGATTAAAAATTTAACAGAATACATAATAATAAAAATAATGATAATAATACTAATTACGATCTTAATAATAATTTACACTTATGGGAGGAATACATAACTGTAATTTATTTTTTTTCCAATTTTGTTTTATTATATAAAAAACTTTATTAATATCCGTTTATCAACAGCAGCATGTTACCCGTACGCATTTAATATTAATTTATTTTATTTATATTTATATTTTTTTATTATTTAAATTAATGTTTTATTAAAAATTATACAATTATTAATTAAATATAAACGGATATGGGAACGGTACGGATGCCATAATAAAATTTTTAAACAAAGCGGGTATTTGTACGGATAGTTGTTTTTAACTTTTAATTATTATTCAAATTTATTAATTTATAAAAAAAATCATTAAGTTATTAAAAAACAAAAGCCTTATTATTCATTATTCATAAATTAATAATCACCCTGAAATTAGATATAAGTAGATGAATGCAGATGGGATAAGAAATGGGGAGAGATAAATATGCGGGTGAGGAGAGAGATAAATGCAAATAGGAAATAGTAGTCTATTATTTTTCAAAATTAATTGACTGTTGTCAGTCATAAAAGGGCTCAAACCCTTAACAAGGGTATTCTGGTAAAACAACCTCAAAACTGGGCAATTTTGATGTTTCACAATCAAGTGGGCAGTTTTGATTAGGTACAAATGGCAGTGGGCATTTGTGATAATGCCCCATATATAAGTAATTATGTTGCAGGTTCAAAGTTGGAACTGTGAATCCCCCTCAAAATTCTATTCAACTACAAATCACTCACTCTTTCTCTCTCTAGATTGGGTGTTACATGGCGCAGGGAGACTATGATAGACTCGAGAATGGAGTTCTGCCGTGGTTCGCTCCGAATTGGTGTTTGTACATAACGGTGGTGTACCTTCGTTGAGGGTACAATCTTTTAAAGCGTGTTCTTCTCCCTGCAGGAGCGGTTTGGAGTGGTGGTGCACCAAGGATGCTCACAGGGCATAAGATCTCCGGAAATAAAATCTCCGGCCACTGTAAGTCAATCATTCTTTGGCGGCGGTGGTTTGGTTTCAAATTAACCTTGATTATCAAAATACATTTCTCATTTAACCATACATATATATAATAATTAATATAGAGTCATATATAAGTTAGAAACTTTAATCAAAAATATAGATAGTATTTCATGTTATTTTAAAACACTATATCATGGCAATATTAGTATGTTTAATATTCTCTTTATTATTAGTTTTCACTTATCATTTAAGATTTTATTCCTCTTTATTTACAAATTTTCTCATCACTTTCGACCTCCCACAATTTTAATTTTTTTCATAAATTATATGTATGTGAAATTGGAACACATGAAATGTATTAAGGAATCCTTAAATATTAAGTAAAGATGCTTCGTGACTAATTAATTATATTTTTAGATATTAATTTTATTGTAATCAGAGAATTAAAAGGAAGAATCAACTTAGATTTTACATGTGGCAGTATTAGTTATTTAACATAACATCATAAATCGCTAATGCATATGTATGGTGAGATTCATATATATTATTATATATAAATTCTACATCTTTCTCGGAAGTTAATTATACCCTTTAATATTAAATGGTATATTTTTTAGTATAAAAATATGTTAATCCTTTAATTTAAATGATACACTTTTTAGCATGAGAATGTGTTAACCCTTATTAATTGAAGTGTATAAATTTTATATTTCATTTTGTAAATTTAGAAGTCCAACTATTTCTACTTGAGTATTGAACCCGAAACTTTTAAAACCTGAAATACTACTCCATTATATAAAAAAAATTATTTTGACATTTATTTTCTTGATTTCAAAAGTTTATCGTTCCCATTTTTGTCATCTACTCATATTTATTTCCCCCTCGATTATTTAAATTATTGTGAATACTTTTCTAGTACTTTCTCATTATCATTCCTCCTTTTTTTTCTTCTTCTTCTTTTTTTTTTTTTTTTTTTTATAATTTACATCCACTTAACAAATAGTAAGAGATATTCTTGATCCAACTATATTATCTTACATAATACTTGTGTACATCTACCATACATCTAAATGCTCTATTAATATTTTAATAATAATTTTTGCGATTTAGGTATATTGCTTACATTTATACTACATTTGTTTGGCGTTATAAAAATTGATTTGGGTTTTCAAAAACCTACACATATTTTAAATCCTATTTTAAAAATCACTCCAAAGTACATTTACAATCCTTATTTCTTTTTAATTAATTAAGACTTTTTCCATCATTTTCTCTTTCCTCTCTCATAATATCTTAATAATCCTTACAAATATTACTATCCATCTTTTGTATATTGATTTAATATAAAATTGAAATCTATCAAATAAAAAATTAAAAGTAAACATAAATCATCATAATTCATGATTTTCAGAACTTCTTAAACCTTAAGTAAACATATCTTTGGGCTATATACGTTTATTCATGGTTTATTAAATTAAATTTAGGTTTTCAAAAAAAAATATATATATATACTCCATTTTCTCTCGTCAATTAATATTTTTCTTTTTTTATTTATTATATTTTATCTCTTCTCTCACATCAACAATTAATATTAGAATAAGTTCAGATTTAGTCCCGTAAGAATTACTCAATATCATAAAGGTCCCAAAACTGACAGATTTAGTCCCATGGGAATTTTTAATCAAAAAAAATATGTTAATAGTTAACGAAATATTCTGAACCGTTAGTAAGACCAAAATGACAACTTGCAGATTTAATTCCATAATTTGCAAAAATAACCCCAAAGAAAACTAATGTACAATGTTTATTGAGAGAGAAAACAGAGGGAAATGGTCGTAATGGAATATGTCTATATTGAAAGACAGAAAATATTATAAATCTGGTAGTTTATAATAATATAAGTTAATTTGGAATGAAAATTTTTAAAAAATTATGATTATAATATTCTTTTGAGACCAAAATCGCTAGGTATGGGACCCAATGAATTCCTACGAGGCTAAAATTGAACTGAAGGAATTTTTACGGGACCAAATGTGACATTTTCCCAATTTATATTACACGTTTTACTATTCCCCTTTTACATATTGATTTGTCTAAAGTTTAAATCTACTCTATCAAAATTTAAAACAAACATGTGTATTACTTCCTCCAGCCATGGAAAGATATCAATTTGTCTTTACGCATTGATTAAAAAGTATTATTATTATTATATGTGTAGTGAGTAGTTGTATTAAATATAAATGGTAACTATATGCCACTTTAACTACTTCTTTATTAGAAACAATGATTGTAAGGAGTCCTATTAGAACCAAAGAATATAGGACTGTCATCCATACCAAAATAAATAGAGTTTTTCAAAAAAATATGCTAGTGGAGGAAGACCTCCTAGGGATAAGAGACATAGGGCTAAAAAGAGAGCCAAAAAAGATCTTTAGTGTATAATCCTGCATAATCTCGAATGATATCAGTTCCCTTTTTTGGGGATAGAGGGACTTGAACCCTCACAATTTTTAAAGTCAACAGATTTTTCTTTTACTATAAATTTCATTATTCCCAGTATTGACATGTAGAATGAGACTCTATCTTTATTCTTGTCCGATTAATCAATTCTTTGAAAAAAAAAAATTATCGGACTATGGAGGAGTGAAGTATAATTATTTTCTCAATGATGTACTATTAGATAATATATCTCAGTTTCAGTGGATCATATATACTCAATTTTGTTAGTCCACGGAGACTTTAAGGTCACTATCCTCTCATTTAATTGAAAATTTTGTAATTAGCAATTGGATATTAATTTTTTCTTGTTAATTAATTAATTAAAATAGAGTGATGAAGAAACAAGATCAAGGCAGAGAGGCCCAAGAACAAGAATTCAGTCAAATTGGGCCTCCGTTGAGCCCAAAATGAAGGTATCTTTCTTGGGCCCAAAACGGAGATCTTTAGGCACTGGGTTGTTTATTCCCCGTGGGCAAGGCATTGACCCGCCAGTCAACACAAAGCCGGGTACGAATTTCTTTCTTTTATTATTATTATTTTTATTTTTTTAAAAAAGAAAGCAATAAGAATTTAAAGGGAAGATACATTTTTTTTTTTTACTGAAATTTAAGGGGAAGATAATTAAAACTATATACAAAGAGTATTTTTTACTATATGTATTTCAAGCAATAATAAAAAGTATCCACGATAAATGACTAGTAAGAAATTTTGTATGAAGACATCAATTACAAATAATGTTTCACTTATGATGTGTATGTAGTTTAGAGAGTTTATTACTTTTAAAATTTTATTTGTAAAAGAAAAAAAAAGGCTAAACCCTCCCATAGTGAATAAAAGTTTAATATTTTATATAATTAAAAATATAAATTTTAAATAAATTAATTAAATAATTCAGATTCCATTAATCAATATGACATAAACAAATTCTCATATTCATGTTAAATTGTATAATTGCATTAATTATTAATTCCTTATTCTCGCTATGAATGTGAATAAAATGAAAAGTTTAAAATATTAAAAAATTATTAATTGAGATATTTCTTACTTGAGAGGATAAGATTGTTAGAGTATAATTGATATATAAGTAAATTATATTTATTAGTAATTAAAATATATTTTTGATTCTAGAGTGCACCAAGTGTTAGTGGGTGGTTATTTTTTTTATTTTTTTATTATTTTACTTTATTTAATGGTTGAGATTAAATTAAAATTTAATATAACGGTTATGATCGTCCAGATACACCTGGTGCATACTAGTTGAACTCAATATTTTTTGAACTATCATAAATAATGTTAAAATATATTTTAAATGTTATAATATAATTCTTTATAAATATACTTTAACTACTCATAAACATAATTAATTTATATAATTAAATTATTTTATAAATAATTCTTATAGTAATCAAAAAGGAAATATGAAACATTTGATCCTAGATTAAATGGTGAAAATTAAATCAAATTAATTGATACTCGACTCAAGATTGTTCGGTAAAAGTTTGTTTGAGTTCGAGTTGGTAAAGATATCAGACAAGCTTAAATAAATTTTTATGTTCAATAAAATTAAAAGGTCGATCGAGCTTGAGCTCGAATCATGAAAATATGTAATGTAAGTGTAAAATTATGAAACTACTTGAGTTTAGCTTGTGTAAATTATGAAACTACTCAAGTTTAGCTTGTGTTTCACTCGATAAAAGTTCTTTTAATCTAGATTTAATTACTTATCAGAAAAGTTCAGACATACTATATTTTAAAGTTCAATAATATTTAGGATAAATTACCAAAATTTCCCTCGAGGTTTGTCCAAACTACAAAATAAATCCCGTGGTTTGAAAAATTACCAATTACCCCCTTTAACTTGTTTTTTATTTGAACATTAATAAAAATACACTTTTTCTTAAAATAAAGAAGAATGGAAATGACATCAAGACCCATATATTTAACATTGCATTTTTAAATTTCACTATTTTTTTTAAAAAATATTTTTTAAAGAGGGTAATTGGTAATTTTTCAAATGATGGAGTTTATTTGGTAATTTGGAGAAACCTTGATGGAAATTTTGGTAATTTACCCTAATATTTAAAATAAATTTGAACAACTTTTCGTTCAACTCAACTCTTCCGAAGATGTTCTCATCAAGACATGTTCATAATAATAATAATATCACATTAAATAAAACATTTAAGGGTATATGACTGATTTTGGTTATCATTTTCAGGTTTCTCCCCAGTTTTGCTCCCTTCTCGAGTTGTTCACGCACTCAACCTCAACGCGCATGAACTTTGCCAACAAATTAAGCCCGACCAGGTACATTCTTTTTATTCTAAATATATAATTAAAAAATTTAGTGATATCGACTCACATAATAAGAGTTTCCTTGTCACATGAACAAGAAATGATAATATTTTAATAAAAAAATAATAATTAATTAATAAAAAATGTAATGTTTTATGTATAACATTTTTGTAACCATATACAATTATACTGCAAATTGATTATAATTTGATGTTGTGCAGAAAAATGCAAAAATTATTTTAATAAAATAGAAGAAAAATTGGAGAAGAATGAAGATGACGCGTCTCTTCACCAGAGATTTTACTTCCTGAAGAATGGATATATTAGATCATAAAAATAATAATGGGGCTAATTCTTTATTGCATATATTCTATTATTTTTCTTATTTATTCTATTTTATAAGCACATTGATATGTGTACCATGTAACAATATCAACGAACATATGCTGTATTTTTAGAGTAAGCATAAGATTATAATAATTGATAGTTCTTATATTAAAATATAAAATAGTATTCCTTCCGTATTATAATAACATTTATCTATTTTCATTTTGCACGTCCCATAAAAAGTTTATATTTCCCTTTATAGTAAATGAGGACTCACATAAAATATTTAAATATCTCCATAGGTCCACAATATTATATTAATACAATTATCCACTATATATTAAAATATTATTTCTCTTTCCTTAATATTATACTATTAAAATACTATATTCTTTAATTTCGTGCAAAAAGTAAACGTAAACATTTCAATAAGACGGAGAGAGTAAATGTTTACTCTAATCACTACAAAAATATCAATTGTCAGTGACTGGAAATTTTCTATTACTATTGTGACGATTATGGTGATTGAAAGTAAAATTAGTGATGGATTTTAGATGGTCGTTCCTTCATGCTAATTTAGTGACAGAAATACTTATGGCAATCTGTGACGGATAATTTCTATAGCAATAGTGACAACTTATTTTCGTCATTCAGAAATACCGACGACAGTCTTTATGATGGGTAGTTTCCATCACAATAGCAACGACTTGTTTTCATTAATAACGTAAAAATCGATTTCGTCTTGGTTTTTAAGGGTTTCTTTTTGTGACGAAAATTAGTTGTCACTAAAATTGTAAGGCCTCGTTTTGTAGCTCATTATATGGCTACCCACATATATTGTACTACATGCTCTTATGTAGTTTGGTAGTATATTTTAATTAAGTGAGGGGCCGATAGAAAATACAAGGCCCGTTGTTAATTACTGTTTGTTTTTATATAAAGAGTACTAATATTTACCCCTTTCATTACTTCTTCTCAACCACATTATATTTCAATTTACAAGATAGGGTTTATTACCAATTAAATTGAGAACGTTGTCATCCATCATTTTTGGTACTGTTGATTGCTCATCACCACCATTGCTGACAGCTTGATACCACTCATAGCCGACCACTCGCAATCATCTGTTGCCGTCGCTAGAATGAGAGGTTAAGTTGGTCGCTCCACCATGCACCGCAGCAGAAGGCACGGGCGGAGCCATATCAAGGACATATAAAGCGCAAGAGTCCACAACCTCGAGGATATGCCACCGGCAGTAGGTGTGTGACATAATCAGAACTTCTCCACCGTATAAATGTTCAATTAAGAAACACGTAAAATATTATTTTATTTTATAATAAATAAATTTTATAAAAGTTATTTATTAAATAATTGTATTAAGCAAATTTTATAATGACAAAGTCTTAACATTTATAATAATAATAATAAAAAAGATCACTGAAAACGTAAGATTAAATATATATATATATATATATATATATATATATATATATATATATCAATATATGTCTGAGATAATATCTCAACATGGCAATAAAAAGCTTATAGCAATGAATAGAGCTGAAGAAGAAGCCTATCATAAATTCCTTAATAAAAGGAATAAACAGCAAAAACCAAATGAAGAAAGTAATACTTCTTCAACATCATATGCTCAAGTAGTTGAGAAAGAAGAATCTGATAATATTGGATTCATTCAAAATGGATATAAAGAAATAATATTTCTTTTAGAAGAAAGAGATTTAAAATGGATCAATGATCCCTGGACTATAATGCATAGATATATGGATAATAATTCCATGCAAATGAGGACTTATAAGTCAAGATATCTGTATGAACAAATATTACTTCAAACTGGTTCTTGTGAAATTTCACATTTTACAGGAATTAGTAATGAAATTTATAATTTCAGCAAAATAATAATTAAAAAGATTATATCCTTGGAAGATTGAGGAATTTCTCCATTGAGAGAAAATGATGTGATGAATAATAAAGGGGTTCCAATGAAATTTAATTATTGGGACTATTCTGATGCCTTTATGAAGGTTCTTAATTATGAGAATGATAAAAAGAAACATACTTGGTTCATCAAAATATGTTCGAATGTTTACAAGGATGATATCCCACACTGGTTTATACACTGGTTTTATTGTTTTGGCCCCACTTCAATTATTTTGCCAGAAAAAATGAAAATTTCATTTGATAAATGGGTGGATATATACCCACAGCTTTTGAAAAAGCAATAATTGAAATTGTACATTGAGGGAATGGCCTCATGCTACTTTTTTATTGAGGAAATTTCATTTGATTTGAGGTAATACTTTTTTATTTCCTCAAAATGTGATCAAATGGAGAAGGAGTATAAACTTTTATATTATATAATTTTAATTTTTCCTCAATGTAGCATGAGGCCATTCCCTCAATGTACAATTTGAAAATCCATGGTATTGAGAATTCAATAAAAAAGTAGCATGAGGTCATTCCCTCAATGTACAATTTCAATTATTGCTTTTTCAAAAGCTGTGGGTATATATCCACTCATTTATCAAATGAAATTTTCATTTTTTCTGGCAAAATAATTGAAGTGGGGCCAAAACAATAAAACCAGTGTATAAACCAGTGTGGGATATCATCCTTGTAAACATTCGAACATATCTTGATGAACCAAGTATGTTTCTTTTTATCATTCTCATAATTAAGAACCTTCATAAAGGCATCAGAATAGTCTCAATAATTAAATTTCATTAGAACCCCTTTATTATTCATCACATCTTTTTCTCTCAATGGAGAAATTCCCCAATCTTCCAAGGATATAACCTTTTTAATTATTATGTTGCTGAAATTATAAATTTCATTACTAATTCCTGTAAAATGTGAAATTTCACAAGAACCAGTTTGAAGTAATATCTGTTCATACAGATATCTTGACTTATAAGTCCTCATTTGCGTGGAATTATTATCCATATATCTATGCATTATAGTCCAGAGATCATTGATCAATTTTAAATCTCTTTCTTCTAAAAGAAATATTATTTCTTTATATCCATTTTGAATGAATCCAATATTATCAGATTCTTCTTTCTCAACTACTTGAGCATATGATGTTGAAGAAGTATTACTTTCTTCATTTGGTTTTTGCTGTTTATTCCTTTTATTAAGGAATTCATGATAGGCTTCTTCTTCAGCTCTATTCATTGATATAAGCTTTTTATTGCCATGTTGAGATATTATCTCTGGAATTTTTCCTCTGCCACCTATTTCTCTATAAGAGGAAGATCCTCTGCCTCGTGCACTCATTCCTGAAAATATTCACGAGTTAAGAAATCTGGAAGACTATTATCTTCTCCTTTTTTATAAACAATTTCAAAATCAAATGGGGCTAAATGAGCCTGCCATCTTGCAAACATTTGTTTTGAAACATCATGTTTAAAATCCTTTTGAAACATAAATTTAGCTGCATTGCAGTCTGTTACAATAGTAAAATTCTGATTGTACAAATCATCTTGAAATTTTAAAACACATTTAACAATTGCAAGAATTTCTTTAGCAATAGTAGCATAATATTTCTGAGAGTCATTCCATTTCCCAGAATGAAATCTAACAAGATATGTCTGTTTATTATCAGGATTAATCTGGGTTAATATACCACCAAATCCTATATTAGAGGCATCTGTCTCTATTATCTTTTTCCAATTTGGATTGCTAATCATTAAGCAAGGTAGAGTTTTAACTCTAGATTTAATCTTTCTAACAGCATCAGTATGACTATTAGTCCATGGTTTAGGATTCTTTCTAAGTCTATCATATAAAATAGATGTGTCCTTAACCAAATTATGATAATAAGGAGCAATATAATTAAGACTTCCTAAAAATCTTTGTAACTGAGTTTTATCAGTTATTTCATCAGGAAATTTATCAGCAAAATCAATGCTTCTCTTAATAGGAATAATATTCCCTTTTTCAATAATATGACCTAGAAATCTAATTCTAGTTTGAAATAATTCCATTTTTGATTTAGATATTACTAATCCATTCTGAATAATTAATAATTTAAAAATATGCAAATGTTTAAAATGCATCTCAATGGTTTTTGAATATATCAAAATATCATCAATATAAACAATTATAAACTCACTATAAGGAGTAAAAATATCATTCATAATCTTCTGAAATTCAGAAGGAGCATTCTTTAAACCAAATGACATAACATTCCATTCATAATGTCCTATTGGAACATTAAATGCTGTCTTGTATCTATCAGATTTATTAATCTGAATTTGCCAGTATCCTGACTTAAGATCGAATTTCGAAAATATAAGACTATTATAAAGTCTATCCAATAAATCCTTTTTATTAGGAATTGGATGTCTGATCCATTTTAGAACTTTATTTAGAGGTTTATAATTAATAACCAATCTTGGTATACCTCTTTCAATCTCATAATGTTTATTAACATAAAATGCAGTGCATGACCAAGGAGATTGAGAGTGACTAATAAGTCCTTTATGTAATAAAGATTCAATCTCTTTTTTATATAATTCTAAATATTCAGAATTCATTTGACAAGGCCTAGCCTTTGTTGGAATATTCTTTTCATCAAAAGAATCCTCTTAAGGTAAAGAAATAATATGCTTTTTTCTATCCCAAAAAGCATTAGGATGATCATTACAAATTTCTAATTAAAATTAATTTTTCAAAAGACTAATTTTATCCTATAATCTAGGATTTTTCAATTGATCATCAAGAGTAATAATATTAATTTCTTGTTTTAAAAAATTAATATGATCTTGTTTTGCTTTGATATTATCATAAAGACTATGCAAAACTTTTGTAAAAGGCTCAATAATAAATTCAAGAAAAATATCATTTCCTTTAAAAGTACCAATAATATCTTTATTATCAATCTTTTTTATAGGATAAATATTATTTAAAAATGGAGTTCCAAGTATAACTTGGTTTGAAATATTTTTTGCAAGTATAAAACTTTGCGAAATACATTTGTTATTAACACATACATAAGCTTTAGGGAGCTTATAATTAATCTGGAGCTTATCACCTCCTGCATGCCATAATGTATGACTAGTTTTATGAAAATATCGAGTAGGTATTAACCCTTCCTGTATAACATTTAAATCTGCACCACTATCAACAAGAGCAGTAAATGTCTTTGTATAATGATTATCAATCAATAATGATATTTTTATATACTATTTCTGGGATATAACCATCTCAATAGTAGAAAGAAATGTGTCATTAAACATACTAGGCTTATTAACCTCAATATTTTGAGAAATATTCTCATGTGAAATATTCTTTCCTTTATAAAATTCTTCTAATCTAGATATTCTAGATTCTTGAATAAGATTCTTATTATTTAATAATTTTATTTCTTCTCTGAGATTATTAACCTCAATATGAAGATCTTGTAGAGATATATCTCTTTGAACCTGATATTTGGTTCTCAACTGATTCATGACTTCTGTCATGTTATAAGACTTATTCTTATTAAGAATGTCTTGAGTCAATTCTTCTTCTTTATTAGAAGAGGAAGCTTCATTATTACCAATATCATTGATAATTTGATTCCTTAACAAATGATCTTTAATCATTTTTAACACCTCAAAGATATTATCAGAGGTTAAAACATTAATAGTCATATCTGAGAATTGAGATATAATCTTATAAAACTCAGATTGATTATTATCAAGATTATTAATCTCTTTTAAACATATTAATTCATCTTTACAGGGCTCACATTCTTCTGATTCAGAAATGTCTTCACCAACTAAATTGTTGATAATTTCTTCTTCTGATTCAGAAGTAGATGAAAATTCTGATTCTGATTTCTCAAATTCAGATTTTTCTTCAAGATTCTGTATAATAATTTCCTTGATATCATCAGAAATTTCAAGATTATTAATCTTTTTCTTCGTCCAACAAAATTCTTTGGTATGACCTTTTTTTCCACATACTTTGCAGTATCTTTCTTTTTTCTTATTATACCTCTGTCTATAAGACTTTTTCTGGAACCTTTCTTCCTTTCTTTTATTCTTTTTCTCAATCTGTCTAGGAGAATATCTCCTATGTTTAGGTTTATAAACCTTTTTATCACTTTTGGTTTTACTAGATGAAGGATTATCCAAACCAAATTGTTGACAAAATTCTCCCAATTGTTTTTTCTCATTGAGATTTTGCCTCTTAATCTGTTGATTTAGCTTTATTTCATTGCATAAAGCTAATCCTTCCTGAATACAAGTGTCTATTAGAGCACCATAAGTATAACTTTCATATGGAATCGTAATATTATTACGCTTTAATATTTTTCTTACCCTTTCAGCAAATAAGCTGGGTAATCCGTCAATAAATTTTGACTTCCAATGAATGTTATTACATTCTGGTAATTCCATCACTCTGCTTAGGAAAGTATCCTTATACCACCTAAAATTAGAGAGTGTTCTACACCTCAATTGTTTGGAGCAGTGTTCTAATAGTATCACTATTATCACTGAACCTTCTAGTGAAGTGTTCAATTATATTGACTGCAAGTGTATAAACTACATTTTCGGTAATATTATTACCTTCTTGTTTAACCATATTGAGAATATTATCTCTGTCATCTTGAGATAAATAATTATCCCACCAGCCTTTAAGCTGCCCAGTAAATCCAGCAACTATCATTACTGCAATTACCTTATCAGAATTATTGCTATTTTTACAAATAGTTGAGTACATAAGCATTCTATGTACTGTATTATAAATTTGTTTATTAGAATAGTCATCAATATTCCACTCATAGATTTTATTACCAGAATAACTGATATCAATAGTATCAGTGTATTCTTCATGTAATACATCCATGGGTGTTGGTCTATTGTAATAAAACTTATTCTGTATTGGCTTATATGCCCATTTAGTATTGATCTTATTGATCTGATTCTGAAAAACCTGCCTATAATCAGGATTTTCTATGATATTATCATATAACTCCTTATCAAGAGTTTTTATACTAAGTTTATTAAACTTTTCCTCAAGAAATTTCTCAAGCTCATATAATGGCTTGATTTTGAAATTAGATATGACTGGAGGTGGTTGGAAGCTTGACAAAGCTTCTTTTCCCTTATCTGTAATTATTACAGGTTGGAGATTTTGTAAATCTTTTTTCTCCTTTTCTGTAATTATTACAGTAGGTTGACTATTTTTATTAATGACTGATATTATCATATCCAGTTTATTATGAATAGACTGGATTTGTTCTCCTAATACATTTAAAAATAAATTTATATAATTTTGATTTTCAAACATAGTATTAATATGTTTACAAGTAATTTGTATAGTATCATCTTCTATCAGTTTTGCAAATGCTAGAAAATTATAAATTTTTCCATTTTTCTCAACATGAAAAGATTGTTGTGGAGGATATATCTCTGTCACAACTGTGCCATTTTGCAAATTATAATTTCTTTCTAAAATAGAAATATAATTTTTTACATAGGTATTCATAAATCATGCTGCAAAAGGTATTAACATATTTTTCTCTTTACAAGTTGTATAAAACTCATCTTGAAAACTTATAATCTCATTTTGAGTAAAATTCTCAAAAAACCATTTTCTAAAAGGTTCATAACCTTGACTTTTAAACTCTTCATAAATAATTTTTCTGGCTGAAGAACCAGGATTGAAATCTATTTTTTCATTTAAATCCATAAATTAAATTTTAAAATCCATTTCCGACATTGTCGGTTCTGACTCATCAATATGACGAGTGTTTGCCTCTCTGACAATATTATTCCTATTAATATATAGTCTATCTGTAACAGGAGTAAATATTTCAGAATTAGTATCTTCTCTTATTTGAGAAGTTGAAGATCGTGGTAATTCCACTCTATAATCAATTGGAGAAATATAATTTCTCATTGAATTATATCTTTGGAGAGACTTATTATTCTCAAATCGTATATTAATCGATCCATCAGTTTTCTGGAAAATATCAGAAATATTATTCTGATTTTGTACCTGTGTTTGAACAGGAACTGCTTGCTCAATAATCCAATTTTCTGGAAAGTCAATTTCTTCCCATTTAATAGGTCTTCTGGTCGTAATATTAGACCTACTAAAATTGGTTTCAATAATTATTGTTTCATTTTTCATTTTATCAATACGCTTATACTGAGGATTCAGTGTATACAATGGTTTATAATATATTCTGTAACAAATACATATAACTTCTGTTCCAGGAATATAATTATAACCATGTGCTTTAACATTTAATGTTAAAGCATCAAGTATATTAACATCAGATAATGACAATTGCAAATTAGGATAAACATTAAAATATACTGGACCATTTGTCAAGCTGGATTGTATAATACCCATTAAAGATTGTTTCCAATTTAAATTTCTACCATCTCTTAAAGCTGCTATAAAACTTTCTGGTAATCCCTTTAAATTCAAAGGTTTAAATGCAATCTGTACTAATCCTATATGAAGGAATTTATGAGTGTTGCTATAAGCACCTATATCTTTTTCAGATAATAATCTAATTATCATATCATTACTATCTAATGAAATCGATTCTTCAGTAGTTTTTACTACTTGTTTTAAATCTATTTTTTCAAAAGTACCTAATTGATATATTAATCTAGGTTCTATCTTAGGAATTGTCCACTTATTAGGCAGATCTAAATTCTTTGGAATATCATATTCCTCATTTCTAATATTTTTAATATTATTATTCTTATTAATCATATTCATGAAATTCATGAGAAAACATGTGTTGATCCAAAACATATTAATAGTAACTACCATGGCTCTGATACCATACAGGGACATGATCGCTGACATGATATTAAACAGGACGGACAGGCTGAATTGCTAACAAGAATCATAGAGGATATTTTACAGAATGGAAATAAAACCGGCATCTTTAAATAAAATCACACCTAACTCTAGATTTAATCTTTCTAACAGCATCAGTATGACTATTAGTCCATGATTTAGGATTCTTTCTAAGTCTATCATATAAAATAGATGTGTCCTTAACCAAATTATGATAATAAGGAGCAATATAATTAAGACTTCCTAAAAATCTTTGTAACTGAGTTTTATCAGTTATTTCATCAGGAAATTTATCAGCAAAATCAATGCTTCTCTTAATAGGAATAATATTCCCTTTTTCAATAATATGACCTAGAAATCTAATTCTAGTCTGAAATAATTCTATTTTTGGTTTAGATATTACTAATCCATTCTGAATAATTAATGATTTAAAAATATGCAAATGTTTAAAATGTATCTCAATGGGTTTTGAATATATCAAAATATCATCAATATAAACAATTATAAACTCACTATAAGGAGTAAAAATATCATTCATAATTTTCTGAAATTCAGAAGGAGTTCTTTAAACCAAATGGCATAACATTCCATTCATAATGTCCTATTGAAACATTAAATGTTGTCTTGTATCTATCAAATTTATTAATCTGAATTTGCCAGTATCCTGACTTAAGATCGAATTTCGAAAATATAAGACTATTATAAAGTCTATCCAATAAATCATTTTTATTATGAATTGGATGTCTGATCCATTTCAGAACTTTATTTAGAGGTTTATAATTAATAACCAATCTTGGTATACCTCTTTCAATCTCAGAATGTTTATTAAAAATTCAATCTCTTTTTTACATAATTCTAAATATTCTGAATTCATTTGACAAGGCCTAGCCTTTGTTGGAATATTCTTTTCATCAAAAGAATCCTCATAAGGTAAAGAAATAATATGCTTTTTTCTATCCCAAAAAGCATTAGGATGATTATTACAAACTTCTAATGAAAATTGATTTTTCAAAAGACTAATTTTATCCTGTAATCTAGGATTTTTCAATTGATCATCAAGAGTAATAATATTAATCTCTTGTTTTAAAAAATTAATATGATCTTGTTTTGCTTTGATATTGTCATAAAGACTATACAAAACTTTTGTAAAAGGCTCAATAATAAATTCAAGAAAAATATCATTTCCTTTAAAAGTACCAATAATACCTTTATTATCAATCTTTTTTATAGGATAAATATTATTTAAAAATGGAGTTCCAAGTATAACTTGGTTTGAAATATTTTTTGCAAGTATAAAACTTTGCGAAATACATTTGTTATTAACACATACATAAGCTTTAGGGAGCTTATAATTAATCTGGAGTTTATCACCTCCTGCATGCCATAATGTATGACTAGTTTTATGAAAATATCGAGTAGGTATTAACCCTTCCTGTATAACATTTAAATCTGCACCACTATCAACAAGAGCAGTAAATGTCTTTGTATAATGATTATCAATCAATAATGATATTTTTATATACCATTTCTGAGATATAATCATCTCAATAGTAGAAAGAAATGTGTCATTAAACATACTAGGCTTATTAATCTCAATATTTTGAGAAATATTCTCATGTGAAATATTCTTTCCTTTATAAAATTCTTCTAATCTAGATATTCTATATTCTTGAATAAGATTCTTATTATTTAATAATTTTATTTCTTCTCTGAGATTATTAACCTCAATATGAAGATCTTGTAGAGATATATCTCTTTGAACCTGATATTTAGTTCTCAACTGATTCATGACTTCTGTCATGTTATAAGACTTATTCTTATTAAGAATGTCTTGAGTCAATTCTTCTTCTTTATTAGACGAGGAAGCTTCATTATTACCAATATCATTGATAATTTGATTCCTTAACAAAGGATCTTTAATCATTTTTAGCACCTCAAAGATATTATCAGAGGTTAAAACATTAATAGTCATATCTGAGAATTGAGATATAATCTTATAAAACTCAGATTGATTATTATCAAGATTATTAATCTCTTTTGGACATATTAATCCATCTTTACAGGGATCACATTCTTCTGATTCAGAAATGTCTTCACCAACTAAATTGTTGATAATTTCTTCTTTTGATTCAGAAGTAGATGAAAATTCTGATTCTGATTTCTCAAATTCAGATTTTTCTTCAAGACTCTGTATAATAATTTCCTTGATATCATCAGGAATTTCAAGATTATTAATCTTTTTCTTCGTCCAACAAAATTCTTTGGTATGACCTTTTTTTCCACATATTTTGCAGTATCTTTCTTTTTTCTTATTATACCTCTGTCTATAAGACTTTTTCTGGAACTTTTCTTCCTTTCTTTTATTCTTTTTTTCAATCTGTCTAGGAGAATATCTCCTATGTTTAGGTTTATAAACCTTTTTATCACTTTTGGTTTTACTGGATGAAGGATTATCCAAACCAAATTGTTGACAAAATTCTCCCAATTGTTTTTTCTCATTGAGATTTTGCCTCTTAATCTGTTGATTTAGCTTTATTTCATTGCATAAAGCTAATCCTTCCTGAATACATATGAGGATTCTTTTAGAATCCTCATCAGGAAATTTATCAGCAAAATCAATGCTTCTCTTAATAGGAATAATATTTCCTTTTTCAATAATATGTCCTAGAAATCTAATTCTAGTCTGAAATAATTTCATTTTTGGTTTAGATATTACTAATCCATTCTGAATAATTAATGATTTAAAAATATGCAAATGTTTAAAATGCATTTCAATGGTTTTTGAATATATCAAGATATCATCAATGTAAACAATTATAAACTCACTATAAGGAGTAAAAATATCATTCATAATTTTCTTAAATTCAGAAGGAGCATTCTTTAAACCAAATGGCATAACATTCCATTCATAATGTCCTATTGAAATATTAAATGCTGTCTTGTATCTATCAGTTTTATTAATCTGAATCTGCCAGTATCCTGACTTAAGATCGAATTTTGAAAATATAAGACTATTATAAAGTCTATCCAATAAATCCTTTTTATTAGGAATTGGATGTCTGATCCATTTCAGAACTTTATTTAGAGGTTTATAATTAATAACCAATCTTGGTATACCTCTTACAATCTCAAAATGTTTATTAACATAAAATGCAGTGCATGACCAAGGAGATTGAGAGTGACTAATAAGTCCTTTATGTAATAAAGATTCAATCTCTTTTTTATATAATTATAAATATTCTGAATTCATTTGACAAGGCCTAGCCTTTGTTGGAATATTCTTTTCATCAAAAGAATCCTCATAAGGTAAAGAAATAATATGCTTTTTTCTAGGATAAATATTATTTAAAAATGGAGTTTCAAGAATCCTCATATGAAATAAAGCTAAATCAACAGATTTAGAGGCAAAATCTCAATGAGAAAAAACAATTGGGAGAATTTTGTCAACAATTTGGTTTGGATAATCCTTCATCCAGTAAAACCAAAAGTGATAAAAAGGTTTATAAACCTAAACATAGGAGATATTCTCCTAGACAGATTGAGAAAAAGAATAAAAGAAAGGAAGAAAGGTTCCAGAAAAAGTCTTATAGACAGAGGTATAATAAGAAAAAAGAAAGAAACTGCAAAGTATGTGGAAAAAAAGGTCATACCAAAGAATTTTGTTGGACGAAGAAAAAGATTAATAATCTTGAAATTCCTGATGATATCAAGGAAATTATTATACAGAGTCTTGAAGAAAAATCTGAATTTGATAAATCAGAATCAGAATTTTCATCTACTTCTAAATCAGAAGAAGAAATTATCAACAATTTAGTTGGTGAAGACATTTCTGAATCAGAAGAATGTGAGCCCTGTAAAGATGGATTAATATGTCCAAAAGAGATTAATAATCTTGATAATAATCAATCTGAGTTTTATAAGATTATATCTCAATTCTCAGATATGACTATTAATGTTTTAACCTCTGATAATATCTTTGAGGTGTTAAAAATGATTAAAGATCATTTGTTAAGGAATCAAATTATCAATGATATTGGTAATAATGAAGCTTCCTCTTCTAATAAAGAAGAAGAATTGACTCAAGATATTCTTAATAAGAATAAGTCTTATAACATGACAGAAGTCATGAATCAGTTGAGAACCAAATATCGGTTCAAAGAGATATATCTCTACAAGATCTTCATATTGAGGTTAATAATCTCAGAGAAGAAATAAAATTATTAAAGAATAAGAATCTTATTCAAGAATCTAGAATATCTAGATTAGAAGAATTTTATAAAGGAAATAATATTTCACATGAGAATATTTCTCAAAATATTGAGGTTAATAAGCCTAGTATGTTTAATGACACATTTCTTTCTACTATTGAGACGGTTATATCCCAGAAATGGTATATAAAAATATCATTATTGATTGATAATCTTATACAAAGATATTTACTGCTCTTGTTGATAGTGGTGCAGATTTAAATGTTATACATGAAGGGATAGTGGTTTGGGCTGTAGATGAGAGGGTCCTCTTCGCCCTTTCACAAGCAGTTCTCAATATTCTCAAAGCTCTTGGGTTACCACTGATGTCTTTCTTGTTCTTCCTCTTGAATTCCTGAACAAAATGATTCACCATTCTGTTGTCAAAATCTTCTCCTCCAAGATGAGTGTCACCAGCAGTAGCCTTCACCTCGAAGATACCTTCTTCAATGGTTAGAAGAGAAACATCAAAAGTACCAACACCAAGATCGAAAATCAAGACATTCTTCTCGCCAACACTGGTCGCTTTCTTATCAAGACCATAAGCAATAGCAGCAGCTGTGGGCTCATTGATGATCCTCATCACATTTAGACCATCAATGACACCAGCATCCTTGGTAGCTTGACGTTGAGAGTCGTTGAAGTATGCAGGGACAGTGACCACAGCATTCTTGATTGCTGACCCAAGATATGCCTCAGCAATTTCCCTCATTTTCATCAAAACCATGGAAGATATTTCCTCAGAGGATATAATAAAGAATTAAAGATTAAATAAACCGTAACTAAATTCAGAATTATTAACGCAACCCTATCCCCAATCTCTTCTTCTTCTCTTCTTCCCCAGCGCGCTGCCGGCACAGTCCTTTCTCTTCTTCTCCTCTCACTCGCCTCGCCCCCTCCAATCCATTCCCCACTCCGCCGAAATCAACAACGAACTGTCCGCTAAGGTAGTTTCTCTCCTGTGAATTTCTCTTTTTTGAAAATATTTTACGGAACCGTTCGCCCCCAGACATGCACTCTCTCTCTCTCTCTATTTCTATTTTTAATTTGTCTGTTTCAAAAATTTAGATTTCTTGGAGAGACTACTTCATCTAGTTTTCTCTCTGTTCTTGCTTTCATTTTCCTCAGGTCAGTTTACATTCTTTCTCTTTTTGAAACAAAGCAGTCGTGAGTTTTCATTGATGATTTATGTATGGATGATTTTAGTTGGAATCTAAGTAGATTAAGTGATTATTAAGCTTTCTGAACTGTTTTATTTTCTGGTAGAAACTGACGGAATAATGTGATTTCTGGTTTATTTTATGCTAGTGTTACTTTCATGGTGTTTGTGTTTAATTAATCGAGTGTGTTTGGAGAGCAAGAATGGACTTAATTGGAGTTACTCTCGGATTCTTTCAAATTTGGTGATCTCATAGCTATCTTGTGCTGATTCTCATTGTTATTTGTTGATTTGAGTTTTGAAAGAAAATCTGATATAAATTAAGAAGAAAATTTCCATATAAAGAGCTTTCATGGCTTACTTAGAAATGTGCAGTGTAGATTAGGAGATGCGTTTTGCTTGAATTTTTATTTCTGTGTTATGTTTGATATTCATTTCATGCTGTTTTATTTACTCCAAGGTGCTGAAACTTGCTACTGATGTTTGTTTCTGTTATCTATTCAACATGTTAACCCAAATTTAGTAAAGAGGAAACTGGCTACTCTTTCATCAAATTAATGTCTTTCTTGTGAAAACCAAAGGGGAGTTTTTATTTTTTTTTAATCGAAGAACTAATTTTGCCATCAATTTTTGTTCTATCTCTAACAGATTTATTTTTTTAGTTCACCCTAGTGATGCCCTTTTGCTTCAAATTTCTGTTTTGACTTCATCTCTGCCTAGTTTAAAAAGAACTATTTAATGTTCATAAATACGTCAGCAGATCCAAAGACTTGATGAAACATCTGCATTAACTTCTATCAAACCACAACTATCACACTAGAGCAATACTACCATCGAGTCTTAGCTATTCCCAAATTGGTATACCAAATTTCCTCTTTTTTGTAAAATTGCCTTCTTGTTGATATAACTATGACACTTGAAAAGATAATTAGAGGGTGATTGTTATTGCAAAAATAGAAGATTCTTTAGTAAGCTAGTTTCTGATGGTAACTTTGCATAAGTATGTGAATGTCATTCATTTTATATTTTTACTAATAATGAGCATCACATTCAAAAATCACGAGCTCAAGGTATTAAAGTACTCCCTCTGTACGAACTTCAACTTCACACTTTCCGTTTTGACACATTCCAATTTCAACTTCACACTTTAATAAAAGGAAAATGTACATAACTAATATCCCTCTAACATGTTTTAATTTCATAATTGCCATTACTTTTTAACACACATAACATGGAGTATTTATACAACATGATACTACTACATCTCATAGCATGTATAAGATAACAATGTTTTCTTTTCCATTTATTTTTAGACAAAATTTATGAGTACAAAAATTCAAATTTTGTTAAGCGATATGTGTAAAATGTAAGACAAAGGCTCATGTGAGACGTTAGTTATGTGAGACGATTTGTGAAACGTGCTAAAATATTCCTATTATATAGATAAAGTATGTTTAATGGGTGTTAAAGTATGTTTTCTAAATTATAATGGATGATGAATTAAGTATGATTTTAGGTTGTTATAATATGATTCATTATTAACATATTTTAACTACAAATAATTGTACTTTACCTATATAATAAGCCTACTTTAGTAATGAGTCGACCCGTCTCACATCCGTCTTACAAAAAAAATCGTCTCACAATAGAGTGTCTCAAAATGTTAATAGTAATTATAGGCTTGAATGGAGAAGAAAATGTTGAAAAGGAACCTCCGTATGACTCGAATGACTTTGAAAAATGAGATTGAATCAGAAGAGGGTGATGACACGAGTGATGAGGACTACTCCTAGTTCACGTTGATGTCATTTTCATATGCTATTTCGTTTACATGACGTAATGATGAGGACTACTCTTAGTTCACGTAATGACACGAGTGATGAGGACTATTAGTTCACGTTGATGCTACTTCAGCAATTTCATTCAACTGAAGTCAAATTTCATTTCTTGATTTGATTTTGTCTTGGTGCAATATGAATGCATACTGGAAGGTTATTGACACTGTAACTACTTCAAGATTTTCTATTCGAAAATCCTGATTTCAACCAATTCTTTTGAATCAAGAAACACTTGCAGTTGCACCTCTTATATGCAGAGATCATAATCTTTGCAGCCTCCATACACAAAACAGAAAAAGAAATCATACAAAGTTGTATCAGCTTTCAGGTACTAATTAAATATACATGTAACGAGATCTAGAAACAAATGCATGAGAAAGGAAGAAACTTTTTTTATAGGTTTTATCAAGTCTAATTTGGCATTTAAGCAGCTGCAGTTCTTGAAGAGGAGGGGTTTCACTTGCAGCAAGGTTTTTGGTGGAGTGTTAAAGGCAATGAAAATTGTGGGTGTGGAATGATAATGATTCAGTAAATCAATTTTGATGGAATGCACAAGACAAATTAAACCAATAATGATAGTAGAACGACGATTAATACAGTGAATGTTTATAATTGATTTAGTAATTAAAAAAGTTTATGGTGAATTTTTTTTTTTAATTAAGGGACATTATTAATACCAAATGAATGGTTAATGTAAATGTAAATTGACAAAAGGCAATGATTGAAATTAAATAATTTCCCTTTAGGAAATGGATCTGGAATAATTTTAGTTAAAATTGATAAATTATATACTTTTTCTTCTCAAATAGATAGGATTTTATTAACCAGCGATCGGGGGTAAAGGAGTAGAATATGGCTTCACAAGGGAGTTATTTAAGAGCATATCCACCTTTAGTCCAAAAAAGCAGTGTAATTGGATTCACGTGGGAAATAAAAAATATTTTCCATTTTATTAGAATATATTTGGAAAAAAAAAGTGTTGAAAATGGTATGATGATAATGATAAATAAAGGGTTAAGAGAAAGGTAAAAGCTTCTGCGCACCTAGGGACACGGAGGATACTCTGTGTTTCCATGTGAGCACAACCATCCCCTCTATATTCTATATAAGGATTTAAATTACAAAGGGGCACAAAATTGCAAAGACACACGAAATGTGCTCCGTGTGCCCGGGTGCACAGGAGCCTCACTTTAAGAGAAATTGGATTTACTTTACCTACCCTACCTAAACAAGCTCAAGCCCTAACCATAACCATGTGTATTCTATTCTATTTGTATGACCCAAAATGAAATGCCATTTATAACTCGCAACTTGCGCTGCGTCTGCTCTTTCTCACTCCATCTCCATTTTAATTCACATTCAACTATCTTTACTGTTTGTGCTTTCCATTTGATATCATGAATTATGCAATTTGGAATTTTCTGATTTAATTTCTTGGAATTTTCTGTTTTTAATACGGAAGCTCTCTCACAAATCACAGTCAAGAGTCGACGTTAGCCAGCAGAGCAGTCCCAGAGCAATCACAACTTCACTCTCTCAACACTCACCAATACATTAATCATCACACTCCCACTCCCTCCAAACTTGCAAACAAAGTTACTATTTTTCTATTTCTTGCTTTGGTTTAACTTCAAATACAGATGCTCAATTGCCCTAAACTTGTTAATCATTAGTTTATTCTTTTCACCTGTATTAGTATTCCCAAATTGCCCTCATTCCATTTGATTGAGGTCTATTGTTGTTCCGATCTTTATTTGGCTTCATTAGGCTTTGACTTTGATTGATGAATTTCTTCTGACTTTTGTGCATTTTTCTCGTTTTTCTTTGTTTTCATACATATCTTGTTGGAAAAAAATGTTAAAGAAAATCATCAACAGTTTAATTATTAGAGTTTGTTAGCCACCCATTTTACTGCTCCTTAATACATAGTCTTAAGTATTCCTTTTCAGTTTGGGTAGTTATTTGAGTAGGGTTTTAACTCCATATTAGGTTACTTCTATTTCATTCTTATTTGACTAACTAATCAATTTGTTGTATAAAAAGAAACGCTTATTCTCTCCCTACTCTCATGAAGTTTGTTTTTTATAATATCCCTTCTAATTCCAATGGCATAACTTTGTACTTTTGGTGGACTTTCATCAATTTATAGAACTTAATGATTTCTAAGCAGTTTTTGAACTATGGGTTTAAGACATATAATATATATAGCAGGTTAATTCATGACTTTGTTTGATCTTCATACACGAGTCATTATGTCTTGAATGAGCTTCACATTATGTAATAATCCTTTTGATGTTTGTGTTATTGTCTACTGATTACATGTGAAGGCAGTTTCTTTTTGCGCGGGTTGAGCCTAAGTGTAGGAATTTCCTTTTTTGGAACGCGGCACTTGAAAAGCGTTAGCATAATAGTTTGTTGCTTACATTCTTGTACAACTCTTTTTTGTTGCCTTAATTCAATACTTGTTGCCTTTTCGTTGATTTTTCCTGTGACATGTCTTTGCTTCTAAACACTACTTCTTGCAAATGTTTTTATGTGACTAATTACTCAGCATCTGATCTCTGTAAAGGTTTTAAGGTATCACTTAATTCTCTTCTGCATGTAATTCTCACTTTTCTGCTGTTCTTCTTCAATTTGTTGTACGGATCCAGCATCTGCCTCTACTAATAACCTTCTCTCTGCACTCGTGTGTGATTCTTCCACTGCTCTGTTTGTGGGAAAATACGATTAATCTGAAACTTAGGATATGGATCTAATTTTGGTGACATTGTTTCTTGGTCTTATTTTGAGCATGCTAATTCTCAGCCCTCGTCTCCGTCCCCGTAAATCTGGTTATTATTATTTTATTATCAATATTATTATAAATGTCACTTCTCATGTGATTCTAAATCTGCTATTTATTTTCATTGATTGGGATCTAATGGAATGCAGATCATGGAAAACATGCTCAGCCAACTGTCAGTTCTAAGGTACTTTTAATTAAGATTCAGATCTACATTGCCTTTCTTTTCAACAAATATTAACCTGTATTGGATTTTTATGTTTTTACAGTGGAAAATTTCCCTAGAATTAATGTTTAAGTTTCTAGATACTTCTCTTGTGGTGGGTCAAGTAAATATTCTCACAAAAGCTTGTGTGTTTCATACGAGGGGAGCTCTATTGGTTCTTATTCTCACATGATGTCATACGAGGGGAGCTCTATTGGTTTACGATGTTACCTCATATGTAGAAGAGCACCCCGGTGGTGATGTCATCCTGGCACATGCTGGCGGCGATTCTACTGAAGGGTTTTTTGGGTATGTCTTTTCTTAACTGTACAACCCACGACTCTATTTGATTAATATTTGACAGTGATCTTATAGATTCTATTAATCATTAATCACTTTCCTTGTCATCTTGCGCTTTCCATGACTTACCTAATTAGGGTAACCCATTTCGATTCTACTGAAGGCCACAACATGCTACACGCGTGTTTGACATGATTGAGGACTTTTGCATCGGCGATCTAGTTAAGAGTTGATCTAGGATATATTATTCATTGTATTCTAGTTAGAACATTTCAAGTTAGATCTATTCTTTTAATGTGCAATGCCAACCCTGGCTTCTTGAGAATGTGTGGACATCTTCGACTTTTAGATCATTTTGGGAATATTATGTTACTCCAGATTGGTTTATTTTGGTAAAGTGATAAAGTAGTTTATTTCTTTCAAAACCCATAGATATGAAGATGGTGAACTCGCCTTGCATTTGCATTTGTATTATACAGAGAGTTTCTTTTGGGTTTTTTTGTGCATTAAGAAATTTTGGTACCACTTTCGTGCATTATTTTATGTGTTAGTATTAGTTATATGATTGTGACATAAGATAAAATAAAATATAACCATTGGGCTTATGATTTATTATTTCTTTTACGGTATACTTTCTTCTTTTTTCTCTGTGTCACTTGTTTAATGTCGCGACACCGAAGATGATACATTAAATGACGAAGCTATCACTCTTTATGAACCCACGCCATCTAGAAACTAGCAAAACTTGTTTGGGAAACTGCTCTGAAAAAACAATGCTTGAACTTGTAAGTGAATAGATAGTGAAAATTTTAAATAGACCATACAATAAATTTGATAAGGGATTTTTAAAACCCCGTACAATGAATCTCTTGTACTTTTTTGGATTCAAACATAAATTAATAGTTATCAATTCATGAATTCAAATTAGTGAATGGATTTTAAAATTTGATTTGAAATTGATACTTTTGTTTGTTATTTGGAGTCTTCTGTGAGATTTATTTTTTCAGTACATAATTATTTTTATAGTGTCACGCCCGATCCCAGACAGAACGCGACAACCACCACGTTAACCATAAATTTCGCAGAATGGGTCCACTCCACTCCACAAAGTTTATAGAAAATATAAGGCTTACTATCAAGTACCTGTAGAACTGAATAACTGATAACAACGGGTACAACCCGAGGACATCATCTCATAAAGTATCAACAAGGATTTACAAAGGTACAAAATACAACGTGTAACTTAGTTTAAAGAAAATATACATGAACGATATAACATCGCGAAGGTACAAAAAGAACACCAAGGGGGTCACCAAATATAAACTATACAATCTCGCCAATGAATCCGTCAATTTACATAAAAGAGAAAGTACCCAAAACAATGATTGGATGACGAGCAAACGATAGACAAATCTTCAACCAAAACGATATCAACAGCATAAAAAGGAAAGAATGATGGGGGTGAGCAAAACCACTAGCTCAGTGAGGTGATAAGCCAGTCACCTCGACCCTTATACGAAGCATGTATTCCCACTCGCGGTTCATAACATAAAATCAAACATTTCGTCCCACAATAACAAGTTCTCACTCAGTATACATATTAACAAAAATAAAAACCTTAATGCACATTTATGAATAACACAATTAGTTCAAACAACATGTTATCACATAAAAGACGCGTGGGTAGTCAATATCCTCCTCGTACAGAGCTCTCCGTCGAGAGACAGTCCAATCCCGTCACCGTTACTCTAGATGAAATGCACATTAATATTCTTTCTCAACACGCCAAGTGCTAAAGTTCACAATTCAATATCGACGTGAATACTTGAAATGATCAAACATATAAATATATATGACATGCATGTCCCACACCGGTGACGTTGACTGAGCCTATAATAGACTGATCCATCTAACGATCACCCTTCAGAGTATCAGTATTTCGCAAATGGACAGGTGCCCCGCTAGATCTAACTCACCCGGGTTTGCCAAGCAACGGGCAACTTGGTTGTCACTCTAACTCACCCGAACCGCGACAATTCGGGCTACTTAATCAATGTCGCTCCAACTCACCCAAACCGTGACCAATTCGGGCTACTTAACCTTGGTACCAGGCATACATATGCATATGCATCATAAGATGAATAACGACTCAAGTTAGAGTCTTAATTGGCACACAAGAATAACCAGAAATCAACTCTCAAATAATTCACAATAAATGCTATCAGATATCGAGCCGGCAAGACTCTTCAACATAAGTTAAAATCAATAATACTCATAAAATGGCTAACATGACTCTAACCAGAGCAATCGAACCAATCAGGCTCTTTACCACATAACACAATACCCAATAATTTTCTTATCAATTAACTAAAATTAAAATAAATGCACATTTATCGAGGGTCCACACTTCCCACAAGAGAAGGCGTTCCCGAATTATCAACTCACAAGAAAGTGATTAACTCTCTCCGAAATCTGAAGTTGGTCTCTTGCCCTTCGTCGATGGTTCTTTACCTAGAAAGGAGATGAGCAATTAAAGACAAATCAAATATAACTAACTATTAGCGGTAACATCACCTTTCATTGCTAAAAATAAATCCTAATCGAGTTCGAACGAGTCGATATTAAATAAAAATGGCATGTAACTCCTTAACATCAGTTCCCAATCCCACATAACCCGTTTTAATACATTAACTAAACGAAACGATAGAAAATAAATTTGAATTCGACATAAAAATTCTGAAAATTTTCAGCTAGCGGCAGTTTACGAGAAAAATCATAACTAATTGTAGAATAATCGGATTGAGGTGTTTCAAGTGGCTACGGAAAGCTAACGAGTTCAGCTACGTACAGAAATTAAGTTTACAAACTTTCGAGGGCAATAGCTATGTCAAAATTAGTTCGAACATTCTGCGAATTACCCACAAACCAAAAAGAAAAACCCCACAAAATTACAAAACCGTGGAAGAAGGAAGCTTAATTCACACATCACTTACCTCAAAAAAACTTAGAAACCACCTAGGATCAGGGTTGTAAGGGAGAATTTGATCAACAAGAGTTTCTCCTCTTCACTCTCTTCTTTCACCTCTTTTGTTTTTCTTCTCCCGTTCTTCTTTCTTTTCTTTTCTTTTTTTTTTTAACTTTAGCCTTAATAATTATATATCAGGCCATTTAAGTGGGCTGAAACTTTGGGCCACAAAATAAATAAATAAATAAGTTTGGGCTTTCTAAAAAAAATCTAGTTGGGCTAAGATAGGGCTGACCTTTTGAGCCATAAAAATAAATAAATAGGTTTTGGATTTTCTAAAAAAAAATCTAGTTGGGCTAAGATAGTGCTGATCTTTTGGGACATAAAAATAAATAAATAGGTTTTGGGCTAAGATATTATAAAGTATCCCCTCCTCTAAAAAATTTCGTCCTCGAAACATAAACGTACCTAGAGATAAAAAGAGATTTGGATGTTGTTGACGCATGACTGACTCTGGTTCCCATGTTTCTTCTTCAATTTGATCACTTCTCCATAGAACTCTCACCATATGAATGGATTTGTTACGAAACATTTTCTCTCGGCGATCTACAATTTGAACAGGTTGTACTTCGTACGATAGATTTTCCTTTAATACAACTGGGGGATATTTGAGCACGTGCGAAGGATCTGATTCATATTTTCTAAGCATAGAGACATGGAAGACATCGTGAATCTTCGATAATTCCGATGGTAGCTCAAGTCGATACGCGACACGACCAATCCTTTGCACGATCGTAAACGGGCCAATATACCTTTGACTCAACTTTCCTCGATGGCGGAATCGCAACACGCCCTTCCATGGAGAAACTTTCAGAAAAACTTTGTCTCATTCATTAAACTCTAAATCGCGCCTTCTATTATCTGCGTAGCTTTTCTGTCGATCTTGCGCTGCCTTAAGTCTGTCTCGAATAAGTTGTATTTTTACCTTCGCATCTTCGATAAGCTCTACTTGTTCAATTTGTCTCTCGCCAACCTCATCCCAAAAGAGCGGTGTTCGACACTTTCGGCCATACAGAGCTTCGTATGGGGACATTCCAATGCTTGAATGATAACTGTTGTTATAAGCGAACTCCACCAAAGTCACGTACTTATCCCAGCTACCTCCCAAATTCAACACCACTGCACGTAGATGTCTTCTAGTGTCTGCATAGTTCTCTCTGACTGTCCATCAGTCTTTGGATGAAACGAGGTACTAAATAGTAATTTTGTACCTATCGTTTTCTGCAGACTAGGCTAAAAATGGGAAGTGAATCTTGGATCACGATCAGATATGATTGACACTGGTACTCCGTGCAATCTCACGATCTCATCGACATATAACTTGGCAAGTTTCTCTAAAGATTCGTTGGTATGCACTGGAAGGAAATGTGCCGATTTCGTCAGACGATCGACAATGACCCAAATTGAGTCATGACCCTTTTGGGTTCGAGGTAAACCAGAAACAAAATCCATTGTGACATTTTTTCATTTCCACTCAGGAATAGGTAGTGGTTGAAGCATGCCGGCTGGTTTTTGGTGTTCCGCTTTAATCTGTTGGCATGATAAGGACTTTGATACAAATTCAGCAATGTCTCGTTTCATACCTGGCCACCAATAATGCTCCCGAAGTGTTCTGTACATTTTGGTACTATCAGGATGCATAACATAGGCTGAAGAATGGGCTTCCTCAAGAATAGCTCTACGAACATCAAGTTCTGATGGAATACAAACACGATTTTTAACAGTAAGAAGTCCATCATCCCGAATTTGAAATTCTGTTTCTTTTCCTTGATTTAGCTTCGCCATCTTCTGTTGTAAATGAACATCGTGTGATTGTCTTTCTCGAATTTGCTTGAACAAGGTAGGTCTAACCTCGACTTTGGCGATTAAGGCAGAATCATTAGACTTTTCACAATCGAGCGAAATGTGTAAAGATTTAAATTGCTCCAACATAGGAAGATAAAAAGATTGAATCGAAGCAAGTGAGGTAGAAGACTTTCTACTCAGAGCATCTGCAACAACGTTCGCCTTGCCTGGATGATAATCGATGACTAAGTCATAGTCACTAATCAACTCCATCCATCGCCTTTGCCTGAGGTTGAGCTCCTTTTGCATGGTGATATACTTTAAGCTCTTGTGATCAGTGAAAACCCGACAAGTTGCACCGTACAGATAGTGCCTCCAGATCTTCAATGCAAAGATGATTGTAGCCAACTCTAAATCATGTGTAGGATAATTTTCTTCAATATTCTTCAATTGCCTTGAAGCGTAGGCAATAACCTTTCCTTCTTGCATGAGAACGCATCCTAATCCTTGTCTCGAAGCGTCGCTATGAATGGTAAATTCTCCAATTGCTGGGTCTGGCAAAGCAAGAATAGGAGCTGAAACTAGTCGTCTTTTCAATTCTTGAAATGCTTCCTCGCATTCTTCACTCCATTCAAATTTTACCCCTTTCCGAGTCAATTTAGTCAAAGATGAAGCCAATAACGAAAAGTTTTTGACAAACCGTTGATAATATCCAGCTAATCCCAGAAAACTACGAATCTCTGTCACGTTCTTTGGACGCTCCCAATCTAGTATAGCTTGAATCTTCACTGGATCGACGTAGATTCCTTCTTTAGAAATGTGATGACCCAAAAAGCTTACCTCATGAAGCCAAAATTCACACTTCAAGAATTTAGCATAAAGCCGATTTTTTCTGAGAATGTTCAGAGCAAGTCTTAGATGATGAGAATGCTCATCGTCCGATTTAGAATAAATAAGAATGTCATCAATGAAGATGATGACAAACTTATCTAAGTACGACCGAAAGACCTAATTCATAAGATCCATAAAAGCTGCAGGAGCATTTGTGAGTCCAAAAGGCATAACACAGAATTCAAAATGACCGTATCTGGTTCGAAAAGCAGACTTAGGGATATCAGATTCCCTAATCTTGAGTTGGTGATAACCAGATCGCAAATCAATTTTTGAGAACACAGTTGCTCCTTGCAATTGATCAAACAGATCATCGATTCTTGGAAGAGGATATTTGTTCTTGATTGTCACCTTGTTCAATTGATGGTAATCGACACATAGGTGAAATGATCCATCTTTCTTCTTGACGAAAAGAAATGAAGCGCTCCACGGGGATGTGCTAGGTCGTATGAACCCCTTCTCCAATAATTCTCCAAGTTGTATCTGGAGTTCCTTGAGCTCAGCAGGCGACATTTGATATGGAGTAATCGATATAGGTGTGATTTCAGGAAGTACATCAATGGAAAAATCAATCTCTCAATTCGGAGGTTGTCCTGGTAAGTCTTCGGGAAAGACATCAGGAAATTCATTCACGATCGGGATGTCATCTAGTTTAGTTTCAGAAAGAGAAGTATCGATGACAAATGCCAAGAATGCCTCACAACCCTTACGCATTAATTTATGCGCAGTCAACATTGAAATAAAAGAGAGGGATCTCATTTGAAGTTTACCTTCAAAAATAAGTTCTGAGAATCCTGGTCTACGAAAAATAACAAGCTTCTCATGGCAGTCGAGAATTGCATGATGAGAAGAAAGTCAATCCATGCCAAGAATAACATCAAGATCAACCAAAGGCAATGATATCAATTCAGCCTCTAGAATGACATCTTTGATCTTCAATGGACAACCAAGGAATACCGAATCACGAATTAGACGCTCTCCAAAAAGGGTATGAACGATGATTCCAGGTAACAAATGAGAGATAGGATAATCTAAGATCACAGTAAGATCATCCCAGATATATGACCTATCAGAACTTGGGTCAAATAAAGCGTAGACCTGATGGTCTCCCACAAACACATGGCCTAAAGAAACAATATTAGGTGAGATTGTGATTTAAAAATTCGGAAAGATAGAATTTCTTACGAATATTTTATTCGTAATCAAGTGGCATAACAATGCGGGGTTAGATCTAGCATGTGAAAATACTCAGATTTCACAACCTTCGGATCTGAGCGAGCCTCTTCCTGGGAAATATGAAATACTCTAGTTTGCTTCCTTCCTTGCATAGGTGATTGAGTACTAGGGCAGCTTGAGGCATCGAGCACTCTGGTAACTGCAGATCGAGTATCTCTGGGTGTAGAATATGTTAGTTTACCACGAAGCAGACCAGAACACTGACTGCTCGATCCCATAAGCTGAAGACAAAAACTTCGCATATGCCCCGGCTGTCGACACTGAAAACATTCTTGAGGAGCCTTACAGGGGCCGTCGTGATATTTAAGCAATTCTGGCACTTGCGATTTTCACCAACCGATCCCGAAATATTGCTTCCGCCTCTACTAAACTGCTCCCGAGGTTGAGGAAAACTAATAGATACCAAACTTGGTGCGCCATGCGAAGATCCCACACCCCTATACACCTTCGATGCATTTCTTGGAAATGCGCTCCCTTGCCTTTTCTTTTGAGATCGTTCTACAAGCGTATGTCTCACCTGAACTAAACTTTCTACCCTCAGGGCTTCTTCTACGAGATCGTCAAGACTCTCATACTTGTCTCCAGACATGATGCGATCTCGAATATTTAAGTTAAGACCATCTTCAAATCTCTTGCATAAGTCTCTCGTCGTATATGACTCAGGAGCAAATTCTCTCAATTCCAGAAATTTGCTTTCGTACTCCACGACCGATATAATGCCTTGAAAGAGATTGAAAAACTCTTTTCTCTTCTGATCCTTGATGTACTGAGAGAAGTATCGATATTTGAATCGTTCCACAAAGATAGCCCACGTAATAGTAACCGAAGATGTCTCTTTTAGATTCTGCCACCATCGTCGTGCATCAGGGCCTAACAGCTTGGTCGCAATGACCACACGATAACATTCTTCAATCATCAAGGTGTCAAAGGTCTCTGTAATCTCCTTTAACCAGCCCCCGCTTTAGAAGCATCTCTTGCACCGTCAAATTTCGAAGTCCCCATGTTTTCAACTGTTTTCACCAAATCAGGTAAAAACGTGCACCTCGAGAAGTAGAACCTCCTAAAGCCATTTCTGGAGTAAAAACTGGTATATTAGTTGTAGATCGAATCTGTTCATTAGCACGAAGAACCTCTTCAGTGATAGTCGTAGTCGTATGAGCCGTTGTAGGTGGTAGAACACCATGTATTCGAATGTGATCATAATACAATTGTACTGCTCCGGTGTCATCATATGCTCAACCCGCAACTGGGCCCGTGGTTGCTCTACCTGGAAAACCGACACCCTATGATCAGAATTGATAGGGTCCGTAACCGTCGGAGGAACGGCATGATCAGAAGAAAGATGTCCTCGAGGTCCACGAGGAACAAAAGAGAGTAGAGAACTCGGAGGATCACGAGGAGCGTCTCCTCGACCTCGACGACGAACTGAAGGTGCCATAATGACTAAAATGAAGAAAGAAAAGAAAATGCAAGGTCAACATCAAGGCAATACGATACCTTAGGATGACATAGAAACAAAGTTGGACCCATTAGCTCGACTTAAAAAGAATGAGAATCATAAAACCAGGCTCTGATACCAAGAAAGTTATCACGCCCCGACCCCAGACAGAACGCGACAACCGCCACGTTAACCATAAATTTCACGGAATAGGTGCACTCCACTCCGCAAAGTTTATAGAAAACGTAAGGCTTGCTATCAAGTACCTGTAGAACTGAACAACTGATAACAATGGGTACAACGCGAGGACATCATCTCATAAAGTATCAACAAGGATTTACAAAGGTACAAAATACAAAGGTGTAACTTAGTTTAAAGAAAATATACATGAATGATATAACATTGTGAAGGTACAAAAAGAACACCAAGGGGGTCACCAAATATAAACTATACAATCTCGCCAATGAATCCGTCAATTTACATAAAAGAAAAAGCACCCAAAACACTGATTGGATGACGAGCAAACGATAGGCAAACCTCCAACCAAAACGATATCAACAGCCTGAAAAGGAAAGAATGATGGGGGTGAGCAAAACCACTAGCTCAGTGATGTGATAAGCCGGTCACCCCGACCCTTATACGAAGCATGTATTCCCACTCGCGGTTTATAACATAAAATCCAATATTTCGTCCCACAATAACAATTTCTCACTCTGTATACATATTAATGAAAATAAAAATCTTAGTGCACATTTATGAATAACACAATTAGTTCAAATAACATGTTATCACATAAAAGACGCATGGGTAGTCAATATCATCCTCGAACTGAGCTCTCCGTCAAGAGATAATCTAAGCCCGTCACCGTTACTCTAGATAAAATGCACATTAATATTCTTTCTCAACACGCCAAGTGCTAAAGTTCACAATTCAATATCGACGTGAATACTTGAAATGATCAAACATATAAACATATATGACATGCATGTCCCACACCAGTGACGTTGACTGAGCCTATAATAGACTGATCCATCTAACGATCACCCTCCAGAGTATCAGTATTTGGCAAATGGACAGATGCCCCGTTAGATCTAACTCACCCGGGTTTGCCAAGCAACGGGCAATTTGGTTGTCACTCTAACTCACCCGAACCGCGACAATTCGGGCTACTTAATCAATGTCGCTCCAACTCACCTAAACCGTGACCAATTCGTGCTACTTAACCTTGGTACCAGGCATACATATGTATATGCATCATAAGATGAATAACGACTCAAGTTAGAGTCTTAATTGGCTCACAAGAATAACCAGAAATCAATTCTCAAATAATTCACAATAAATGCTATCAGATATCGAGCCGTCAAGGCTCTTCAACATAAGTTAAACTCAATAATACTCATAAAATGGCTAACAGGACTCTAACCAGCGCAATCGAGCCAATCAGGCTCTTTACCACATAACAAAATACCCAATAATTTTCTTATCAATTAACTAAAACCAAAATAAATGCACATTTATCGAGGGTCCACAGTTCTCACAAGAGAAGACATTCTCGAATTATCAACTCACAAGGAAGTGATTAACTATCTCCGGAATCTGAAGTCGGTCCCTTGCTCTTCGTCGATGGTTTTTTACCTAGAAAGGAGATGAGCAATTAAAGACAAATCAAATTAACTAACTATTAGCGGTAACATCACCTTTCATTGCTAAAAACAAATCCTAATCGAATTCGAACGAGTTGATATTAAATAAAAATGACATGTAACTCCTTAACATCAGTTCCCAATCCCACATAACCCGTTTCAATACATTAACTAAACGAAACGATAGAAAATAAATTTGAATTCGACATAAAAATTCTGAAAATTTTCGGCTAGCGGCAGTTTACGAGAAAAATCATAATTAATTGTAGAATAATCGGATTGAGGCGTTTCAAGTGGCTACGGAAAGCTAACGAGTTCAGCTACGTACAAAAATTAAGCTTGCAAACTTTCGAGGGCAATAGATATATCAAAATCAGTTCGAACAGTCTGCGAATTACCCACAAACAAAAAAGAAAAACCCTACAAAATTACAAAACCATGGAAGAAGGAAGCTTAATTCACACATCACTTACCTCAAAACAACTTAAAAACCACCTAGGATGAAGGTTGTAAGGGAGAATTTGATCAACAAGGGTTTCTCCTCTTCACTCTCTTCTTTCACCTCTTTTGTTTTTCTTCTCCCGTTCTTCTTTCTTTTCTTTTCTTCTTCTTTTTTTTTAACTTTAGCCTTAATAATTATAAATCAGGCTATTTAAGTGGGCTGAAACTTTGGGCCACAAAATAAATAAATAAATAAATAAGTTTGAGCTTTCTAAAAAAAATCTAGTTGATCTAAGATAGGGCTGGCCTTTTGAGCCATAAAAATAAATAAATAGGTTTTGGGCTTTCTAAAAAAAATCTCGTTGGGCTAAGATAAGGCTGGCCTTTTGGGCCATAAAAATAAATAAATAGGTTTTGGGCTAAGATATTATATATAGAGTTGAACTCTTATAAGAAAAAATATTGTTCCTCAAAATCTGTATAATAAGAACATAAAAAATAATACATATTACTCTTTCTGTTTCCTTTTAGATTACATACTTTTTATTTTGGGTTGTCCAAAAAAAAAAATGCACATCCCTTAAAAAAGTAAAAATTCAAAACAATCACTATTCCTCTTTATTCACAAAAAAAAATCACCAATATCTAACATACTTGATATACTTATCATTTATTAATTATTATAAAAAATAACCATATATATAATACCCTTACTTTTCTTAATTCTGTGACGGAATGAGGGTGCAAATTAAATTGGGACAGAGGGAGTAGAATTTGAAAAGTAATATTTTTCATTTAAAAGAATATTATTTTCTTTCTTTTAAGTAATTTTATACTCCATTAATGACTAATCACTAAATCAAGATTAAAAAGTTGTAAAGTAATAATTTTAATTTAGAAGGGTATTTAAAGAAATTTTATACTCTATTAATAAAAAATTTGAAAAATAATAATTTTAATTTAGAAGAGTGATGATTTATATATAATAACTAATTAATAGCACAACGCATCACACTTTTCAACAAACAACTTAATATACTTGATAGTGATATCCAATAAAGTGAAGTAAAGTCCAATTATCCTATACGATTCCCTATATGTTGCTAAATTATTTTAAATTTAAAGTAACCTCAAAATATATTTTAATATTTTTAATTTTTTTATATTTGTAATCTTACTATAACAAAATGATAGCTACTCCCTCATCTCAAATTCATCTTTACGTTTACTCTAAATATAGAGTTTAAAAAGGGTTACTTTTTAATTTACTTTTAGCGGTAGTATGATATTTTTAAGTGATAATTAAATGAAAAAGTATATTATGTGTGTTAAAAAAGTGATGACAAATTTGAAATTAAAGTATGTTAGCGGAATATTATTAGTTGCTTTTTCCTTTAATGAAAGTGTGAAATTGAATTTGGGACGGATTAAAATGGAAAGTGTAAAATTAAAGTTGAAGTTGAGTTGGTTATTTCATTTTTAGAAATGATTTTCATAGATTTGTTAGCATCAAAGCAAAATACTCTATTGTTCCGAACAAAACATAAATTTAGTTTTTGTATGTACATTAATGAATAATAATTTAATGTGACAGTGAGTTAGGGAATACTCCCTCTGTTCTGGAATAACATACACATTTACTTTTTGCACGTAGATTAAGAGATATAATATTTAATGTGTATTGTGTACTTTTTAGTTGATCTTTTACTATATTACCCTTGGAAGAGGTACACCTCTCCAAAACATGATTAATGTTAATTACACATGGCCCCACAGATAACATGCTTCACCTAGTACAATAAAAAATAAAATTTTAATTATATAATTAAAATTAGAAGACATCTGCTTCATCAAATACAATCACATCCGATTCCCTATACATGCTTAAATAATTCCCTCCTATAAACTGATCTATTACAAAAATATCAACATGTTTCTAAAATTAAAAAATTTCCACTATTACACAAATTCCCTCCAAACATAATTCACATTTCCCTCATAATCTTCACCATAAATACATTTACAATGCTTTCTCAAAACACAACACTACTCTAATATTGAAAAGTTCCACCATTACATAAATGTCTTACAAACTTAATTTACATTTCCCTCCTTCATCATAAATAAATTTACAGTTCTGTCTCCAAAAAATAAGGCCCTACATAGCTCAAAATGGTTAAGAAAAACTTAACAAGAAGTGAACTAAACATTGTTATTCAACAAGACAATGCTCCACCACATATAAATGATAATGATCCTGATTTTAGATATGTTGCAAGCTCTAATGGTTTCAACATTCATATTGTAAACCAACCCCCAAATAGTGCAGACATAAGCATAAATGATTTAGGATGGTTTAGGGCCTTGCAATCTTTGCAAGTGACTAAAGCAGCAACATCAGTTGATGATTTGCTTGGGGCAGTGAAGAAATCATTTGATGAGCTAACACATATCAAGCTCAATGCAGTGTTCCTAACTCTATAATCATGCCTCAGAGAAATATAATTATCGTGGTGCCAACAATTATAAGATCCCTCGTATGAGCAAAGATGCATTAATGAGAGTAGGACAACTTCCTATAAACTTAGAAGCTGAGAAAGAATTGATCATGTCATCTCTTTCTTAATCTCCGTGCCGGGAGAGGCATGCAAACTTTTGTGGCACGGAGGGAGTACGTTGTGTTGGTGTTCAATCATGTGGTTAACGTAAACCATTAGGGTTCCATTTAAACTAGATCAGCGGAAGCAACAAATCAAAGTCTACAATACCTTTCACCAAGGTTTGTTGTTGAAGAACTGCAGAGAACAACCTCTTGATCTTCTGTTGTATTCCCTAAGTTCAATTCTGATGTTGTGTGGGCAACAATTTTCAGGATCTTCTCAATCTGCTTTCTAACTTCTCACTCACGTCAAAAATGGCGCAGGGATTAAGAGTTCCAGAAGATGAGATGACTTATATATGAGCTACAGCAGGGACCAGGAGGAGAAATTGGAGTTGGGCCTCCATTGGACTTAAGTATCCAAGCTTAGCCCAAAGCATATACTTAAGTTCAATAATAATAATATAGTCCACTAAAATATTATTACTGCACTACCGCTCCAATCCCATAATTACGTTATGGGCTTCTTCTATTATGAGCCCGACAGTCTCCCCATATTTAAGATATACAATGTCCATTAATTAATTAAGTTACTGACAACTCAAATTAATTAATATCTCATTCGAGAGTAGTACCACTCAACTTTATTATCATGCCGGAATTAATCCACTTGCAAGATTTACATGATAATCCTTATGAGCTCCTCAAGGGGACATCATCTACCTATGTTGGACACGGATTCCTTCTACAATCAACAACACACCATAGAGACAACACTACTTCCCAACTCACCGAGTTTGTTGATTTAATACATATAAATCTCACTCATTGATGAATCAAAGAAATATATACAACCTCACGTGTCGAGGTTATTGTATAGGGATTAAGAGCACGAACATCCATAATAATTGAGATCAAGTTCTCCTATATAGACAGTAAAAGTCGAACGATCTCAAGCAGTCCTGCTCAATACACATAAAGCGTACTAATGTGATTATATAATCAAGACAAACTAATACCAAATCACACTACAACCATCCCGATAGATAGTTCCCGTCTATCTCGGTTGTGAGCATCAGTTTATACTTTACAAGAAAACCGATAATATGATCTTCCATGTGTTGTCGCACAACATATTATCTACAATATAAAGTAAATGGACTTTTACACAAACATATAAATAAATTATAATATGCAAAACGTTTGATTATATGATTCTAACTTCAAATAAAATTGTTAAAATATTATTTCATACAAAGCCAGACTTTTAGTATACAATCTAACACGTTGTTCTGGGGAGAAGGAAGTAATTTCATCATAAAGAAAAAAAGACCAATTTTGATGCAAATCACTTCATATAATTTTAATTAATTTTAGAGTAAAACTAGGATGACAAAGTATAATATAGTTAAGCACTTGGTTAGAGGTATTAGGGAAGGGTAATGAGAATGAAATGTTATTTATTCCCATTCCTCATGCTTATTAGATGTAATGAGTATCCAAATTCCTCAATCAGTCTCATTGATTCAAGAGAGTGGCTACCCTACAATCGGTCCTACCAATTATTTGGTAGAACCAAATCCCAATTCACATCCAATAAGAAATCTCGCGGGTTCTCTGGTCATCTGGATCTTACCTTTCTCTTCATCTCTCATCGCTCGATTCCACCATTCTCTTTCCATCTCATCACTCGTCTTCTTCTCTTTTTGATTTCACACGATTCAACCTGGCAGAGAAAATATTCTTCCAATTCTCTTTCTCGTCTCCTTTCTCCATCTATGTTCGATTTGACAGAATCCTCCACTGGTGTGCGGCTGTCGGTGCTAAAACCCAAATCAAGCCATATTTGATTCTCCACCACAGAGATTTCATTTTTTATTTCAGCACCCAGTTTAATTTCCTTGTTTAATTTTTCAAACTTCTTGATTTTCTGCATCTTTTGCTCTTCATTATGTTCTCCTAACCACTATCGCTATTCTCTGGGAGTGCTCCTGAAATCGGACAGATTGCAAAATCTCTTCAAGAGCAGGGAAGCGGGATTTCTGTAGTTGTGGCGCCTTCTATTGTTCACATGACAACATGCACCCCATTCCTCCGCAGTTAGAAAGCTCCAACTTCTTGAGGAAACTTGCGTTGCTCAAGTTATCAAAATTGCAGCTTTCTGGACCATCAAATGGAAAATTCGCCAAATGCAACTGAAATGGATGCCGAAACTGGAGCAATTACCGTTGATGGTGGTGATGCCAAGTACCTTCTATTGGAAGGGTGGGACCGAGGTAGTAGTGGGCGTCGCGGTCGTTTAAGTCGCCGGAACTCTGTGAATTCACTTCGTAATGATTTCATTTCCAGGCTTCCCATATTGCAGTGTTTTCGTTTGCTCTGGACTTTGGTTTTCAGAATTTGATAATTTTAAGTTGCAATTGAAACTTTTGATATTTACTTGATTCCATAATTTTAAGTGTTCATTCATTTAAAATATTTTATTCTCAAATGTAAATGATTTTGGGGGATAAAGTTTGGGTAATTGGAGTAAAATTCAGTAATTTGATCCCCATTCTGCTTGGTTCTTTATTTTTGTATGTATGTTGTTAAGTGAAAGTCTTTATTTCAAAAGGTTTGGAATGCGTGGAAAATGGATTATAAGTTTGTTCTAGCTTTTTATGCAATTAGCAAATAAATTGTGTTGCTGTTTTTGGTTATCCACTTTTTGGTATATTCAAGAATTTTAATACAAGTGGATGATGTTAAAAGTTTTAGAGGTGGCAAACTTAGAGGGCTTTTGGACAATGTCCTTCTCCTTTTTTATTGTTGTTGTGTTGCATCAACATTTCCTAGTGAAACACTTGATGCATTTGACTCTAAGAAACACAGTTTTGCTGCCATCAACACATATAATTAATTTACATATTCCTTTGGAGATTCTTGGCACAATACTTGACAACCGAGATCTTAGATCTAATCTTACTATGGAGTCCTAAAGATTCAAAAGTAAACTTGATGCACCACATGATTTTACTCCCAAATATTATTATAATGAGTAACTCAATTAATAAGAAAGAATAACTTAATTAATATGAAAGAGTAACTAAAAAAGATGTTGACCAAATCTAACAAAATTTTATAAAAAGTAACCCAATTAATAAGAAAGAGTAACCTAATTAATTTCAAAGAGTGACCTATGCATATTCAGAGTCTCAAATTAAAAAGCGGTCCAATAAATTTCAAAGAGTAATCTAATTAATTCCAAAGAGTGACCTAATTAATTACAAAGAATAACCTATGAAAATTCAGAGTCTCAAATCAAAGTGGTCTAATAAATTTCAAAGGATGATCTAACTAATTTCAAAGAGTGGTCTAATTAATTAAAAAGAGTAATCTAATAAATTTTAAAGAGTAACCTATGCATATTCAAAGTCTCAAATCAAAGAGTGATCTAATTAATTCTAAAGAGTGACCTAATTAATTCCAAAGAGTAACTTAATGCAAATTCAGATTCTCAAATCAAAGAGTGGTCAAATAAATTTCAAAAAGTGATCTAATTAATTTTAAAGAGTGACCTACTTATTTTTATAGAGTGATCTAACAACGTACACAGTACCTGACTTTATTTTAGAAATAAGAGTTTAAAATTAAAGAGTAATCTTACTAATTAAAATGAATAACCTAATTATTTTTAATAAGTGATTTAACAATGTACATATTGCATATAATTTAATTATTCACGGTACATGACTTCATTTCAAAAGTAAAAGTCTCAAACCAAAGAGTGATCTAATTAATTAGAGGGATTTTGAACATCAACCGAAACCCTTAAAAACCAAGAATTCTAGGCGCTCAAGGCTTCGCCTCACTTGGGCGTGCCTTTAACAACTATGATCTATTGTTAAACACTAACTTTAAGTTTTCCTAATGAAAGATTCAAACAAAATGAAAAGATGTTTAGGAAGATCAAGATACACAAAGGATTAGTAATGGAGATTCTGTAAATTATCTAATAGGATTTTTTTAATAAAAAAGTAATTCAAATTGGTGCATTAAAAGTGTGAATCACGCGGCTCTCCTAATAACATCAATAAATGACTTATTTTTTTGTAATAAATGAACACTGCTGTATATAAATTTGGGTGCATGACATACATTGGTGCTCCAGTGCATAAATGATTAAGTAATTTACTCACAATCAAAGTCTCAAAATTTCCATAAAAGGTGTGGATGGCAGGATAACCAAAAATGTTTACCACCTATTGTATTTGATGTTCGATTTCGAATTAGCCATCTCACAAAATACAAAATCTATCATTAGAATGACCTCTTCCTGAAAACAAATGGAGGGGCTTAAGAACACCAAACTCTCATCTTAGAAAGGCTCCACAAAGAACTCAATCCCTCTGATCAACATTTGTAATATCCACCATTTCCATACGTTCATTTTCAGGCAAAACAACACAGTTAGGAGATTGCACTGCCCTTAGCCATCGAAAATCATCCAAACTCGCCCGATTCCCAGTCTCCTCTCCAAGATTTGCCTCCATTAGATCCTTCTCCAAACCTTGATAAATCAAGCAATATGGAGCAAACATAACTCCATTACTATCCTCAATTATGGGCCTACTCCTCACTCGCAGATAAATATAATTTTTTGCATTATGAATCCTGATTTGGTGAGAAGCCAACACAAACACACACCCTTCAGCTCCCTCAATCAAAACTGAACCCATCACCACCCCTGCATAAATCTTGCAGTTTACCAGCTTGTCCATGAACAATGCCCTCAAATACCCCTTCAAACTGACTTCATAATCCCTCAAATTTGACATGGTGAATTCCCCATTTCGGCCATCGGCCTCACTGCCGTTGAATTACTTCCCTAAAACCTCGTTCTCTTTGTTTCTAAACCCAGGCGCATCGCTCAAATCCGTAAACCCAAATCCCAAATTCAACTTACTATTGGGCTCACACGCGGCGGCATCCTTTTCAGCAGGAACCACAGTGGTGGTTTTCTTATAAGGATTATTCTTGAAAGAGAATTTCTTCTTGGGAATGACGAGGGAGGTGACGTCATCTAGGGATTACCTGAGACTATCGACGGCATTGAGGCACGTGCGGACTTCGTAGGGCGGCAAGAAGTATGAATTCTCCGCAACGAGCTTCTCGAGGGCTGAGATTTCGAGAGAGATCGAATCCAGATCGGGCTTGTGAATCGGGTCGGTCTGCTGCCGGATTTGGGAGAGGTGGGATTCGATTGAGAGCTTGGATCGGGAGAACTGAGATAAAAAAACCCATCGCCCCATGTCGGAAAAAGCCAATTTACGTGAGGAAGAAGAAGTGTGGTGCCGGTATTGAAGAAGATTGGGTACGCAGATCCAATTCAAGCTTGATCCGTATTTTTTAAAAATTTGACCCATTTATTTTACAAAATCCGATTGTATGAATTTTGAAAAAAAAGACTGTTCTATTCTAATCATTGTCTTGATTCAATATATATCTCCACCCTTTCAACCAATTTTATTCTCATTGTCATTACCCTCATCAATCTTTCAACCAATTTCATTCTCATTATCATTACCTTCATTAATGATTCATATTATCATTACTATTTCAGAATTTGACCAAACGATAATATAGTGAAATCGCTATATGCAACCAACAAAAATAGAAATTAAAATCTTAGACTTTTTTTTATATGGTGTACAAGTAAGATATAATATTGCATTTTATTTTAAAAGTTATATATTTTAATTAATAGGAATGTTATTTTTTATTGAAATAATCAATTGAAATATAAATGTATTAATGTTTGAAAAAAAAATACTAACATTTTTGTGAAAAATAAAAGTATAAATTTTTATATTAAAGGATAATAATATTCAATCATACAAAAATATTTATATTACAAAAATATAAATATTCAATAATACAAAAATAGCCGAATGTTATTCAATCATACTTAATACTTTATTACTTCATATATAAATGTTATTATATACTCCTTCTGTGCCGGCGTAAGAGGGTCATTTGTTTTTTTGTACGTAGATTAAGGAGTATTATTATTTAATGTGTAATGGGTAGTTGTATTAGTGGGAGTGTGTGTCTCATATTTTAATTGTATTAGAGGGGGTGTGTGGGTCCCATGTGTGTATAAAAGGAAATGAGACTCTTTGGGTGGAACGACCAAAATAGAAAAATGACCCTCTTAAGCAGGGACAGAGGGAGTATGTTTTTTTTTTTAAATTAAAAAAAAATTAATAATATTCATTTTTATATACATTTCAACAATTTTACACATATTTTTCATTAAATTATCTAAAATACTTACTTTTTAGACACATCCCATTAATTTTACACATTTTTATATATAAAAAATAATTTTTTTTAATCTTTACGTATAAGAATATGTGCAGTAATTACCGGGATACAGAGGAGACAAAAGTATAGTATAACAAAAGGGAGCGCTATTTGCACCCCCAAAATCACTAATCGTACTCATCTATTAAATACGCCCCAATTAATTTTAGTAATATATGTGTATTTTACTAAATATACCTCAGCTGTACAATTTTATCCTTTTAATTATAAAAACTATCATTATTAATTCATATAAGCAATTCAAATCTTTCAAATTTCAGAACTCACGATTAACCAGAACGAACACCATAAAAATTTCAGTATTTTTCATATAATTTTATTTTAAGTATTGCTAATTAAAGATAATTAATTATTTTAATGAAGAAATACAACGCCAATCGAGTTCAATTGATCCATTGTGGTGGATTCAAATGGTTACAGATCAAAAAAACCACTCAAATATTATGAAAATTATGGATATTGAAAAACACGCGAACTTGGCACTGAATTGATGGAGATGTAGTCATCTTAATCAAGTCTTTCTGCATGAATCGATGTGCATATCAAAATTCAAACCAAACTTAAATAGTTTGTTTTTCTAATTTTGTGTCAAATATACTCCATTAAATGATCAGAATCTTTACCAGCTTTTGTGCAATCTACAAGATTGTACTCTCTTTCCGTCCACTTTTAAGGTGTCCATTTTATTATTTTTGGCGTCTGGTTCAAAGATATTTATTTTCCATATTTAGTAAAAAAGTATCCAATATGACTCACCACTTCCCTCTAATACAACTACACACTTTACATATAATAATAATACTCTTTAATCCACATGCAAAAACCAAACGGACACATTAGAATTGTACGGAAGGAGTATATTTCATTCCACTGCAAATTGCCGGTCAAATTAATTAATTGTTAACCTTTTATGAGAATTAGGGTTTAATATCTATGGTAAGTCTAATTTGGGGTATTAATATATTAATTAATTATTATATAAAGGTACCTTTATCTTATTAATTATAAATATTTTAATTTATATATTTATAATGTACGTTTAGCGATTTTGGGGTTACGAATAGTCACCTCAATACTCTTTACTTTTACTTGATTGATATCTAATAATAATATATATAGATGCACGCATAGATAACTTAACCCTTTAATCAGTTCATGACACAAAACTGTCTTATATTAATAAAATATTATCAATACTTTATTAGTAGAAAAAAATAAAAAAATAAAAATAAAAACAGCGTTTAGAAACACGGTTCAGCTGCAAATAATTTATAAAATCGGGAATCTTTACTTTTTGACTGTCTATCAGTTTTGATTCTTTTTCATGAATGCATTATTTTATACGAATTATTTTTGAGTAAAGGTTAAATCCGTCATTTCGAATATTAAAAGAATTACTCTTATTTTTTGGGCAATAAAGAATATCCCAATTCACTGCCGGGTACTGTCGTGCATTTCTTCCTTATTGAGTATCTTTTTATAACATGATACAATACAAAATGTGCAATGTGCTTTAGTTTCAATTTCAGAATATTTATTTATCCAATTATTTTTAAAATATTTTTTCTTCCGACAGTTGTTGTGGTTTTTCAGATGAAGGAATGGGTCGATATATCTATAAATTTTAATATTTTTTATAATTATTTTATACCTTAATTTACATAAATAGATCCAATTTATGATTCGGTTACAATAAATGACTCGAATTATATATATTTATAACTCGATTATAGATATTTATAAAATTAAAATGGCAAATACTCGTGTGAGATCGTCTTATGAGAATATTTTATAAGACGAATAAAAAGTAATACTCCATTTAAATAAAATGTAATACTCAGTTAATGAAAATTGATATTGGTGCAATGAATTATTTAATTAACAATTTCTAATACTCAAATAAAGGCTATAATTTGCGTGTCCTTCCAAATCCCACACTTTTTAAAAAATATGTATCCTTTAGTATTAAATTTTATATCCTTTATTAGTATAAAAACTTATATCCTTAATTTTCTGAGAAAAAAATACTCCATTCGTCCCAACTTCAACTTCACACTTTCGGTTTTGGTCTGTTCCAAATTCAACTTAACATTTTCATAAAAGGAAAAAACAACTAATCAATATCCCTCTAACATACTTTATTTTCAAATTTGTCATCACATTTTTAACACACATAACATAATTTATCATTTATTTTTACCCAAAAATACTATACTGCACCCAAACGTAAGTCAAAAAGTGACTTTTTTTAAACTATGTATCTACTATCTACAGTAAACGTAAAGATGAATTTGGGACAAGGGAATAATTTTTTTTTAATCAAACGTTTATATATACCTATTCATATTTCAACCGACTTTTTCAATGAAAATTTATACTCCCTCAGTCTCATAATAAATGTCTTGCATTCCATTTTCGTCCGTCCCACAATAAGTGTCACCACCCAAAAAATGAAACTTTACATTAACCAACAACCTCAAAAGTTATCTTAATTTCAAAAATATCATTGCCACTTAACACACATAACATACTTTATGATTTATTTATTACTTAAAATACCAAAATACCCCTAAAAAGTCAATAAAGTTAGTTAAAAAGTAACTTTTCTTAAACTTCGTGTCTACAGTGACGATGACAATAATTATGGGACGGAGGGAGTACTTATTATTTAAAGTGTACATCATTTAAAACAAAATATTAATCCTTATACACCTAATTGTGGACCAGAAATACAAGATATCAATTCATAATTAGAAAGTAATAATATTTTTAATAAGAGGTAATAATATATTTAATAAAAAGTAATAATCATTTAAAGAACTAAACTAAAATCACATGGTGTCACGTGTTTCCCAATAAGAATATAATGAGACTATGAGAAATTTACCCATACCAAACACCATGAATAAAATCAAATTTCTCACCGTCAGAAAATAATTTACATGATCTCAAATGTTACTAATTGATCAAGTTTTGTAGAATAATAAATCACATGTAGCTAGCAATAACAACGGCATTAATGGAACATTAAATATTTAAAAGTAAATCATGCAGAGGTGGAATTAATCTCTATTCCAAATTTATATTTCATCAGTGTTTTACAATATAAAAAAATTATGCCATATCAATAATCATTAAACCTTCGTGTTTTACAATATAAGAAAACTATATCCTACCAATAACCATTAAACCTTCGGGCATGTAGTGAATTTTGAGTATTGAATATGACACATGACGAGAATCTAATTGATGAAGTAGGAGATGAAATATGGAAATAAAATAGATGATCCATTTTGGAAAGATCAAATACTCGTTCAACTAAATCACAAATTCCACATCTTAGGGTACAATAATTTAATATTTGATCTCCTAGGTGTTCGCAATCCGAATCCCCTATTTCACAGTCGTGTTTCACGTCATAACTTGTTTTTCATTAAAATAATATATCATAATTAATGATCATTAAACTCTTGGGGCATGTGGTTGTATTTTAGGCATTGATTAAAACTTTAATCGGCAAACATGTAATAGTTGGAATATGAGATGAAACACGGGAATGGAATAAGTTATCCCAATTGAGTGTTCACAGTGGATTTAAGTAGGATAAAAAATATGGATATATGTAGTAAATTTAAATCTATACTCCTTCTGTCCCATAAAAAGAGTTATATAGAAATTAAGAAATATTATATTTTAATTTGTAATAGGTTGAGAGATATAATATTTTAATGTATAGTGGGTAGTTGTATTAGTGTTGTGTGTGGGCTCCATGAAAATAAAGTGATTGTTTTGTGTGTGTCCCATTTACCAAAAAAGGGAAATGTAATTTTTGTAGTGAGACGTCCTAATTAGTAAAATGTAACTCTTGTGGCTGGACGGATGGAGTATTTGTTTTTAAATTTAAACAGAGTAGATTTTAAATAGGGTACCTTAATACTTTTCACGTTTACGATTAACTTTACGATTAATTTTATTGATTTTGAAGAGTATTGTAGTATTTTTAGATAATAAAAAAAATTATCAGCGACACGAGAGGGAAACACCAAATGATATTAATGTGGAACTCGTCTTGCCAGTTAGTGAACAAACTCCATAAACTCTTTATCCTCAACCTATTTAGACAGTGTTTTTGGGTGCAAACACACTTCAATCTCCATGCTTCCTTCTTCCGGCCCGTTGGTAACCGTGATCCTTCCGTTGTAACGGTTGGCTCCTTCGCTTCTCGCCGCCACCGGCTTCCCTATCCGAAATCGTTGCTGTAGACGTCGAATCTCCGAGAGTTTATGAGGATGAACTGATTTATTCTATGAAAATAGGGTTCTTCATCCAGCCCGTATAAAAATCCGTCACTGCATGAGGCCCGTTATTAGAAGCCACCACCCTGTTAATCAGCCACGCGACCCGACCCGTTGCCATCTCCTCGGATTCCATCGTTACTAGACCCGAAACAAAATATTCTTCCGGAAGGGGGTCCGATTTTTATCTCGAACGTCGTCGTTTTGGGGATGGATTCATCCGTGGCGAAACGACACCTTATAGATGGGCCATGACTGCTTGGAGAGAATAGAGCCATTAATCTCTCTTTGAGCTTAGAGTTGCTGAAATGGAATACGATCTCACTCAACATGTGAGAGTTTTGATTTCATTGGAGATGGCAATGCTGGAAGAACCGATTATGATTTGATTAACTTGATCTCGTTCGAGTAGAGGGAGCTTCGAAATGGAAATGGTGGCATGATTTTGAATTGTAGAAATGCCAGAAAGAAGCTAACATGTGATTAATGCTGCAGCCTATAAACAGCCCATCCACCAGCTCCGTCACCTGAACACCCAACAGCGGGAACTCCGGTGAGCGGGAAGAAGGAGCGGACGATCCCCGGAACGAAGTTGGAGGGTGGAGATTCGAATCTTCTGCTGTTGCATGGATGAAGAGGGCTCCACCTCCGACGCCGCAGTCGACGAAGAAGGAGAGGTGGAGGCGCGGTGGAGGGAATGGACGGTGGCGGTGGCGAGCGGGGGGAAGAAATGAAGGGTGCGGTGGAGGGATGATCTGAGGTGGTGGATGAGGGGAGATTGGTGGAAGGGGGTGGGTTTGCGGAAGAGAAGGCCCTTCTGACTGTATCCATGATAGAGGAGCTCCAGATCACATGGCGTAAGGCAGATTCGAGCTATGGATTCCACTTCCATGGTTGAAGATGATATCACTCCAATATCATGATTTTCACACATTTTGCTTGATTTTGAATAGTTAATGCCTCACTACTCTAATATTTATTTATAAGGAAACTTATACATGTTTTTAAAATTTTAAATTAAAATTTTAATAAAAATTATTTTACTAAGAGACATCCTTTTTAAGACGGGTTGTGATACTGAAACCCTCATACTTTCTATTCGATTCCGGCTCTCCATTTTCAAAAACCGAAATTGGTGTGCATGTCTACATTCTTTATACTTTAATAGTCATTAAATATACTTTATTTATATAATAAACATACTTTTACACGTCTTACAAACTGTTGTACATAAACAATGTCTCACAAAAGACTTTGTCTTTTACTAATATAACTGAATATGAAAAATATAAGTAATATAAGTGCTTTTAAATAAATATAATTAAATTAAAACTTATAGAGAAACTCTCTTGTGAGACGGGTTATTTATAAAATGGGTGTGAGACGGGTTGACCCATCACTATAGTATGCTTATTGTATAGATAAAATATGTTAATTTGTAGTTAAAATATGTCAATAATAAATTATATTATAACACGCTAAAATCATACTTTAATGCATAATGTAGCATACTTTAAAAAACATACTTTAACAACCATTAAACATACTTTATCTAAATTATAGACATACTTTAACACGTCTCACAAAGCGTCTCATGTAAGTAACGTCTCACAAGAGACTTTATAAAACTTATAACTACTCCTATTAATAAATATATTAAATATCCAATAATTTATTAAACTATTGGAATTAGCATTGAAAATTTTCAATTATTTAAATTTATATGAGAATTTTCGTTGGAACTTTCCAACAAATTTAGGTTTTATAGAAAATTTCGTTTGAAATTTACCATAGTTTATTAGGCTGTTGGAATTAGCATTGTAAATTTCTAACAATTTAAATTTCTATGAGAATTTTCGTGTTCCAACGGTTTAAAATTTTATTGGAAATTAGCTGGAACTAAAAAATTTCCAATGAAATTACTTTTTGTTGGAATTCTTTTGTTTGAATTTTATATTTTTCTTGTAGTGTAAGAAGACGGAAGGAGTATATTTTTATTTTATCGGTAAAAAAGTGTATTTCATTTAATTGGGTATAAGATATACCCAAAAATAATACAATCAAAAGTTATAGAATGAAAAAAAAAATTACAACTTCACACCCCTAGACATGCTCTAGGATTGATAAGCCAATAGTTAAAAGAAAAATCAAGACAAGTATGTTTACGAACTACAAACCAATTTTATAGCTTGGACTTAAACTCATTAATTCACAGTTTTGGGAATAGACATCTCCTCATTCTTAAAAATCACTGCATTTCGCTACTTTCAAATCATCCACACCGTTACAAGCCATATAATTTTGCATAATATACGGTCATGAGTATAATTTGATGTATATGCTTGTATTTGTATCAAATTTAGTGGAATTTTCTTTTACTATTCATACTCATCCAAAAAAACTCGTTTAGAACTCTTGTGTCCTTCAGTTTGGGTAGATTAGATACGTTCTCGAAGTTACGCGTCCAGTTGCCATTTCTAAGTTGGACGTAGGAATACTTTTTTTTTTTAATATTTATAAAATGGGTGTCATATTTTTAGGATATTATTACATCAATTATTCTTGCAATAGTTCACTTGAAAATTATGACTTTTATATTAATTTAAATTTCTTTTAAATATTATTATATTTTATATATTATAAAATAAAATGAGTTTACTGAGACGATCTCAAAGTGTTTGTCTTATTATGGGTATTATATTCCCCATGTTAATGGGTCGGAAGCCCAACACTGTTGATATTAACGGGATGAAGCCCAACCACCAAGAAGCCCAAGGACCAAATAGGGGATAACTCTCAAACCAATCAAAGGCAGAAAGGTAGGCCCAACGAAGAAAAGCGAGACAATCAGAAGAGGGCCCGGGAAGAGCGCATAATCATAGCAGGTTGGAGCATGGCAAAATCGGAAGGGGCCGAGCGATAGAGAGCTGGTCAAAGGGACTGATGGCCGAAACACCCTTCGGTAGAATAATAGATTCCCGAAGCCAAGGAAGATGCTCAGGAAGTCTACAGAGTGAAACCCTTTTGGAAATCTATCTCCTTCCAAGATAGGAAGGACCATCGGCCGCTCACTAACAGCTATAGGAACGGTAAGGAAATACATCCACCTCCAAGAAAGGATAACAGGCATAAGGACAAGAATAACGGTAAAGAAAGACACTCTGAACATCACTCTCACCTAAAGGACAACGCTCCCAAGGCATGCTCCTCCTCACCCACCAATGAGAAGCGAGCAAAGGACAAAAGGGAGTCTGCAAAACTCTGCAAACCACCTGGCAACACCTGCAGTCGCCCCCAAATGATAGCCCCCTCCATTAATGACTATTTGTTTCCGTCCAGGTGGCAGCAAAGATTGGTTGACCAGTAGGGTTTGTTGTAGGTATAAATAGCCTCTCTCACTAGAGAGAGACAGATTACTCATTCTCATACACGACATTACACTTGTAATTGAGTAGAATTTTATGAGTGTTGTTCTTGAGAAGAGTAATAAAAGCCAAAGGAAAATATTCGGTCGGATCCCTTCTCTTCCTATTTTATTATGTTTGTTGTGATGGTTCTTAGTTTAGTTAATCAAATATCATTTCTTCATTAATCACTCTGATAACTAGCTAAGAACTTGCATCAATAGTTGGCGCCATCTATGGGAAATGGTCGTTTCTGTTTTCTTTTCTGTTTTGGTTGATTTTTCATTTTGGGTTTTTCTATTCTTTCCTTGCGGGGAGATGAGAGAGAGAGAGATTTTGCTATCATGATGAGTGAAGTGCCATCGGAAAGCTTTAGAGCTCACCGGAATGTAACTTGGAGCGAAAACAATATTCAGATCCAGATACCAGAAGCAGGGGTGACCACTCCTGAAAGAACTATTCTGATCCCTGTGTTGGAGGATCTAGAGAGAACAAGGAAAATGGACGAGAAGATCCAAAGGGTTATCCATGAGTACACCGCCGAAGCTCTCTCGATTCAGCCGACCAGGTTGAGTTTTGGTGGAGCTTACGGAGAAAACAGAGCTGACATGCGTGACGATCTGGAAAGGCGGAGAGAAGCCCAGAGAGGGAAACACCCGGTAAATAGCGAAGGTGATGCTAGAGAGACTATCAATTTTATAAGGAGAAGGAACACAGAGAGAAAAGTGTAAATGAAACACCTTGACCTAAAGTGCACAGTGAATACTTCAGCGGCCAGGAATGTAGACTCGTTGGCAACAGCACTATGGGCGAAATCAAAATAGGTAGTCCCTAACCAAGAGAGGTACCCATGGCGGAGGAAGAACGCCGGCGAAATCAGAACAAAGGTTATCCCCCATCCAGGGAGATACCCATGGCGGGAAAAGAGCACCGACGAACACTGTCGCCCTCACGACGGTGATGCAACCACCCAAATCCAGCAACATCACTATCATCGCTCCCACTTAAGGACAATTATAGAGGACATGGTCCTAATCCTAGGCCAAGAGAACTTGAAGCCTATTCATCGCCACCATATCATTCACAGACGAGTCATGATTTCTCATGGGAAAATCTTTTCAGACATGACCAGTTTCGATCTAGGAATAGGAGGAGCAGAAGGTCGACCTCTCAGAGAAGGGCAAGAGGAACATGTGGACCCTATTTCGACGGCTGGTCGGAAAATCTAGGCATATCCACGAAACTTCCAAGGAGGAATCCACAGGAGTAAGTGAACGAAGAAGTCAACAGATGTTTGGCAGACTTGGAGAGGAAACTAATCGGAAACGAAGGAGCTCCTCAACAGGCGGTAGCCCCGTCACCGTTTTCAACAGAGATCAGTGATGGGCTAAGACAACATGGGATAAAATTCCCTCATGGTCTGGTTTTTGACTATGATTATGACCCCTATGTTGGATTGTATACTAAAAGTCTAGCTTTTTGTATGAACAATTCTTTGATAATATTTGAAATGAGAATCATGTGATCAAACGTTTGCAATTAAGTTATTGTAAAAGTCTATTTACTTTATATTGTAGATAATATGGTGTGCGGCGTCACACGAAAGATCATATTATCAACTCCTTATAAAGTATAAAAGATGTTCACAACTGAGATAGACGGGGACTATCTATCGGTATGGTTGTAGTGTGATTTGGTATTAGTCTGTCTTGACTATAAAATTGCACTAGTGCACTTTGTGTCTTGAATAGGATTGCCGTTGATATCATTTGGTTTATACTGCTATATAATAGAACTTGATCTCTGTTATTATGGAAGTTCATACTCCTAATCCCTATATAATAACCCCGACACATAAGCCAATATTTATTTCTTTAATTCATCAATGGATGAGATTTAATTATTAAATCAATATGCTCGGTGGATTGGGAGATGGTGCTGTCTCTATGGTGTGCTGTTGATTGTAGAAGGAATCCGTGTCCTAATGGAATTGGTTGATGATGTCCCCTTGAGGAGCTCATAATGATTATCATGTAAACCCTGCAGGTGGATTTATTTCGGCATGATAATAAGATTGAGTGGTACTACTCTAGGCAAATATATTAATTAATAGAGTTATCAGTAACTTAATTAATTAATGAGCATTGAATCTTAAACATGGGAGACTAAGGAGCTCATAATAAGAAGGAGCCTATAAACGTAATTTAGGATTAGGGTGACAGTGCAATAATATTTCTTTAGTAGAATGATTTATTATTATTGGACTTAAGTATAAGTTTTGGGCTAAACTTGGATGCTTAAGCCCAATGGATGCCCAAACCCTAATTTCTCCTCCTAGTCCCTGTTGTAGGTTATATAATAGCCAATCTCATCAATCCGGGATCAAAATCACACGTGAAAGGTAGATTAGGGTTGTAGACTGAGTTCGTCTTCTAGATCGTTGCCCCACACCAAAGTCAAGACGTGGCTTAGGAATACAACAGAAGACAGGAAGGTCGTTTGTTGATTCTAGCCGTCAACTTCCACAAATTTTATAACATCGTGTAAAACTCAGAACTATACGTGTGATACACCTTGAAAAACTAAGGAAGACAGGATTATTTTGGCGCATAGATCACTCCAATCGAAGATCAGATGAGGGAGTTATGGCCAAAACCGTGATGCTGCGCAGGCTGTCGGCAAGAATTCAACCTCTACATCAACCCTGGTGAAAGGTAATTCGATTATATGTTTATGCTTCCACTGTGATAGAATTGTATGGAACCCTAACGGTTCACGTTAAGTAAAAGATCCAAAGGCCAACATCCTATGCACACATAGAGAAATATCTCATGTGGATGAGGGCCCAAGGAGGAAACGAGATTACACAGTGCCGAATGTTCCCGTTAACTCTGGGACATAAGGCTCATTCATGGTTCATAGCAATCCCGGCGGCGTCGATTAGGAATTGGTCGGAACTAATGGAGGTGTTCTTAATGCAATGTTCCTACTTAGGAGCACCAAAGGAGCTGAAATACAAGTTGGCCAATATACGTCAAGGGTCGACGGAAAGCCTGAGGGAATTGTTGAGAAGATTCAATGAACAAAGATCCATGGGGGAAGTGATGGGGGATGAAGCCTGTCTCATCACGGTCATGGGTGCGCTACATCCAGAAACTCAACTATTGAAGGCGGTACAGTTGAAACCTCCGACGTCGAACGCATCTTTCATTATCATGGCCAATGAATACATCCAGGCAGAAGATATTTCGAAGATAGCGAAAAAAGCAAGTGGGCAAGGTACTTCGACTGAACCCCCAAAGAAGAAGGTGAACAACAGAGAGACAAAGGAATACAAAGCCCCGATCGCGTTTAAACCTTTCCCCGAGGATACAAAAATGCAACAGATGTACAAATTAAAAGCTTAAGTCAGTAACCAATTTAAACGTGGCAGAGGTCTTCTACTACGTTTGAAAATCTTTTCAAAATATTTAAAAAATACTCTTTTCGTCTCCTTTCGAATGACACTTTTTATATTAGGTTGTTCCACAAAAGTTTATATTTTCAAAAAAAAAAAAAGTCAAGTACGACATTTCCCCAATACGCTTTATATTTAAAAAAACATCCATACCTAACACATCTAACATACTTTATCATTTATTTATTATAAAAAAATATCATAACACCCCAATAAATTATTACTTTCCTTAATATATACGTGCTGCAAACATTTGTGGTACAGAGAAGTATCAAATTTAAATTTATGATTCGAAATCAATTCATTTGAAATTATAAATTTATAAATGCCTATATTTAGAATTGGATAAAAAAATAAAAGAGGGATTTGAGGGGACTCTTGAAAACCCTATCCAAACATACCTCCCATAGTCCAATGGCTTCAAAAATAAAATCAATTCTTAATAGGGAAAACAAACATATCCAACCTGTCCATATACACTTTTACTCGCAAATCTTAACTCACTCACAAATCAAATCACAGTGAAGAGTGAAACGTAGTCCACCAGTCAAAAGAAGTGCTTCTCTCTCTCTGAGGAGTCACATGCAAAATCGTGGAGCTGCATTGCAAACAAGGTTACCCTTTTCTATTTTTTTGGTTTAACTAGAAATATAATTGCCCAAAACTTGCTTAAGCATTTGAGTCTTAATCATTAGATCTTTTGAATGTTCGGAATTTTCCTATTTTGATGCAATATTTTTGCCAGTTACGATTGTTGGAGTTTAAGAAAATTAGAATTTTAGCTTTGGAGGTCTTGTCATTTAAAGTTAAAAGTAATTGACTTATGAAATAGTGTCCCCTGAAATTTGTAACTTGGGATCACTGTTACCAGCTAAATGCTTCATTTTGGTTACCAGTGATGTTGACAGAAGATTTTCTCTCTATTGGTTATTGTTGATATTCATTTCGCATAAGCAAGTGTTAATGATGTATTCATTTCGCATAAGACTAATTGTTTTGAGCGGAAATGATATTTTCATTGTATGTGTATGATATGTATGCTTTAACTTGTTTATTATTACTACTACTATTATGATTTTTCCTTTTATGACTTGGACTCCTGGAACACCATAGAGGATTTGTTGAAGATATGAATTTGAATCAAGAATATGTACAACAGCTCAGGGTAAGCTCTAGTCAAAATTTATTGGGAGTCAGATAAAATAAAAATTTACTTAATTGGACATGTTACTCATTTCTTTATTCTGAAAATCATTTCATTTGATTTCTGTTTACATGCTCAATTACTCTTAAAAAGTCGTTTTGTATCACTGCTATGTGTTCAAATTGTCATTATTTAAGTGATACATTTTCATGAGTTTGTAATCCGCCTAGTGTGTTCTTCCTGGTGTTTGGGGCATCTGGCATATGGACTATTATAATCTGTTCATTTGCTTGAGTTCTAGAGAAACCACTATAGGTACCAGATGTTTGGTGGTTTTGCAGTTCATTTATTTTACAATGTACTATTTACATATATATATGTGTGTGTGTGTGTGTGTGTGTATCATTCTTCTTGCCCATGTATTTTAGAGGGAACATAACCCAGTGTAGATGGGCTTCTTTATTTATACTTAGTTATAAAGGTAATGTGGAAATATGTGTTTGATGATACATTGGCCTGATTGGCCTGATTTGAAAAAACAGAAGGTGCTCGGAAGTTAAAACGAAGAATGTTGTAGGCAGGAGAAGTTCCTGTCTTACCCTTGATACGTCTAATCTCCATTAAGTACTACTACCTTGTGGAGAATGGAAACTTTATCAGATACTAATCCTACTCACTATCGTGTATTTATTTAGTTTACCTGGAGTTCTTTTCATTTTGTATGTGCATAGAGGGCAAGTGTGATGGTCATTATTTCCTAGTAGAAGGTATAAAACGGTTTTTATTTGAGTCAAATAATGAACAATGATGGAATTATGCAGCGCAGCCTTACTTGCCCATTGCAAAGGGTAGAGAAAGCAGTTCAACCATTCCTCCTGTGGATAATATGATAATTCAAAGCGGGCACTTTCCTCAGAGGACCCCCACTTCTAGATCTAGTGGATACCCTTTGTCTATGCTTAACGGTGAAGTGCCTCATTATCAAGCAATGGGTCCTTTCAAGTGTCTTTGTTTATTTTTTATATTGTATGGGGTACATTTCTTGTTGGAAATAAAATGTTAAAGAAAATCATCAACAGTTTAATTATTAGACCAGTTACTACTTGGTTTCTCTTATGAATTGAACTGCAAGAATCTCTCAATCAACTCTCACGTGATCACTCAACTGATTGAATCACTTAATCACTCAAAACTTATGTTGAATCTTATGAAACTTAGAAAAGAAACAAAGATGAACGCGAAGCAATTATAGTGGTTCAGCCGTAAAGGCTTACGTCCACTCTCAAAGGAAGAAGAATCTTATTGATGATTGAATACAACTCAAAGGGATGAAAGACTTAAACTGATATGAACCCTAATCCATCTTACTACTTTTTATATGGATGATGAACTGCTATTAATGTATATGAGCTGAATAGCTCGATCAGACCTCCATATGGCCAGCTGGAGTTTGTTAGATGGAATCTAATAACTAACTAACTAATCACAGCAACTCCCTTTCTCCCAAAACTGATCATCATCCTACCCTTCATGCCAAAACATGATCTCATGGTTCAAACCTTGCCAACACATCAATCATCTCTTCTGATTTATGATGCTGACTAACTCAATCCCTCCTGGCCACGTGTGTATTGCTAGCTTAACTACAAGCAACGTAATCCACCTTAGACCTTGCATCATCAAAAAAACTCAAACTTCCCCACCTTGCTGTTTTAAGGGTATAGCCACCCTTCTTCCCTTCTTATTGCATGTTAAACAAACCTCTACACAACTCAAACTTCTTAGCTGGAAGAGCTTTAGTTAACACATCAGTTGGATTCTCTGCAGTGCTTATTTTCTTCACTACAATAGACCCCTTCTCAATCACATCCCTTATGAAGTAAAGTCTTACATCAATGTGCTTGGTTCCCTCATGATATCCTTGGTGATTGGATAGATGAAGAGCACTTTGATTATCACAGTGTACTTCAAACACTTCTTGTTAAATTCCAAATTCTTTCAGAATTCCTATCAACCAAATACCTTCTTTGATTGCTTCTGTTAGTGCCATATATTCAGCCTCTGTTGTTGATAATGCTACCACATGTTGATGTGTAGCTTTCTAATTTATTGCAGTACCAAACATATTAAACACATAACCTATTAATGACTTCCTGGTGTCAAGGTTTGCAGCATAATATGCATCAACATAACCTACAATAGCTTGATCCCAGTCTGTCCCCCTCTGAGACTTTAAACCAACTGATGTTGTTCTTTTTATGTATCTCAAAACCCATTTTAATGACTCCCAATGCATCAGTCCTAGTTTGCTCATAAATCTACTGATCAAACTCATGACATATGCAAGATCTGGCCTACAATATACCATTGAATACATAAGGCTTCCAACAGCACTTGCATATGGTACCTTGTCCATTTTTGCTCTTTCTTCATCTGTCCTTGGACTATCTTGTAAGGACAGTCTCAACCCTTATTTTGCAGGTAGTGAAACTGTCTTGCACTGATCCATGTTATAACTTATCAACACTTTATCCAAGTATGATTCTTGATTCAAGCTTAAAGTACCTGCTGATCTATATCTGCTAATCTGCATACCAAGTATTGTACTTGCTTCCCCAAGATCCTTCATTTCAAACTCTTTCCTTAGAGTCTTTTTTAGTGTATTTATTCCTGTCATATCTTTACATGCAATCAAAATATCATCTACATACAACAGCAGATAGATGAAGCTCTCTTCTTCATTCTTAATATAAACACAACTGTCATGTAAGCTCCTTTCAAAACCATTTGATGTTATGTATTTATCAAATCTCAAGTACCACTGCCTAGGACTTTTCTTAAATCCATACAGAGACTTGATCAACTTACATGCCTTATTTTCTGACCTGTCAACTTCTACACCTTCAGGTACTTGCATGTATATATCCTCCTCTAAATTTCCATGTAGGAATGCAGTAGTAATATCTATTTGATGCAACTCAAGATTAAACTGAGTTACTATAGCAAGTAAAATCCTGATGGAGCAATGGTTAACAACTGGTGAAAAGAACTCATTATAATCAACACCCTCCTTCTGTGAAAAACCCCTTGCAACTAATCTTACCTTAAATCTAACTCCACCTTCTTTACTTGTTACTGGTTTTCTTTTGTAAAGCCACTTACACCCTACAAGCTTCTGATTTGCTGGCTTATCAACAAGTATCCAAGTCTTGTTCTTCTTCAAAGATAGTAACTCTTCTTCCATTGCCACTATCCACCTATCATTTTCTTACTTGAAATTGCTTCAGAGTATGGTCTTGGCTCATATATTTCAACATTTGTTGCCACAAACAATGCATATGATACAATGTCAGCTTCTATATACCTGGTAGGAGCCCTTATCTGCCTCCTTAGTCTGTCCCTTACCAATTGATAATTGTTTAAAGTCCTTCTTGAGCTTGGAGTTTCACTCTCATCTCCCTATACTGATCTTGAAGCCTGATTCTTTTCCTGTAGCTGAGTATCCTCTTATTCAGACTCCACCTCAAGCTCAACTTTACTTGTCTCTCTCAACACACCAGATGACCTTTTAATTAAAGGCATCTTCTTCTCAATAAAATTGACATCCCTATTAACAATAAACTTGTTAGATTCATAGCACCAGAGCCTGTAACCTTTTACTTCCTTTGGATATCCCACAAGCATACATTTGATTGCTCTAGGATCTAACTTATATTGCTTTTGATATGCATATGCCTGACATCCTATTACTTTCAAATGATCATAGCTTGGGACCTTTCCAGACCACACTTCTTCAAGAGTTTTAAACTTAAATGCTGCTGATGGGCACCCATTGATCAAATAAGCAGTTGTCATAACCAGCTCACCCCAAAAACCTTTTGAAAAACCACCACTGTACAGCAAACACCTCACTCTTTGAAGTAATTTCTGGTTCATTCTCTCAGCAATACCATTTTGCTAAGGAGTATCTGGTACTGTCCTATGTCTCTTAATTCCTTTCTCTTGACAGAAGCTATTGAACTCTTGTGAGATGAATTCTAGTCCATTGTCTGTCCTTAAAAACTTTACTTTGCTATCAGTCTGATTCTCTATTTCTGTAATCCAAGTTTTGAATGCCAAAAATGCTTCATCCTTTGATTTTAGGATCATCACCCACAACTTCCTTGAATAATCATCAATGAAAGATATAAAATATTTTCCTCCTCCCACAGTTGTAGTCTTTGATGGTCCCCATAAGTCTGAATGTATATATTCCAGCTTGTACTTAGTAGTATGCTCTACTAATCCAAACTTAGATCTTTTGGACTTTCCAAGTATGCATACTTCACACTGTTCCAACTTCAAGGTTGAACTGAGGTTCAATAATCCTTGTCTTCCTAATTCTTGTAATCCTTTTTAACTTATATGAGCAAGTCTTCCATGCCATAGGTGTGTCTCATCCTTCTCTTGTGATGCATTAATTTGTCCAGTGATGACAGATCCATCAAGAAAGTAAAGATCATTCTTCTTAATTCCTTTAATTACTACTGAGGTTCCTTTCATGATAGTGAGTACCCCATTCTTCAACCTGCTTTCATATCCTTGTGTATCTAACATACCAAGTGAAATCAAATTTCTTCTCAAACCTGGTACATATCTGAGTTTAATAAGCAGCCTAGTTACTCCATCAAACATTTTCAGTTTAATGGAACCTACACCTTCAATCTTAATGGCATGATCATTACCTAAAAACACTGATCCCTCACTACATGATCTAATCTCAGTAAATCACTCTTTCTTAGATGTCATATGAAATGTACATCTAGAGTCTAATACCCATTCATCTGTGACAGAATTTGAACTAACAGATAATGCTTCCATGAAATCGGAATCAGGTTTACCTTTATTTTCTGTCACCTGATTAGAATGAGGGTTTCATCTCTTTTCTGCTATCTTCCTGGCCACCATTGCCTTCCACTTGTGGCATTGTTTCTTGAAGTATCCAGGTTTATTGTAGTGATAACAATTCTTGTTATCTTCTTCTGATGGAGCACTCTGAGTCTTATCTTGTTTCTTCTTATCAGAGTTGCTCTTCTAATTGTTCTTACTCCAATTATTTTGCTTCTTAGCTATCAATCCTTCACCACTTACTTGAACATCTGAATGCTTATGAAGCTCTTTTGCCTTCAAAGCTAACTGTAATTGATCAAGAGTGATAGTCTTATTGTTTCCAAATAGCAAAGTGTCTCTCAATCCTTCAAATGATGAAGGAAGAGATGAAAGTAAGATCACATCATTGTCTTCTGTGTGTAGTGCAACATCTATGTTTTCCAAATCATCAATTATCCTATTGAACTCATCTAACTTGCTAAGAATTGGTTTCTCCTTTGTAATCTTGAATTAGCACTGCTTCTATTTCTTATACAACCTTTAGCAAGACTTTTAACCATGTAAAGTTCTTCTAACCTTTGCCAGATTCCTCTTGCAGTAGTTTTCTTGGCGATTTCTCTTAATGTTTTATCACCTAGGAACCAAATGATGGCACTTCGAGCCTTGGATTGCTGATCTTGATCCGCAGCTTATGCCACTGCATCAACTACAACTGCTTGATTATTCGGTAGTGTGTTGATAGCATATGCTAGACCTTGCTGAATGAGGATGGCCTTCATCTTCATCCTCCACAAACGGAAATCAGTTTTCTCCGTAAACCTCTCCACGTCGAACTTCGTTGTAACCATGGTGTTCTTCCCCTTCAATCAGTCATCTGCAACTTAGCTTCCCACAGACGGCGCCACTTCTTATGAATTTAACCGTAAGAATCTCTCAATCAACTCTCACGTGATCACTCAACTGATTGAATCTCTTAATCACTCAAAACTTATGTTGAATCTTAGGAAACTTAGAAAAGAAACAAAGATGAACGCGATCCAATTATAGTGGTTCAGCCGTAAAGGCTTACGTCCACTCTCAAAGGAAGAAGAATCTTATTGATGATTGAATACAACTCAAATGGATGAAAGACTTAAACTGATATGAACCTTAATCCTTCTTGCTACTTCTTATATGGATGATGAACTGCTATTGATGTATATGAGCTAAATAGCTCGATCAGACCTCCCTATGGCCAGCTGGAATTTGTTAGATGGAATCTAATAATTAACTAACTAATCACAGTAACTCCCTTTCTCCCAAAATCGATCATCATCCTACCCTTCATGGAAAAACATAATCTCATGGTTCAAACCTTACCAACACATCAATCCTGTCTTCTGATTTCTGATGCTGACTAACTCAATCCCTCCTGGCCACGTGTGTATTGCTAGCTTAACTACATGCAACGTAATCCAACATGCAACTGTCTATCAACACTAACAGTTTCAAAAGTGAAGTTAACACCCCATTTTACTGCTCCTTTATATATTATCTTAAATAAGTATTCCATTTCAGTTTGAATAGTTGTTTGAGTAGGTTTCTAACTCCATATTGGCTTACTTATATTTCATTCTTATTTGACTAACTAATGAATTTGTTGTATAAAAAGAAACTGTTCTTCTCTCCGTACTGTCATAAAGTTTTTTTTTTTATAATGTCCCTTCTAATGCCAATGGCATAGCTTTGTACTTTTGGTGGACTTTCTTCAATTTATAGAACATAATGATTTCTATGTAGCTTATGAACTCTGGGTTTAAAGAATATAATATATATAGCAGGTTAATTCATGACTTTGTTTGATTTTCATACATGAGTCATTATTTTATGAATGAATGAGTTTCGCATGACATAATATTGTTGATGTTTGTATTATTTTCTCTGAATTTATGTGAAGACAATTTCTTTTTGCACAGTTGAGCGTAAGTAAAGGAATCTCCTTTTTAGGAACTGTGGCACTTGAAAAGTGTTAGCATAATTATGTTGCTTGCTTTCGTGTACAACTCATTTTTGTTGTCTTAATCCATTACGTGCTTTTGTAGCGGGCGTTTTTGTTGTTTTCTCTTATGATATCTCTTTGCTTTTGAAAGTACTTGCAAATGTATTTATGTAACTAATTACTCGGCTTTTGATCTCTGTTAAGGTTTTAAGGTATTACTTAGTTCTCTTCAGCATATAATTCTTACGTTTCTACTATTCTTCAATTTGTTGTACAGATCCAGCATTTGCCTCTACGCTCGTCTGTGATTCTTCCACTGCTCTGTGATGAGTGATATTTTTACCTAGATTTTAGTGTCTTTTAATGTTCGTTTTCGTAGTATTTTATCCGTATTTTATGTATTATTTAATTGTGTTATGTGTTTTTATAGAAATGTATGTGAATGAGCTTAAACCTAATTTTTAATGGATGCTAGACATGAAAAGAAAGACATAGGAAAAATCGGATCTCAATGCAGAGTTGAAACGAGGGAGAACGAGCTATAACAGTGAAGGAAACAGGGCAGCAAGTACACGGGCCGTGTACAGAACACGGCCCTATCGAAATTGACCGTGCTCCGTCGTCAGAAGACCATACACGGTCACCCTTGTGGCCATGTGCAGAACACAGGCCGTGTGCAGTAATACGGGCCATGTACCAAATACGGTCCTGTCTATAAGGGCTGTGTGCGAGCATCAGAAGACACAACACGGTCACCCCTGTGGCCGTATGCTGCACACAAGCCGTATAGGTGTTGGGATCAAAAAATTTCCAGAAACATCTAGAAACTTCCCAAGGGGTATAAATACCCATTTATTCAACATTTGAAGGGAGATTCGATTTTTGGGCCTGCACACACATTACACACCATTTCTCCCATTTTACACCATCATGTTCATCCTTTTTTCATCAATCCATCCACACTTGATCCCCTCCATCAAATCCACTATCCAAGTGATCAAGAAAGCAAGGGGGAGTGGGATCACAAGAAGAAGAAGGAGATCTCCATTGAACCACTTCAAAGGGGGAATCTAATTCTAATTTTTGTGCATTTCTTTATAGATTGATCATAGTTTGTAAGGATTTTAATGTCTATGTTGAATTTCTCGTGACTATGATTGGTGTTGGATAATTTAGTTTTTATGTAAATTGATTTTAATCTTGAATGAATGGGCTTTGTGTTATTTCTATCATTAATTGTTGATTGCTTAATGTATATGATGATTTGTGTGATTAATTGTCATGGGCATGTGATTAGATTGAGAAATCAATTATGTGTTTAGGATAGTTCATTGAATCATTTCATCATACACTTCATGTGCATTAATTTAGAATGAGATAGAGATATCCTTCTAAATTTAGAACCCTTTGATAGAACATTTGATTAGCTTAATCGAGAGGTTAGTTGATTAAATGAGGAGACACAAACCATTAGTAAATTCATAGTATATTAAAATGGAATATTGTCTATGATTTAGTACGTAATTAGGGAACTCATAGAGTAATTAGTACTTAGTGGGAGGTGTTTTGCTATGGTCTCGATCCTATGTGTGTTTAGGAGCCTTATTGAGGACCTACATCCTATCCATCTCGAGAGAGAGTTTAGGTGGTATTAGTGATCGCTCATATGCCTTGTCCATGAGAGATTAGAACTAATTGCATAATTACTTTATTATCTATGTCATGATTGTTGTTAATCTCATCCTTGCATCATTTGGAACCCATTCATTTATCTTTTCATTCTTTTTATCCTTCATTTCTTGCATTGCATTTATTTGAATGCTTATCTATCCTCCTTTTCAATCGTCCTTATAAAATCACGATAAACTTGAGATCACTTAACCTCTAGTACATTTCTCCCTGTGGTTCGATAAATTCTTTAATTGGTCATCCCGACTATATACGACCAATCAAATGGCGCCGTTGCCGGGGAGGTAACGTTCCCTAGTAGTTTGACGAAGGATTGTTTATAGTGGTCTTAATAAGGACATTTTTTTTATTTTTGCGTCTTATTTGTTTTAGAAAATTTTGTTCAAATTTTTCTTTCTCTTGTAGGTGCATACCTTGAGAAGGAAGAAGAAGGAGAACGAGCCCAAAAATATGAGCTACATGGATATTCTTCGTGATTTGGTGAATAGAAGTGCTCATCCCACTATGAACACACAAGAAAATTTTCAAGAATTTCAAATGCCAAATTGTGAGCCTAATTTGCAATCGGATTTCGAAGTACAAGATATGTAATTCCAACAACAACGTTATGAGAATTTTGGAGTCCCTCATCAAATGCATCAACAAGTATACCCTCAAGGTGTGGAAGATGTTTTTCAAGAAAATTTTTCTAGACATCAAGAAGGAAATCAACCACAACTATGGGAAATTTTTCAAGACTCCAACACCTCTTATTCCACCCAAAATGACCACATAGCGATGCTTGGAGAAAAGTTGTTTGAAATGGTTATGGATAGCTTAGAAAAGGGGAGGAAGTCTAATCAAGTGTGGATTGATAGAATTGAAAACTTGTGTGAAACGATGATGAATACAATGGTAGCATTCAATGATAAGTTGAATCCATTGGAGCACCAAGTAAGTCATCGTGTAAACCGTGGAGAGACTTCAAGAAAAGAATAAAAAGCCTTCTACCTCCGGAACAAAGAGTGAATGCATGGTCATTAAGGATAGGAAAGAGGATAGTTTGGGGGTTGATGAGGTTATGAAGGAAAGAAGAGAAAGGGTGCCTAAGTGGGTGAAAGCCAAAGAGTTGAAAGAAGAGTTGAAGGGGGGAATTCGATAGATTTGTCGAGTCTCTTGAAGAGATGGTAGAGAAAGTCAAGATTCGAAACCAAGAAGAGATTCATGCCCTTATGGAAGAAAATAAGCCTCCGAAAAATAAGATCACAAACTCTACTCCCCACAAGCCAAAACCTTCTCATTCTATTGAAATTTCAAATTCTCTTAAAAACATCCATGATTTTATTGATAAAAATTTATTTGGTGATTGTAGAAAAAAAGTTGCAAGAGGACATCAACACTTGTCAATGCCCGAATTCTTACCGGGGGATGTGGTTGAAGTTCAAAATTCACATAAAGTCCCATGAAAAAAGTGGAACAAGTGGAAAGGACCATTCCTTGTGAAGAACGCCTTCGGAGAACAATTTCTTGAACTATTTAACAAGAAGGGAAACGTTCTTGTGGTTGAGTGTGAGGGCACAAGGCACTACTTCAAGAAGATACCTATGATAGTGCCTAAAGACTATTCAAGACCACCATGAGCTAAAGACTATCGTCCGGCTTGAAGACATTAAACTTAACGCTAGATGGGAGGCAACCCATCATTATCTTTATTGTTTTATTTAGTGCTTTAAATAAGGATTGTGGATTTGATATTGTTTTGCAATTTTTGGCATGTAGGTTGATTGTGATCGTGAGGAGAATGCGTATTGAAGATACGAAGGGGGCTTGATTTGAAGTGTATAGGTACATCACACCACTTTTTGCAAACTTAACTCGAAACTCTTGTTTAAATTTAAGTTTGGGGGGATATGGCGTGGTGTGACATACTTTGTCTTGAAAGCATATACTTTTCGTATTTTTGGGCTAATTTTGAAAATTTTCTCATAAGTTTTGGTTTGATTTTGGTCCGATTGGTTGTGTTGAAGTGCATGTTAGTCTATATTTTTAATGAAATTTTTGAGCTAATAGTTTTGATGAGTTTTTGACAATGAATGAAGGGTATTAGAAGCACGAATTGAGCTCGGAGTTAACGCTTTCCTTACCAAATGCCTATTGAGGGAGTACTCTACACCTTATCACTTCTAGTTGTTTGACATATTTTGATTTGGATCGATGTGATTAACATGTTACTTCATTTGTTATGTTTTGGAAAGTTTACTTTCGTAATTTAGGATTTCATTTTCAATTAAAGATGGGGATGTTTGTGAGCTTAATTGATTATGGATGATATGAATGTGTGCTTCATTTTCTTTTGATGGTGATGTTTATTTTTGCATGTTATGTGTTTTTATTTCGTTTATTATTTGTTGTGTCTTTTATTTTATGTTTTGTGTGTTTTTTACTCTTGTTTAGGGATTGTTTTGGTGGTTTGTTTTTGGAATGTGGTGAGTCATTTTTGAATGTGGGTGATGATATATTGTTGTGATAAGTGATGACAAGTTATGATTAAGAATCTCTACACTTTCGAATTGTGACATGTTTTATTTAACTTGTTCAATTTTGAGATGAATGTGGTGTAATAAGTTTCTTAAGGTCCAATGCATAAGCTTGTGAGAATTTGAGCCTCAACCGTGCATACATTATTTTTCTTCATGAGTGGATCGATTGAGTGTTGATAAGCTAGAACTTGCTCAAGGACTATAGGAACGAGCCCAATTAGTGGAGATTAGTAAAATGATCTAAGGTCATCCTTGTCATTTATAGTCATTGCCAAATATTTTCCTACCATGAACATCATCCCTAGTCATCCACTTTGAGCCTATAAGCCTTTTTATTGTGAATTTAACACATTACAAGCCTTGATTACTCATTTGAGCCTTATATAATTACCCTTTTATATGGGTGATTGAGGAGGTGGTAGCTAGAAAGGATAAATTGAATAACAAGAGAAGAAAAGGAAATGGTAAACAAGCAAGAAAAAGGATGAAAAGAGCACAAGCAAAGAATGGACATGCAACCATTAAATAAGAAAAAGAGCACAGTACCAACAATATGCTTCAGTACTTAAAAGTTCAAAGAAGGAAGCATGAATCAAAAGAAACTCAATCTAAGGAAAGTTGATGATTAGTGCTAGTGATTACCAAAGTTGAGAAAGGAAGAAAGATAAGTTAAAGAATGGAAGAAAGTAGTTACCTCTTCGATTACTTACACTTGATTAGTCACTTGTATCCATATTCTTCCTACCCTACCAAAGAGCCTATCATTACATCCTTAATTAAAAACCTTTTTGATCACTAATGAAAACTTTGGTGATTTGTGAATGTAGTCCACGAGCAAGCTTATAGCGAGTCGAGCCAATCGATTGATGAGTGTTGTTACCTTACTTGAAAGAGTATCGAGTAAAATTGATAACCTATGTCAGGCTTGGACTAAAAAGGGACTATATTACACTTTATTCTCTTGTGATTGAACTTGTTAATATTTTTTGCATGTTATGATTTTAATAATGTAGGATGACTTAGCATGATTTGTAACTCTTATTGCTATTGATGTGTTATTACTTATGTTCGTTTCGTCTTTTCCTAGGTGAAAATCCCACCCCTTGGTTTATTATTTTCGTTGTTCGGGGACGCATATTAAGGGATATAATATTTAAAGTGTGTTGTGTACTTTTTAGTTGATCTTTTACTACATTACCCTTGGAAGAGGTACACCTCTTCAAAACATGATTAATATTAATTACACATGTCCCCACAGATAACATGCTTCACCAAGTACAATAAAAAAATAAATTTTAAATTATATAATTAAAATTACAAGACATCTGTTTCATCAAATACAATCACATCCGATTCCCTATACATGCTTAAATAATTCCCTTATATAAGCTGATCTATTACAACAATATCAACATATTTCTAACATTCAAAAATTTCACTATTACACAAATTCCCTTCAAACATAATTCACATTTCCCTCCTAATCTTCACCATAAATACATTTACAATGCTTTCTCAAAACACAACACTACTCTGATATTGAAAAAGTTCCACCATTACATAAATGCCTTACAAACTTAATTCACATTTCCCTCCTTCATCATAAATATATTTACAGTTCTGTCTCCAAAAAACAAGGCCCTACATAGCTCAAAATGGTTAAGAAAAACTTAACAAGAAGTGAACTTAACATTGTTATTCAACAAGACAATGCTCCACCACATATAAATGATAATGATCCTGATTTTAGATATGTTGCAAGCTCTGATGGTTTCAACATTCATATTTAAATCAACCCCCAAATAGTGCAGACATGAACATAAATGATTTGGGATGGTTTAGGGCCTTGCAATATTTGCAAGTGACTAAAGCAGCAACATCAGTTGATGATTTGCATGGGGCAGTGAAGAAATCATTTGATGAGCTAACACATATCAAGCTCAATGCAGTGTTCCTAACACTACAATCATGCCTCAGAGAAATTATAATTATCGTGGTGCCAACAATTATAAGATCCCTCGTATGAGCAAAGATGCATTAATGAGAGTAGGACAACTTCCTACAAACTTAGAAGTTGAGAAAGAATTGATCATGTCATCACTTGAATATTTGATTGAAGAACATGAAGAAGAGGGATTGAAAGATTTGATAACAGCTGTAGAGGGATTGGAATAATACATATTCCAAGAAAAATGTGTGAAGGCGCAACAGGGCAGGTAAGTATGTTCATGTTGGATTTTGTGAAATTACAGTTTATGTATAACTTTTTGTGCAGGTATTAACACTGAAGGGGTTTAGAAATAGCTTTTGTAGAGATTTATACTCCTTTTTGTGGAGATATAAACTTAGAAGTAGTTTATACCCCTTTTTCTGGAGATTTAGTACTCCTTTTTTTAAGGAACAATATAGGTTTACAGTTACAAAACAACTTTGATTATAAAGTAAGTTTAAGCAGTAAACCATTATAAGCTTACTAAAGTTTTAGTGATTTTATTTATATTTGGATTACATAATCCTTGCTGAATGTTTGTGAAATCTAAATGACCATGTGATGACAATTTCATGTAAGAAGTCACCAAACATAACCACTTAGATTCATAAGCTTTCAGTTTATAGGACAACTTTTAGTATATTAACACAACCTCAGATTATATAATCATCTCAAACTGTTTTTGTGGTATCTAGTGGGTCATGTGATAACAATTGAAAGAAACTAGTCACCAAACATGACCTCTAGGACTCACGATGTGTCACTAAATTAGCAAATTAACTCAATCTCATGTTATAATCATCATATAGTGTTTTTATGGTATTCAGATGGTCATGTGATAACAAAGTTAAAGAAACTAGTCATCAAACATGACCACTAAAATACACAATCTATTAATTTATGATAGGCAAATCACGCATTCTCAGATCATATAATGAATACATAAATTCTTCATCAGAGGCCATACATAACAAGCATACTTCTCAAGTCAACAAACTATCAAATAGACCTTTTCACTCTCAGATTATATTTTTATCACAGAGTATGTGCATGTGTGTCTCCTAAAATGAGTATGTGATGACATTACAGGTTTTATAAGTCACCAAACAATACCAAATGATGACACACACAACAGTATACTTTTCAAGTCACCAAGCTATCATATAGACCTTTTCACTTTCAGATTATATTTTCATCACAGAGTGTGCATGTGTGTCTCCTAAAATGAGTATGTGATGACATTACAGGTTCTATAAGCCACCAAACAATATCAAATGATGACACACATAACAAGTTTACTTTTCAAGCCAAATAAAATCATCATATCAGTCACCAAAAGCCCTAAATCCCAACTGTACATGTACAGAAAATTCAAAAAGGGGTTATACTTCTCTGTATTCTCTGTATTTGGGTAGTGCCAAAAGAGCAGCACAACACATTAGGAGAAAATGTATATCTACCTCACGACTTGTCAAACGTTCCAAATTTGAGCTATATATGCCGGATTTAGGCTCCGATGGTGACTTTCTACTTGATTTAGTAGGGCATATACAAGGGCATGATTTAGAATACTTTCATCATCAGAATCTGGAATCACAACACCATCGTATGGATCTATGACTCCAGAACTACAGTTCCATCCAGATCTAACATCGAAAAAGTGGATTTCATCAAAGAATCAAATGACGGAAGGAAAGGATCCGATCACAAATAGTGTATTGTGAACCCTTAATTCCAAATCTAAATGTAGCTTTTAGATGAATTGAAATTTTAATATGTGATTCTTTTAAAGCCTTTGTAAAAAATATCCCCACTTTTTATTTCTCTATTTAAGTATTGTAACACCTTTTTAAAATATATAAATTGAAAAATAAAAAAATTGTTAAACTAAAATTAATGTTATAAGACCAAAGTATATTAGACCAAGTGTCAGTACAAACTATGCCACCATGAATTGTGTGCCAAATTGATGCGTCCATCACGTGTAATCCACAAACCCACCAAAAACAGCCATTTTGTTTTTAAATAGGCGTGGCTCTTGCACAATCAATGAGTCCATTCCTTCTTTCTTTTTTTTTTTCCTTTTCTTAAATAAATAAATATTTAGACTTTTGAGTGTCTAGTTTTGGTAACTTTTAATTTCGTGACTTTAGTGATTAAGATTACATCCACAAAACAATTATTATATTTTTATGGAGCCCATATATACTTTAACATTAATACAATTAATTACTATATATTAAAATATTATATTTATTAATTAACTATTCATTAAAATATTATACTTCTTAATCTCAACGTAAAGAGTAACCGTAACTCTTTGAATGTGACGAATGGAGTAGTTATATGTGAACACTTATTAAAATTCTTTCTATATAAAAATGATAAAGATAATTTTACTTTTAAATATTTTATACTTAAAATAAACATAAAATTGTAGGCAAAGACTTGCGTGAGATAGTGAGACGGTCAGAAAGTGATAACTTTTATATTGAAAAGTAATATTAAATTAATGAAAAGTGGTAATGTTATTTCATGAACAAATTATAGTATAACTGAAAAGTGATAACGATTTATAGCGAAATTGATAACTATTTTAAAAAATGTAAAATAGTCTCACGTTAAACGGCTTCACGTAAGACCTACCCAAAATTATAATAGAATACCAAAGTTTAGTATACCAAAATTTTTAATATAGTAAAAATATAAATTTTCTAATAGTGATATTTTAAATATGATATGTGGTATAACTAAAATACCGTTCATTGTTGTTAATGGAATATATAAGATCTTAAATTTTTTTTTTGGGAGAATGGCCCATTTACTCTTTTTTATAAGTAAAAATTATTGACATCTATCAAATAATTTGTATAAGATGTCTACCTATTTATTTATTTTTGGACAAAATACTCTCATCCTGTCGGAATGCTATGTCGGGGTTCTGACATTGAATCCGACATCCGATGAAATACCCACACCCTATCGGAATGCTATGTCGAAGTTCCGACATCGAATCCGATGAAATACCCACACCCTATCGAAATACTATGTTGAAGTTCAGATACCGAATCTGACATCTGATGATGTCGAAATTGGTGTCAGAATCCTGACATAATATTCCAACAGGAGAATATTTTGGTCCAAAAATAAACCAGGAAGTTAAACAATTAACTTGACAATAATTTTTATCTTCTCATTTTGGTTAATTTTGGCCATTGTCTTATTTTTTTTCATGATAAAGCACTACATGGATTTAATTAATAATTTCATTCTAAAAGGTGTAAAATTATGAAGAGATATCTTTAAAATCTATAATTATATCCACGCGTTCTACGATTTATCACACTTTTCAACAAACAACTTGTGGTCCCTAAACGATTCACTTTATATTCCTAAATTATTTTAATTTTAAAGTGTGTTCAAAATATATTTTTATTTATAATTTTTTTTTCAATACAGGATCCACTAAAATTTTTTTTTTTTACCAACGGAATATTTCATTGGTAAAAACCTTAATTTCATTGTTAAATTTGCTTACCAACGGATTATTAACGGAATCAGTTGGTAAAATTTTGTTAGTAAAGTAGCGGTTGGTAAATTTTTAGCAATGATAAATCAATTCCGTTGGCAAATAATTTCGTTTGTAATTCGTTGCTAATAATTTCATTCATAATTTATATAATGATTCCCTTGGTAATCCGTTGGTAATTACCAACCGATTGAATTCCGTTGCTAAAATAAAAATATCATTTTTGTTGATAATTCATTGGTAATTACCAACGAATTAAATTCCGTTGGTAAATTCGGTTGCTAAAAAATACTTTTTTTGTAGTGACCCAAAAGATAAGTAAAATATCAATTAGAGATTCGAAATTTTTTTTCTATCAATTCAATACCCAAAAAATATAATACTATCGATTCAGGACTTATAATAATAATTAATGATAATAAATTACAAAATATTATTTTAAAAAATAATTTTAATATTTGAAATTTTAAGTGGCAATTGTCAAAAATATCCAAAATGGAAAGATAAATATCATTGTCACCCATCAAATAATTTATATAACATTCATACTCAATTGTCCATCTTTGGACCAAAATACCCCTATCATGTCTAAATGTTATGTCGGGATTCCAACATCGATTCCAACAAGTTAGGGGTATTTCATCGAATGTCAGAATCGGTGTCAGAACCCCGACATAGCATTCCGACAGGATGAGGATATTTTATTCCAAAAATGAATAATTGAGTATGAATGTTATACAAATTATTTGATGGGTGACAATAATTTCCAACATTTGAAATTGGTTATTTGGGTTTGCCTCCCAAATTTTAATGTAGTTTTTATTATTTTATTTTAATTAATTTTATAGCTTTAGGTCCTGATAGTTTAATATCTTTCAGGTTCTGAATTAATAAAAAAAAATCTTTCAAATCATTAATTGATAGTTTACCTATCTTTAGGGTCCTGAATTGAAAACATGAGAGCCATTTATTATATCTTTAGAGATGATTTTCATAAACTTGTTACACCAAAGTAAAAGTAAAGATTTGGGTGAAACCGTCTCACGAATCCCTTATGTGAGACGGATCATTCATCAACCCATTAAATATATTTTAAAAGGTCATGTTTGGTTGTAATTACATTAAAAATTAAAAAATTAATTATAAAAATAAATAAATTAGACCTTTTATATATACTATATATTTATATATATACATTGCTTTTTTTTTTAATTTATATATTTTTATTAATTAAAAAAATTTTATTCAAATAATTTATATTTTAATGCAAAAATTATAAATTTATAAAATGTGATATTCAATTGATGAAAAGTGATAACAATGTTTTGAATTATTTCACGAACAGTTTATAGTATAAATGAAAAGTAATAAAATTTTAAAGAAAAGTAATAACATATTTAATAAAAAGTTATAACTAATTTAAAAAGTGTATTTTACAAACATATATTACTGAAATAATAAATAGTGATAACATTCTTAATAAAAATGGATTCTTAATCAAAGAAAAGTGATATCCGTCTAATTAAATTATTTCACAAACAATTCATTGAAATAAAAAGGGATAACATGTTTACTAAAAAGTTATACATAGCAATAAAGAAAAATGATAACCGTTTAATTTAATTATGAGTTGATATCCGGTGCACTCGGGTGTAAGGGTGCACCCATATGTGTATAACTTTTTATTCTATATTGTACACATGTTTCTTAATAATTGTATACTTTTTTCACACTCAATTTTTTCTTAAAAAAACTAGCATTCATATGTGTATAACTTTTTATTCAATATACATATTTTTTAATAATTTTAGGGAGGATTGCTATTAGGTACAAAAAAAATCCTTAATTAATATGAGATACAAACATACAAAAATATTACTACTAACTACATAAATATATAGTGATATTCCAATATTACTCCTACAATGTGCTGTACATAAATGTTGCGTGCAGTAAAAGTTTATGTGCAGCAAAAGTGTGTGCAGTAAAAAAAGTGTGTACATTAAAAAAAGTGTGTGCAGTAAAAAGTGTGGTGGTCCGACGGTGGTCTGGAAAAGCTCCGGCGGGGGACTGGCGAGTTTTCGATGACGGCCGGCAGTGCTCCGGCAATTGGCCGGTGGAGCTCCGGCGACGACAGTTGTAACAGTAGAATATTTTATATATTTGTATTACTTGCGTATACATATAAATATTTTATATTTATTAATTATTTAATCTTAAAATTTATCTTAAATTCGAGTGGGATGCATGCCTAAAAACTCTCAACCATTATCATTTTCCCTTAAAATTAGGAATCCAATCCTTCTACCCACGTAATCTTAAACTTCCGTATGCTATGAAATCTCCTATTTTTACCCTTCAAAGTTCGATCTTCTTTACTCACAATACTTCTTCCCATCAGAATACTAGCCTATGATCGTTGTTTAAGAAATTAGGAGGAATCATCAGTTACAAAGAACTCATCTTCTGGGATCTTTTTTTTAAAGTCATCCGTAATCTCAACTTTCTATTTCAACAAGTGCTTTCAGTGTAAGTTTTTTTTTCAACATCTTGATTATATTGGCCTGTTGATATATACGTTTCACACCTACACTAAGTCACTGTATTTTCACGTTCTTGATTATACCTTAGGATTGTAATTGTTTGCTTTCGAACAAGTTGATAGAAAATAAAACTTGTAATTCATTCTTATGCTATAAATAAAAATCCTCCGTATAACCCTTTACAATCCTTTTAAATGTTTTGACTGGTAAATCATGTACTGTATGTTGTGAAAAGTTGGGTTTCATAATAAACTTTAACATGTTCCTCTTCTGTAATAGAATTTACCACTCTTATCACCCCACCCACACGGATTCATAACAGTCTTCCATATGTCGATGTGCATCTCCATCCCACTCACTTTAAACCTACTTTTAGGTTATATTTATTATTATAATATATTGGTTTAATGCCACTATGCTTTGAACATACATACATTCTCGTAGTTTGCGAGTTTTAATGTATATAGATATATTAAGTAACCTCTTATTTCCTTTATTTTCTTTATAATCGTTACTTAATGAGCATATTTTCAGGTTTGATGAATGTGTACTGATACACTATAACACCTTTTATCTTATTTACTTAATAATATTATTACCCCATTATTTTATCAAATTACATCTTAGATTCTGTAACTATTACCAAATATACGTATCTATTTAGTGGAGTATTATCTACAGATTAAGTATACACGAAATTTAGTGATAGTAAATATTAATTTATTTCACGTGATTACAATAGTTATTTCTAGTATGTAAATCTAGACTGATATCCATATTATTATTATTATTTTATTATTAATTTTATTTAATTGTCTATCTAGATATATATAATTTATTAGGATTAGGACTTAGTCTTACACGTTATATTTTTATGTTAATAGGCGACGACGAGTTTGTGAGTTAGAAGTCCAGCTGCATCAATCAATATTTGAATTACAGTCAACTCAATTTATTTTAAAGGTGGGGGAATTCTTACTTGACTCTATTAACTGCTATTATGTGATATCTTTGAGTTCATGCATGTACATATAGGTCTCCTGACCTTTATAAACGAGGCATTTACTACTTGAATAATTGAGTAATCTTATTCAGTACATTTACATCTACATGATCCATGTTGCTTATTTGTTATTTACATGTGGTATTTAATGTTGGCAAGTATGTTTCTCCACTGAGCTTTGTGGTTTTGCTCACCCCCAAATATTTTAACATTTCAGGTGGAGGAGCTGACGTGGTGGGACATAAGGAGGATGCTTAGCACAGTTTTATTTTTATTAAAACTTTATCATTATTTCTAAATTTTTGCTAGACTTCATGACCTATGCAATTTATTAAAAGTTTTACATTTGGATTTTTATAACTTATAAAGTTGGATAACTTTTTGGTTATTAAATTTATTTCTTTTATGCTTCCGCTCAAAAAGATTTTTATTTATTAAATATGATATTTTTTAAATAGTTAGAAATTTAGGGTGTGACATTGTGGTATCAGAGCGGTTATATGATTCTGTATACCCGTTTTAAAAAAAAAAAAAAATTTGCTAGCATCTATCCGTCACACTACGGCAGCTCCAAAGAGGTATGACATTTACAGAAATTACATTTATACAAGTTTATCATTTTACGAATTCATGTGAGCTTAAAATATTTTTAAAGGATTTCAATACAAGTATTGATGCAGTAAGGACAAGTCATTCATATAGCACCTAGAGCCTACTAATTAGAATTATTTTATATCGTTAGTAAAACGCTTAATGTGTTAGTAGCCCAAATTGTATGCAGGATGCAGGCCGGACGTAGACTTAGAACTCCTCGTAGGAATCCTAATAGAAATGATGATGCTAATGCTTTGCCGAACTTGGTTCCGAACCCTAATCAGAACCAAGCTCCGCTTGAAGTTCCAAACCAAGTTCCACAACAAGTTCCGAGAAATTCTCAAGGAGAATTATCAGAGAAATTTCAGAAGTACAACCCGCCTAAGCTTACCGGACGTGAGGATCCAGAGTATGTGGAAGAGATGTTCATAACTTTGGATAGAATTTTTGATGTTATGGAGTGCGATGATGCACAACGAGTCCGCTTAGCTTCTTTTCTGATCGTTGAGGATGCATATCACTGGTGGAGTGGCTATTGGAGGATGAGACCAGCTGAGGATAGGACAGCTCTTACTTGGGATGACTTTAAAAACATTGTGATGGACGAATACTACCCCGACTCTTACCGTGATGAGAAAGAAGCTGAATTTCTTGAATTGCAGCAGGGAGACATGACAGTGGTTGAGTATGAGAGGAAGTTCAACCAGCTATGCAGGTTCGTCCCAGACTTGGTTGATACAGACCGTAAAAAGACTAAACGTTTTCTGAAGGGACTACGACCTGACATACGTTTTATCATCGCCGGAAATGGTCCTATGTCTTTTGCTGAGACACATCGGAGAGCAGCAGGGTTAGGTGCGACCATGCAGATGGAGGAAGCAAGACAGAAAAAGATCGAGACTTCTGGAAAAAGAAAGTGGGAAGGTGCTACTCAGAGCAGAAGCGTAAATCAGTCTAAGCAAGCAAACACTGGGAAGAGCACTGGGCCAAATTATCAAACACCTAAGCCTCTTTGCACCTCATGTGGAAAGAATCATAGGGGAACGTGCTTAGTTGGTCAAGGAAGATGTTACAGATGTCATGATCTGGGGCACACATCATATAACTGCCCCAAGGGAGCACAGATGAGTTCAGGATCGAGGGGACAGCCCCAGACGAGTTCGGGATCTAGAGCACAGCCTGCAGCTAGTAGACCTACTCGGGGATCAGGTGGGAGGTCGAGGATGTTCGCTATGATAGATGAAGAGAAAGAGCAAGAGCCGGGTGTGATGTCAGGTATGTTATCAGTATCTAATGTTCCTGCTATAGCATTATTTGATACTGGAGCTTCTCATTCTTTCATATCCAAAAAGTTTTGCAATTTGCTTGGTGGTAAAATGTTTGAGGTAGATGAGTCTCTATCTTTAGATATTAGTCTACCTGCCGGTAAAGGAATTCATACTCATACTATGGTGAAAGACATCAACATATGCATTAATGGGAAAAATCTTGAAGCTGAACTGTATGTGATAGACATGAAGGATTTTGACATAATCCTAGGAATGGATTGGCTAACTAAATATCAAGCGGATGTCAGATGCCGAGATCGGAAGATAACCTTTACACTTTCAAGTGATGAGGAAACAACTGTTTATGAAGCCAAGAGTGGTTTTGTACCACGAGTGATTTCTGCACTGAAAGCAGTAAAAATGTTGAGGAAAGGAACTTGTAAAGGGTATTTAGTGAATATAATGAGTACTCCTTCTGAGACGGTTACGATATCTGATATACCTGTTGTATGTGAATACGCAGACGTATTTCCTGACAATTTACCCGGAATCGCAGTGGATCGACAAGTTGAATTCACCATAGACTTGATGCCTGGGGCAGCACCGGTGTCTAAAGCACCGTATAGAATGGCACCAACGGAGCTACAGGAATTGAAAATACAAATCCAAGAATTACTCGACTTGGGTCTTGTACGGCCAAGTGTCTCGCCGTGGGGAGCACCAGTCCTCTTTGTGAAGAAGAAGGATAGAACCTTAAGAATGTGCATTGACTATCGAGAGTTGAACCATCTAACTGTGAAGAACAAATATCCACTGCCCAGAATTGAAGATTTGTTTGATCAGCTAGCAGGAGCAAGTACGTTTTCAAAGATTGATTTGAGATCGGGCTATCATCAGCTAAAGATCAAAGAAGGAGACATAGCCAAGACGGCTTTTAGAACTCGCTACGGGCACTACGAATTTGTAGTAATGCCTTTTGGATTGACAAATGCACCAGCAGTGTTCATGGATTTGATGAACAGAGTTTTCCACCCGTACTTAGATCAGTTTGTCATTGTCTTCATAGATGACATACTGGTATACTCGAAAGATAAGCTGCAACATGAAGAGCATCTAAGAATTGTACTTGAGACACTTCGCAGAGAGAAGTTGTATGCAAAGTTCAAGAAATGTGAATTTTGGCTAAATCGAGTTGCATTTTTGGGTCACGTGATTACTGCTCAAGGGATTGAAGTTGACTCATCAAAAGTGGAAGCCGTAAATGAGTGGAGATCTCCTACCAATGTGAATGAAGTTCGGAGTTTCTTAGGGTTGGCTGGTTACTATCGAAGATTTATTGAAGGATTCTCCAAGATAGCAACCCCTTTAACACGGTTGACTAGAAAAGGAGTGAAGTTTCAGTGGACTGATGTGTGTGAGGCAAGTTTTCAGAAACTAAAGAAGAGTTTGACATCAGCACCAGTTTTGGTCATTCCTAATCCTACAGAAGAGTTTACAGTTTACAGTGATGCATCGAAACTAGGACTTGGTTGCGTTCTGATGCAGCATGGGAAAGTTGTGGCTTATGCTTCAAGGCAATTAAAAACGCATGAGATGAACTATCCCACGCATGACTTGGAGCTTGCAGCAGTGGTCCACGCTTTAAAGATTTGGAGACACTACCTGTATGGAGGGAGATGTGTGATTTACACGGATCATAAAAGTTTGAAGTATATCTTCACACAAAAAGAGTTGAATATGAGACAAAGGAGATGGCTAGAGCTTGTCAAAGATTATGATTGCACCATTGATTATCACCCGGGTAGGGCAAATGTGGTGGCAGATGCGTTGAGTCGCAAGACGAGGGGAGAGATAAGTTGTTTACTCACCGAGCAAGGGAAATTAGTGAATGAGTTTGCTAAAATGAGAATTGAGATCTTAGTACCACCTAAAAGTACAAATACACTTTTGTCAGCTTTGGTGGTACAACCTACTTTGAGAGAAAAGATCAGAAATGCTCAAAGTCGAGACTCCTTTTTACAAAGGATGAAAGGACGAGTGAGTGAAGGCGTCGGTAAAGGCTTTGCAATTACAGACGATGACACTTTGACTTATGAAGGAAGATTGTGTGTTCCATGTGACGAAAATTTGAAGAGAGAAATTTTGGAAGAGGCACACGATACGCCTTATACTGTGCATCCGGGAGGAACAAAAATGTATCATGATCTCAAGGAAAGGTTTTGGTGGAGAGGTATGAAACAAGATATTGGGAGTTTTGTGGAGAGGTGTTTAACTTGTCAACAAGTTAAAGCTGAACACCAACGACCAGCGGGAAAATTACAACCCCTTGAGATACCTGAATGGAAGTGGGATCAGATAGCCATGGATTTTGTAGTAGGATTACCAAGATCAGTCAAAGGTAATCATGCTATATGGGTTATAATTGATCGTTTGACGAAGTGTGCTCACTTCTTGCCAGTGAAGATGACATTTGGAATGGAACAGTTTGCTCAGCTCTACATTCAAGAGATAGTAAGGTTACATGGGGTACCTCAATCAATTGTTTCTGATAGAGATACTCGATTTACTTCGAATTTTTGGAAGAGTTTACACAGTGCTTTGGGGACAAGGTTGAATTTCAGTACAGCTTTTCATCCGCAGTCAGACGGGCAGTCTGAGAGGACGATCCAGACATTGGAGGATATGTTAAGGGCATGTGTTCTTGACTTGGGTAGCAGTTGGGAGAGATACCTGCCTTTAGTGGAATTTGCATATAACAATAGTTTTCAAGCAACTATTGGAATGGCACCTTATGAGGCTTTGTACGGAAGGAAATGTAGATCACCTCTATATTGGGATGAAGTTGGAGAAAGAAGAGTGTTGGGACCACAAATAGTTGAGGAAACAGTTGACAAAGTTGAGATGATCCGAGAGAAGATTAAAATAGCTCAAGATAGACAGAAGTCTTATGCAGATAATCGTCGGAGGGATTTACAGTTTGATGTGGGAGAACACGTATTTTTGAAGGTTTCACCTATGAGAGGAGTTGTTCGTTTTGGGATGAAAGGAAAGTTGAGGCCAAGATTTATTGGGCCATTTGAGATTTTGGAACGAGTTGGAGAGTTGGCTTATCGATTAGCTTTACCGCCAGAGCTATCTGCAGTTCATAACGTTTTCCACGTCTCCATGCTGAGGAAGTATGTGCATGACCCAACTCATGTGATCAGCTACACAGTTCTTAACCTAAATGATGACTTGACTTATGAGGAAGAGCCGATTGAGATTTTGGAGAGGAAGGTCTTAAAGACGAGAAGTAGAGATATTCCATTAATGAGAGTACGATGGAGTCGTCACACTAATGATGAGGCCACGTGGGAGCGAGAAGATGATTTACGTACTAAGTTTTCAACTCTCTTTGGAAATGGTACGTTACTTAATTTCGAGGACGAAATTTTATTTTAGGGGGGTAGGATGTAACAGTAGAATATTTTATATATTTGTATTACTTGCGTATACATATAAATATTTTATATTTATTAATTATTTAATCTTAAAATTTATCTTAAATTCGAGTGGGATGCATGCCTAAAAACTCTCAACCATTATCATTTTCCCTTAAAATTAGGAATCCAATCCTTCTACCCACGTAATCTTAAACTTCCGTATGCTATGAAATCTCCTATTTTTACCCTTCAAAGTTCGATCTTCTTTACTCACAATACTTCTTCCCATCAGAATACTAGCCTATGATCGTTGTTTAAGAAATTAGGAGGAATCATCAGTTACAAAGAACTCATCTTCTGGGATCTTTTTTTTAAAGTCATCCGTAATCTCAACTTTCTATTTCAACAAGTGCTTTCAGTGTAAGTTTTTTTTTCAACATCTTGATTATATTGGCCTGTTGATATATACGTTTCACACCTACACTAAGTCACTGTATTTTCACGTTCTTGATTATACCTTAGGATTGTAATTGTTTGCTTTCGAACAAGTTGATAGAAAATAAAACTTGTAATTCATTCTTATGCTATAAATAAAAATCCTCCGTATAACCCTTTACAATCCTTTTAAATGTTTTGACTGGTAAATCATGTACTGTATGTTGTGAAAAGTTGGGTTTCATAATAAACTTTAACATGTTCCTCCTCTGTAATAGAATTTACCACTCTTATCACCCCACCCACACGGATTCATAACAGTCTTCCATATGTCGATGTGCATCTCCATCCCACTCACTTTAAACCTACTTTTAGGTTATATTTATTATTATAATATATTGGTTTAATGCCACTATGCTTTGAACATACATACATTCTCGTAGTTTGCGAGTTTTAATGTATATAGATATATTAAGTAACCTCTTATTTCCTTTATTTTCTTTATAATCGTTACTTAATGAGCATATTTTCAGGTTTGATGAATGTGTACTGATACACTATAACACCTTTTATCTTATTTACTTAATAATATTATTACCCCATTATTTTATCAAATTACATCTTAGATTCTGTAACTATTACCAAATATACGTATCTATTTAGTGGAGTATTATCTACAGATTAAGTATACACGAAATTTAGTGATAGTAAATATTAATTTATTTCACGTGATTACAATAGTTATTTCTAGTATGTAAATCTAGACTGATATCCATATTATTATTATTATTTTATTATTAATTTTATTTAATTGTCTATCTAGATATATATAATTTATTAGGATTAGGACTTAGTCTTACACGTTATATTTTTATGTTAATAGGCGACGACGAGTTTGTGAGTTAGAAGTCCAGCTGCATCAATCAATATTTGAATTACAGTCAACTCAATTTATTTTAAAGGTGGGGGAATTCTTACTTGACTCTATTAACTGCTATTATGTGATATCTTTGAGTTCATGCATGTACATATAGGTCTCCTGACCTTTATAAACGAGGCATTTACTACTTGAATAATTGAGTAATCTTATTCAGTACATTTACATCTACATGATCCATGTTGCTTATTTGTTATTTACATGTGGTATTTAATGTTGGCAAGTATGTTTCTCCACTGAGCTTTGTGGTTTTGCTCACCCCCAAATATTTTAACATTTCAGGTGGAGGAGCTGACGTGGTGGGACATAAGGAGGATGCTTAGCACAGTTTTATTTTTATTAAAACTTTATCATTATTTCTAAATTTTTGCTAGACTTCATGACCTATGCAATTTATTAAAAGTTTTACATTTGGATTTTTATAACTTATAAAGTTGGATAACTTTTTGGTTATTAAATTTATTTCTTTTATGCTTCCGCTCAAAAAGATTTTTATTTATTAAATATGATATTTTTTAAATAGTTAGAAATTTAGGGTGTGACAACAGTAGTTTTCCGGCGGTCCGATTGTTTTTCGACGGCCGACCGGCGGTCCGGCAGTGGGTGAGGGTTTAGGGTTTGTAGTTTAAAAGTGTATGAGTTTACGGTTATATTTGGTATTTTATTTTAATATTTTGTATGTGAGAGAAATTATTTTAAATCAATGTATCTCATAGTAATTAGGGTACAAAGTGTGTACCTAGTAGTAATTATTCCATAATTGTATAATTTTTTACACTCACTTTTTCATTAAAAAAACTAACAAAAATTCAATAACAAAGTGTATAAATTTTTGTTCATAATTGTATACATTTATGAAAGTGGGTGCACCGTACGTATCATGGGGTGCACCCAGGTGCACAATAGTATTTGCCTTTAATTATTTTATGAACAATTCGTAGGATGGATAAAAGTTATAATAATTTTAATATAAAGTAATACCTAATTAAAATAAAGTGATAATAAAATAGTCGAACTATATAAATAATAATAATAAGAATAATAATAAGTATTATTAATATATAATATTTTTTATTAAAAGTGAAAAAAATTAAATGTTTAACTTTAAATTTTTAATAATTTAATTTAATTATTAATATATTTATTTAGGTTAATGGATAATTCGTCTCATTAATTAGGATCCGTGAGACGATCTCACACAAGACATACCCCAAAGTAAAATACTCCTTCTATTTAGATTTTAGGATCCTTAAGATATACGTTTATTTTAACATGTAAATTAAAATAAAAAGTATAATGTTTTTATTATGTGCAGCATTGGTAGATATAATATTTTACTATCTCCATCCGAAGTTGAACTTTAAACTTTTTATTTTTATTCGTACCACGTTAAACTTCACCATCCGAATAAGGAAACATCATATCAATTCTCATCCTTAAAAGGATATAATAACTACAAATTTACCACTTTAACCTAACATAAATAACATATCTTATAATTTAATTTATTATCTAAAAATAATATATTACCCTCCAAAAATCAATAAAATTGGTCAAAAAGAAAATTTTCTTAAACTTCGTATCTACAGTAGGAGTGAAGATTAAGTTGAGACAAATGGAGTAATATGTAGTTGATAGTTGTATTAGTATGATGTATTAACACCATATGAATATATTAATTATTTTGTATGTGTCTTATTCAAAAAGAAAAATATTGTTTTGAAATAGACCAAAATGACAAAACACATGCTTGTTCTTGGGGAATAATTTCGTCTTAAAAAAAAACCAATTCCAATGTAAATCACTTCCTATAATTTTAATAATTTTATAGTTAATGTATAATATAGCTAAACTTAAATGTAACCAACAAAAATTAAATTTGAAATCTTCAAAGAGTTGATCTTTTATAGTACTATATATGAATGCATAAATTGTTTTTTTTAGCAAACTGGAACATTTGTATTGTTAAAAGTGCTATATTTTATTGTAAAAGATATTTATTTTAATTAATAACGATATTATTTTTATTGAAATAATCTGTTAAATTATAAAGGATATTATTTTTTAAAAAGATACATTTATAAATTTTTATACTAAATTTTAGTAAGTTTCTTATATCTTTGGGTGGACAAGATTTATAAGGGTATAACATTTTGTTTTATAGGTATACACTTGAGGTAATAAGAGTATAATATTTTATTAAAAATGTCGATTATAATTTTATGGGTTGAACTAAATACACACCCATTTTTATTTAGTACACACGCCTATTATTATATATTTAAATTATATATTTTTAAAAGTCTAAATTAACCTAACATATTTGTCTTCCAAACATGTCTCTCTCATGTTTATCTGCTATTCATGAATTCTTCACCCACTGATAATTTTAAACAATCACATTTGATTGGGGCTTTACTACGGTGCTAATATCCTTCTGCGGATAAGATATCATCACCCGTGTCTGGCGGTGGATGCTGCTGCAATCCTTTAAGCTGTTATATTGCCAATTGTATCTCGGATCTTAGTTACCATTCTCGTCCTCGTCTGATTAATCCTTGCTCTCATCCTTTGGTTGAATTCTGAGCTAACACCGTCAAATTCTACACCGATAATGCCTCACTCACCGAATTCAACCATCAGTGAGTCTCACGATTCAAAACCCTATCAAGCGAAGCATATCTACTACCATCAAATTGAGGTTAGAGTTTTTTACAAGGGCAGAGATTTTTCTTCGTTCAACTGACTCCATTCTATCAAGGCGATCAGACGATGAATAACTTGACGACAGAGTTCAAGAGACAGAATTAACATTGAACAGCTCAGAGAGAAGGACATGTCGAACTGCAACGACGATCCGGCTTCCGGCATGTACGAAATCAAAGTGAAGCTATTGAAGTTTGAATTTGTGAAATCTTGGAGGGTTAAACTGTAGATTGAATGTGATTTAAAACTTTCTTTGAGCTCGAATGCTGTGACATGTAGAGGCAGTGGTGTAATTTCGATTGAGGTTTTTTTATGCATCATCCACGAATGATCTGCACTCTTTTTTTTTTTTTGCTGTTTTGGTTATTACATCTAGTCTTTTTCTTATCAAATCCTGAGGGAAGAAGGTTGATTTATTGATTTCTGAGAAGAAACATGATTGTAATCCATAGGATCATTCAAAAAAATTTTTTATTCTGGATTGACGCGTAATTGTTGTTCTCGTTTCATGACATAATAATGTTTTTGCAACAGATGTTTAATATAAAAGGCTGATTGAATACATTGTTCTTGTTTTCTGCCATGTTTTTGTAACATATATATCAATACAAAAAGCTATTGAGTTGTTCTTGATGATGAAACAAATATTTTATTACAATTTATATTAATGAATGGATAATGGATTAACACATGTTTAGTTGGTTAACAATGATCTTTAGTAAGCTGATTATACATATTCTGATCTTGAATCGACGTGGGAGCATATATTTTAATTTTAAAAGGGTACTTTCGGAATGTGTGTATACAATAAAATTAGGAAATAAAAAATTATAAGGGGTGTGTATTTAATAAATGTGTGTTTTCAATAAAAAAGGGTGTGTATTTAATAGTACTCTAATTTTAATACTTTCTCTGTCCAATTCTAATGGTTACATATTTCCTTTTGGGCGTCCCATCCTAATGGTTACATTTTCTTTTTTAGCATATGAGACTCACACAAATTAATTACTTCTCTCTCCATGGGCCCACACATCACACTAATACACCTACCCATTTTACATTAAAATATTATTTCTCTCACCTCAATACACATTAAAATACTATATTCATTAAAGCAAACATGTGCAAAAAACAAACGTAACTATAAGGACGGGACGGAGGGAGTAGTATACATGTTTAATTAAAAAAATTAATTTTTTTTCTAAAAAATTTAGGAGTATAAATTTTTATACTAAATGGTATTAACATTTAATATTAAAGGATAAACTTTTTAAAAATTACTCCCTCCGTCCGGTTCTAAGGTACCAATTGCTTTTTGCACGTGGTTTAAGGAGTATTATTATTATTATATATAAAGTGGGTAGTTGTATTAGAGGGAAGTGGTGGGCTACATTGTGTATTTTTTACTAAATAGGAAAATTGATACCTTTGAAACGGACACAAAAAATAGTAAAATGAATATCTTAGAAATGGATAGAGGGGTATCGCGAAGAATGTAAGTTTTTATCTTATAATAATAATATTCGATTATACAAAAATATAACATTCAAACTAAATGAGATTTAAATCCAGCACGGTGTCAATACGTAAGTTTTAGCCAACTTTAATAATAGATGCACGTGTAAATAACTTAACCCTTTGATCAATTCGATCATGACGTAATACATTTTCAGACACTTTTTTGTTAGACGAGTTTTTTTTAGACGGGTTGTGAGATGAATCGATCCATTATTAAAATATATTTATTATATAGGTAAAATATACTACTTATTTGTAGTTAAAGTATATCAATAATAAATTATATTATAATATCCTAAAATCATACTTTAATGCATTGTTCATTATACTTTTAAAAATATATTTTACAACCATTAAACATATTTTATCTATATAATAAGCATATTTTAACACGTCTCACAAATCGTCTCAAGCAATGTCTTATAAGAGACTTTATCTGTATTCTATATATAATACATTATCAATAGAAAAAATATTCCAAATAATAAGAAGCAATTCATAACCATGCCCTAGAGATAACAATTTACTTTTTTATCCTAAATTTAATAATATATCTTTTAATGTCTAAATTAAAAAAATACCCTTTACACGAATATAATCGAGTAATGTATTCGAGTAACATATTTGAGTAAAATGAAAAATAATTTTCCAATTGAAATTTGAGTCAAATTTTTTTCGAGTAAAAGTATTCAAATAATGAATTCGAGTTAAATAATGTATTCGAGTAATAAATTCGAGTTAAATGATACATTCGAGTAATGAATTCGAGTTAAAAACATTTAACTCGAATTATAATCATTTGACACGAAACTTTCGTGTGACATATGATTAACACGTATTGAAGCATTTAACACGAAATGAGATTTAGATAACAAATGATTAACACGAAACGAAGCACTTATGAAATTGAGAACAAATGAATAAAATGAAAATGATATTGAGTTATCAAAAAAGCAATGAGTTAACACGAATATAATCATTTAACACGAAAGTAATAAATGAATTAAAAAATGAACAAATGAGTTAATACGATGAACAAATAAACATTCATGACATCATTTAACACGAAAATAATGAATTCCTGTAATGAATTCATGTCAAATAATGCATTCGTGTAAAAAATTCGAGTAATATTTTTTTAAGGATTTTTCAAGTAAAAATTGTTTTACTCAAACACTTTATTCGAATATATTACTCGATTCGGTTTGCATGTGCATTAATGAATATTATTATTTAATGTGTAGTAGGTAGTTGTATTAGTGGGAGTGTGACCTTATATTTTAATTGTAATAAAACTATCCACTATACATTAAATTATTATATCTCTCACCTCACTACACATTAAAATATTATATTTCTTAATCTCCGTGCAAAAAGTAACCATCAGCATTCAGGATGGGATGGAGGGAGTAACACTTTTAATGAAATGTAATTCCCCTCCGTCCCGAATAACACTTTTTGTTTACTATTCTATTTTGTTTATGAAAAGTTGTTCTTTTTGATCAACTTTGTTGATTTTAGATAGTATTGTAGTTTTTTTAATTAAAAAAATACTAGCATGTGTGTGATAAATGTGTGACAAATTTAAAATTAAAGTAATTTTCGAGGTTGTTGAATAAAACAATATATATATATATATATATATATATATATATATATATATATATATATATATATATATATATATATATATATATATATATATATATATATATATATATATATATATTTAAGTGTGAAGGGTTCTGTGGGACAAACAAATAATAAAAGTTTGGAGTGTTTTATGGGACAAAGAGATCACTAATATCTTTAATAAAAAATGATACCGTAATTATTTAAAAAAAGTAGAAACAATGTCATGTGAAATCACAGAAGTGTTCTAATAACATTATAATGAGAATATGAAGAATTTACCCTAATACCAAATTTAAAGGCATGAAATCAACATTCTTTCATTCTTTACCTTACCATGCATCGAGGCCCAAAATAATTTACATGATCTCAAATAGTACGTACTTGTTGATCAAGTTCAGTAGAATAAGAAATCCCATCATGTAGCAATAACAGCCACATTAAAAGCAAACAAAGATGAAATACTCGTTCAACTAGATCACAAATTCACAGGGCACACTAATTTGATTTGATCTACTTATCGCTAATCAAACATTACGACACAAGAGAAAGATATAGTCGCTCATCAAACGTTGCAACACCACACAACATACTAAATGACATAGGAAATTACAAATTGAAAAGAAACATAAATTATTAGTGAATAAATCACTTATTATTAAGTGACAACATGATACTAATGTGGAACTCTTCTTGCCGGTTTGTGGACAAACTCCATAAACTCTTGATCCTCAACCAATTTAGACAGCGTTTTGGGGTGAAAACAAACTTCAATCTCCATGCTTCCTTCGTCGGGCCCACCGGTAACCGTGATCTTTCCGTCGTAACGGTTGGCTTCTCCGCTTCTCGCAGCCACCGGCTTCCCCCACCCGAAATAGTTGCCGACGTCGAATCTTGGAGAGTTTATGAGGATGAACTGATTTCTTCTCTTCTTCTTAGAGCAGAAAACAGGGTTCTTGATCCAGCCCGTATAAAAATCCGTCACCGCATGAGGCCCGTCATTAGAAGCCACTACCCTGTTAATCAGCAAGGCGGCCTGGCCCGTCGGCCCGCTTAGCAGCATCTCACCGGATTCCATGGTTACTGTACCCGGAAAAACTGCGTTTCCGAAGTATTCTTCCGGAAGGGGTGGATTCAATCTCTGCCTGGCTCCGATTTGTATCTCGAACGTCGTCGTTTCGAGGTTTGATTCCTCCGTGACGAAACGGCACCGTATGATGGATCGCCATAGATGGGCCATGACTGCTTGGAGAGAAGAGATTCTGCCTTGGGCTTCCGCCATTAATCTCTCTTTGAGCTTGGCGATTCTTGTTTTGCTAAAATGGAATACGATCTCACTCAACATCTGATTAATATGACATGTTTGATCATCTATGTAGATCTTAAGATGTTCATTGGAGATGGGAATGGTGGAAGAACCGATCATGATTTGATTAACTCGATCTCGATCGAGAAGAGGGAGCTTGGAAATGGTGGCATCACAATCACGAGATATCTCAGCCCAAGAGTGAAGAAATGCCAGAAAGAAGCTAACATGTGATTAATGCTGCAGCCTATGAACAGACCATCCACCAGCTCCGTCACCTGAACACCCAACAGCGGCTGAGAAACGACATCGGCGTTGCGAACTCCGGTGAGCAGGAAGAAGGAGCGGACGATCCCCGGGACGAAGTTGGAGGGTGGGTCGAGGATATCGTCGACGGCGAGATTCGTATGTTCTGCCGTTGCATGGATGAAGAGGGCTCCACCTCGACGAAGAAGGAGGTGAAGGCGCCGTCGTGGGAATGGACGGTGGCGAGGCGGGCGGTGAGCAGGGGGAAGAAATGGAGGGTGCGGTGGAGGGATGATCTGAGTTGGTGGATGAGAGGGGATTGGTGGAAGGGGGTGGGTTTGCGGAAGAGAAGGCGCCGTCTTGCTTGATTTTTTGGATGATTAATGGCTCACTCCTCTAATATTTATAGGGAAAGTAATACTGCCTATATTAATCATACTACTACTCCATTAATGTTGAACGTAATTTAAGAAAGAAAAATTGAACTTAACTTTTTATTTGTAATCAAATGGAGTATTAAATTGAGGTTCTATGCCATTACTCGGAGATAGTTCTCACTAATCTATCTCTTAACGGTGTTAGGTCATCAATTTAAGAAAAACAAACTTTTACGTAAGCTCAATTACTAGTATTATTTTAAAAATATCAAAATTCTTCAACATAAAAAAAAGGAAACATTGAATAACATAATTCCAATCAAAATTGAAGAAAATATCATTAATCAACATCATGAACATCAAAGAGAACAAACTAATATGGATTGAAGTTCAACCTAATCCACTCATATATCTCTTGTTTGTGATTTTTCTATCCATTCATTATATTAGATAAATTTCTAACTTGTTTGGATTTCCATTAAAGGATTTTGCATTACATACTTTTCTCAATTTTTGATGAGATTCGTACAAGATTCACAATCTTGCAGTAGATTTGTAGAAAAAATAGTTAATCATTAATGAAAAATGATTCAAAAAGAGCTTCTGGCAAAAAATTTCAGTCAATGAATAGTTAATCGTTCATGAATTTGATATTTTTGTGATGTTAATGTTTATTTTCTTAAATTAGGAAGTTAACACCCTTAAATTAGGGGTTAGTAATTTCTCTCACATGTCCTATGTGTCGAAAATTCGAATAGTGGTACAAAGAATCCAAGCCGATGAAATTGAGGATTTTAGAGAGGACTTTAATTATCTATGTATCCGTTTAAATATTAAGTATTAATTATTTGTATAATTATATTCATATTGTCTCCATTTAAAAAATAGTATATTGGTAGATATTGCGTGATAACGTCTCATATGAGATCATTTTATAATTTTTAAAGTAATTATCACTTTTGCAATAAAATATTATCACTTTTTATTTATATTATAAATTATTAATGAAATAATATTATTATTTTATTAGTTCGGTATCACTCCTCGTTATAAAAGTTATTATTTTTATCTGTCTCACATAAACCTTGAGTCAATTTGACAAATCAATTATGATACATTCTACACACAAGTCTTTGCCAAATTGATTATAATACGTATTTGTCCCAAACTCTTTATTAATATTTCAGGTTAACCATATTAAATTATTAGTACTATATGATTTCTATATTAATACTCTCTCCATCCATTATTAAATTAGAAAGGAAGCGCGTAAGTGTTTTAATGGGATGAAAATAATATTTCAATATTGGCACAAAAAGATGAGTCTCAAAATGACCATGAACCATCTATGCAAATCGCGTTTATCGCCCTCGTTATAACTCTTTCCTCTGTTTCTAAACCACAGTTCTCCGATTCAGTTCATCCATTTATTGGATGGTAGAGGCTAAAAACGGAGGACTTGACGGCAGAGCGGATCATATTTTTCACCGTTTCTCTGCGGTTTGGAGGGTTTTTCTTCGTCTCATGGTTATTGTTAGTAACTGTTCTATTTTCTTTTGGTCCTGTTATTTTTGGGCAGTACTGCAATAAGAGTAATGATTTGGGGTGGATACAGAATTTGCAATTGCGATATGTTGAAATTGCGCGTGCATTGTTTATGTAGTTGTATTGTATGCTTGTATGTTTAATTCTTATTTTAAGAAAGAAATTTAGGGAATGGAAAATGATCATCAGTAGTTGGGAAGAAGTATAGGATGGAAATGGATCATATAGAGTTGTGAGGATGGTGGATTTCGTGCATTTTAGATGATCCATATCGTTCTTCCAATCAACTTCAACCCTCAAAACAAGTCCATTTGTCAATTTTCTTTTTTTGTTTGTGTATTTCTGTGGCTTCCTCTTGCCCCGGTATTTGTGTAAATTTCAGTTTCAGGCCTCTTCTTTACGACATTTTTATTGAAAAATACAAGAAATTTTTTGGGTCTTTGATATTAGAAATTCTAGAGAAGGGTTAGCCATGGAAGCAGATTAACGTAGGACCTTGTGTATAAATAATTAATGACCTTCATCGTACAAATTTCTTCCTCCACAAGACTAACTTAATGGTGGTGGTTGGGTGAATAATGAATTATCATCGATGGTGGTGTTGTAGAGCACTTGAAACTTAGTCCTCCTAGGTCCTAATATTAGACATCTTCTTGGACCTCCTCAAGTAGGATCTTCTTTTGGTACTAAAACTTCAGAAGAATCCACAAAATATATCATCCAACTCCACGAGATTAACCATCAAAACAATTCAAGCCACATATAGGGAATGAAAAAACCTCCAACATATATTCCATACTATTGCTAAAGGCGTTCATGAATGCCACTGAATGGAGCTCGATTGGTGGCTCTCTGTGCTGTATGATCTGCTTGGCACAGGTTGAATTATTCTTTCGACTGAAATAAGTGGAAACAGTTACTATATTTCTCAATTAGAATGTTTTTGACATTTCATGTCCTTATACATCTACTAAATGGACAGTCTGGAAATTTATGAGCTCCATCATGCTCATAACTCCTGAGGATCGATCTCATGGAGTGGAGCTGTTTCTGTCATGCTCTTTCAATGAGATACTTGGCTGCTTAGCACAGTGCCTTTCATGTCATTTTCCATTGATAACAGCACACCATTTCATTTCTGGGATTAGTTTTAATTAAAGTTTAGAATACAATATAGTAGTATTGTAATTCAACAGCTCAGTATTTCTTCCTATTAGATTTTAAGGTTGAAACTGTAATTGAGTTGGTATACCTGATAACTGGTACTAAATATATACTCAGATTTAAATTTAGAGGTAGGGCACTAGAAATATGTTGGCTAGTTTATAACAATGTCTTTTTTGAGCTGAAAATCCATATCCAATATACTCCACATATTTATTGATAGTTAGGTTCCATATGAACTTACTGAATTAAGCCACATACCAATAGATCTTTTGGGTCACTATTTCATGATATGAATATCAAAACTTCAGTCATTAAGAAGAATTTTCGCTATTATTCTTTATATTGTCATATTGTCTTTTTTTCTTTAAAAATAGTTTGAAAACAATAAGTGATTTATATAAACTATATATCACAGAAAGTAATGCTACTTGAACTAAAAAAGGTTAAAGAATTAGGGGCTTAGGAGAGAACTCAATCAATTCAAATTGAGTTGAGCTGAGCTGAGTCTGTCATCTACAATTATATTTGACTCAATGAGTCACCCTTGTTGTTAGTTAGCTCATTAGTTCAGTTGATCAGAGAATTTAAGATTAGATGGATCAGATTTTTTTTTTTAATTATATATATTTTTTTAAATTTTTGGACATCAAACTACTGATTAGCCCAAAATTTAGTAAAGAATTTTTATTTTTATTGGTTTTTGAATCGTTTGATGTTCTATCCACATTGCTAGGCTGGGCGGTGGTGCATGGGTTGCTAATTTTCCATTAACCAGATTGACCTTGGTTTTGTGATGAAGAATGAATAAAGTTGTTCCAATAAATATTGTTCTTACCTTTAGTTTGTATTTTAGAGTGGTAAACTATCTTAATTTTATTTTCAAGCATCCTCAATATAGAGATTCTGACATTTATAGTGAACTTCCTACTAAAGAAGTCAAGTAATTTTGTGGTAATGCCTTGTACAAGAATTGTTGGGGATTTTGATACACCAACCAAATCACGTTTACATCATGGGAAATAAAATATAAACAACGAAAATAATAAAATTACAAATGGTACTATAATTCCAATAAAGAGAGTCTTCAAACTCCGGTTGTGCAGAATTATTCTGCTGTAGTGCATTGGTGAATTGATGATTTTATTCGGTTATTTGAATATTTATTTTGTGGTTAAACTTACGGAGTTTCTTTTAATATAAGATGGAAGGAGCAGACTTGTGTGAAACGGTGAAACCGTCTCACGATGAGATAATTTCACGCTTTCGTAATTTTCTATCACTTTTTATTAAACTTATTATCCCTTTTATTTTAAAATGTAATTTATACAATTCGTTGGCATGCACAAACCCTCTTTCCTCCAACTCACGAAGACGCACTGATTTTTGTAGTTATATACTCTCTTCGTCCCTTTTCAAGTTTGCACGATGGAAGAAGACGAAGGAAGCTCGGAGATGGAGTTTATGAATATTGATACCCCAGCCAATGCAATAGATAGCTCCACTATCTTCCATGTTGTTACCGACATCCTTGGCTTCATTCTGTTCATGCACCAACAAATTCCCTCGTAATCCCTAGCAATTCAGCAAATTTACTCTCTTGAGACTCTTATTTCTAAATCGAACTTGTTGTTTTTTCAGGGTGCTTCAGGATATCACCCAGGAATTCGATGAATTGCGCACTGAGTTCAAAGAACTGGTAACTAATTTCAGTTTTTTTTTTTTTTTTTTTTTTATAATAAATGCCGCCTCCACCAATTTCACATTCAAAGTTCCTAAATTTTCTATTGAGCAGGAAATTACGCTGGTGAAAAATGAAGTGAAGGTGATATCGGCAAGGGGAAAGCAGGCGGCGAGAAAAAGAGAAGTGAAAATGGGGATAAGAAGATTGGAAAAATTTATGGGTAGTGTCTCTAATTTCAAAACAGCACTTCAGTTGATGATTACTGCGGTTCCGAATGTTGATAAAATTTCTCTTGTACTTGGATCGAGTCCTCTTAGACCGTTGCACGTATATGAGATGAGTTTTTCACACAGAAGGACCGCTTTTGGGGATTTTGATTGCAGTAAAGTTGCTGAAGCGCTTTCTAGAAGTTATTGATTGATTCTGTAGTGGCATAACGAGAAGTCCGTAATTTGTTGTTTCTATTTTATACTTTTTTGATAGGCAATTCGAACGATGATTTCGAAAGGTGCTGGATCAGATTCATATGCTGGTAATTGAGAGAAGTGTTAGTGCTAGAACATAGTGGATATGCTTTGGTTTTGAGCGTGATTTTTTGTCTAACAATATGTTTTGTAGGTCCTACAAAATTGTTTCTTTTGGTGAAAGCTCCTTCTTACGTTAATTTGCCTTATCATTTTCTTCCCAAGCGTGAGTTTCGGCAAAATAAGAAGGTAAAAAGTTCATGTTTACTAATCATTTCTCTCTTGGTGTAGAAATTGTCTTATTTATAGTATAGACGATCAGGTAGCATTACTGCGAGTTCTGCCTTTTGAGTTTATTATTGCTTTGAGTGTGGAATATTTGATTTGCTTCAATGAGATATTGTGTATAGGATTCAGGAGATGTATTTTTATTGTATAAATATGGTCATATCAATATGCATTGTCTAATTTTTTTATGTTTATGATTTGAGTTGAATGTTAACTATGATGCTGCGAAATAGCCTACGGATCTTTAAACTGCATCTTGTGGGGGATGTAATGACTACTTGTGGAACCTCATATTACATTCCCATGGAGAGCTTTGGTATCACATATTCTGATTCTCCATCTTTTGGTATATTTCTGTTACAGACCAAGCCTTTAAGGTTAAGATTTAAGTGCAAAAATCAGGATTTGGAAATGAATGCTCAACCTGATGACTCTGCAACTGCTGGATTACTGGGATCTACAGAAAGTGATTTAATCTGGTATTGTATGATCCTATCATTTACATTTAACTGCTTTCATTTAATGGTTGACTGCCCAGTTCTGAATTGTATCTCTCATTTATTACCAGTAAGATGTTTCCTCTTCTGCAGTTCACTTCTAAATTTTGTAGAGTTCTGTGATATGTGGATCTCTATTTCTAATGAGAATTCTTGATGTGAGCAAGATCAGTGATTATTACTGCCACCTCTATTAGTTTGCTTCATATGATGTGCTTTATATTTCTGCTTCGTTGACCTCTACTGCATAACTCTGGCTCACTTATGATGGATGAGTTTTGAAATGGTTTTTGTAACTTAAATTTCTTGAGCATCAGTATTTTTATCTAAATCTTGATACTGAATTATGCATCGCAGTTCCCCAAAGCGACACATACTTGTTTTTACTATGAAATCATTCAAAATGTTAAACTTCTGAGGTGCGTTTGCTTAGCATTCTCAATTGGCCATCTTAGCTTGACTATGTGTTATCTTTCCTTTCTCTGCATTTCTCCATCTTGCCCTTGTGGCATTGTTGAGGAAATGCTGAATCTCTGAACTAATGTACATGAATGAACATAGCATACAAGGGATAGTAGCATCTACCAACCTATTTAAATACAACATTTAAGCAGACAGTGATTAAAGGGATGTCAATCAATCCATTTGCCTTTCTATACAACATAATATATCTTTATGTTGTTGCTGATAGCTTAGATGTGTGATAATTTAGACAAGTTTGTTATTGTTGTAGGTTCCAGTGTCGGCACACAATCAAAGGCTTACCTTCTCGGGAGTCGCTTCAAGATGATTGATTGATCAGCTAAAAGGTGATTTCTAGTATAGTTCATATTCTATTGAATTGTAGACACTTTTGCACATTTCCAACTCACATTTCACAAATTCATGGCATTCTTCACACTTTTTAAGTGTGAAGTTCTATGACATATATGTTTCCAATTAATGAGTATTTGGTGCTAAAGCATTGAGTAAGTTCGAAATAATAAGAATCCTGATCCCCAATAAAATCTTAGTTGGAAAGGGTATTTTTCTTGTTTCGTATTTGTATAATTTATTCATCTATTTCTAGATATGGTAAATTAGTCTTTTGTAGAGCTTTGTTGTGGTTTTATGTCATAAACATAATTGAAACGTGTTTTGTTTGTGAAACTTGCACTAATATGTTTTCACTTGCTCAATTTTGGTGAAAAGAAAAGAAATTGTGCTATGGCAAGGAAGAAAATAGGGGTGCATGCAAACAAAATAAACTCGGTAGTTGTTGCGGGACTGCTAACCATTATATAACTCCATGACTGATCCTCATGTGTGAGATCCTCTTCTGCTTTGTAGAGTTTCTAGCACAATTAATGTTTCTGTAAGGTCTTCAAACATTTAAAAAAAAGGGTCCTCATTTTTATTTCAAATGTAAAAAGCAACATTTGTTACTGCTCATCATGATCATGGTTTTAGCTCTATTCTTTGGACATTCTGTTTAGCTTGCCATCTTATATTGCCATTTCTGAAATATATGTACTAACTATCTGTTATGTATCATTTGATTAATTTGTCAAAGTACTCTGTGAATATTTTTTGTTGTACCATAATATTAAGGCTATTTAGCTATAATATCTCAATAGAATAATTGGCTATTTGATAAGTTTGAGGCATATGAGTGTTGAAAATATGAAATTATTGTAAGTTATGTAGATAAAGATTTTGAACCTAAGTATTGGATGGTATTCTTTAGCATATGGTGGAACTTAAATACTCTTCCAGGGTTGATTTTTTTACGAGTTTTGAATGGCATTGTAATAGAACTTGTTAAGATTATAGGATTGCTTATGTTCAAAATGCATGTGGTTTTTATCATTCATTTTGTGAAATATGTTAAGAATTTGCACTTTGCTATCTTAGTATTACTTTTTTTTTTGGCATCTGGTTCTGTAGAAGTTTAATTAGTATCAATTTGAACATGGCGGTTTATGTACTCTTATAGAAACAAGTTCTTTTTTGGGAAAATGGAGATATAACAGTAGCATTTTTTAGTATTTGATTGTTAGCTGTCTGAAAAATTATGGGAATGGAAGGTGATTGAGGTATCTATGTACTGTGAATTTTTTAATTGGAGCAGGATAGTATTTTGTTAAAAAAGCCTTTTGTTTTATTTCCCTCTTTTTCTCACTTAACATTTTCCATGAAAAAACTGGTGGCGGCTGGGACTAAAAATAGAACTTTATTTTATTAGTATTATGGACATATTCTCCATCCATTTTGTATTTGTCTGATTTTAGCATAAACTCATTATTAATTAGGTGTAGCAGTCAAATTTTAGAGTCTAAGATGCACCTAGTGTATCGGTGTATATGAATGATCTTAGACAAAGTCTTTTGTGAGACGGGTTATTTGTGAGACGGTGTTAGACGGATCAACTCATCACTAAAGTATGCTTATTGTATAGATAAAGTATGTTAAATGATTGTTAAAGTATGTTTTTTAAAATATACTGAATTATGCATTAAAGTATGATTTTAATGTGTTATAATATGATTTATTATTAACATACTTTAACTATACAATAAATATACTTTAGTGATGGGTTGACCCGTCTCACATCCTTCTCACAAATAATCCGTCTCACAAGCGACTCTCTCATGATCTTAACCGTTAGATTAATTTTTAATTATTCACCATTAAATAAAAAATATAATTAATTTACGATAAAGTCTCTTGTGTATGTTTATTGTATAGATAAAGTATGTTTTCTGAAGTATGTTTGATTATGCATTAAAATATAATTTTAGTGTGTTATAATATGATTTATTATTAAACATATTTTAACTACACATAAGCATACTTTATCTATACAATAAACATACTTTAGTAATTGGTCGATCTTTCTCACAAATAACTCATCTCACCATAGAGTGCCTCCTAATTTACAATCAAATAATTACAAATGTGCTAGATAATCTTGATTAATTTATTAAAAACTTTGTACATGAGATTGATGCTTATTACCTATTGGTGTCGAATTATTCTGTTTATGCTCCTTTTCACCTCCATAATACTTGGTTTTCTTCCACTCACATTTCCTAATTGTACCTGCAAATAAAATGCCACTTTCACTTTTGAAATATATATATATTTTATAGTATTAATTTTAGTTTTAAGTTTTTTAAATAATATAATGAGTACCTTAGCTCTGAAGTGAGCAGCAAAAACTGCACCATGGATTGAAGATTGCACTGTAATGACTTTTATCCCCAAATCTCCAAGAACTTGCATCGCATCCAATAATAACCCTTCCCTGTGGACACACTCTATCTCAACCAGTGCATCATTCTCTTTGATCGACACCTCCACCGGAGATTCGACTACTTTTGCCTTTTGCTTTTCCCTTCCCACTGGCAAACTCTCCGATTCGAGCTCTTTGATCCTCCTCCGTAGCTGCTTCAAGTACTCTATCGTGTCCCCAAGAATCGAAGCTTTATCCATTTTAGTGACGAACGGAACTAGTGATCTCAACACCACGAACCGTTCGTTCAGCTTCTCCCGCCGTCGCCTCTCAGCCAGCACGTGGCTTCCGCCGAGGTCGTCATGGGGCAACCCTCCATGTTTGGTGGGGAGGTGTGGGACGGTGAAGAGTATGTATTTTAGGGTTCACTGGGAGAGCGGAAAGGGGTGTGGGTGGTGCCAGAAGACCAGTGGTGGAAAGCGGAGGTGGTGGAGGACATGGCGGTCGAGGGAAAAGCGACCACTGGCTTTGGAGGATGTTTCCGAGCGTTCGAGAATAGTGTGTATCGTCTAAGGCGAGCACATCTGGTGATATAATACTTGCATGCATGCATCACAACACTTCATTTCTCATCAACAGTAATCTACACGACTCTCCTGTGCCATTTTAATATATCATGTTTCATGACACATGGTTAACAATTGCTTCTAGGATGTGTGTTTTCCTTTTTATAAGATTTATCATCCTCCTTTAATTGTATGTCATTTTAATATATCATGTTTCGTGACACATGGGAAAGAGAAATTTAACAATTTGTGTTTTCCTTTTTATAAGGTTTAGCATCCTTCTTTAATTGTATGTCACTAATTCAACGGTGCAATATTGTATATGACACACATCTATTTTTATTATAAGCCCTAGAAATAGACAATTTATAGTATAAAAGCGATAAAGAAATGAAAAGATCACCAGATAAACATGGCGTTAGAAGGGTGGGATGTTTCAACGGCCACCTGTGCTCCGTTGAACTTCCAGACGACTAATGGTGAGGTGGTGGAATTCGGAGTCCAAATTATTTGAGCTATCATGAGGGGATCCAAGCTTGGTATCCTCGTATATATCAAGTTGCATGGCCTCATGATCTATTGTATCATGAGTTACATACACCTGATCCTCGAAATCAAAATCCGAATCCGACTTGACCTCTTCTTCCTTCTTCTTCCTCCTCCGGCTGCCGGGGAGGTAGAGGTAGGAGGATTAGAAGTTGAGTGCTCGGATACTGCTAGCCTTGGATTTGGATTTCGACAATCCTTGAAGAAGCTTTTCACTCGTTGAATCAAATCAATGTTTTCTTCAACCTACCAAATTCCAAAAGATAAATAATTAAAGCTAGTTGCTATTTTCTTTGTTGTATTAATTATGTCACCTGAATTAATATTCTCTGATAAAAACGTCATATGTTGGATCTTGTATTTTATTAACCCCTTAGTAATTAATTAATAAAGAATCTTTAACATTTATGATATAAATTAAAATACGAGTATAGTTTATAATTAAACTGCATATACAAATAATTGTGTAAAACCATCTTATAGAAAGAGTTTCGTAAGACAGATAAGAAGGATAACATCTTAATTCTCATTTTTCAGATTTTGAATTGAAAAAACTCTTAAAATGTAATGTACCAATTAATCAAAAGTTATTGTTTTGCAGTGAATTATTTCATGCATACTTCTCAATATAAATAGTAAGTAATGATATTTTTAATGAAAAAAATAATATTTATAATAAAATTACTAACTATTTAGAAAAACGTAAAATAATCTTCGTGAAATGGTTTAATTTGTGTTGCTCTGTGTATGTGTATATGTTTGGTAAATCAATATTGATAATTAAGAATTACCTTTTTTTATTGTTCCAAGTTTAACAACTCCATCCAGCAGAGGAATGCATACTACTGTCTGAAAATTAATCACAATATATTTTTTTTTCGAATTAACTCACAAAATATGTAGATCATTAATTTCAACCGTCAACTGAAGCAATATATTAAAAATTACCTGTATTCTAGCACTCTTGTAACAGCAGTTTTTGGACATGGAAAAGAATTAAGAAGAAAACCAATCAGTTTTATTAATTATAAGTCATCACTACAAAAAAATATTTTTTAGCAATCGAATTTAACAACGGAATTCAATCCGTTGGTAATTAGTAATGGATTAGCAACAAAATGATATTTTTGTTATAGCAACGAAAAGCCAACAGATTTATTCTCTATTTTATCAACATAATTCAATTCGTTGGTAATTACCAACAGATTATCAAGGGAATCATTATATAAATTACCAACGGAATTATTAGCAACGGATTACCAACTGAATTATTTACCAACGGAATTGATTTTTCGTTGCTAAAAATTTATCAACCATCACTTTACCAGCGGAATTTTACCAACGGATTCCGTTGCTAATCCGTTGGTAAACCAATTTAACAATGGAATTAAGGCTTTTAGCAACGAAATATTCCGTTGTTAAAAAATAATTTTTTTAGTGAATATTGAAAGTATATATTAATTAATTTTCTGATATAATTTATATCGTTTCAAATCATTAATCTTAAAAAAAAAAGTGTACCTTCAATGGATGCACATAAAATTAATTAAGTAATGTAGCTAATTAAACACAAAAGTTTGGCAAATATATAATATAATATATAAACAATTATTTTTGCACAGAAAGTAAAATATATCTATAAAAAAAAGTAAATTACGATTTTATAATATGACTAAATTCTACAAATTAAAGTCACATATACATATAATCTCAAGAATTGCTCTAGAGAAGAATTTGTTATCTGCCTCATCTACCCTTGTAAGCCATATATGATCCCTTTTAACATATGCTTTTCCAGGTAACCTATTGCAAGATTATCATTTTAATCATAATTAGTTATCTAAATTTTAGAGATGTTTGTTCCGAATGTAATTAGGAATAAAAAAGTTAGATTTAAAATTAAGTGGATTTAGTAAATCTAATAAATAGTGTTAATCTATATTTGTTTTGAAGATTTAAGTAGAGTAGATCTTAACTTTATATCAAATTAATATATAAGTAGGGGTAATGTGTGTGAGAGGGTAGTATGTAATGTGTATAAGAGATACGTGAGATTTAGATCATCCAGATCCGAAACAAACATGTAAGAGATTTATTATTCCAAATCTGGACCCTTAATGCTAGTTAGTGAATTTTCTGATAGTTTTTTTTTAATAAAACACTTAATATAAAAAAGTTATACATTTCTTAAAGAAAAACATATACAATATTGAATAAAAATTAATATGCATATAAATGCACATTTACATCCAAATAAATGTAGGAGTAAAAGGTTGGAGGGATATGTATAAGTATTTGTGGACGGGTGTAGAAATTGGTGAGTTGGGTGAACAAAATGTGATAGAGGAAGTTTGAAGGAGAGAACAAGGTTTGAAATAAACTTTCAACTTTGTTGGTTGTATTTCTTCTACATCAAAATACTAGATCACATCACCTATTTATACTACTCAATAGTACAATCTTCAACATTCTAGATAATTCTACACTAATTTCATCCTAATAAATTTAGATAATTCTTCTATTTGACCACATGTTTGTTTCTATTTTTCGTCCATCCATATTATTCTAGATCTTTCTATCATCTTCTTGATGTCCAACTATCTCCACCTTCTAGTTTATTCTATACATTATCTCAAATATTCTAGAATTATCATGACATCTCCACAAAATTAAGTTTAATATCCAACACTCCCTCTTAAACATGATTTTGCATTCCAAGCATACTTCAGAATCTTGCAAACTCTTCATACTTGAGCGGATTTGTGAAGATGTCGGCAACTTGGTCTTGTGATTTGACGTACTCCACTTGAACTTCTTTCTTTGTTATGCATTCTCTGATGTAGTGGAAGCGAGTGTCTATGTGCTTGCTCCAATTATGGAATACCAGATTCTTTGACAATGCAATTGCTGACTTTGTCCACACAAATCCTCGTAGGATTCTCTTGTGTCCATCCGAGCCCGGTAAAAGACTTCTAAGCCAAATGACATGGCAAACACTAGATGTGGCGGCTACATACTCGGCTTCACACGTAGACAATGTGACAATTGGTTGTTTCTTCGACATCCAAGTAAAAGTTGTGTCTCTCATAAATAACACAAATCCACTTGTACTTTTTCGATCATCATTATCTCCAGCCCAATCACTATCACTATATCCCACAAGCTCATAGTTATTAGTATTTGAATAAAGTAGGCCATAGTCTAGCGTACCTTTGAGATATCAAAGAATTCTCTTTGCTGCCTTCAAGTACGTTGTGGTTGGATTCTACACAAATCTACTCACAAGCCCTGTTGCGTAAAGAATGTCTGGCCTCGTGCAAGTTAAGTACCTTAGGCTTCCAACCAAACTTTTAAAGAGCCTCGGATCCACTTTTTCTCCATCTTCATGCTTGGATATTTTACTTCCACACTCCACTGGGGTGTTTATTGCATTGCAATCTTCCATTTTGAACTTCTTGAGGATCTCCTTCGTATAACCTTCTTGTGTGATGAATATTCCTTCCTCAAGCTGCTTGACTTCAACTCCAAGATAATATTCCATGAGCCCAATATCAGTCATCTCAAACTCTTTAGTCATGGCCTTCTTGAATTCCTCGAACATCTTTGTGTTGTTTCTTGTGAATATAAGATCATCCACATACAAGCACACAATTAAGATATCACCACCTTTGACTTTGACGTAGAGGGCATGCTCATGTGGGCACTTGGTGAGACCATTTTCCTCCAAATACTTGTCAATTCTGCTATTCCATGCCCTTGGTGCTTGCTTTAATCCATATAGGGCCTTCTTCAACTTCAACACCTTTTCTTCTTGACCTTTCACCTCGTAGCCTGGTGGTTGCTTGATGTAGACTTCTTTATCAAGAAAACCATTCAAGAAGGCCGACTTCACGTCCATTTGATAGATTTTCCATTTATTTTGGGCTGCAAGTGAAATTATTAGCCTGATAGTTTCTAGTCGAGCGACAGGAGCGAATACCTCGTCATAGTCGATCCCTGCTCTTTGGCTATATCCTTTAGCGACAAGCCTTGCTTTGTATCTCTCTACTTCACCCTTGGAGTTCTTCTTTGCTTTATACACCCACTTTACTCCAATGGCCTTGTGATCCTTTGGCAATGTTGCAAGCTCCCATGTATCATTCTTCACAATGGCCTTAATTTCCTCGTCCATTGCATCTCTCCATCTCTTGCTTTTTGTAGCCTCCTCAAAAGTTACTGGCTCACAATCAGTAAATAAGCAAAGTAATGTGAGATCTTCTAACTTTTTAGTCTCGTCATAGATCTCATGCAGGCTCCTCACACGTGATGCGCTTCTTTTATTCAGGAAAGATGGTGGCAAGTCTCCAACTTCTCTTGATGGTGAAGCAGGTGGAGTTACTGTCTCTTCACCTTCAGCTGTTTGCTCCAACCCTTCTTCATCTTCAAATTGTGGAGTTACAAAGTTGTGATCATTGATGTTGGAACCGAAATCCCAAGCACCTTCTTCATCGAACTCCACATCTCGACTTATCACACTTTTCTTTGTGAGGGGATTATATAACTTGTAACCTTTAGAGTTAGAGTCATACCCGATGAATATGTATAGCTCACTCTTGTCGTCGAGCTTTTTTCTTGTCTCGTCTGCCACGTGAGTAGAACTGTCAATTTGGGTTATTGGGCTGGTTCAACCCATGACCAATCACAACCCGTCCTTTGATTGACCCAAATGGGTTGGGTCACCATGGGTTGGGCCCATCGCAGGTCGGGTCACCTATGGGTCGGGTTATTGCCGGTCGACCCATTTTTTTTATATTTTAGATTTTAATATTTAAATAATAAAAATATTATCACTCAACCCTACCCTTACCCACCCCCCACAAACCCACCCCCCAATTTTTTTTTTAAATTTTAGATTTAAATATTTAAATAATAAAAATATTATCAGCCAACCCTACCCCCTACCCACCCCATCCCCACCCACCCGCCCCTCAAAAAAAATTTTAAAAAAAATTATTTTAGATTTTAATATTAAATTCTAAAAAAAAATTTAAAAAAAATTGGAGGGTGGGTAGGGGTGGGTGGGGGTGGGTAGGGGGGTAGGATTTGGTGATAATATTTTTATTATTTAAATATTAAAATTTAAAAGAAAATAAATTTTTTTTTGGTGGGGGGTTTGGGGGAAATTTGGGGGGGAGTGGGTAGGGGTATGGTTGGGTAATAATATTTTTATAATTTAAATATTAAAATTTAAAAAAATAATTTTTTTTGGGGGGTAGGGTTGGGTGATAATAATTTTATCATTTAAATATTAAATTTTAAAAAAATTTAAAAAATTTTTTTTGGGGTGTGGGTGGGTGGTGGGGTGGGGGTGGGTCAGGGGTAGGATTGGATGATAATATTTTTATTATTTAAATACTCCGTATTAAAATCTAAAAGTTGTATGTTACTTTTTTAAATTTTAATTTATGAAAGTGGTTGATGTTGGGTTGGTGGGGCGGTGCGGGTTAGCCCACACTCTAGTGGGTTTGAAGTGGGGCGGGTTTTATGGAGCGAGTTAATTTTTGGTTGAGAAATTGGTTGGTTAAGACGGGTTGGGGCGGGTTGGCCCAATCCATTTTGACAGTGCTACACGTGAGCATATGCTTTTCTCCCGAATACTCTTAGATGAGCGATTTCAGGCTTTCTCCCACTCCATGCTTCTTGCGGAATCTTTCCCCATACACTCCAAGTTGGAGAACGATTGAATAGGTACACAGCGCATGCCACTGCTTTTGCCCAAAATTCTTTTGGAAGATTCTTTATCTTCAACATGCTGCGCGCCATCTCTACTATGGTTCTATTCTTCCTCTCCGCTACACCATTTTGTTGAGGAGATCTTGGAATAGTAAGAGGCCTCCGAATCCCGTTTGCTTCGCAATACGCCATGAACTCCTTGGATGTGAATTCACCACCTCGATCGTTTCTCATGGATTTGATTTCTAGCCCGCTCTCCTTTTCAACGGAAACTTTAAATTTCTTGAAGGCTTCAAATACTTCTGATTTCTGCTTCAAGAAATACACCCACGTTTTTCTAGAAAAATCATCAGTGGAGAGCAAGAAATAATTGTTGTTACCAAGAGAAATTGGTTTGATTGGCCCACACACATCGGCATGGATTAACTCCAACGACTTCTTTGCTCGCGAGATTGACTTTTTTGGGAATGGCTTTCTAGCTTGCTTCCCGAGTATACATCCTTCGCATAGTTGGTTGGGATGCTTGATAGATGGTAATCTTTTTACCATCTCCTTCTTTGATAACAACTCCAATCCTCCAAAATTTAAGTATCCAAACCGTAGATGCCATAACCAAGACTTATCCTTAAAGCAAGCTTTAAGGCATTTTGCCACATCATTCCGAATATTTAGTATAAACATTCTATTCTTCGACATTGGCACCCTCGCTATTAAATTATTTTCCTTATCTCTTATTGAAAGGTTATAATCCTTCAAGTGAATGTCATAACCTTTCTCTAAGAGTTGTCCCAAACTCAAAATATTATTTTTCATGTTGGGCACATAATAAACATTCGAGATGAAATCATGACCACTATTTTCCTTTTCCTTTCACCAGAATTTTAGATTCATCACCAAAGGAGACATTGCTACTTACTGATTCATCCAACTCCACGAACATGCTCCTTTTGCCACACATGTGGTTGCTCTCTCCCGTATCGAGGTACTAAGTATCATCTTGTCTTTCATTATCTCCTTTGTACGCCAAGAGCACACTTGCATTTTCTTCTTTCTTGCTCTTAACGAAGTTGGCCTTCTCTTGAACATTTTGTTTTGCTTTCCAACACTCGGAAGCATAATGCCCAAATCTATCACAATTATAGCATTTTTTAGAGGATTTATCGTACCTCGATTTTTGGTTGCTCATTCCTCGACTAAATTCTTTTCTCTCTCCATGATTTCCATAACCCCCTCGTCCACGTCCACGGCCTTGACCTTGTCCTTGGCCACGACTATGACCGCTACTTGGGCCTTCGTCTTTCTCCTTTGCACTCACTTGCAATTTTAACAATTGCTCCACCATATCTTGCTTTCGTTTTTGTTTCTCTTCATAAGCTTATAACGACCCCATTAAGAGATCAATTGTCATCTCATTCAAATTTTTAGTCCTCAATAGTCACCACAATATGCTCAAATTTGGGAGTCAACAAACGTAATATTTTTCTCCATTATTCTAACATCCTCCAATTTTTCACCATTCCTTTTCATTTGATTAGAGACCGTCAATACTCTAGTGAAATAATCCGAAATAGATTTGGACTCCTTCATATGTAGAGACTCAAATTCTCCTCTTAAAGTTTGAAGGCGTACCTTTTTAACTTGATTGACTCCTTTGCATGATACTTGGAGCTTATCCCATGCTTCCTTGGCAGTAATTGCACTCGAGATTTTCTCGAAATCATCATCTCCCAATGCTTGGTAGATGAGGAAGAGAGCCTTCTTGTCCCTCTTTCTTGGATCTCTCAGCTTATCCTTTAGTTGATGAGATAGTGTCGCCTCATCTTCCGGTTGCTAGTAGCCTTTCTCTACAATCTCCCAAACATCATGAGCACCTAGGAGTGCCTTCATCTTGATACTCCAATTATCAAAGTTGCTCTTGTTGAGCAACGGGACTTGAAAAGATTGAAGGTTGCTAGCCATCTCTCACAGGAGGATATTATGGCTCGGATACCAATTTGTAGGAGTAAAAGGTTGGAGGGATATGTATAAGTATTTGTGGACGGGTGTAGGAATTTGTGAGTTGGGTGAACAAAATGTGATAGAGGAAGTTTGAAGGAGAGAACAAGATTTGGAATAAACTTTTAACTTTGGTGGTTGTATTTCTTCTACATCAAAATACTACATCACATCACCTATTTATACTACTCAATAGTACAATCTTCAACATTCTAGATAATTCTACACTAATTTCATCCTAATAAATCTAGATAATTCTTTTATTTGATCACATGTTTGTTTATAGATTTTTCTTCCGTCCACATTATTCTAGATCTTTCTATCATCTTCTTGATGCCCAACTATCTCCACCTTCTAGTTTATTCTATACATTATCTCAAATTTTCTAGAATTATCATGACATCTTCACAAAATTAAGTTTAATATCCAACAATAAACGGGATATCAACTCAAAAATTATCATTCAACCTTTACACACAAAATATAATCTGCAATTTATTTATAATAAATTATCATCAAATTACTCCTAAAAGTTGATTAGAAATCATTTTTAAATTTTGCATATACGGTATTTAGTACTCTCTCTGTCCTGCGGCTATTGTATTTTGCACGTGGATTAAGGAGTATTATTATTTAATGTGTAGTGAGTAGTTTTATTAGTGGGTTTGTGTGCCCCATATTTTAATTGTATATTAGTGGGTGTGTGTGGGTTCCATTTGTGTAAAAAAGAAAATGAGACTCTTTGGATAGGACGCCTAAAATGGAAAAAAATGGACTCTTTGGAAGGAACGGAAGGAGTATATGTTATGAAATAATCGTCCACAGTTCATCTTCACACTTTTATTTTTGTCTGTGCACAACTCATCTTCACAACCTATAAAAAAATAAACAACATCAAATCCAATAACCTTATAATTTAACTCTATTTCAAATTTACCATCAATACAATTTACTACAAAAATTAGCAAGTAAATAAAAAAGCAAATTTTCATAGTAATCACGAAAGTAAAAATATGAAGATGAGTAGTTAACGAAGAACAACATATTTGATTGCAAATTACTTTCTCCGTCCACTTAAAAATGATTATTTTTTTACGTGAATTAAAAAGTTATTATTATATATATAAGAGCTAGTTGTATTAGTAGTGAGTGATGGACATAAATGAGCTCCTTCGGTGAAAAAGAAAATTGAATATTTTTTGGAATAAACACCCAAAATATGAGATATTTTTGGGATAGGGTGAAAGAGTATTATTTATGGTTGTTGCCATGGGTTTTATTACACAACCACCTTTGTGTTCTATGCACTTGTAACACTAAGTACTTCGACTTTCCCTAGGTACTTCGACTTTCCTGATTTAGATAGCTTAAATTTGTGTCACGTATCCGCCCCCCTATTAATGGTTTTATTTTAGATAATGACATTAAACATTAAATAATTATGATATAAGAATAGATTATCAATTAAATGATCATGACAATGGTTTCATACTTAATTACATCATATCATTAGTTTAGAACCATAATAAAAGATGATTATTGTGATTCAATGAAATTTAGTTCTTGTTTGATTATTTTATGAGTTATATTTATGTCGATAAGATTGTAATTTTCTTTAAAATATAAAAAATTCTATAAATTTAAAGAATAATTTATAAATTATAAAATATTTTTAATATTAAATATTATATTTTTCAATCCCTTTCACCATTAAGTACTTGCATATTAAAAATTAATTTGACTCTCAATTCCCTTATATAGTTACACATATTTTTCATTCATTTTATTTTAATTATTAATACAATTATAATTGATTCGACTCTAAATTCCCTTACTTTTCCTCATAAAAGCACTTAAAAATTGAATCATTTTAGTAGTTAATTTTAAAGATCTTAATTTAGTTTCACCCCAAAAAAATAATAATAATAAAATAAATAAATAAATAAATTTGCATGTGGGGGTTAAATGAAAATGAAGAAAACAGAGGATGTATTACCCGAGACCAGGAGTAAAAGAGAAGGAAACACATATCAAGTAGAACGACTCAGATTCCGTCAAGTCCTCCGGCGACAAGGCGGCGGAGGGCCTCTGCAGCTGGTGGCCGGCGGAGGAGAGACACTCGTACAGCTCCCTAAGCTGCTGGCTTCTCTGCAGCGTCGCCTCCTCCGTGCTCACCTCTGTCGGCTGCACCGTTTTCCTTGTCTTTATAGCTCCATTGTAATACCCATCCCTCCACACCATTACCCTTTTCCATAATCCATCCACCACCACAAGAGATGGACAACGTTAGAATGACTTGATTAAATATTAAACGATTCACCTCTTTATCAGTTTAAACTTTTAAATGAGGTGATCATTATGTACCCTTGCTGAGGGCAGAGTTGCCAGAAAAGGCTGTAAGTCCATCGGACGGATTGAACCGCCGCCTGCAACATGGCTGGAAGGCGGCTCTTCGCCGGCGGATCACCCATTTTCACTTCCAAATTATTTAATTAATTAATTGTGGAGTTTAATTTAGAGAAAATTGAATAAAAATTAATGTGTTCATGTAAAGTTAATAAATGGATCATGAATCAAGAAAATAGGTAGAGAGAGAAGAGATGTATGTTTCTTCAAGTAGAGTGTTTTAATTTATATATGATTAATTATAGATAATTGATTAATTAATAAAGGAGTATAAAATACTAATATAATTGGTGGAATTTGGAAGAGTGAGTGACAAATTGACTGGTTGGTAATGACCAAACAGTTTGTTTATTTTTAGGTATACACACAGCTATGTGTAATAAATACTTTGGATATTGCAGTTGTCAAATAGTTTAAAAGTTAATTTGGCTTAGAGCTAGGTGGTCAATTTTAACATCATTCACCAAAATTACTCAATCGTTAGCTGAATAATTAAATCTAAATAGTAAATATTTATTAAATTTAATTTCACATTGCATGAAAACTAATAAAAAGATAAATTATCCGGGCACCTGGTGCAATTTGCATCTAGATTAAAAAAACTTGTACTCCCTCCGTCTAAATATGCTTTTACTTTTTTTTTTGTCAAATTAAGTAGTATTATTATTTAATGTGTAGTGCCCTTATTTTAATTGTATTAGTGGGTGTGTATGAGTACCATGTATGTAAAAAATAAATGAGTCTCTTTAGGTGGAACGCTCAAAATAGAAAAAAAAATCTTTGAAGGGACGGAGGAAGTAAGTAAAAACATATACACTAATAAATAAAAATGGAGTATACATTTTGTTAGCGAATTTTCTATTACTTTTTAATGGAAAATGGAATGTAAAAAAAAAAAACTATACAATTATTAATAAACATATGGAGTATACACTATTAAATAAAAATTTATACACATATGAATGCACTTGTATACCAAGATGCACATGATATCAACTCTAATAAAAATTACTTTTTCACTTATTTTTAGAAATAATTTAAAATTTTTTATAATAAAATATGTTATATGTGTTATTAATGCAATAAGCAAAAGTGTCCAAAATATACCTAAAGAAAACAATATTATTCTCTCTGGCCGCCCGGGAGGTGGACATTTACTTTTTGCACTTGGATTAAGAAGTATTATTATTTAATGTGTAGTGGGTAGTTGTATTAGTGGGATGTGTGGGTCTCATATATTAATTGTGTTAGTGATTTGTGTGGGTCTCATGTGTTTTAAAAAGGAAATATCCACCTTTAATGCGGACGCCCAAAATGGCAAAATGTCAACTTATCCAGCGGACAGAGGGAGTAAAAAAAAAGTGTCCTATCAAATGACAAAAAAAAATTCTATCAAATCAATCCATTTAATACCAAAAATCAAAATGTCCTTTCTAAAATTAAAAAAAAAAAAGAAATAAATTATCCCAACCAACCACCCCCACTCTTACCTCCCCTCTCCACCGGGAGCCACCGCCGCCCACCAATTGCCACCGGTCGCCGCTCCCGCCTTTTCCCCACCGATCGTCAGTCGCTGCCAACTTTAGTCATGGGGTGGGGGTGGGTCCAAGTGGATGAGATTATGTTTTTATAAATGGTGTACCCCACCATTATGAACCCTACTGCCCCTGCCTGGGATTGGTAAATGAGGTAAATCGCAGGATGTGCCTCAAGTGGCTTATAGGGAGGGCTCACTGTTAAACTTGTGCTTGTAAGGGGTCAAATCCATGCCAAAGGCAGGATTCGAACCCCCACCCTGCAGGAACCAAGTTCAGTTAAAATGTCTTTCCACCCTCCCCTCTACCACTTGAGTTATGCCCTGGGGGCGAGATTATGTTTTTATTAATTGGGGATGATTGTGAATGAGGAACAAAAAAAAGGTTCAAAAATTGTAATTTGAGTAGAATTGATAGATAAGTTTATTATTGTTGGTATTGATATTTAACTTATAAAAATGGGTATTTTTAAAATTGGCCCTATTTTTTTATATTAAAGTGTGTTTGAGAATATTAGTTATTTCTTTTTTTTATAGAAGTGTGAAGGTGAAATTGAGAATGACCAAAATACAAAGTGTGAAGTTAAAGTTAGAATGATCCACCACTTCTCTCTAATACAACTACCCACTTTATCTATAATAATAATACTCCTTAATCCACGTGCAAAAAGCAAATAAAGACCTTAGAATTGTCCACATGCAAAAAGCAAATAGAAGCGGACGGAGGGAGTATTAAATAAAATAAATAAAAAAATTATACTCCCTCCGTTCCATCTATAAGTCCTCATTTTCTTTTCTTTTTGGACATGGATTTATGAGTATTATTTGTAGTGGATAGTTGAATTAGTAGTGTGTGGTGGACCATATATATGACCCTTTTATTAAAATGAAAAAATGAGAACATTTGAGTGAGATAATATAATAAAATGTAGAACTTTTGGTAGGATTGGGGGAGTATCATAAATATATTGAGAAAATTAAACTTAAATAAAAAGAATTTTGAAGAAAAGGAAAAAAAATAGTGGATTCGCACCTAATCGAATAGAGTTTTTAAAAGTTTGAGGACTATTGGGCCGGCCAGATCAGCCCTTAAAAAAACAGTGATAAATTAGTGCTTTTAAAGCCCATTTAAAATTTGATTTGTCTTTTTTTTACACGGACCAATAGCCCGCGGGGCTAATAGAGTAAGCCCGTAAGACTGAAATTTATTCTCCCTCCATCCCGTCCTTATGGTTTGCTTTTTGCACGTGAATTAATAACTATAGTATTTTAATATATATATTGAGGTAAGAGAAATAATATTTTAATGTAAAGTGGGTAGGTGTATTAGTGTGATATGTGGGCCCATGGAGAGAGAAGTAATTAATTCGTGTGGGTCTCACATGCTAAAAAGGGAAATGTAACTATTAGGATGAGATGCCCCCAAAAGAAAATATGTAACCATTGGAATGAAACAAATGGAGTATTTATTTATTTTTTCATATTCGGCAGTTCCACCTATCTCTTTATCTCACCTTCTCACTCTTCATTTCTTTTGACATAATGATACCTTTCCTCACATATCTTCTCTCCCTGATACGGGAACACTCGTGATACTTTCCCTCACTCATTTTCATTTCCTCCTCATTTCTCTCTTATATTCTCTCTTTTCATTTTCCTCCTCTCATTCCATACAAAAATAATTATTATGAATATGGAGTATTAATTTAACCATTACAAATTCCTTTTTGTCTTATCACTCTCTCTCTATACAAAACTAATTATAATCTATAAATTAATTAATTTTAATTATAACAAATTTCATCATAAATAATAGTACTTTCTAACATTTTTTCCATTAATTTTAATTGTTTTAAATCCTAAAATTTTAATTCACAAGAGAGTTTCTCTTATTTTATAGCTTGTAGGGTAGAGCTGTAAAAAAAGATTGAACTCATTGGGTGAATCCGCCTCATTCCATCAAAACCTACCCCAAAATAGTTTGCCCAAAAAAAATCCACCCCCTTCAAGAGAGTGACATGATAGACACTCTATCTTCATGCTCAGTGATGGGGAGATTGATTACTAGTAAACTCTATTTTAGAGTTGCAGATGTTGGCCAGGTGAGATATGTGTACAAAAATTGTGGTGTTCGTGGTTCCTAGGAAACATGCTCTCCGTATGTGGTTGGCCGTGATAAATCGGTTGAACACTATGGATAGATGGAGTGAAGTAAAAGGTCCGCAGGAATGTGTGTTGTGTGTGGGCAGTTTGGAGTCAAGAGACCATATGTTCTTTCGATGTCCATTTGCAAAGGTAGTATGGGATCGTGTGAGGATGGAGGTGGGCTGGAATAGAATGGTGTCGTCGGCGTTAGCAGGGTTAAAATGGATTCACAAGGACCTCAGGATCCATGTTCGTGAGAAGGCACGACGAGCGTTGGCGCTCTATGGATGCATGTACTTCATTTGGGGAGCACGTTGCAAAGCTTTGTTAGAGGGAGATCGACCAACGGTTGATAGAGTAGTTATCTCTATTCTTATGCATGTAGCTAGGTTTCTTCATTTTCTGGCTATGTAGTAATTTAATTTGGATGTATTTGTGTGAGTTGTAAGGTGAACGAGGGCTCTGATCCTTTTTGGAAATTCTGAATAAATTAACAATTCTTCTAAAAAATGAGTTGCGGGTTACCCCTCACCACCCCACCTTTTATTTCAAGATCCATAAAATTTTAAATATATTTTATTTTAAAATATTATTTTAATAATTATAATTTAAAATATAAATTTAATAAAAAAACAAATAATTTGAATTGTCCCAAGCCCAATACTCGCAGTTGCCTACCAAATACTCACAACTGCCTGTTTTCCTCTTTTTCCTCGAAGAATATTACTAATGATGAGAAAATTTCTTAGCGTACCCGAGTGCATCACCATGGGACATCCAAGGAAATGAAAGATAGAAGTTCAAATTTGATGAGTAAAATTAGTAGTACTGTACAATCTTAAAATGCTCACAGTACATTTATATTTCAATAAATTAATCGATATTGTATGCCTATTTCTTAATAATTTATATAGTGAAGTTATTATCAGACCGAAAATCAAATTGGAGGAGACAACAGTTCGAGGTTCTATAGGTTGGACCGATTCAATCGAGGATTCAACCGAAAAATTAAATTTTATATATTTTCAGTTATATTTATAAAATCACTACTCAATACAAATATCTTATAAAGTTAAAATTCAATTTAAATAAAAATATGAGCAATAAAATAAAAATATTTATAATTTATAATTCATACTTTATAAACAATACCATAATTCATAATTTAATTTAAAATTTAAATATAATGTTTTAAAATAAACAAAAGTAAAAGTGAAACACATTAATTTTTTTATAAAAAAATTTAAAAAATTGAAAAAAAGAAAAAAATATATACATAATTTGGCCAACTCACAAACCGACCCGCAAGTGGCCTGACCGGGAGTGACCTGCCCCACCAATGATCCGTAGTGCACCAGCCCTATCAAAGAGAAGGTTGTGGTGGATTATAGGCTAAATCGCCTCACCCACTCATTTTGACAGCTCTATTGTAGGCTGACCTATTTAGTCTAAAATTTATTAAGGTTAGGTTAACCTTTTAGTAGTCCATTTAAACATGTCCAACTAGCGCGAAGCTTGATAAAACTAGCCCTAGCAAGTTAGGGTTGATCTATTTAATATCCCTACACTTGAACACTCATTCTCGGAGTTAGCACATCATTCAACTAGATAACTAGACTGACGGTATATCAGGTAAGTCTATTATATTTAATGCTCTCTTCTTCCAAAAATATATTTAATACTCTCCTCATAAAAAAAATCTTTACTTATTTTTTCACGTAAATTAAAAAAGTGTTATTTTTGAAAAAAAAATAGTGTACTCCACCATTAGGGGCCCCCACCGCCCCTGCCCTGGGGATTGGTGGAGGAGGTAAATTGCAGGTTGTGCCTCAAGTGGCTTATAGAGAGGGCTCACTGTTAAACTTGTGCTTACAAGGGGCCAAATCCATGCCAAAGGCAGGATTCGAACCCCCACCCTGCAGCAACCAAGCTCAGTTGGAAGTCATTTCCACTCTCCCCTCTACCACTTGAGCTATGCCCATTTTTAGGAATATGGGAGGGAGGGATTAATTGTTTTTAACATTATTATTTTAGAAAGGTAACTACTCTTTTTGGATGGACGAAAATAAAAAAAAGGTTAAAACTTTGTTGGGACTGAGGGAGAGTATATATATACATAAGATAGCGGCTTTTATATGAGTTAATAGAGTATCATGTTATGAAATGAGATTTGTGATACGGTCTCGCATAAGTATTTGTCTATATACTTCCTTTGTCTCAACTAATATTGTTACTTTTACTGTTTGTACGGAGATTAAATAATATATTATTTTTAATTTGTAGTGGGATGAAAGAGTAATTTTTTAATTTATATTGGATAATTGTATTAATGTTATGAATGGGTCGAATGTAAATATATTAATTGTTTTGTGTAGGTTCTTCTCTAAAAAGAGAAATTTAATAATCGGAGTGAGACGCTCTAATTTTTTTCATGTACTGATATTCAAGTTTATTTTGTTCTTTTTTATTTATTCTCTCTTGCTTTTAATTTGTCTTTCACAATTGTTTATGAGAAACTCTTTTGTGAGACGGGTTTTTTGTGAAACGGTTGTGAGACGAATTGATCAATTACTAAAGTATGCTTATTATATAGGTAAAATATGTTTATTTATAGTTAAAATATGTCAATACTAAATTATATTATAACACCCTAAAATCATACTTTAATTCATCATTTATCATATCATACTTTAATTCATCATTTATCATACTTTAGAAAACATACTTTAACAACTATTAATCATATTTTATCTGTAAAATATGGATACTTTAACACGTCTCACAACTGTCTCACATATATAATGTCTCACCAGAGAATTTGTCATTGTTTATTTGTTTTAAATTATATTATAAAAAATTATTTATTATTTATTTATTATTAAGGTACGTTTTATTTTATTGATTAATAATTATTATAAATATATAAGAGTATTATATATTTTAATGATATATATAAAACCTTTCATAATTTCTTTATTTATTTGTTTTATAATAACCAGCTTTACACTCCTAAAAAGTAAATGATATTTTTTAACTTTTAAAATCGAAATCTTGGATCCGCAGCTGATAGTAAATGATGGAGAGGAATATAATTAGGTAAAGTTGCGAAATCAGGTGGTTTAAACTTTGGCTAATCGGATTTAGTGATGACAAGTGCAACAGCAATCTAGCGAATCTCACTTAACTCCACTACGAGTCTACACCATTAATTTTATCCATTCATATTTTTATTGCATGGACGACCTCATTTATTCCTTGTCATAGTAGGGTTATTATTATTATTTTATTTTATTATTTTTTTCGTAACCTATGGAAAATAGGTATATATGCTTTCAAAATAGAGATTTTTTATAAACTCTCCTCGACCGAATCTATAATCCATACATTCTTCTAATGAAAGTCTAAATATTTTATTACACTTGAAATCTTTGTGATCTCAATTTATTTATTATTATTAATTATTAATACATTCTTAAAACTAATACTATTCATGTGTATCCTAGATAAAATAAAGAAAAGCCAAAAAAATTCATACATAAACATTCCATATATTCCCTATGTTAAACTTTACATCTTCTTTCTTTTTTTCGTTTCACATTAAACTTCACTGCACATAAAAGCAAATATCACATCAATCACACCACTCTGAAAAGTACAATTAATTACAAATTTATCACTCTCACCTAACACACAATATACTTTATAATTATTTATTACAAAAAAAATACTATATTACTCTCCAAAAATTAATAAAGTTGATAAAAAAAATACTTTTCTCAAACTCTATATTTATAATAATGGTGAAAAGTAAACTGAAATGGAGGGAGTAATATTTTAACAAAGTCTAATGAGTTTAAATTTTTTATGTTTTAAGTGTTATTCTTAGACATGGTTTATAGTTTGTACAATCTCCGTCTTATTTTAAATTGTACATTTTTTTTTTGTCCCAAAATAAATTGCATACTCACGAAATGGACATCAAATGTCCTGTTACATTTCCTTTTACAGGCATAAAATGACTAATAAGTGCATGAAAAAAATAAAATAAAATCAACCCACCCATAGTATTAATACTCTAAAACACTACAACAAAAAATGTCTTTAACCACATATTTTTTTATGTCATTTTAATATCAATATCATAATAAGTATTGTATTGCTACATTATATTTTTCGGAGTGTTAGTATGTGTTCTATAAAGACAGGTAATAAATAGTGTATTGATATTTATCCTATCATCATACTTCAAAAGGAACATTTATCTATTGCTACATATTTTTTACTACACAAAAAAAGTGTCCTTAAATGTACTATTTAGCAACACTTTTGCTTCACCTTTTTTAACACACAAAAAAAGTGTCTTTATAAGTACTCTTTAGAGACACTTAAAAATACATGTGTAAATATATATATACTGTTACTACACACGATCAAGGATTACAAATTACTAAATTTTAATTTAATTTTTTTTATTTTTGTTTCTGTTAAAATATTAAAATAGAAACATTTTATTTCATTAAAAAAATTAAGTTTATTTTTTTATTTTTTTAAATAAATAATTATTTTAATTAATTTAATGATTAAGAAAATAAAATTTTATATTATTTTAATAATAAAATCTTTTACTTTAAATTAATTGTTTTTAAAATAATTAGTTATATATTTCTATATTATTATTATTAAGATTAAATTTTTATACTATAATTTAATTAATAATTTTAATTTTATTTTATTATACATATTAAATTGATTATATAAAATTAATATTATAAAATTCAGTATTAAAACTTAATTATATATATATATATATTATTTTTAATAAAATATTACAAGAATTACTTGTAGTTTAATGACTTTCTGACTTAAAATAAGGATCTAATACGGGTGATACAGGCTCGAGTAGTGTGGTGATAGGGTTTATTGTGACATGTGTATTATCAAAAAAAAATCCTTAAATTACACGAAAAAAAAGCATAACTAATTAAAAATTTATTGTGACATGTTATAGGCAAAATGTATTAATATATTACCTATTACAATCCTTTTTAATGTATTTAAAAGCAATTTTTTTTAGTGAAATAAAATACATCACTCTTTTACACACAATTTAACGAAAATCAACGATATCATACTTCATTTTTTGATTAAGATATCCAAAAAATCTCTTTTCTTTTTATTTTTCTTTTTTTCTTTTTATTTTTTACATCATCAAAAAAAATCCTTAAATTACTCCAAAAAAAAAAAAGCATAACTAATTAAAAATGGGAAAGGAGGTCTGGAAGTATAATTTATTTATTATATGACAATTTATAGTGTGCACCCGGGTGCACCTAAAGATAGGGTGTACCCACATACAAATATAAACAAAAACATATATAATTAAGAGTAAAAATGTATACAATTTAATTGTTAATTTTTTTAATGAAAAATTGTATATAATATTCAATAAAATATTATACACATATGGATGTTAATTTTTTTAATGAAAAATTAATGTAAAAAAAGTATTTAATTATTACAAAACACGTATACAAAATAGAATAGTATGTATACAAAATAGAATAAAAAAGTATAAACATATGGGTGCATCCTTACACCCGGATGTACCCAATATACACTCTTATTATATAATGCATCCTAAATTACACAGCTAATTAACGCATGATTATAAATATTATTATAGGCAAAATGAAAAATCAAACATAAATGATAATCTTTGAATATTCTCATTTGTATATATTAAGTTAGACCATAGTTATTGCGATATGGTTGCGCCGTGCAATCGTGTGGTTCATACATTATTTTACTTTTATTATTTTACTTTTAGCATTTAAAGTTTACTTTTAAATTATAAATAGTGTTAAATTTTAAATTATAATTATATTTTCAATTCATAATTAAAAAAAATCTAGATATTACTCATTCGTGCGTTGCACGGAAAGAATTAAAGTTTATTACAATTATATACTTTTAAGTTGGGTTTGAATTGAGTCATTTCAAATCTAATTGATTTGAGTGGATTTTAAATTCCTTGAAAGGATTTTAAATTCATAATTAAAAAATTATTTTTAAAATAGAATTTTATATATGATAAATAAAAATAATAAAATTTTATTATATTAAATATTAAAATCTAAAATTTTATTAAAAATAATTTTTCGTGGAGGAAACTCTACCACCCAACCTACCTCTACCCACCCCCCACACTCAAAAGAATTTTTTTTAAAAAAAAATTTAGATTTTAATATTTAAATAATAATAAAAGTATTATCACTCAGCTCTAACCCTTACCCACCCCAAAACCCCGCCACCCCATTCCACCCACGCCCATAATAAAAGAAGAATGATAACTCAAATAGAATGATTGAACCTGAAAATAAGATCAAATAAAAGTATAAAAGATCAAATAAATTAAGGTATATAAATAAGGTTTATAGAATTAAAAAGAAAATAAAAATCGTAGAGAAACGAAAATAAGATAACAAAAACTAAAAAAGAAGAATGATACTTCAAATGAGATGATTGAACCTGCACATAAGATGCACATAAGATCAAATATGAGAATGATTGAACATAAAAATAAGATCAAATAAAAGTATAAAAGATAAAATAAAGATAACAAAAAATAAAAAAGAAGAATGATACCTCAAAATGATTGAACATGCACATTAGATTAAATCAAAGTAAAATATGCATAAGATCAAATATGAGAATGATTGAACATAAAAATAAAATCAAATAAAAGTATAAAAGATAAAATAAAGATAACAAAAAATAAAAAAGAAGAATGATACCTCAAAATGATTGAACATGCACATTAGATCAAATTAAAATAAAATATACATAAGATCAAATATGAGAATGATTGAACATAAAAATAAAATCAAATAAAAGTATAAAAGATAAAATAAAGATAACAAAAAATAAAAAAAGAAGAATGATACCTCAAAATGACTGAACCTATATAATAGATCAAATCAAAGTAAAATATAAAAGATAAAACAAATTAAAGTAAATTAGAAATAGTATGAAAATGAAATAGAGAAAAATAAGAAAAAAAAGAATAGTAAGTATTTGATTAGGTAATGAAAAGGTTTATATAGAATTATTTGAAAGAATAAACGATCGTGATTGAAAGCAATCAACGATGTAGGAAAAAGGTGAAAAATTACCAAAGATAGCATTGAAAGATTTGATATTAAGAAAATTAGTATATTAATTGGCAATTAGTAGAATATATGCCAATAATATTTTTTATATTTATCAAATTTATATTATTGATTAATAAATAAATAAATAATTTATTATTAGCATAAATAGAATCTATGATTGAGATCAAAAGTAATAGACGGTCAAGATTAAAATTGAAGATAAAAATAGAAATTAAGGTTGTTTATATATATATATATATATATATATATATATATATATATATATATATATATTAAGCTTATTTAAAATTAGTCAAATATGCCAAAAATATATCTCATATTTACCAAATGTATATTGTAAAATAAAATAGTAAAATTTAAATAATAAAATCTATTATTAGTATAATTAAATTTTATGATTGAAATCAAAGCATTATTTGGACGGCCAATATTAAAATTGAATTATTTCTTAATAGAGTAAAATTGAAAAAAAATTAAAAACAAAAGTAGAAGTTTAGATTTACTTTTATATATGTATAGATAGATGATTGAACCTTTAAATTATAAATAATATGAAAGTAGAATCTATAAAAGAGAAAAAAAAAAGAAGCATTAGAGGAAAAAAAAAAGATTATAAGAAGAACAAAAGATAGAATATTAAAATATAAAAATAAGGTTCATATAATTATTATAAAGCAAACACAAAAATTGAAGAGAAAAAATATAGAAAAAAAAAAGAATGATATCTGATTGGACTTACCAATAAGATCAAATATGAGAATGAATGAACCTAAAAATAATATCAAATAAAAGTATAAAAGAAGATAAAATAAATTAAAATATAAAAACAAAGTTTATAACATTATTAAAAAAACACAAATAAGATTAAATAATGATACATTTAAGGAGAATGATTGAACTCGCATATAAGATCAAATAAAAGTATAAAAGACAAAACAAATTAGAATAGATTATAAATAATATGAATGTAGAATCCATAAAAGAGAAGAAAAAGAAGAAGCATTAGAATAAAAAAAACATAAAGAGAATGATTTGACCTACAGATAAGATCAAATATGAGAATGATTGAACCTAAAAATAATATCAAAGTATAAAAGAAGATAAAATAAATTAAATTATGAAAATAGGGTTTATAAAATTATTGAAAAAACACAAAAATCGAAGGAAAAAAAAATAAGATAATAAAAAATTAAAAAGTATAATGATACATTTAGGAGAATGATTGAAGCTGTATATAAGATCAAATAAAAGTATAAAAGATAAAACAAATTAAAGTAGATTATAAATAATATAAAAGTAGAATTTGTAAAAGAGAAGAAAAAGAAGAAGTATTAGAGAAAAAAATAAAAAAAAAGAATAAGATCAAATATGAGAATGATTGAATCTAAAAATAATATCAAATAAAAGTACGTATAAAAGAAGATAAAATAAATTAAATTATAAAAAATAGGGTTATAGAATTATTAAGAAAAGCACAAAAATCGAAGAGAATAAAATAAAATAACAAAAAATTAAAAAATGATACCTTTATGAGAATTATTGAATCTGCAAATAAGATCAAATAAAAATATAAAAGACAAAACAAATTAGAGTTGATTATAAATAATATGAAAATAGAATCTGTAAAAAAAATTAAAAAGAAAAAGCATGAGAGAGAGAGAAAAAAAAATAGGGAGAAAATAAGAAATTGATAGGTTGAAAAGATTTACATATATAATGATTTTAATAAATAAACGATCGTGAATGAAAGCAAATATTTATAGAGACGATTTTAATAAAAATAAAATTGATACTATATTAATTGAAATTAAGCATATATTGATAAAAAAAATTAATCAAATTTATATTGTTAAATTAAATCAATAAAAAAAGTAAAATTTAAATAATAAAAAAAAATCAATTATTAGTATAATTAAATTTTATGATTGATTGAAATCAAAGAAAATCATAGGTCCTATGTATAAATATTAAAATATAATATATAAATATTGATTGATATATTAATTTAAATTAAGTATATATTGATTAAAAATTAGTTAAGTATGCCAAAAATATCTCTTATATTTACCAAATTTATATTGTTAAATAAAAAAGTAAAATTTAAATAACAAAATCCATTATATTAGTGTAATTAGATTATATTTTATTATTGAAATCAAAAACATTAATTGGACGGTCAAAATTATATTTTATTAGTGAAATAAAAAATATTAATTGGACGGTCAAGATTAAAATTGAATTATTTCTGAATAGAGTAAAATTGAAAAAAAATTAAAAATAAAAGTGGAAGTTTAGGTTTGTTTTTATATATGTATAGATATCACCCTATCATGATTCCACACAATACAATATTCATTAATTACCGTATTATGACTTTGTATGCATATTGTATATATATAAGACCATATATCTATATATACATGTGTGTGGGGATTGATAAAGAACTAATTAATTAAGAATCATTCAATTAATTAGTTTTTTCAACTTTACCAATACATGTTTGAGATAGAGAAGCTTGGTCATGTATTAACCTTTATGAGATAATGAAAAATGTATTAAAAGCTAAGAAACAATTTGGTCAACTGTATGATGTTTAGTTGTTGTCGCGAAGTTGACGTTCTTCTTACGGATCATGTGATTTTGTGCAATCTACAATATTAGATTAACTTGCTTTTCAGCATGGAATTTGGTGCTACTAGGATTTTTGTAACTGAAGGGGACATTTCACCACAATCTACCATATTTTATATTTTCTTTTTTTTTTTTTTAGTTTCACAATAGGATTTAACTCTATTTGTTGAATAAGGGGGCCAGTTTTGTATACTTCTCAATGCAATCATTAATATACACCTTAGTTTAAATAAATAAATAAATGAACAAACAAACTAGGAAAAGTTTTGCGTGAGATCGTCTCAGGTGAGACCATTTTATATTTTTTAAAATAGTTATCACTTTCATTTATATTATAAATTGTTCATTAATAACATAGTTATTTCATTAATTGAGTATCACTTAATTATAAAAATTATCACATTTTGTAGGTTTCACGTAAGTTCTTACAAGAGACAGTCTCACGCAAGTTTTTGCCAACAAACTATTGTAGTATGAGTATTCTCTCTTCTCTCAGGACCGATTTGTTTAAGTGTGTTTTTACACTTTGTTGTGTGTAATTGAGTTATTTTGGGTTAAAGTAAAATATTTTAAGGTGTTCTATGAGTGTTATTAAATGTAGAATGTATATTGGGTGCACCCGTGTGCAATGATGCACCAACAGTTGAACATGATACCAAACAGCTGTTGAAGGAAATTCTGCCCTGGTCTTTCGACCCGGAAAAAACTGCCTTTGATTTTAGGCCGCTGGCGGCGCAGAACGAACTAATCCGTGACTAGCAAGTTTTCCGAAGCGAACTGAATGGAATTGTGACTTTCAAAAAATATTGCTGAAAATCAAAGAAAGAAGGTCCATTTTCCCACGTAGTTCGTCGGTCAAACCAACGATTCTCGGCTTTTTCGAATACCAACTATATCATTCATTCTTGCTTGACTCCCACACCTATTAATTTAGCAGGAAAGGAAGTTGTCACTCGATCGAAAGGATATAAGACATAACGAAATCTTAGCTGTGTATATTTTTTTTATTCTATTTTGTATACATATTATTCTATTTTGTATACGTGTTTTGTAATAATTGTATATTTTTTTCGCATTAAGTTTTTATTAAAAAAACTAATATTCATATGTATAATATTTTATTAAATATTATATACAATTTTTATTAAAAAAATTAACAATTAAATTGTATATATTTTTACTCTTAATTGTATATATTCTTGTTTATATTTGTATGTATATGAGTGCACCATATCTTTAGATGCACCCGGGTGCACACAATAAATTGCCTTAAATGTAGGATTATTATATATGGTCCTTTTATTGCATCTTTTTATAAATTGTTTTGTGCTTTTAATAGAACATTGGGCGGCAAAGTGCCACGGTTAGTTTAACTATCACTACTACAAAATTGTGAATAGATATCAGTCATACAAATAACTGATTTGTAAATCTGATATCTATGGGATGACTAACCGATATCTATACTATAACCATTATCTATTATGACAAGATCACTCTAATAGATATCGGTGATTACCTAATAATATTTATTAGTGATGTCTATATCGTATATAAATATCGGTTCTAATAATCGATATATTTTCAATGATATTAAAGTATTTATATTTTTTAAATAAATTTATTTAAAAAAAAACAAAAGCGTTTTTTGAAAAGGAAATTAAGAACTGGAATTCCAAAAACGTGTTTGATTCCCCCCCACACCTTAGAAATTAAAACACAAAATTGCTCCAAACTTAAAATTCCCAAATTAAACTATCATGAACCAAACCCCCAAATCGACATGAATCCTAGCGAAACGGCAGACTGTAGCTCCGCCTGTACCGCCACTTTCTCACAGCGTCTGCAACCGCAATCCGCTCATGATGGCCTAACCCGCAACCGCTCGCGACGGCCGAACCTGCAACCCCTCGCGACACCCTTACCTCTAATCCGCTGTCGACGGCCGCCCTAGCCACCTCTCACCTCGGCTAGTACACCTTCTCTCGCCGTCGTTCGTGCTTCCTAATATCGTGCCATTGATTCTGCTCCACCCAGCCTCTGTCGCCGGCAAGTCAAGGTTTGAGTAATGTTTGCTTAATAAGTAATGTTTGTGTTGTGAATGATACACACAATCTCACAAACACTCAAGAACACACACACACAAGTTTTCTATGTTGATAGAATGAAAAGAAAGTAAATTGCACCAAGATGTATAGTGGTTCGGTTATGAATAACCTACATCCACTTGAGGAGAAGAAACTCTATTATTGATGATCTAATACAACCAAGAATGGACTGAATCAAAGAGCAAACAAGAAAGGAAACTAATCTGTGAAACTGTGAAAATTTTCTAAGTGTTGAACATACTGTGATGAACCAATTTTGAACCCTTATATCTTGCTATTCTATCAACCTCTTGATCCGGTTAAACCTCCACTGGATAGCCCTCAGTTAGTAGATGAGATGCAGCCATCTAGCCGGTTCTAGGTAGCTTGATAAACCGCTCAAAAACCGCCTCAATATCGGCTGCTCACCTCTGCACCAAAACTGTCAGTTTTGACAGTTTTGTTTGTTGAGTTGTTGCAACCGTTTCTTGAGCTTCCAGCTGCCATGCAACACGTTCAGATCATTCCCAAAACACCAATGATCAGCCTCCACGTATTGTTTACACTCATGCATGCATATACTTGTTATCAATCTCCACCTTAGATGTATGCATGAACAATTTCATCTCTTCTCCCCACCTTTGTTGCTTTTAAGGTGCAGCAACCTTTATGCCTTCACACATGCCCACTAAAGTCTTGCACAACTCAAACTTTGCTACTGGCAATGCTTTAGTAAGACCATCTGCTGGATTCACAGCTGTATTAATCTTCCTCGCTTCTACAAGTCCACTTTCCACCATATCTCTTACAAAGTATAGTTTGACATCAATATGTTTGGTTCTCTCATGATATCCCTGATGCTTAGCCAAGTGTATTGCACTTTGATTGTCACAATATACTACTACAGCATCCTGACATTCTCCTAATTCCTTCAGCAAACCAACAAGTCATATTCCTTCCTTAATTGCTTCTGTCAAAGCAATGAATTCAGCTTCTGTAGTTGACAATGCCACCACAGACTGATGGCTTGCTTTCCAACTTACTGATGTACCAAACATATTGAATACATACCCAGTAAGAGATTTTCTAGAATCCAAGTTTGCTGCAAAATCAGCATCAACATATCCAATAACAACTTCTGATTTTGCTTCCCTTCTCTGGAATTTTAAACCAAGTTGTTCAGTCCCCTTTGCATATCTCAATGCCCATTTGACTGCCTCCCAATGTTGTTTACCTGGACAACTTAAGAATCTACTAATCAAGCTCATTACATAAGCAAGATCAGGCCTGCTGCAAACCATAACATACATGAGACTGCCCACTGAACTTGCATATGGAATTCTACTCATGTCAACTACTTCTCTATCTGTTTTAGCTCCATTAAGTAGAGACAGATTTAATCCTTGCTTAACAGGTGTTGTAACAGGTTTGCACTGATCCATATTGTACCTTTTGAGTACTTTAATCAGATAAGACTGCTGTTTCAACACAAGTCTTCCAGCTGATCTGTCCCTGCTTATTTCCATGCCTAGTATCATCTTGGCTTCACCAAGATCCTTCATCTCAAACTCTAATTTGAGTAATCCTTTTACTACCTCAATGCCTTGAGAGTTCTTACAAGCAATCAAGATATCATCCACATAGAGTAGTAAGTATGTATAAAAATTGTCTTCTTCCTTGATGTATACACAACTGTCATATAGACTCCTCTGAAATCCATTAGCAATTATATATTCATCAAACCTTAAGTACCACTGTCTTGGACTTTGTTTAAGTCCATACAGAGATTTAAGTAGTAAACAAGCCTTAGTGTCAGCCTTCTCAACTGTAATACCTTCAGGTATCTTCATGTAGATGCTTTCTTCCAACTTACCATGTAAAAAAGCAGTAGTTACATCCATCTGATGAAGCTCCAGATCATATTGAGCCACTAGTGCTAGTAATACTCTAATTGAACAATGTTTAACCACAGGTGAGAAGATCTCATTGTAATCCACTCCTTCCTTCTGTGAAAAACCTCTAGCTACTAGTCTAGCTTTGTATCTGACTCCACCTTCAGCTGCAGATGCTGGTTTCCTTTTGAAAATCCACTTACATCCAACTAGCTTCTGAGATTTTGGTTTGTCAACAATTCTCCATGTTCCATTCTTATTCAGAGACAGTAGCTCTTCCTCCATGGCTACCAACCACTTATTACTATCTTGACTTGCCAATGCCTCAGTGTAGTTTCTTGGTTAATAAGATTCAATTTCAGTAGTTGTATATAGTGCAAATGATACTATATCAGCTTCAACATACCTTGCAGGTGGCACTATAGTCCTTTTCTGTCTGTCCCTTGCAAGTTGATAGGTATTAGGTTGTTCTTTAACCCTTGATACTTCATCTGTATCTCTTTTATTGAAGTTCTCTTCACTTTCACCTAACCTGTTCATATTTTGAGGCTCCACCTCAAGATCAGACTCTCTTCTTTGATCATCTTTGATCAAAGGCATCTTATCTTCAATAAAAACAACATCTCTGCTAACCAAGAGTCTGTTCTCTTCATAACACCACAGTTTATACCCCTTTACACCTTTTGGATAACCAATCATAACACATTTAAGTGCTCTAGGTTCTAATTTATCTTGTTTCACATGGGAATAAGCTTGACAGCCTATAACTCTGAGATGAGAATAGCTTGGAACCTTACCTGACCAGACTTCTTCTGGAGTTTTAAAATTCAAAGCTGTAGCCGGACATAAGTTGATCAAGTAAGCTGCAGTTGCAGCCAATTCTCCCCAAAATATCTTACTTAAACCTGTACTGCTCAACATGCATCTAATTCTTTGCAAAAGTGTCTGATTCATTCTCTCTGTAATTCCATTTTGCTGTGGAGTTCCAGGAACAGTCTTATGCCTCTTGATTCCCTTTTCCTTGCAGTATGAATTGAATTCTTCAGACACAAACTCCAATCCATTGTCTGTTCTCAAATACTTCAAACTACTCCCAGTGTTATTTTCTATTTCTTTTAACCAGACCTTGAATGTAGAAAATGCTTCATCCTTGGTTTTCAGAACATATATCCACAATTTCCTTGAGTAATCATCAATGATGGTCATTAAGTATCTTCCTCTTCCTCTGGTTATGGTCTTTGATGGTCCCCAGAGATCTGAATGAACATAATCCATCCTTCCTTTGGTTGTATGTTCTGATTCACCAAACTTAAGTCTCTTGGACTTACCAAGAATGCAATGCTCACACTGCCTGATCTGATCATTAGCATTAAACTTGATCAGCTGTTGTTTAGCCAGTTCTTGCATCCCTCTCTCACTAACATGTCCCAATCTACCATGCCATAACTTGGCATCATCTTGTTGATCAGTGTTGTGTATCTGTCCTACAACAACACTCCCATCCAGGAAGTACAAGTCAAATTTCCTAGTTCCCTTCATGACTATTCTATCATCCTTAGTCATTGTGAGAACTCCCTTCCTCAGATTTGAATCATATCCTTGAGTATCCAGCATCCCAAGGGAGATGAGGTTCCTTCTTAATCCAGGAACATATCTAACATTCCTCAGAAGCCTCTGAACTCCATCAAACATGAGCAGTCTGATGGATCCCACCCCCTTTATTTCACAAGAATGATCATCACCTAATAATACTGATCCTCCTTCTTGATGCTTGAATTCCTCAAACCAATGCTTCATAGGTGTCATATGGAATGTACACCCTGAATCAAGTATCCACTCAACAGACACATCTGATGATGTGATGGCCAGAGCTTCAATACCTTCCATATTAGCATTATTTTGAGATTCACCAACCTGATTGACTTGATTCTTCTGGTTTTCAGTAGTTGCATCAACCCTTTTGAACTTGTTAGCTTTCCATTTTGCACAATGTTTCTTGAAATGCCCAGGTTCATGACAGAAGTAACACTTCTTTCCAGTTAACTGACCTGATGCACCCTTCTTTTGATTAGAGTTGCCTCCTTTGTTCCATTTCTTGTTTTGATTTCCTTTCTTAGCAAAGAGTCCTTCTGCTCCAGATTTTTCTTTATTGTCAGCCACTTCCTCTAGATCTTTTGATCTAAGTGCTTTCAATACATCTTCAAGTAATACTACATCCTTCCTTCCATAGAGAACAGCATCCTTGAAATGCCTTTGTGATCTTGGTAATGCTGATAGCAACATGATAGCCTTGTCTTCACTGGACAGCTTGAAATCCACACTTTCCAGATCATCTGTGATCTTGCAGAATTCATCAGCTTGCTCCATTAGTGATCTTTCATCAGTCATCTTGAATGCATGAAGCCTTTGCCTTAGATGCATTTTGTTGGCAGATGATTTAACCATAAACAAGGCTTCTAGTTTGTTCCATACCCCAATAGCTGTTGTCTCCTTTGATACTTCTCTGAGTATCTTATCACTAAGACATAGGATTATTGTAGAGTATGCCTTTTGAAGTACCTGATCATCCACCTGTACCCTTACAGGTCCTGCAGCAGCTTGAGGATCTTTGATGATTTCAGTCTTCACTGGTGGAGGAGGTTTGAGAGCATCCATCAAACCTTGCTGCATTAGGACTGCCTTCATCTTGATCTTCCATAGATTGAAATCTGATTTTTTTGAGAGCTTTTCAACATCAAATCTTGTAGTATTCATCTTGAATGCTTGCCGTATATCTGAAGTTTCCCACAGACGGCGCCAATTGTTGTGAATGATACACACAATCTCACAAACACTCAAGAACACACACACACACAAGTTTTCTATGTTGATAGAATGAAAAGAAAGTAAATTGCACCAAGATGTATAGTGGTTCGGTTATGAATAACCTACATCCACTTGAGGAGAAGAAACTCTATTATTGATGATCTAATACAACCAAGAATGGACTGAATCAAAGAGCAAACAAGAAAGGAAACTAATCTGTGAAACTGTGAAAATTTTCTAAGTGTTGAACATACTGTGATGAACCAACTTTGAGCCCTTATATCTTGCTATTCTATCAACCTCTTGATCCGGTTAAACCTCCACTGGATAGCCCTCAGTTAGTAGATGAGATGCAGCCATCTAGCCGGTTCTAGGTAGCTTGATAAACCGCTCAAAAACCGCCTCAATATCGGCTGCTCACCTCTGCACCAAAACTGTCAGTTTTGACAGTTTTGTTTGTTGAGTTGTTGCAACCGTTTCTTGAGCTTCCAGCTGCCATGCAACACGTTCAGATCATTCCTAAAACACCAATGATCAGCCTCCACGTATTGTTTACACTCATGCATGCATATACTTGTTATCAGTTTGCTTTGCATCAACCTGAAATTCTCTCTTCTTTTCTCATGGCGTCTGATTTGCCCTCCTTCTACATATGGTTGTATACTTTGTGCTTTCCTTTGGCCAGTTCTTTCTCCCTCGATCTCGTCATTTTCTAGTGCTTGGTAGTTATTGTATATGAACAGAAAATTGCAACATTACCTTGGATTTCAGAGTCCATGTTATCTATTCGAATTTTCATAAGAAAAACAATAATAGTGCCTGAAACTAGCTTATGCATGTTTTGTGCTGTTCAAAGGCCCCTCCCCTGATTTTTTCTTCTTTTGTGGTCTCAAGCTCGAAATCAAACTTAACCTTCTTCACCATTTTGGAGGCTTATTCTTTAGTTTGATCTAGGCAACTCTCTGCTTCATCTACATCATTTTTTTTCCTTTCGTCTGAGATTTCTAGCAACCCAACTTTCTCACTGAGGATGACAAGTTTAGAATTCCCGCTGTGCAATAATTCATTGTTATTTCTTGAAATTGTTTCTGAACCAATTCAAGTTGTTTCTTCAATTTTGCAGCTTGATTAGTAATTCATTACCTATACAAAATAGCATGACTTAATTTCATCCTCTGAGTCAAGTGCCTTTTTTCCCAGCTTGATTTGTACTTCACTATCGATCACAAAATAGTATGACTTACATTTGCTTTTTTGGGCAGCTTGCTTATATGCCAATGTTAGTATTTGTGAGGTAAATACCTAAATTATTGTTGATTTCTTTGAGATAGAAATCAATTTGATAACTGCATTAGACATAAGAATCACTTATGTTTTGAATGGGATATTGGATCTCCTAATTTTGTAGGTAGATTTCCTTGGGCTCTATCAATTTGGACAGCATTAGACTTTTAGAATCAACTTTTTTCATTAGACTTTTTTTTCATCATATATGTATTCATGATTTTGAATATCTGCACTTGTGAGCGAATAATTAATCTCTCTAATTCCGCCTGATAACGGCCACTTCATTGAATTCTTTTTTTCTTGAATCTGAGTTCGTCTAAGTAATTAGTCGGAGTACTGAATTTTTTTTAAAAATTATTCTTTTTCTACCCTTCTGGGGTTTTAGAATTTCAAATTCGTAGAAATCTGGGGTTATTTTGGGAGGTAATTAGTGGAATTCGACTTTTTGTGTGTTTGATTCTTGTTTAATCAGTGAAGGTGTCTGTTGAATGGTTTGTTCCTTCGGTTATTGGGATTGTTTTTGTCTCAATTTGAAATTTTGAATGGAGCAACGAGATGGAGGTGATTTTCCTCCAAAAAACCCACTGGTTATGAAATCGGAAGCGGGGAAGAAGCTTGTGAGGCAGCTGGATTTTACTGGTTTAGTGATGGAGCCGCCGCATCTAGTGTGGAAAACTCACAGTTGGTGAAGCCAAGGCAGCCGGCGCCGCCGCCGCAGACACAGCTTCCGAAGCAGAGTCCGTCGCAAAATCTGACTCAGCTTCAGCAGCAGCCGGCGATATTCATGACGATGCAACAGCCTACACAGCAAGCGGTGCCATCTGCTCAACATCCCATACGCACTCTATCGTGAGTTCTTTTTGTTGCAAATTTCGACATGTTTCTTGTTCTTTCTTTTTTCGTGATCTTGTCAGGATTGGGTTTACGGATTACTAATTCAGTTTTTATTTTTAAGTTTTGGTCTTTATATGTATAATTTGTATGTTTTCTAATTCAATTATGGAAACATTGAAATGGGGAGTTGGGGCTGTTGAGTGCTCTACATAGACAGTCTATTTATTAGTTCATTTATGTCTGAAATCTGAATCACATGTCACACACAACACAAGGAATTTTATCATGATAATTGCTCTGTTGTTTGTCTCAAGTTTTTGTATGCTGGGTGCTTTGTTTCCTTGGTGACATAAATAATTACATGCGACTTAGCAAAAAAACATGAGATACGAAAGCTGCTTTGTATTTCTTGAATGTAATGGCCTATTTGGAAAATACAATTATGAATCATCTACACTAGTGAGAATGTTTTCATTTGTTTCTTGTTGGTTACTTAATTTGCTTGGAAAAAAATTACCCGATGTTGTGTGGTTTTTCCCAGTCAAATTCCTGCCCTGGTATATTCTTTCTGAATAATTGTTCCAACATTTCTTTGATGTTACAATGTGGCTCATTTCTTAAGCCTATATACTCTATGATTACCCGATGGATCACCTCATTCCGAGATACATCTTAGATAATTTATTTCTTTTTCAATAGTGAAAAATGTTCCATGCTAGCCTGTGAAAATTTGTTTCAATGATTCTTAAGTGCGCATTTTCTTAAATATATTTTCTGTCAAGTACTTTCTGCTGATTTAATGTTATCTATAGTAATAGTGATGCTTTAGCATTGCATATAATACAATTGCATTCACAGGAAACTTGAATCACCAGAACACGACCGAGACAAAATGCGAATGGAGTAAAAGATGGTACTCCGAAGAAGCAAAAACAGTGTAACTGCAAACATTCACTATGTTTGAAGTTGTAAGCTTCTGTTGCACTTCATTTTTGGTTACATGGAAAATGACTGAACCAGTTTAATTTCATAATGTTGAGTTTTGCTGTAAATTGTGCAAAGTGTTTTCAAAGGCATTGAGCAAACATAGGTTTTTTGAAATCAGGAGCTTGAAGGATTAACCATGTTTTTGCTTTCTGTTTTATAAAATATGTCAACATATTATTAAAAGTATTTATTTTCCTTCCGATCCTGCCACATTTTATTAAAAGTATTTATTTTCCTTGCAGTTTATCATGAGTACCTCTCCATGTATTAGTTATATGTGTTTTGTACTTTCTTTCAATACTTATTAAGTCATTTGAATATTTGGAATGTTCGACAATGTAGTAATGGATACTTATTAGTTTAAGAATGAAATATTTGTCGAAATGGATGCATTATTTGAAATTCAATCTAAATTTAAAACTTATTGTTTAAATAATTTGGGCAGGTTAAAATATCAGTGAATTTACAAATAGATATCAGTTACTGATATCTATACTCTAGAAAGATATTAGTTTTTCACCGATATCTATTCATTAATACTTTTAATATCAGACTAATTAATATCGATGTTTTCTTCATAGATATCGGTTAGTAACCGATATCTATACTCAAGAAAGATATCGGTTAATACCCGATATTTATATCACACAAAGATATCAGTTTTCTCCGATATCTATTCTTCAATGCATTTAAAATCAGGTTTATTAATATCGATTTTTCACCATAGATATTAGTTAAAAATTGATATCTATAACAGACATAGATATCGGTTTTTCTCCGATATTTATTCTTCAATACATTTAATATCAGGCTTATTAATATCGATTTTTTCTTTATAGATATCGGTTAATAATCGATATCTATAATAGTAATAGATATCGGTCAAATAAGCGATATCTATTTAACATACCTATAATATCGCCTCCATTTAAAACGGTAAAAAATTCGAATAGTTGTTTTGTAGTAGTGTATAATTTTTATTTTTTGTATACATATTATTGTCCTTATCGGCAGGGTACGGTGGATGGATGGTTGTGATAAAGATAAAAGATGGGTAATTAATAAATTCGTCAATGAGCTCCCATTCTAAGAAAGTCTAGAATGTGGAACCAATAGCCACTTAAGGCCTTCTACCTGGTCTGAAAAATAAAAGCCTGGTCATCGGTACAAGCACAAACTGAATTAGTCATTGAATCCTCATTCTAAGAAGACATAGCTGAGAATGTGGCACCAATAGCCGCTTACGACCTTCTAGCTAGTTTAACAGATGAGAGGTAGTTCATTGATTGTTGGAAAAATTCATGAGTAGTATTTTAAGACGGTAGGCTAGGAAAAACTCTCTTTTTCCACAAGATAAGATTGCTCCGTACTCAAATATCAATCGTCCCCAAATATGACTTTTTAACTCTAATTCATAGAAGTGGACACTATAGTTATCGATGAATGAAAGTGGTAATTAAAACTTTCAACTCTAGAGGGCTTTAATACATTAATTGTGAGACTAAGAACTGGAAGCACTTAAAACAAACTATGTAATATATGAATGGAATGACTGCAATAAAACTAATTTGATCTATTTATAATATATAAAGATGATGCCTCTTTTGTAAGGATGCTTCTGATTGCTCTAGATCATCCGAGTGCATCTCCTAATAAAGATCTTCATTTGACGGGTCTGGATTGCACCCTTTCCATTTCTTTCCAGACTTAAGAGCCCCTTCAACCACCCATGCATCCTATGATTGGAACCACACACGAGCACTGAGCCATAGCTCGATTCATGGCTCGACCTAGTGCATTGAATGGTCCAGCCAAATCAAGTTGATTTGAACCGGTCAATCCATGTGCCACGACTTCTTTCTCTTACTCTTCATCTCTATTTATTTCTTGTAATAAAGTTGAAAATTTTTATGTGTTAGTTACTTATTCATATGAAATTGGTTTTGAACAAACTTATACATTAAAATCATGTACTCAAAGTGTAGTTTTCGAATAAGCTACTCATTTTCATTTTATATAAGTGAAACAATACAACAATATTTTTAAAAAATGGGCTTGATATATTTCTTGCATATACATTACAGTGGAAATAATAGTTCTGAATCAGAGGAAGAATTTCTGGATACAGAGCCCACATATGTTTCCAATAATGCTTTCGTCCCTCACTAAGAGGGTCTTTTACTTTTTGGCACGTGGATTAAGGAGTATTATCATTTAATGTGTAGTGGGTAGTTGTATTAGTGGGAGTGTGAGTCCCATATTTTAATTGTATTAGAGGGTATGTATGGGTCCCAAGTGTGCGAAAAAGAAAATGTGACTCTTTGGCGGGTGGGATGCCCAAAATGGAAAAAAACCCTCTTTAAACGGGACGGAGGGAGTATGTTATATGAGGAAGATGATAATACCACCGGTAATGAAGATTATTCACAATAATTTTAAATAGTTTATATGTGTTTCACAATTTTTATTCCAAAAATTTAATGCTATTCATCCAACTCAATTAATTGATGTAAGCATTTGAGAGGATGAAGAGGATGCTGACCTCCACATGCTCCCAAGCTCAAGCATGAGTTGGATCTCACCTTTTTTCCATTTACACTTCGTATGACAGCCAATATTATGGACTCTGAGGGGCCTGTTTGGTAGCTCATATTTCAACTCTGAAGGGCCTATACAAAAAGCAAAGCCCGGTATTTATTACTATTCCCCTTCATATAAGTTGTATCGTTGGAGATGTGGTATTAAGATTACATGCTGAATAATGACTTCACATTAGGATGGCCATTTACCAAAATATCCTTCGATCTGACTTTGAATTAACATTGGGGATCCAAAATGCCTAATTTCATTTGAAGACGCTTCCATCTCTTATGTGAAGAACGCCGCAACCCATGAAAATCACACAATGATGTCTTCATTTGTTTCTCCATAATCTTTATCTAACGAATTCTCGAAAGAGTGTTAGCGTATGTTGATTCATAGGGTGAGATTTTAGTGTTTTCGAATTTTGAGATTCTATGAATTTGATTACACTGAGTGAGTGAACATGGTACTCTAATTCTAATGATTTGGTGTTCCTTTATTGGGTTTTTTGAACTTTTTATGCTATTTTTGCAGTTTATTTTAATTAATCACTAGATTAATCATCAACGTTTTAAATCTAATGTTGCAGATTACGAAGCTTATGTTTGTCAGGTTTTCATCTTATGGCGTATTAAACAATTATTACAGGTTTTGGAGGCTTTATTAACAACATGGCAACTACATTAATCAATATTTAAACCTTTTGTCTTGTGGCCATTTTTTTTTAAACTTGTGGACAAGATAAATAACATAACCTGCTCATATTTTCAAATTTTTAGTTTTAGAAATCTGAAAAAAATTGTTACTATTCACATTAAAATAATATTTTATTCGGATTAATTACTACATGTTTACAATAGTTTTGTTATAATTTACCCTGAAACTACGTAGCTTAATATCTTTAAAATATTTGAAGTAGTTATATAAAAAGATTTTTTTTTCTGGATGAGCACGATTATCTTTCTCCAAATGGATGCATATTTTTTTTTATTAACAATAAGGTGATAACTTTTAGATATTTATGATTGGATGAAGAATCATTTATTTATTTCATTACTCCACTTATTATGGCTTCCTCTAAAATATGGGTTATACTTGAGATACCAAAGTTAGGAGTAGAAAGTTTCATTTTGTAATTATGGTTGTTATATATATGATGACTATTTGGTAAAATCGTTGGATTCTAGAGTTTAAAGTTTTATTTTTTAATTATGGTTGTCATATATATGATGACTATTTGGTAAGTGAAAATGTAGTGGGCTTTATGAAATGGAAGATTAGTTGTTGGATAATAGTTTCAAGTTTGTTATGATTGTTGGATATCTTTGAAATGCAACTTCTATTAGTCATCACATTCTTGAATTTGTGCATTTATACATGGAAAATGGTTTGTTAATTAGTTGTTGTAACATGTTATTTTGGCATCTTAAAATATGAGAATCTTATTTTAATTTTAGTAAAGTGAATATTTGAAGCATTCGAAATTCAAGATGTTTTATTGGAAAACATTCCTTATATTTATTCTCTGTGAACGTGTGTGTGTAATCCAAGTTATTTTATAGTGTGTACACACATATTTTCACACCCAAATAAGACACGGTGTTATAACAGGCTACACCTTAAAAATTAAGATTGAGCAAAAACTGGACATTTGCAGATTTGGATAAAGTTGATGGATAAAATACACTCATGTAGAGCATGTGGGAAAAACTAGACTACTGGATAATAATTGCATCTAAGTTCATCATAAATATCATAACCACTGTATTCTTTGAAAAAGTTTAATAACCATTGTATTGCTTTTTTTCCTTTTATTTTATAATGAACTAGTTATGACTTGAGAATTAGTAGATTTTTATTAAGATAACTCCTAATATAACAATTTACTAGCAAGACAATTAACACATGGTAAGTGATATATAATCCAGCAAGTTTCACAAAATTATATACATTAATTTTTTTTTGAAATCATCAAGTGAGATAAGTGAGAGTTATTTATGACTTTAAAGCATTCATTTCACCAACTATGATATTGATTACATTTACAACTGTATCAGTATTCACTAAAATCTGATCATACATTTTCCATTTTTCCCACATGATTAACGTAGTTGCTATTCATTTGCATCTTCTACAATAATTTGTTGGTATTTTATCAAGTGTGCATGTATACAACAATTAAGTTTATTTAAAAAATTATTAAAGTGATTGATGATATGTCAGAATTACAAATTATATAAGAGCTCTTAAGATGCACATTATCTGTCTGCAGGTGAGTTGTAATCTTCTTTCTTGTTGGATAATCAGTAACATACGAACAACTGAGTCTATATCTGACACACCTTCGTAGGAGAAATTCTTTGGTTTTATTGTTCCTAGTCCAATTAATGCAGCATCATGTTACTGTAACTCATATAATAGTTATTCTACTTAAGAAAAACGTAGATGAGTTCGTAGATGACTTACCATATTGCGGCCATACACTATGATAGAACAAGTTCCCCATCAATCTTTTTGATTGGATCATGTGTATCGTTATAGAGATATAGACTGCATTGATCAGATGCGAATGGATAGGGAGACTTTTGGTAGACTGTTTCCTAATGAGAGAATTAGGTAGGTTATCAGACTCGAAGTACATCAAAGTAGAAGAACAATTAGCTATTTTTTTTATCTGTGTTGCCTCACCATAAAAAGATTAGGGTAATGAAATTTGACTTTTGGAGATCTAGTGAAACGGTTTCCCACTATGTGTGCATCGTCCTTAAAGCATTATTAAAAATGTATACCATCCTTATAGTGAAAGCAACACCTATTCCAGATGATTAAACGAATCCAGTGTGGAGATGGTTCAAGGTAACTATCACGACTCATTCATAATTAATGTGGAAATGATAAGTCAGTTGATCGTAGTAAGATGTACTACGTATTATGTGGTTGCTTTCAAATGAAGACTTATTAACTTGCTCTCTTTCATAAGCTTGATTGTTCTCCACCTGTCTTTATGTAGTGGCAACGGTGTATTTATTGTAGTGCGAAGAGTTTGAAGTATAAGTGTTGATGTTGTAATATATTTCTTCGCGACTATACTTTTTTTTCTTTTTTTTTCGCTATTTTTAATAAGCTAAATATATTTTCAAGGTAATATTTAATCTTATTAATTATTAAATCTTTATGTATTTGTATTAAAAAAATATTCAGGATGAATATTTTAAAATCAGAATCTTGGTTAAAAAAACATACTCCACTCAAAATTAAAATACATACACTCAGAAACTGAGTGTAATGAATCAACTTTGGAAATAAAAGAATTATAGTAAATCTAAGAAATTGAGAAATCAAATGCCGAAACATTAATAACATTGCAATCACACTAAATAATACGAAAATAATTTAGCACTCATGTCAAATTCATATATTTCTTAACACAAATTTAAACCAATAAAAATAATTGCTAGAATAAATTCTTTCAAAATTCTGAAAGAACTAATGGAAATAGAACTATGGAACAACTATTGACCCATTTAGCATTAATTCGAAACACATCTACACAAGAACCTTAAAGAAATTGTAAGAAAACATTCTTAAATTTGAGAGAACTCATTCCAAAACCAAGAAAGTTAAGAGAACTCAAAAGGAGTTAAAATAAAGTTAGGCCAATTTAATTTACAAAGCACTAGAACCATACATCAAAAGTGTTGCAAATATTAGCAATCCAATTTTTCAAAGTAATGCAACCACATAACTAACAAAATAGTTAATGACTATAGGTCGTTCAATGATAATCTCGTTACACCAAACATGCATTATATATTATAAAAATGAAGATGCAGTTGAGTATGCATCTCCATCTTCACACCGTTAGTGAAGGAAATTTGTTCTTCAACAAATTTTGTAGATATAGTTGGAAATCCTCTAAACATTTGCAAACACTCCACATTCTTCTCAAGCAAGTGTGAGGCATAAAGCTTTTCATTAAGAAACATACCTGAAATACCATCTTGTTGGATAGTATTCTCTCTTACTTGACCAATATCTGACTCATAACCAAGAACACAAGTAATATTGTCAAGTCTTTCCTCTGTACATCTTTTCATTTCACCTAAAAGATCATAGAGATGGTCATCACTAACATCGTACGTCGCTCGCTTCTTGTCAGTAGACTTGGAAGAGTTTCAACTGCGATAGGGTTGGCTATTTACCTCCACATCATTAAAAAATCACATCCGGATCTCCAGTGGATTCATACTGTGGATCTGGAAATCCCTGGTCATCCTCGCTCATCAATTCATTAACAGCTTCCATTACATCCTAGCATAATTTCTGGTGACGCGATCCTTCCCATATATTTTATTCCTCGATTCATACATGGGCAATGACATGTGACAAATAGTGTGTGCAGTAGGATCGCTTTACAAAAATAAATCAATCATCCATAAAATGCTCAAAATACATTTACGTATTATATGAAAAATCAAACAATGTGAACTATAAAGACTAAAAAACGTTGGGTTTTTTTTATAATGAACAATCCAAAAAATTACCACATAAAACATACGAAAACTCAAACAATCTGAACTATCATTATACTTTCATATTTTCACAATTAGTTGAATTTTCATACTCCCTCCATTCGATCAATGTTTACGTTTGCTTTTTGCACGTTGATTAAGGAGTATAGTATTTTAATAGATAGTGGGTAGAAAAGTATAATATTTAATGTAAAGTGAGTAGGTGTATTAGTGTTGGATGTGGGGACCATAGTGATATATTAATTGTTTTAGGTGGGTCTCATATTCCAAAAAAGGAAACGTAAACATTGAAATGGAACGCCCAAAATAGAAATACGTAAACATTGAAATGAGACAGAGGGAGTACATATTTTCATGATCTACACTTTTTTCAAAGAATCTATGAGAGGATCAAAATGAATGATATCTATGTTTTCTAAAATAATTTGCAAGAACCCCCTACATAGGAAGGAGAAAAAAAACAACAAAAATGACTAGAGAATTAGAGAAATAATTGCCATCAAACCTAAAGATACAAAGGTAATAGGAGTCCTATATACCTTCAGCACCTTCTCCCACAGGGCCGGCCCTGACATTTCGGGGGCCTGGGCGAACAAAGAAAGTGAGGTCCTGTATTATCCTTTAAATCTTTTTACTTATATACTTGCTTCTTTTCATACGATTATTCTTTTCTTTCTTTTTCGCCAGTTTTATATTTATGTTCATACTACAAAAATAAAAGGCTAATAACATTGTGAACTTAGGTGCACCCCAAGATACGATGCACCCACCTTTAGAAAATGTATACAATTATGAACAAAAACATATACAATCATAAACAAAATGTATACACTTTGTTAGTGATTCTTTTTGTTAGTTTTTTTATTGAAAATTTGAGTGTAAAAAATATATAATTATTAAAAAATATGTATACACTATTGAATAAAAAGTTATACACATATGGATTCTATTTTTTTAATGAAAAACTGTATGTGAAAAAAATATACAATTATTAAGAAACATGTACTATACAATATAGAATAAAAAATTATACACATATGGATGCACCGGATATCAACTCAAAATAAAATGTCACTCAATATCACAATCTTAAAAATATACTTTAGTTTAAGAATTAACAAACATTTCTAACAAATATATTTTATTTTAAAAATATTTATTATCTAAAAATATCAAATTACCTCAATTTTTTTATAAAAAAAAATAAGTAGGAAAAAATTCAATTTTCTTAATACTAGTGAAAAACACAATATATTTCTAAAGTAGTAATCCATATAATACCAACACTCTCTCAATTCTATATAAATCACTTTTATTTTATACTAATTATAATTTTACTTACTTTTCTCAACAAAATACCCTTCATTATCTTACATTAAACACTTTTTTTCTTAATTTTCACACGCAAAAATATTTATGCAATATTAGAACGCAATATTAGAACTAGAGAGTATTATAAAAGATTTTTTTAAATACATTTTATTTTATAATAAATTTGTTAAAAATCTATAAACTATATATATATATATATATATATATATATATATATATATATATATATATATATATTTAAAAAAATTGTGGGGCCCTGGGCCGTCGCCCCTCCGGAAATGCCTCAGGGCCGGCCCAGTTCTCCCATTGAGAATTTGAAGCGTCAATCTCATGGGTCATATAATTGTAGCCTACTTCAATACCGCCAACAAACATTCTTGAAAGAGATGAATGAAATCGCTTCCCCGCCGTTATCTTAGAGTTCATGTGAGGAGTCCCACAAATATCAATTTCTGGGATAGCCTTTAGCATACTTGTCTCAAACTTACTTAAATATCCGGGCCTAAATACATTATCACTCCTCCACCCAATAGCAACGAGCATTCAAGAAGCCAAGGAGAACCTCTTCTTCATGGGTAGTCCATGATTGTCGGTTTCTTTCAGTCTTTTTGTCTTTCCCCTTCTAGACTTGCTACTACCACTGCTCTCCAATAATATTGTTGCTTATAACTTATCTGACTCTTGATGTTGCAATACATATCACAAATGATTATAATAAAATAGAATATTGTAATAATTAACTTTAATTTAACTGCAGTTAAAATATTATCACATAATCATCATATAGATTCGCTCACAACCTTTTTGTCTATGACACATAGCCATCATATAAATCCGTTCACCAACTTAGATTGTCTAGGACACATATCACAATATGAATACATAATCATAATATAAAAAGTAAGTAATCTCTGTCTAACAAACAATAAAACAAAATAAAACTAATATTTTTGTAAGTAGTAATATTAAATGAAATGAAATGAATACAACATGTTTAACTTCTTCATTCAGTATTCAAGAAACAAAAGCATTATAGCCAGTCGTGGATCTATGTGTGGGCAGCCATTGGCTCAAGCTCAGGGCTACACACTAAAAGCTCATTATATTATATGTAAATAATTTGTGTTTTTATGTTTAGCCCAATCCAAAAATATTTTAAGCTCACCCAAATGATGCTAAAAAATAAATATATCTTCTTAAATTATATATATTTTATGAACTCATTACAATAAATATTAAAATATAGTCCATTCTTCATCCACTTTTGCTTTTGAGAAAGTGATTCGTGTGTGTGTGAATATATATATTAATTATTTTTGATATTTTTGATATTTTCTTTAATAAACTTAGCCCACCTCACTTTGATTTTCTAGATTCGCCACTGATTGTAGCTTAATACTCCAGTAGACACAAGAATTGTGCTAGGATTCTTTGATTAAGTTCTCTTCTATTCAAGTCAATAATTAAGTGTCCTTTTGAGTAACCAAGAATTATATATATGCTTCCATTATAAGAATTATTCTTGAAGGTATATTTTAAAATTAATGTACGCCTAAATAACACTCAGTAGCTTAAATACAAGAAAGAGAGGAGTGATTGTGATTTTGGAAGCATTGAGTGCTGATTTTCAATAAGTAGGTACCACCATTAGTTTATAAAAAAATTTCGAAACCTTATAATCAATTTTTAAGATCTCTGATGCATATTTGCAAGGTAACTGTGAGATCATAAAGTTTCATAATTGTTTTGAAGAAGCTTCTGTATTTTTCCCGTATTGTCAGGTATTCTTAATTCAATCATCGACATCCCCTCCCCCAATCACACGGATCTATTCATTTCACGCTTTGGTTGACTATGGGTTATGACCAATTTCAATGCTCCTATTCCACCTAATTAATTGAGTGTGCAAGTCTTAATCTTTTTTTTAAAACCTAGATTTCCTAAAAATCTAAATGTAAGGAAAATAGATATTTTCTAAAAAAACCCAGAAATTATCGGATAAGAAACACAAAAAATTATGCTATGAAACATTCGAAAAACTCGAGCGATCCCAATTCGCCCAAATTTGCCAATGAAATTTATCTACATAGACATGTAATTAGCATACAGATGAAACATGCATATTATGCAAAATAAGAAAGAAAGAAAGAGCAATATAGAGAATAAATATAAAATTAGAATACCAACTCGTGCAGAGGCATTAAGTAGTGAATAAACCCAAACAAGTAGAAAAGAAATTAAATAATGGAACTGTTTAGTAAATTAGTTATCATTTTTTAAAGGATATGTGGTAGGAAAATCGCCGGTATCAGATTGAAAGTAAAAAGAACCAGATTGAAACAAGAAACTTAGGGGCTGTTTGGTTTGTGGCTTTGGAGGGTGGAATTGGAATGATAGAAAAAATTGAATGTTTGTTTAAAGACTTTTATTTCGTAACTATTACTTTGATTCATTATTTTCAAAGAATCTCCCATTCCCTCCCTTTTTGGTGTCTATGGGAATCATTTATTCCCTTGAAAAAGAATTATGAGATATTTTTATACATATTTTAATATTATTAATTTTTTTAATATTATTTAATAATAATATTAACTAAATATAAACTACAAAAATAGGCAAAGACTTATGTGAGACCGTCTCATGTAAGGGCTTACGTGAGACGGCCAGAAAGTGATAACTTTTATAAAGGAAAGTGATAATAAATTAATGAAAAGTGATAATGCTCTTTTATGAACATTTTATAGTATACATAAAAAGTGATAACATTTTATAGCGAATAGCAAAAGCGATATATATTTTATAAAGTGAAAAATGGTCTCACGTGAGACGGTCTCATACAAGACCTACCCTTAAAAATAATGTTTTTCTTTTTTTAAAAAATAAAAATATAATAAGATTGATTCTGATTCCACAACAACCAAATAAAATCAAAGATTATGATAGTGATTCTTACCATAAACCAAACAATACACTCATAAGCATCATACCCATTCCTTAATACTATTATTCCCATTACCATTCTCATTCCTTTTAAAATATCAAACACCCCCTTAAACATTGAAAGATACAAGCCTAATCTATGGATGAAGAAAAGAAACGAGAACACAAGGGCTTTTTAGAGTGATTCGGTCAAATCGACCTATATCCACTATGGAGAGAGACCAATTATTGCTTATGAGAGTATAAGGGAGATTCAATGAGAATTAAGCTGAGTAAAATGATTAAATACACAATACAACATAACAACAAACTTATGGGGCTAACTCGCTGCAACAACTTTGAGCTCTCGTTTGTTCTATTAAATGGTTACCAAACAAAGTGAAACTGATTGCAACAAACAATTAAAGCGTCAGGTTTCTATCTATGTATAGAACTGCTCATAACTCATCCAAACGAATTCTATCCACTCACTTCAAACTCCCTTGTCCACTGTGCACCAGTTACACCATTTCATGTGTTGATAAACTTAATTCCAAATTGTTGTTACCTATTGCACCTGATACACAGACGTACACTGACCATGCACGTACTAAAATTATAGAACACCTCACTAATAACACTCCACCATGTTTGAATGAGGTTTATACTTTACATGATAAATATAGAGGAATCAAATTGATTCGAATCAATAGGGTTATCATAATCCATTTTACATAATAAAAAATGTTCTAAAACTTATTTACCCCTTTTTACTTATAAGATAATATACTAAATAGAAATTTAACTATAAATCTATCTTTGATTTAATAATATGTATTAAATTCATTAATTTTTTTAAACTTTCCTTATAAAGTAAGTTAATTATAATATAATGTTAACCTATTCTTAATTAATTAATATTAATTTAACAAAATATATAGAGATATTTACTACTTACTAGTAGATATACTACATATTTCAAACTTGAGTAGATGCACAAACTTTAAATCAATACTCCTTACTATATTATTTTATGGTTGATTTTAAATTTAAACCTTACTCTGACCAAATGCACGAAATGAAGATTTTTTCAAAATTCGATCTCTCCTCCAAATCCCGCAATAAATGGGATTTCCCCCTAAATTTGGCAAACCCATATATTATCGATTAGATTAGAGATTTCATTTTCCTTTTATAATATTCTTCTTCACATTGTGCATCCAACAAACTAATTTTATAATATTCTTCTTCACATTGTGCAAAAATTTATGGTTAAGTCATATGATTATGGAGAGAAAGTAAATTTTATAATATTCTAAAATATAAAAATAAGAATACTAACTCGTGTAGAGAAATTAAATAGTGAATAAACCAAAAAGACTAGAAAGAAACATGTATGCCATAGAAGCTCAACAAAGAACCTGTTGTGCGTCATCTTCCACAACAATTTAGGCGAATGCCACCAAATCTTCACAATCTGTTGTGGAATCAGCGCAAATGAGAATTCATTTCTAAGGGTATCTATTTCTATCGGCATCTTCAATTACAAGTCGGCGCGCAAATGAGAATCCATCTTTTTTAATTCCGTTTCTTTTATTATAATAATTGGTTGCCACCGTAATTTAAATTATTAATAAAGGTTTAAAAGTAATTTTACCATTAATCTTACTTCTTTTATCACCTACCAAAATCTCAACTTTCTATTATATCAATTTTAATACAACATATCAAACAATTTTCATTTTTCATAATACGAATACTTATCTACGCTTTAATCTAATTTTTAATATATTTTCTTTTATTTCATCTCAACTAACAAACGGGCCTTTAGGGTAAATGCTAAAATTCAGCGTATAATAATACTTTAATTTTGCTTTGTTTAGTATTTTCATGATTTGTATTACCCCTTCATTCATGAAATTAAATGATGGAACTATCTAGTAAATTATTTATCATTTTTATTAAGGATAAATGTAGAGGGACCAAATTGATCCAGATCAATGAGGTTATTATGATTCATTTTACATAATTAAAAATGTTCAAAGACTTATTTACCCCTTTTTACTTATATAAGGTAATATACTAATTAGAATTTAATTATAAATCTATCTTTGATTTAAAAACATGTATTAAATGCATTATTTTTTTTATAAAACTTTCCTTACAAAGTAATATTAATTATTATTAAAATTTTAATCTATTCTTAATTAATTATTATTAATTTAAAAAAATATAGAGATAGTTAATACTTACTAGTAGATACACAACATATTTCAAACTTATTAGTAGATACATAAACTTTAAATCATTACTCTTTACTACATTATTTTATGGTTGATTTTCATATTTAACCTTAGTTTGATCAAATGCACGAAATGCAGATTTCCTCAAAATCCGATCTCTCCTCCAAATCTCGCAATTAATGCGATTTTCCCCAAAATCTTACAAACAATTTATCACCGATTATATTAGGGTTTCATTTCCCTTTTATAATATTCTTCTTCACATTGTGCCTCCTACAAACCCATTTTATAATATTTTTCAGCCCACTATGTAAAAATTTGTGGTTGAGTCATATGATTATGGAGAGAGAGAGAGTAAATTTTATAATATTCTAAAATATAAAAACAATAATACCAAATCGGGTGGTGGCATTAAGTAGTGAATAAACCCAAACAACTAGAAAGAAAAATGTATGCTATAGAAGCTCAACAAAGAACATTTTGTGCATCATTTTCTACTACAATCTAGATGAATGCCACCAAATCTTCACAATCTGCTGTGGAATAGGAACAAATGAGATTTCATGTTTGATGATTTTTGTTTCAATCGGCGTCTTCAATCAGCAAATGAGATTTCATCTTTTTTTGATTACGTTTCTTTTATTATGATATTTTTTACCATTGTGATAAAGGTAATATACTAATTATAATTTAATTATGAATCTATCTTTGATTTAATAATATGTATTAAATTCATTAATTTTTTTAAAAACTTTCCTTATAAAGTAATATTAATTATAATTAAAATGTTAATCTATTCTTAATTAATTGTTATTAACTTAAATAAAAATATAGAGATAGTTACTGCTTAGTAGATACACAAACTTCAAATCATTACTCGACACTACTTAATATCATGGTTGATTTTAAATTTTAACCTTATTATGGCCAAAATGCACGAAATGCAGATTTCTACCAAATCCAATCTCTCTTCCAAATCCCTCAATTAATAGGATTTTCCCCTAAAATTCTGAAAACCCATTTATCACATATTAGATTAGAGATTTTATTTTCCTTTTATAATATTCATCTTCACATTGTGTATCCCACAAACAAATTTTATAATATTCTTCTGCACATTGTCTAAATATTTATTGTTAAGTCATATGATTATGAAGAGAGAGAGAGTAAATTTTATAATATTCTTAAAAATAAAAATATGAATACCAACTCGGGTAGAGGCATTAAGAAGTGAATAAACCCAAACAAATAGAAAGAAACATGTATGCCATATAAGCTCAACAAAGATCCTGTTGTGCGTTATCTTCTACTACAATCTAGACGAATGTCACCAAATCTTCACAATCTGCTATGGAATCGGTGCAAATGAGATTTCATGTATGAGGATATCTATTTCTATCGGCGTCTTCAATTACAACTGGGCACGCAAATGAGATTTCATCTTTTTTAATTCCAATTCTTTTATTATTAAAATAATAATAATAATAATAATAATAATTGATTGCCACTGTAATTTAAATTATTAATAAAGGTTTAAGAAGTAATTTTACCATTTATCTTACTTCTTTTATCTCCTACCAAAATCTCAACTTTCTATTATATCAATTTTAATATAACATATCAAACAATTTTCATTTTTCATAGTACGAATACTTATCTTCGCTTTAATCTAATTTCTAATATATTTTCTTTTTTTTCATCTCAACTAAAAAATGAGTCGTTAAGGTAAAATGCTAAAATTTAGCGTATAATAATAGTTTCATTTTGCTTCGTTTAGTATTTTCATGATTTGTATTACCCCTTCATTTATGAAATTAAATGATGGAACTGTCTAGTAAATTATTTATCATTTTTATTAAGGATAAATATAGATCAAATTGATCTGGATCAATGGGGCTATTATGATCCATTTTACATAATTAAAAATGTTCAAAGACTTATTTACCCCCTTTTTACTTATATAAGGTAATAGAATAATTAAGATTTAATTATAAATCTATCATTGATTTAAAAATATGTATTAAATTCATTATTTTTTTTAAAAAACATTCCTTACAAAGTAATATTAATTATAATTTAAATTTTAATCTATTCTTAATTAATTATTATTTATTTAAAAAAATAAGGAGATAGTTACTACTTACTAAGTTCGGGGGAGCTCGCTCCCACAACAGCTGCTGGCGGATAGGTCCATAACTTTTCTGAAGGGTGTGATTGAAGATGTACTTGTGAAAGTGGAGAAGCTTGTCTTTCCTGTGGATTTTCTTGTGCTAGAGATGGAAGATGACAAGGATAATGTTCCTCTTATCTTGGAAATGCCATTCCTTGCCACCGCTGGAGCTATGATTGATGTCCAAAAGGGGAGCTTAGATTGAGAGTGGATAATGAAGAGGTTCTGTTCAACATTGATAAAGCAATGAAGATGCCAATGGAGACGCAATGTCACAGCAATGATGTGGTGGAGGAGATCATGAAGGAAGATATGTCCTTGATCCTGTCAAAGGATCCCTTGGAGACATGCTTGGCAGAGTCTCTTACTTTTCCCACCACGGAGTTAAATGAACTCTCTAATGAGTTATGTATCGAATTTCTTGAAAATTTACTTGCTTTGGGTGATGACAGGTATGAACCACTACCGGAGCACTTGAAGTACGCCTATCTAGGCGACAATAAAACTTATCCGTTAATTTTATCTTCTTCTCTTACTGATGATCAACTTAAAGAGTTGTTAGATGTGCTTAGGAAGTATAAGTCTACTATTGGTTGGGCTCTTGATAATTTGAAGGGTATTAGTCCATCATATTGCATGGATAAGATAAGGTTGCTAGATGAAGCTAAACAATGTATACAGAATCAATGGAGGGTTAATCTTGTGATTGAAGAAGTGATTAGGAAGCAAATCCTAACGTGGTTAGATGCAGGAATTATTTATCCAATTAGTGATATTCCCCACGTGAGTCCATTGCATGTAGTAGCTAAGAAAGGAGGCATGACTATTGTGAAAGCCAATGATGGAGAGACATTAGCCACTAGGTTTCCTATAGGATGGCGTGTGTGTACGGATTACAGGAAACTGAATGAAAATACATGTAAAGACCATTTCCCTCTTCCTTTCATGGATCAAAGTTAAATCGTCTAGCAGGGTATAAATTTTATTATTTCTTGGATGGGTACTAGGGTTATAATCAAATCATGATTGCTCCCGAGGATCAAGAAAAGACTACTTTTACTTGCCCTTATGGAACTTTTGTTTTTAGGAAGATGCCTTTTGGGTTGTGTAATTCACCTGTTACATTTCAGCATTGCATGATGGTCATATTTGATGGGTTGATAGAGAAGATCATGGAGGTGTTTATGGATAATTTTTCTGTTTTTAGTTCCTCCTTTGATATTTGTTTGTCTAGCCTATCTACTGTTTTGAAGAGATGTTAAGAAACTAATCTTATCTTGAATTGGGAGAAGTGCCACTTCATGGTGAGAGATGTGATTGTTCTTGGGCATCATATTTCGGCATTGCAGGTTGATCGAGTAAAGTTGGTGGCCATTGAGAAGCTTCCAACACCTACGAATGAAAAAGGAGTGTAGTCCTTTCTTGGACACGTTGGCTTCTATAGAAGATTTATCAAAGACTTCTCGAAATACTCTAAGCCCCAAACTCACTTACTAGAAAAAGATGTTCCTTTTGTTTTTGATGAAGAATGTATAGTAGTTTTTTAGGTTTTGAAAGAGTCGCTTATTACTGCACCTATCTTGATCACATCGGATTGGATTCAGCCGTTTGTACTTATGTGTGATGCAAGTGATCTAGCACTTGGAGTAGTACTCGGGCAGCTGAAGGAAAAGAAGTTCTGCGCCATCTACTATGCGAGCTAAACTTTTGATGCATCACAAAAGAACTATACTGTTACTGAAAAAGAGTTTTTAGCTGTTGTGTATGCATGCAACAAGTTTCGACAGTATTTGGTTGGCATGAAGATAATAGTGTACACGGATCATTCTACGATTCGGTACTTGATGGAGAAGAAGGAAACGAAGCCCAGGATTATTAGATAGATCCTTCTTCTAGAAGAGTTTGATATGGAGATTCGAGACAAGAAAGGAACGGAGAATGTTTTGGCGGATCATCTATCAAGATTAGAGACAAGGGAACATTGTGATGACTCTTTTGAATACGTGTTTATTGAATTAGCGGAGAGAGCTTGTGTAGTGGTTGCTTGATGAGAGTGAAAATAAGCGTGTTTTAGTGTCCAATTGAGCATCTTTTTTATTGATATTGTTGTCATATATTAGCACAAGGGTCTTATATTCAATATATATAAGAAAAAGGTGCACTTAAGGTGTTTTATTGTGTTTTAAGTGGAAAAGGGATCAAAAGTGCGAAGTTGGAGAAAAGGTGCAACATGTGCAATGAATGCTGAAAAAACGCACGTCCAATTTGTGCAATTTTTCTGTATTTGTGTGGAGATTAAAACTGGTGTTGTGATACATGGTTGGAAAGCCACTGAAAAGAGGATTGTTTTGTCGTAAAGAATACCTCAATCGAGTTCCAAACGAGGAAGTTATGAGCAAAATGGTGACGTCGCGCGAGCTGTGTCGAACAGAACGGCTGTGTCACTTTCCATGGCTTGTTACACCTACAATTCTTGGAGTTTTTATAATTTCTTTATATGGATAAAAAACCAAGGAAGAGAGGATCGAGTGAGAACAAAAATCACTCAAATTAGAGGTCGGATGTGGAAGTTATACGCGAAAGAGTGAGACGGCGCAAGTAGGATTCGACCACGACTGTCCAGTTCGACCAGACCCCTTGGTCGAACTCAAGCCATTTTGGTCGAACCTGAAGCCTGAAGTGCGTTAAATCGCCGATTTTGATTCAACCAGGGTTCGACCAAGCCCTAGGTCGAATCCTAGGTCGAACTCCATGCCTGGGACACGTCCGGATCCGATTTTTACACCCCAAGTGCGTGTTTCTGCGTGTTTTCCAAGAAAAGTCATCCTAGGTCCATAAGGAGAGCTTACAAGTATAAAAGGGGATATAGATCACACCAAGACAATACAAGAGAATAGAGATTGGATTAGAGAGAGGCCACAACACAATACCACACCCCAAAAGAGGGATCACCCCCCAACCATCATCCACATCCTTTCCTACATCCATCCATTACTTTGCAGATTCATCTGTGGAATCAAGAGGAGAACCAAGAGGAGAATTCAAGACGAAAAAGGACGCGACGACGCCCACATCTAGGGTTTCCTTCATTTCCTAATTTATCTTGTATTTTTCGAACATATGGGTAAGATCTATCCAACCTCCATGATTGTTCTTCGTAACATCATGGGCTAGAGCCTTTTTAGTAGAACTAGAGTTGTGAAGGTTTTTACGAATTAATTGAACTTTCATGTGTAAACTCCGTACAACACTACTTGTGGATTTATTTTATATAGGATTGTGTTTTCTTAATCCATATCCACGGTCGTTTTATGCATCATTAACTATTATGTAGAGTTTAATACATATCTTAGTTATTGATTGAGTGCGTTCACCGCTGACCATGATTCCATGTTATGATTCTAAGTGAGGGGACTCCGAAGCATCACTAGAACTATCATATATGAATACTTATTAATTGAATATTATTCGGGTTATTAAGTAGGATAAAGAGGATAATTTTATAGTACCTATAAAGGGAGATCATATCGGGTTAGAGTACTAATTGGCCAGGGAAATAATTGATACTGATACTACCTAGAAAGGGGGTGGAATTACATCTGTTGCTCCGAGGTTATTCACACGTGTTACACACATGTTTACTTGTGTCTATAGAGTAGATATGCATGGTTTAGTGATGCGTCCATATTCCACAAGGCAGAGTCGGACATCAACACGCGGAAAGGAGATTAATGAGTGAAACTGGATTATCCTAGAACTACCTATTCTCCTACTTGATCCACTTTCGTATTCTTCGAGTGATATTTTATCTTATTTATTTTTTTAATTAATTGTTTAGTAGTTAATAATCCAATACTCAACTGTTATTGCCACATCTCGTCTTAATTAATTTAGATAATAATTAAATTGATAATACGCCGTCCTTTGGGTTCGATATTCACTTGGTCGCTTGCTTAAGCTGCAATTGATATCCTTAATACTTAGGGATTAATTTTGCATGCAAAGAAAACGCGCATCATTGCTCAAGGAATGGATCCATGGTATGCTGATTATGTCAATTATATAGCAGTGGGTGAAATTCCTAAGGATCTCAATAGGTATCAACTTGCGAAATTCAAGAGAGATGTTGAGATTTTCATATGGTATGATCCGTTTATGTATAAAATTTATACGGATTCTATCGTCCGTAGGTGTGTGCCTGAGATGGAGATGGAGAGTGTTCTTGACTTTTGCCATACACAACCTAACGAGGGGCATTTCGGAGCCAAAAAGACTGCAACCAAGGTACTACAATCCTTTTATATTGGCCTTCCTTGATTAAAAATTGTGAATCCTCCGTGGCAACATGCGATAAATGTCAAAGGATGGGAAATATAAGTAAAAGGGATGAGATGCCACTTCAGCCAATCATTGCTGTAGAGATCTTCGATGTATGGAGAATTAATTTATGGGGCCGTTTCCCCCATCTAATGGTTTCATATACATCCTTCTTGCTATTGATTATGTTTCTAAGTGGGTGGAAGCGATTCCAACGTGAATGAATGATTCAAAGACGGTATTGTCATTCATGAAGAAGCATATTTTTGCCCGCTATGTTGTTCCTAAAGCACTTATAAGTGATGGACGTTCCCACTTTGTCAACAAGCTTATTGAAAGAGTTCTCAAAGAATATGGTGTTAAGCATATGGTTACTACACCCTATCATCCTCAAGCGAATGGGCAAGCCGAAGTCTCTAACCGGTAAGTGAAGTAAATCCTGGAGAAAGTAGTTGGAACCAATAGGAAGGATTGGGCTATGAAGCTCGCTGATACCTTATGGGGGTTCCGAACCCCATATAAGACTTTGCTAGACATGTCACCTTATCAAATTGTCTATGGAAAACCGTGCCACTTATTCGTAGAGATTCAGCATAAGTTTTTTTGGGCTGTAAGAAATTTGAACTTATCCATAAAGAGGGTCAAGGACTTAAGGTTGACGCATATCAATCAATTGGATGAGTTTAGAAGTCAAGCTTTTAAGAACTCGGTGATTTATAAGGAGAAAATGAAGAAGTGGCATGACTCGAAGATCACTTATAAAGAGTTCAAGTAAGGAGATCAGGTATTACTTTTTAACTGTCGTTTGAAGCTTTTTGCAGGAAAATTAAAATCGAAGTGGACGGGACCATTTTATCCATAGAGCTTGCGGAGGGGGGAGTTTTGAGATCATGAACAAAGAATGAGACATTATAGTGGCGAATGGGCATCGATTGAAGCACTATAGGTCGCTGGATGATGCCTGTGTCATCTTTGAAGATATCTTAGATTGAGTTGGTACCATCGTGACTCTCTGACGTTAAACAAGAGCGCATGTTGGGGGCTTACCCTCCCTTTTTATTGCTTAATTTATTTCATGTGAGTAAGAAATTTTTATATTTAAGGTGCTTACTAATCAGCAATTACATCTCTTTGCAAATTTAGTTTCGACTATAGTCTCTACTAAGTTTTGGGGGGTGTGATGTACTTACCTCATTGTAGCACTAAGAGTATATCTTTTCTTTGTAACGTTTGCTAGGGGAGTTGATTTTTTACGGTATATTAAAACTTTAACCGATTTTGATGTGTCAATTTTTTGCGATTTGCCTAGTGTTCAGTGGTGTTTTATTTATTTTATAGTGTGAGCAGAGTAGTGTACATGATTTTTTATATTGTCTAAGAGTGGTTCTCTAGCTTTGTTTTGGCTTAATATGATGCTTGATGTTGTTTTAGAGTTTGAGTTTTGCAGAGGACGAAGAAAAGCACGAAAAACAAACTTCCGAAAGCCCATTCGACTAGACTTTCGTGGTTTGAGTAGAATGCTTTGGTCAAACTATGGTCGAACGGCATGCCAGGGAGTTTTCAGCTTACAGAGGGCCGGTTCGACTAAAGCCATTCGGTTCGGCCAATATTTACCGGTCGAATGGTGGTCGAACAGAACATGAGAGAACAGGAGGCAACTTTTCAGTTTACAGAGATCTCGTTCGATCAACACACTGCGGTTTGACCAAGATTATTTGGTCAAATGGCAAACATTTTCAGCTGACATATATCCTGTTCGACCACGCCGTTCGAGTTGAACGGTGTTTGGAATTGTGAATATATGCAATTTTCATCGCACTGTTCGACCGAATTCCGCCACCTTTCCTAGAAGCTCTCATTCCGTCTATAAAAAATTCACTCTAAACTCATCCTACACTTACTTCTTCCTTTCAACACACTTCAACATCCAAGATTTGGAGGATTCAAGTCCGATTTTGGACTATTCCACTCGATTTTTGGGATTTTTTGTACACTCCCTGTCTAGAGATAAAGGTATGTTTTCTTACTTCCTTACCCTTGAATTGGAGTAATATATGCTTAGTGAAAATTGGTAAGTTGATTAAACATGTTTTGTGAAATTGATGATGTTAATCTTACAAGCTTGAGTTTAATTTCAACATGCATGTATGGACTCATTGATTTGAAGTGACGTTTATGAGCAATTGAGTTGTGGAAGTTGAGCATGCTTGGAATATTGTTGAAATTTGGGATTTGAGAAGCATGTTGTACGTGGAAGTTGAAACATAGGACTTTTGATTCCTCTTGATTGAAAGTGTGGAGTATAAATGTGATTATATGTTGGAAGTGTACACTTGAAATTTTGGGAATTGATTCATGAATCGATTAGGGCATATGAATTTGAAGTCTAGAGTAAAATTCATGCTTTAATTAGTCATGAGTTGGGTATACTCGCTTTATCTCCTCTATTGTGATTGAAGTATAATCTTTGTAGGGAAAGTAATTGCTACACCTTCTAAAATAATCCTCCTAAGAAGGGCGAAATTACAAAGAAACTTAAGAGGGATAAAAAAAGGCCTTCCAATTTCGACATATGGATTGATAATTGGGAGGAGAAGGAAGAGTTGTGGGGAGCAATTTCGGATAAGATAACGAGGACTCGTTATCAGGATGATCAAGCGATGGTGGAGATGAACATCATCAACGATATTCGTTAGATGTTCAATCGAGTAGGGATCACTTGATTTATGGAGCTGAAGAGGGAGACTTATTTCTACATCACAACTGAGATGTTGTGCACGATGAGAGTTGATAGTAGAGATCACTATCTTCCTTATGGCTTGTGGATGCAGATTGGTGGGCAGTTAAAGCAGATGTATACGAATGAGTTTAATGAGATGGTTGGTTGCCCGGATGTTTCTGTAGCGTAGAATGCAGGATTTAATGCTAATGAGTTCTGGAGATCTATTTCGGGGAAGAAAGGTGATTACAATACCAATACCGTTAAGGTTGCTTTTATTCGCAACCCCGTGATAGCATACATGGACCGGATCATGAGCAACACATTGTTTGCTCGATCTGAGGGGAGTTGCATACCTAGAGGAGAGCTCTACGTGCTATGGTACATGATGAATGAAGTTTAATTCAATGTGGCTTCTTACTTTTTCCACCAGCTGTATAAGTTCTCTACTCACTCCTTCCAGAAGGTCAACATTGGTGGATTGATTACTCTGATAGCGGAGTATTATCGAGTTAATTTGACTTAGCATCGGCCGATCCGAGGAGACACTGATTTGATTTTGTTGGCTTATGTGAGGATGGGTTTGATTCAGAGGAGTGATGATATGTAGATGTTCATCCATGGAAAGAATTCAATTTCTTTCAAATTCCCATTGTCACTTGTTGATCTTGCTACCATTTAGATCAATGATAATCTTTTGATGAACACTCTGAAGCACAAGACGATATCCGACACTTGTTTAGAGGAGGGAAACTGGAGACTTTTAGCTAATATGCATCTTCAGGGAGTTTATTTCGATGAGGATATGATCTAAGTGGGAGATCCAGTGGACTTTGTAGATGAGGATGAGGAGCAGCAGCCAGCTCATGAGCAGCCGGAGATGGATTTTTCTCCGATGGAGCCAGCTCAGCAGCCACCGCCACACCTGTATCAGTATGAGCCATCACCACAATAGCAGCGGGATTTCTAGCAGGCCCGTGATCACTTTTATAGAGAGCAGTTCAGACTGATAAATGAGCATTTTACCATTCTGAATACGAACCAGCGGGAGACCAATCGGCAGCTGGCATTGGCGAATACAAATTAAGCTACACTCAACCTTCGATATGATGGTATGGATAGGAGATTGGGAGATCTGAATGACAAATATGAGGCATTGGATAGGAAAGTCAATAGTTTTATTAGAGACTTCGACGATTGGCGCAATGATAATGATGATGATGATGCTCCGGAGGAGTAGTGGCACCAGGTTTTTTTTATCCTTGTCTGTTTTCTCTCACCTCCATTCTCTTTTTCACTTTACAGGTTGAGTTCTGAAGTGGTGTTTGTGTTGATGAGATTTATGTGTGAGTGGTTTGTATTTGATATTGATTGTTGGATGATACATTGGATATGTTTGATTTGGATGTTTGATCGGATTGATTTAGATAGTGTGATGATTCTTCTTTATTATGCATGTGCACTTGTTTTTGATGCATGTTGATTTTATTGATGATATGCATGTACCATTATTACTTGTAGTTTATGTAGAGGTTGATGTTTAGTGCATGCTTTGAAGAGTGCTTAGGAATCTATTACCCATGTGAGAATTTGAGCCTATTAATCATGCTACATGAATGCATGATAGTTTATTCTTTTGAGTATCGTTCATATGTTCGTATTTTAGAACTTGACTTGGAGTCTTGTTTGAAATTCGTGATTGATAGATACTAGGACATGATCTTAGGCCATTATTGATAATTGAGCCACTTAGCCAAATTTTATCCTACCTTGTAGTTTATATCATTGGAAGCCCCGTTGAGCCTTTAAAAGCTTTTCTTTGGTAAGCCTATGATAAAAAGCCTTTATTTACCTATACTTAAGCTTTGAAATACCTTATGTACTAGTAGAGAGTTAAGGTGAATAAATTACTAGCTCGTATATGAAGAAAAAGGAATAAAAGTTTGTGTAGTGATGAAAATAAAAATTTGGTTAAATCTTGTGAAGAGGTAGTGCCTGAAACCGGTACCACGATTGTTTAAAAGGATAGTGCCCGAAATTGGTACCCTAGTACTTTGAAGAAGAAGAAAGATATTAATTCCAAGTGAAGCAGGAGAAGAAGTATTGAAAAGATTATGAGAATGATGAAGGAGAAAAAGTATTAATGCTGTTTGATGAAAAGCAACTCTCCAAGGTAATTCTCTACTAGTGAAGTTAGTTACCTTATCTATATTCTTCTACCTTTACCAAAAAAGCCAACATTACAACCCAAAGAACAAGTCCTTTGTGATCCTAATATTGAAACAATTATGAATTGATTTTTGAGACCTTTTCCAAGCTTATGGTTACGTGAATGTTTGAATTGATTTTGAGTGTATATACTAACCCTTTTAAAGTGTACATCTTTTACACTTGAGCATGAGAGTAAAAACTTACCTAGTAAGCTAGATGATTTTGCACTCGTAGAAGTATTGTGGTTGATTGATATTTTGCATGGATGAAAGGTATGATGGATGCATGTTTTGAATTGATATAATTGCATGTGTTAGAATAGGTTGTGCTTGTTATAAGGATCTCGTGATTACACTCTCTTGCCTTGTTTTGATTTTGTTGGCTTGGGACGAGCAACATGTAAGTTTGGGGGTTTGATGAGAGAGATAATTCACGTATTTTGAGCTCGGATTTGTGTGGAAATTGAGTATGATTTGGTCTATTATCGAGACGAATCAGTGTTTATGGAAATCCAAGAATCAGATGCTACTGAGGCTATTTGAGCATATTTGTATAGGAAAACATGTTAAAAGTGCTCGAAATTTGAAAACACATTTTTCGAGGTGCAGTTCGATCAAAGGAAGGCCGTTTGACCATGCTCAGAATGGTCGAACTACAGAAGTGAAGTTGAACTGGAGCGTATCAACTACAGAGTGGTCGTTTGACCAAGGAGTCCCGTTCTACCAAGTGAAGTCCGGTCGAACTGAAGAGGTTAAGTCGAATGGCAGACAAGAGACGAAGATTAATTTACAGGCACGCCGTTCGACCAAGCCAAGTCTGGTCGAATGGAGACATATCGGCACTGAAATGTTAGGATTTCTACCTCCAATGCGTGCATGTGCTTGTTTTCTACGAAAAAGCCCAGTAAAGGTCCATGAGGAGAAGTTACAAGTATAAAAAGGGGTGCCGATCACATCAAAAAGAGAGTTAGATTCCACATCCATCCTACACCACATCCAAACCCTAACTCCATCTGCAAGAGCTGTAGAGAGAGATATTCGTGTAGCGAATCAAGTAAAAACCAAGTGAAGATTCAAGACGGAGCGAGAAGCGACGGCGCCCACATCTAGGGTTTACTTCGCAACTTAATCTTTCTTGTAATTTTCAAGACTATGGGTAAGATCTATCCAAACACCATGAACATTCTTCGAAGCGTCATGGGCTAGAACCGATTTGGTAGTTCTAGGGTTATGAAGCTTTGTATCTAGTTAGTTGAACTAAAGTGTGTATAAACCCCCCAAACTTAGAGTGTTGCTTGTCCCTAAGCAACGAAAAAGAAAAAAAAGAACTAGATGGTAAATTTGTGTAGATATTAGAGTCGAACAAACAAAAGTAATGTAAATATTAACCATAAACAAGGAATTATTAACAAAATTAAAATATTAGAAATAGGATATTTAAACACCTTTCTTTTAAAAGGTTCAATGATGAAAAGATCTTGCACAGGCATACTTTATGGTCCTAACCTCACGAATAGTGTATCACTCCACTCATTTTTTTCGAGGGACGTATATGTTCTCATCAACCAATCAAAGCATACTCACCATAAGTGGCTTTATATTTGGATGTAATAGAAGGCTCTTTGGTTAAGGAAGGATAATTATAGGATTAAAGTGACCAAAAGTGTGGAGAGATCCTATTGAAAGAGTCGTCACCCTTATAATTTTTCCTTTCACATCTTCTCCTTCCTTTCTTGTTATCTTTTTTCTTTTTAAGCATTCTTCTTCCATACTCTAATGCAACTCCTTCTTTTGAGTTTTTTCAAGAACTTTTCTCATGACATGAATATAACAATGCAGTTCTAGCTCTTTCTTGATTCTATTTTGTATTCTTTGCTTTTTTTCTTTTTTACATCTCACATCCTTCTTTTTCAACACTTTCTTCTCGTAACTTTCTTTTCTTACTTCTTGTGTTTCACATCACTTAACTTCAATTTCTCTAGTCAAACTCTACACATAAGGTTCTTTCTTAGCTTCAAGTGGTATTTTGGCTAAAGAATGTGCTCATGAAAGGATATAGGCTTATAAGGCTCAAATTGGCTAGCAATGGATAATGTAGAAAAGTAGGGAAATTGTGTTTGGCTATAGGCTATTAAGATCAAAGATGGACACAAATAATCGGTCCTCTCACAAAAAAAATGAAACCATTATGATGTATAGTTAGGCTCAAAATCTCACGGTTCATTTCGTTAAGACCAAAGTATACTAATACGTCATATTTTGCTCATTGAACAGTTTAAAATGCACTTGTAAATATTATTTCCTAATCTAATATCCTAATTCCACCAACAAGTTCCCATTCACAATAAATATCCACATTACCAATACACATGCAAACACAAAACAACCAACAACACAAGAAAAATAAGAAAAAAATCACAAAAACATAAGATTAAGGAAACTATATGAGCCGGTGCAAATGTTCATAACATGAGAACTACGAGAGCATAAAAAAATATATCAACCCCCCACACTTAATTCTTAGCTTGGTTAGAATTAAGTTTGAGCCAAAGAATGGACACTCCCTTTGAAGCATCCCTCGTAGCTCTTTTCATAATCCAATACGCTCCAAATCCACACCATGCACATCAAAATTCCTAAATGAAAGACCAACAAACACAAAGATCAAACCAAAACACCAAAAATAAATCAATCACCCTTATTGAAAGCAAAAAAAGAAAGCGTTTAAAATAATGGGTTGCCTCCCACTTAGCGCTGACGAAGATTTTTTAATCTCATTGGAATGGCCATGGATAGCAGTCGTCCTTGCCACCATATTTTAATTTTTGAGTTTCTTCCTTCTTTAAGTACTAGTGGCAAGTGATGGCCTCGTTGTCACTTTTTAGATTGAGCTTGAAATCACCAACTATCCTTGCATGACATTCTATTTTCCTCTCCATTCTAGCAAACCACTTATTCTTCCATTCAATGAATATCCCCAAAGTTTCTTTCAACTCTCTTTTATCCCTAGGAATTTGTGAGGTATCAAGAGGTAAGACAAAGTCAATAGAAACAATGTCAAGAAAATCATTGCAACTTAAAGAGTTTATAGGTTTAGAAATGTTCATTTCACTTTTCAAGGCATCTTCATTTGCTTCTTGACTTTGCTCTTCATTTTCACTTTCTTTTGCCTCAATAGGCTCTTCTATCTTCTCACTAGATTCTTTTACCACCAAATTTTCTTCTTCCACCAACCCTTCTTCAACCTTACTTTCCTCTTCCCTTTTATCCTCCATATGATCTTCCTCTTCAATTTGTTAAGAATTGTTCAAAGCACTTACAAGTTGGCTCATTTGATACTCTAAGGAGTCCATCCAATCGTCCATCTTCTTCTCATTTTCATCGATTTTAGCTTCAACTCGGCATCTCTCCTTTCTATATAAGCCCTTGTATCTTTCATGAATGTTAGCAATGTATCCTCTAAGGACTACTTCTCTTCATCATTCTTCTTGCTTAATGCATTCCTCTCTTTGGCTTCTCTAGTATATGCTCTAGTTTCTTCCATAAAATCCTTAATCATATCTAGTAATTCGGGCGAAACTTCAATGTTGGAATTCGGAGTGGAATAAGTGTATCCTTGATGAGGTTGGAATGTGTTTCCATTGTAAGCTCTTGACCATTCATCATATCCTCCATGATTGTAGTGTTGAGAGTGAACTTGATTCATTTGACCATTATAACCATAGTAACTCTCATTCATGTAGCCTCTTTGTTGTGGAGGAGGAACTCTTGCATATTGATTTCTATGGTATCCACCCATGCAATTGTTCCATCCATACATCTTTATATTCTTCTTCACAAAGCTTACTACAATCTTCCTTCAACTTTCTATTTTTGGGCTTTGTTCTTCGTCCCCTTCTTTCAAGGCAAGTGTACCTATCAAGAAGAACAAGTTAGAACAAAAAAATTCAAAGCAAATATAAGAAACAAAACAAGATAAAAATGTCCTTAGCAAGAACAATTAAAACACTAACAAAGCATTCAAACAATCCGTTAAAACTCCCCGGCAACGACGCTGATTTCTTGTTTGAATATTTTTTTACTCACGAGCAAGAATACTCGGTCGTTGTAGAAGTATACCCCAAGAAATAAAATTATCGAACCCACAGGGAGTTTAAGTTTAGATTGAAAAAACACGTTAGCTCGTGTTTTTATCGTTTTTATAAAAACGATCGAGGAGGTTGATAATCAAGAACTCAAATAAAATAAATCAAGATAAAATAGGAGAAAATAAAATATTAATGGAGAAATGGTGTTGAAGGGCAAGTAGTAAGATATGAGGACTAGAAACAATTAAAGTGCCTTAGGATTCATTTTATCATGCAAAAGGAATAGACGAGATAGAAATTAAACTAGAGGCGATCACGAATGTATCCAAAGCTCCTTCTCGGGTTACTAAGATTGTAGGCCTTTTCTAAGACTCCCAAAAGTACATAGGATTGAAGCCCAACAGTAACCTTTTCCATTTAAGTACTAATTAAATTTCAATTCTCCCTTAAAGGTACTAATTAGAACTAACTCTCCCTTTTTGCGTACTAGGACTAACAAATGGATTGGTTCCTCTCACCGAGTTCAAATATCCTTTCGGTCAAACCTAAACCAGATGTCCTCTCATGTTATTTCTAATACTTTGGTGGGTCGTTTCCGTCTCACCCAAGCAATATCCACATGAATCAATATGATGACACTTAATTAACATAAGCAACAAATTAACCAACAATCCATTAAATTAACATGCTATCCATAATTAACAAACAATGCCAACATATAATTCATGCATCACAAAACCCATGAGAAGAAATCAAATATCAAATCATGTCTAAACCATATTTAATTTGCATAATAAAATAATATTAAGCACTAATCATGTCTCTAACCCCACAAGAGGGATTAGCCTAGCATAATTAAAGTAACAAAAAAAATAAATGATTTATTACAATAATCCATGTAGTCTAATTCAAAGAAAATTACAAAAAGAATTAAAACTCCCCTTCAATTTAACTTATTGGAAATCTTCAATTGCTTCTTGAAATTTCTCCTTTTGCTCTTAATTCCAAGTAATTCCAACACCAAGGATGGGTGAATGATTAGAAGATGGGTTTGTGGAGTGATCAAAAAGAAAATAAAAATGGAGAAGAGAAAAAATAGAGAAAAAGTGTGTGTGGTGTGTGTAGCCTCAAAATTGAAATGAAAAATTTATTGATAATTCTTGCCCAAAATTTGGAAAATGAAGGCATTTATAGTGGTGGAGGATCAAAGAAATTAGGCTAAATTGGATCATGGGCTTAAGGGTGGAAATGGGCTTTTTTGTGATAAAAATCGGATCCAGGAACCGATTTTATAAATATTCCGTACGACTTGTATAACAACTTGGTTCAGTGTCCAAGCGATTCGTCATGCACTCCCACAATGCACAGGTCGTGTGTTCTACCCCAACTCCAATATATTTTTTAAATAAGGCAAAGCCTGTGAGCGCGAAGCATGGGATTTCCCCAATTTCAATGAAAAACAAGGCAAAACTCGACCTCCCTTCGAAATTCGACCCCAATTTCAACGAAAAACAAGGCAAAACTCGACATCCCTTCGAAATTCGACCCGGATATGCTGCCTTGACGGAATACAGGGAGTTCTCCCCTGTCTTCTGAATAGACAACACATCAGAAGTGTTGTCGTATGCCTGTTGGCTTTCCAAAAGTGTTGCCAAATGCTGGAAAATGTTGTCCTTTTATCATTCTTTCTATTTTTTCATCTTTTTTATCCCAATTTAATTCTCTTTTCCTCATTTTCTAATTTTTTCTCAGTAATACCCAATTCCTACATGAAAAATATTATGATTCACACAATTTTCTCTAAAAATACAAACACACAAAATACTGAATAAAATACTAAAAATAAGATAAAAGCATACAAAAATCAAACGAATATGACTCTTAAATCTAGCTAATTTGCACACTAAACAATACTTCATACAACACTACTTGTGGATTTATTTTATTTAAGACAATGCTTTATTAATTCATACTCAGAGTTGTTTAGTGCATCATCAGCTGTTTTGTAGAGTCTGAATACATATCTTGGTAATTGATTGAGTACGTTCACTGCTGAGAAGGATTACATGTTATGATTTTAAGTGAGGGGACTCTGAAGCTTCATTAGAACTATCTTATATAAATACTTATTAATTGAATTGAATTCGGGTTAGTAAGTAGGATAAAGAGGATAATTATATAGTACCTATAAAGGGAGATCATATCGGGTTAGAGTACTTAGTGCACGGAAAATAATTGATACTGATAGTACCTAGAAAGGGGGTGTAATTATGTCTCTTGCTCCGAGATAATTCACACATGTTACATGCTTATCTTCTTGTGTCTATAGAGTAAATTTGTATGGTTTTGTGATGCGTTCATATTCCACAAGGTAGAGTCCGACATTGACACATGGAAGGGAGATTAATTAGTGAAACTGGATGGCCCGAAAAGTTACCTATCCTCTCACTTGAGCAACTCTCGTTAATCTCTACTGTCTCTATTTTATTTGCTATTTTATTATTTGTTTATTAGATTAATAACTATTCTCCACTTAAATTGCCCAACAATAGTTTCTCTTAATTTGTATAATAATACATTGATAACCAACTGTCCTTTAGGTTCGATAATATAACTTGGTCGCTTATCTAAGCTACAATCGCATTCTTCATACTTTGGGATTAATTGTGTGTTGTGAAAACGCCCATCACGTCATATGATTATGGAGAGAGAGAGTAAATTATATAATATTCTTAAATATAAAAACAAAAATACCAACTCGGGCAGAGGCATTAAGTAGAGAATAAACCCAAACAACTAGAAAGAAACATGAATGCAATAGAAGCTCAACAAAGAACATTTTGTGCGTCATTTTCTACAACAATCTAGACGAATGTCACCAAATCTTCACAATCTGCTAAAAAATAGGCGCAAATGAGATTTTATCTCTGAGGGTTTCTGTTTCTATCAGCGTCTTCAATCAGAAGTGGGCGCGCAAATGAGATTTCATCCTTTTTTTAATTACATTTTTTTATTATAATAATTTGTTGCCATTGTGATAAAGGTAATATACTAATTAGAATTTAATTATGAATCTATCTTTGATTTAAAAATATGTATTACATTCATTATTATTTTTAAAATTTTCCTTATAAAGTAATTTCAATTATAATTTAAACGTTAATATATTCTTAATTAATTATTATTAATTTAAATAAAAATATTAAGATAGTTTCTACATACTAGTAGACACACAAACTTTAAATTATTACTCGACACTACATAATATCATGGTTGATTTTAAATTTTAATTGCATGAAATGCAGATTTCTCCCAAATTTAATCTCTCTTCCAAATCTCTCAATTAATAGGATTTTTCCCCAAAATCCTACAAACCCATTTATCACATATTAGATTAGGGATTTCATTTTTCTTTTATAATATTCTTCTTCACATTGTGTATCCCACAAATAAATTTTATAATATTCTTCTGCACATTGTCTAAATATTTGTTGTTAAGTCATATGATTATGGAGAGAGAGAGTAAATTTTATAATATTCTTAAAAATAAAAATACGAATACCAACACGGGTAGAGGCATTAAGAAGTAAATAAACCTAAACAAATAGAAAGAAACATGTATGCTATATAAGCTCAACAACGATCCTGTTGTGCGTTATCTTCTACTACAATCTAGACGAATGTCACAAAATCTTCATAATCTACCGTGGAATCGGCGCAAATGAGATTTCATGTCTGAGAATTTCTATTTCTATCGGCGTCTTCAATTACAAGTGGGCGCGCAAATGAGATTTCATCTTTTTTAATTCCAATTCTTTTATAATAATAATAATAATAATAATTGATTTCCACTGTAATTTAAATTATTAATAAAGGTTTAAGAAGTAATTTTACCATTTATCTTACTTATTTTATCTCTTACTAAAATCTCAACTTTCTATTACATCAATTTTAATTCAACATATCAAACAATTCTCATTTTTCAAAATATGAATACTTATCTTCACTTTAATCCAATTTCTAATATATATTCTCTTAACTAATCTCAACTGACAAACGAAGCGATAGGGTAAAATGCTAAAATTTAGCGTATTATAATACTTTCATTTTGCTTCTGTTAGTATTTTTATGATTTGTAATACCCCTTCAATTATGAAATTAAATGATTGAACTATCTAGTAAATTATTTATCATTTTTATTAAGGATAAATATAAAAGGGTCAAGTTGATCCGGATCAATGGAGTTATTATGATCCATTTTACTTAATTAAAAATGTTCGAAGATTTATTTACTCCTTTTAACTTATTAGGTAACATACTAATTAGAGGGTTAAAAGGTCTAACCCTTATTGGTCGGTTGAGTTACCATGATTAACCTCCTTCACATGCTGTCGGGCCGGTGTGCGGGGGCGCTTGGGGTGGGCGAACCACCTTTTTTTGTACAATAACATACTAATTAGAACTAAATTATAAATCTATCTTTGATTTAATAACAGGAATTAAATGCATAATTTTTTTTAAAAAAAACTTTCCTTATAAAGTAATATTAATTATAATTTTAATTTTAATCTATTCTTAATTAATTATTACTAATTTAACAAAAATATAGAGATACTTACTACTTACTAGTAGATACACTACATATTTCAAACTTAGTAGTAAATACATAAACTTTAAATCATTACTCTTCACTATATTATTTTAGGGTTGATTTTCATATTTAACCTATTCTGACCCAATGCACGAAATGCAAATTTCCTCCGAATCTCGCAATTTATTGGATTTTTCCCCAAAATCATGCAAACCCATTTATCACCGATTAGATTAGGGTTTTATTTCCCTTTTATAATATTCTTCTTTACATTCTACCTCCTAAAAACCGATTTTATAATATTCTTCTGCCCGTTGTGGAAAAATTTGTGGTTGAGTCATATGATTATGGAGAGAGAGTGTAAATTTTATTATATTCTTAAATATAAAAATAAGAATACCAACTCGGGCAGAGGTATTAAGTAGTGAATAAACCAAAACAACTAGAAAGAAACATGTATGCTATAGAAGCTCAACAAAGAACATGTTGTGCGTCATTTTCTACTATAATCTAGACGAATGTCACAAAATCTTCACAATTTGCTGTGGAATAGGCCCAAATGAGATTTCATGTCTAAGGGTTTATGTTTCTTCTTCGTATTCAATCAGAAGTGGGCGCGCAAAAGAGATTTAATCTTTTTTATTTACGTTTCTTTTATTATTATAATTTGTTGCCATTGTGATAAAGGTAATATACTAATTAGAATTTAATTATAAATATATCTTTGATTTAATAATATGTAATAAATTCATTAATTATTTTTAACTTTCTTTAAAAAGTATTATTAATTACAATTTAAATGTTGATATATTCTTTATTAATTAATATTAACATAACAAAAAATATAGAGAAAGTCACTACTTACTAGAAGATACATAAACTTTAAATCATTACTCTTCACTACATAATTTCATTTTTGATTTTCAGTTACATTATTCTGACAAAATGCTCGAAATGCAGATTTCCCCCAAATCCGATCACTCTTTCAAATGCCTCAATTAATGGAATTTTCCCCAAAATCCCGCTAACCCATTTATCTTACATTGGATTAGGGATTTCATTTTCCTTTTATAATATTTTTCTTCACATTTTGTCTCCCACAAACAAACTTTATAATATTCTTCTGAACATTGTCTAAAAATTTGTGGTTAAGTCATATGATTATGGAGAGAGAGAGAGGGGGTAAATTTTATAGTTTTCTTAAATATAAAAATATGAATACCATCTCGGGCTGAGGCATTAAGAAGTGAATAAACCCAAACAACTAGAAAGAAATATGCATGTCATAGAAGCTTGACAAAGAACCTGTTGTGCGCCATCTTCTACTACATTCTAGACGAAAGTCACCAAATCTTCACAATCTGCTGTGGAATCGGCGCAAATTAGATTTCATGTTTGTGGGTATCTATTTCTATCGGCGTCTTCAATTAAAAGTGGGCGCGCATATAAGATTTCATCTTTTTCAATTCCGTTTCTTTTATTATAATAATTGGTTGCCACAGTAATTTAAATTATTAATAAAAGTTTAAAAAGTAATTTTACCATTTATCTTGCTTTTTTTATCTCCTACCAGAATCTCAACTTTATATAATATCAATTTTAATACAACATATCAAACAATTTTCTTTTTCATAATAAGAATACTTATCTTCACATTAATCTAATTTCTAATATATATTCTCTTATCTCATCTCAACTATCAAACGAGTCGTTTGGGTAAAATGCTAAAATTTAGCGTATAATAATACTTTCATTTTGCTTCGTTTAGTATTTTCATGATTTACATTACCTCTTCGTTTATGAAATTAAATGATGGAACTGTCTAGTAAATTATTTATCATTTTTATTTATGATAAATATAGAGGGATCAAATTGATCCGGATCAATGGGGTTATTATGACCCATCTATACTACTATAAAAGTAAAATGAATTTGCTTAATTTTGACCAATTTTGACCTATCCAATTTTAATCTTAGCCATTAATTTATCATAAACTAATCTGCACCATTGATTACTATTTATCATTTTAATTAAAAATTTCGGTGCCTTTTTACTAATTTAAACAAAATCTAAGGATGTCTTTATAATTTCGTAAAGTTAATCAACAAAAATCATTTCCAAATTGTCAATCTCTTTCTGCAATCCAACAAATTTTTTGAAAACCCATTGATCGGAGATTGAGATCTGTATTTTTTTGTGTAAATCTGTATGCTGACCCGTCATTTCCACCCTTCATTTACATTCAGTAAAAACTTTAGCTAAACGATGAAATCTACATATAGGTATGTTGAACTATGTGTTGGAGAATTCTTTTGATTTGTTTTGTTCTTCATTACAATGAACCCTAAAACCCGCAATTTCAATCCTACTGTGAAAGATCGGAGATCGAGATCTGTATTTTTTGGTGTAAATCTCTATGTTGACCATCATTTCCACCTGCCATTTACATTCAGTAAAAGCTTTAGCCCTAAATGATGAAATCTACATATAGGTATGTTTAATTATGTGTTGGAGAATTCTTTTGATTTGTTTGGTTCTTCATTACAATGAACCCTAAAACCCACAATTTCAATTTGAGGAACCCTTATACCCTGCTTCGATCTTCCATTTCAATTTTTCTTATTTGTTTACAGAAACTTCTCATTTGTAACATCAATCTTACAAAAATGGTGGAATTCTGATGATGCAGTCCTGTTGAAAGAGGGTTCTGCCATCTGTCGGGGATGGAGACTGGTGAAACGATACCGAAGAACATTGAAGAGTGCTCACGGCCATCCTCTTCAATTACTCGCCATTGCTTGGCCCCAATGGTTTGCTTACTTTTGAGGTTAGTTTAAAAAATCAATCTTTTTACACTTTTTCTTGATCCCTTAATTTTTTTTTAATTTAAAAACTTTGGATCAAAGTATAAAGTTTTTAATGTTGTATCTTGGTTCTAAATGAACATCTTCCTTCTTGAAATACCTGACATCATAGAGTTTAAAATCTCAAGATATATAATTATTATGTCAAAATATATGATTTTAATCGGTGGGGTGGTGGTTGATCTTTTTTATTTACAAAAAACTTGAGAAGAGCAGCAGTATGAACGTTTATTTAGTTAGTTGGACTTCATGGTTATTTCTTTTTGTATGAAAATGGTTCTTTTGCCTTTTAAAAGTCTCTCATGTCTTTAAATTTACTAGAATATTGGGTTGCATAACTTTATATGCCAAGTTATTATAGGATTCCTTTCATTTCAGCAACATATTTTTTTGAATAGTAGTGGAATAATGGTTATTATAGTTCATGTGGTGTTGCTGATTTTGTGCATTTTGCTATATTGCATGTCTTTTATAATTAAATTATGATAAATAATATATGAAATCTTCCTACAGTGACTGTGTTGAAATGTGGAGGTTAATTCTGGAGCTTCATGATTAGTTTGCCTCAACATGCTACTTGATGAACTACTCTGATTTGGTTCTTCTCTTTTTTGTTCTATAGTAACACTATGTATCATTCTTTTTATAATGATTTATTGTTGATCGATATGACAAATTTATCATACATCATTTATCTCACGTTGTTGATGAATATGTGATTTGGGCAAAGAAAATCATTTCGTCAACTCGAAATCAAATTGTTATGCCATATAATTGGACTCAAAAGCATTTGTTTCCTTCAACTAAAGCCTTCGTGTGATCACACATCCACATTAATCATTCCTGAAAAATTGTTGAAGAGGGTGGTCATGTATTCAGATTTCTCTTCTTACATTAGTAATGAATAAAGTTGGCAAGTTCTCATTTTTGTCTCACTTTAGTGTGTGAAGATATATTTCTCTTTAACATTGATATTGTCTTATCATTACCATTTCTTAAGGGTTTTTGTAATGCTCCTCTCAAGTCCCTTGCAACGTTCAACTCATTGTTAGATTTACTTGAGAAAGAAATTTGTTAAATGTTCATGAAGTCTCCTTGAACATCGATGTTACTTTGTAGATTGGTATTGCTTAGTGGCATAAGCTTTCTCTGAAGGCAACTTTTGATATTTTTAATGGAAATATTTTTTTGGAGGCTTACATACAAGTTTGCTCCAAAAATTCAATGAACTTCAACGTGGATAGTGTGCGTCTTACAAAGCTATTGGTAGATGATTGTATGATTCTGCAGTAGTTAGGCGTACAGTTTTATTTAGTATATTTATTTGCCTTACAGTTTTGATTTAGGTCAAGCTTGCTTTCTTTCTTTTGTGTTTGTTTTGTTTTTTTAGCTGCATCTTTTCTAATAGTAGATTATGTTTCTAATACACCATTATACTATTCATATGCATTATTAAATAACTCATCCTCTTTTTTTGTTTTTTTTTGTTAGATTTTTTAGGAAATAGATATTGCAAAGAAGCAACATAGGAAGCTGAACATAACCGCAATGAATTTTGTAATGCAGGCTTTGTTCATTGCTGTGACATTGAATCAACTCTTTGATTATTGGATGAAATGCTAAGGCAAGAGGGCTGTGGGGTTGATGATATAGCATATGGTATGCTTTTGAAGGTAGTTAGACTTCCATTATTTAATGATGTTTTGTAGTTGTTGAATGTGCATTTGAGGATACTTCTTTTATAGTATGAAATGAAGTAATAATTTACATCTTAGTTAATTTAATGTCATAGGATGATAATCCCTTTTCTTTTTTTGTTTATATAATATCCTTTTATCCCCTTTTGCATTTGCTAATAACTAAAATCAATATCATAATTGCTTTTCAAAAATTTTCATTTGGGTTTTGTTTATACACACAACATATCTAATAGATTTTATGCAGATTCTTTGGGTCAATAATGGTGTTGTAAAGCAGGATGCATCCATTATAGGAGGTCATCAAGGGAAGAAAATGGATGCTCCCTTAATTCCAAGTAAATAATATTTCATTTATTGATCTTTTGGTAACGTGATTTGGGCTAAATGTATAAAAGTACTGTGAAGCAAACATGCGTATCAATTTGCCTTTTGTCTTATTTATGGTGCTGTTCATATCTTTTAGGGACACTAGATTGCTTCCTAATTTTGTTTTTTATTGTTTATGTTCTGAAACTGTAATAGCAGATCCTGTTTCCAATCATATTCTATTGCTTTAAAAAAAATTTACTTCTCGCTCTTATACATTAATATTTTCTCTGACTTGTGTAATCGATATAGTTGGATATCTTAAATAATAAATATTATTTTCTTCCATCTACAACTTATTATCATTACCAATTCCTCTGATAGAAGTGCATTCATTTTGAAATAAATTTTGCTTTCTGTAGGAATTCTTCAGGTGTCTAGAAATATGTTATGCGTTAATTCATAAAGGGAACGATTCAACTAAAAAGATTCGGTATCAAGTTGCATCTCCTGATGAATCTGCTTTGGTCACTACTGCATAGAATTTTGGTTTCTTCTTCTAAAGGTATATGGATTCAGGACCAGTGGTTCCTTTCTTAAAAAGAAAATAAGCAAGTGTGATTCTTCAAATTTTACTCATTTTGATTTGGTATGTCGTATACTCTTTGTCGGAATTTAAGTTTCCATATGATCATAGTGTCGAAATCAGATTTGATACTAATTGAACTCTGAGATTGATGTCCAAATCTCTTATTCTTGATCTAGATTACACAGCTCATGTCATTCATTGACAGATTATGTCATGTTAACCGTAGTGCTATTAGAAATCTTTTTTGAAATTGTGCTACAAGTAATCGTAAAAAGTGTCAATATTTAGAGTTATCAGAAAGATCTATGATGGCAGATTGTGACAATGCATGATTTTCCAGATGGTAGATTGCTTCTTAATTTTGATTTTTATTATTTATGTTTTGAAACTATAATAGCAGATTCTGTTTCCAATCATAATCTATTGCTTTAAAAAAATTCTCTAATATAAGTGTATTCATTTTGAAACATACTTTGGCTAGAAAGTATTTGAGGTTTTAGTTTGTGATGTCTCTTAATATTGTTTCTTGAACAGTAGATTAATATCAAAGAGAAAATTGACATTTCTATAGTTTAAGTGGTGCTTCATATATTTATAAGGACTTGAATGAAAAATGGATTTTGATATCCCCACTTGATCGATTAGAGTAATCGTTCCAAGTTATTATTGAATTGAGGAATTTTCTATTTAGTTTTGTTGACAGAATATACAAGTAAAGTAATATATAGCAGCTATTAGTAAGTTATATATAAGAAGCTTATTGTTAGTAAGTTGAGGTATATAAGAATATTATTTTAATAATCTACTTTCAATCTTAAGGTACTGAGTCAAACTCCTAATACAATAAAATTTACTTAATTTTAAGTAAAAAAAAAGATGTCCATTTGATTCTTTTTGTGAATCTTAGAAAAAATAAATAAAATAATCAAAATTTGTTTCAGAAAGTTTGAGGCTATTCAATTGAGTTCGAAAATTATAAGGAAGTGTGATTCATATAGTTAGCTTCATTTAGCTAATTTGTTGTTGTTTTATAACTATTTTGGAATTTTAGATCAGGTCTATAATTATTTTCTTGGATTTCTCTATTAGATGTGTTGTGGATTTCCTTTAGCTTCAGTTTTAGAGTATGTAATGCTTAAAAGATTAGTCAATACATGTCCATCCGGAGGACTAAGCTCTTTTACCTTTTCTATGCTCATGATATAGCTTGCATATGTGACTATTATCATCTTCAATTATATGCTTCAATTTTCTGAAAGAAAGCTATATTAAGGTGCACAATTTGATGTAAGAATGACACATGCTGCCCTTTTCATGTGTGGTCTTGCCTCTGTCTGGAAAAATGCTCCATCAAACCAATTACAATGTTTATTGTCTATATATTAATTTACCAATAATTGCAGTAAGCAGGTTTGATGAAGCTTTGGGATCTGAAAAATCAGAAGAAGCATATGTTACACTTCTCTACGGTGATGAATTTTTTCTCAGTGTGCAAGTATTGGAAAAGTCGAATCTTGACATGGGTTCTAATAAAGTTATGCTTGCTTTGGTATTTGAAGGAATTTATGATTATGCTAAAAAGTTGATTCAGGTGTGTGTCTCTCCATGTTTCTCCTTTTTACTTTCATGATTCATCTTCTCCTTTGTGCTCCGATGGAATGATTTTTTTGGTCTCTCACATGTTCTTTTGCTTTCTCTCATCCATTTGGTTCATTGGTTTGTTCTTTTCATTGTAGGGTAACTTTTTTTTCTTCTTATTATTCTTTTGTTCCATATTTTTATCTTTCAGTAAATATTTTCAAAAGAAACCTGCAAGTTAACTTATTATAAAGAGTGTACAATTAAATTTTGGTACTATTAAATGGATTCATACCCGCCGAATGTCTACATGATGAAATAGTTGTAGCGCTATTGTGGAATATTTGTTATTTGTTCATGCTTACTTAGTGTTAACTACATTATCTACTATGTTATTGTACATTAGACAAATAGAATAGTTAACCTTCAATCCTCACAAGTTGATTCATGCATGCAGGCCATGGAGCGGTCTGGAATACAACAACAGTAGAACTGGGTTCTATAGTTTCTATTTGTTGTTTAGGCACTGTTGGCATCGTTGTAAGTTACCCCTTAACAGATTTAATACTTTCATATTCTTACAGTAAAGTTGATTAAAGATTTATATTCAGGTTGCAAAGGTTGTAAAAGATGTTGGAGCATTATAGATAATCGGAATAGATAGACACCAATAAGTTCAATGTAGCTATTGTATATTACTGAGAGAGTATAATTATTGATTGTTTAGTTAGAGCCATAATGTCTATAATGGGTTTTTGTGGTATGTTTGAATCAATTTGAATATTTTGAGGAATTTGTGCTGGTAAAAAGTTAGATGATTATCTCTTGCTTGATTTTAAAGAAATTTGATAGTTCTTAACGGTTCATGACTGACTATTTAATCTAGAAGTTTGATATTTAATTTTCTGTTTTATTTTAGAAACTATTATTGCCTAGGCTGAAGCTTCATTACCCAAGATCATAACCTTTTTACCTTTGAGTTTATCTAGCATAATGTTTTAGGATTTAGATGCCTTTTTTAATTTAATAAGTTCTCCTTTTCGATTGATTGCTCATTTTTTATTTTAGATGCAAGTTTAAAATGTCTGTGAACAATTTGGATTGTTATACTTGAATTTCATAACTGTTGTTCATTGTAGTGTTCTTTTTCCAAGATCAATCTCTTTATATTAGATTTCTTCTATTTGAAGTTAATTGTAAATTAGATGTCATGAATAAACTCAAAAAGAAAGCTGTAAGGGTATACTGCGGTTATCTAAATGCTTCATCTTACTGATCCTCACTCCTCATCATCCCCTCAAAAAGAGGAATATATTATTTACATTTAGGGGAAAATGCATTTGAAGCAGCGTGGTGTTTTATTTATTTATCAAATGCATTTGTTTGTGGAAGAGTTGGCTGGAATTATGAAAGCATTTGATAAGTTGGACTCTGAAAAGCGGGGTAAAATCAACCTTGGAGAGTTCAGAATCAGTTTGCAGAAGCTTGGCCAGATTATAAGGATTTGAAGATGTTTCTTTCAACTCTCAGATCTGTAAATCTGTTGATCAAATTTGTAGCACTAGCAAAAGACTTTTCCCTTGCATTATTACTATTATTCCTCAAGATCCTGATCTCATAATGGTACGAAAAATAAAAATCGATACATAGCTAAATTCCATTTCAGTTGTGGAATCAATATCTTTCCTTTCATGAAAATTGTGTTGTAATGCTGACTAAGAATAGGTGTTACATAGCCCGAATATTTTCTTAGCCTTAATAAGTGAATTTTAATTTGTGATACTTAGAATCCGTATTTTTCCTTTGTGCTTGAATTTTAATACCATTTGAATTTAATGTAATATCTAAGTCATTGTGCTACAACATAGAAGATACTTTATCGAAGAGTATAAGATAGAAGATTGCGCCCATATAATCTGACATAAAGACATGAATTCAAGTAAAGGAGATGGTGAAATTCAGGTACCTGCTTCTGACTTATAAAATGAAGTTTTTAATAGCTTACTAAACTCATTTTGTCTGGTATGAAAGATGAATCAGGTTGTTGTTTTATTAGTGGAGGCGAGCTGAATGCTTTGGTTTGCAAAATTTAACCAATGTTTGATGTTATTACTTTCGATTCTTGGGTACAACAATGACAATTTTTTTCTTTAGATTTGATAGCTTTAGTTTGTAATTTGACTTGGTTACACTTCATTGAGTTTTTATTTATTCGTTTATTAGTTGATTGGATTGTTAGATAAAATCATAAGGGAGGGCTTATTAGATAAATGGATATCCAATTCAAATATTTTACTCCAAAATCAAAATAAACAACTACTTCCTTATAATCAGGTATTTTATTCCGTTTGTACGGATTCAAATATTAAGAAGTGTTTTTTTGAATATATAATGTAAGAAAAAATAACAATAAATTGGTAATTTTGAGAGAAAATGTAAATAAAGTTGTTTGGAATGATGAATATAGTTGTTTGGATTGATGAATAAAGTATAAAAAGTAGTAAATTTGTATTGTATTTTTACCATTAATGGAAATACGTGGAACGACTCAAAATGAAAAATGGGTAAAATATGTGAGACGGAAGGAGTATTAAATTCTAATTCCAAATTAAATTTCGAAATTTATAAACACCATGCACATTTTTTAAATTGATAAAAACAGATCCAATGTCTGTTGTGATTTTTTTTTAAAAAAAAAACATTACTACCAGTCGGTGAATTATGTTACTCCATTTTTTTAAGTAGAATAAAATAATACGTTGGTGATGTTTGATCATGCCTACTGCTTCATTTTTTAAGGATGTGTTTCAGTGAAGTAAAATTGGGTAAACATTTTTGTTTTTTTATCTTTTATAATCATCTATTTTTTTAAGGATATTTTTATTATTTTTTTCATTGCTTCATTATATGTATTTATGATTTTATTCAATTTAAAGAGATAATCTCTTATTTAAAAGAATTATATTATATTTATTTTATATTTAATTAGTAATAGTATAATCATTTTTAAAATATTAATTTAATCAATTCAAAATATAAAAAAAATAAATTAGTATTAAACGAGTAATTTGCAGTTATTGATAAACGATTATATTTTTTATAATAAATTATTACCCAATGAATCATATTCTTACATCTATTGTATCCATTTTATGATTATATGTGTATTATTATTTCATTTAGCATTGAGCTTTCATGTTCATCATTTAACATTTAGTTTTGCATATTGTTTTGTATATTGAGATGTTGGTACTCATGTAGTTATGCTTTATTTATTGTTAAGTAGGCTATTGATTCATATATAGTTTTGTTTGTGTGTGTTTTGTTTTTATTTTTTTTTCCTTTAGATTGAGGATACATTTTTTTTAATAAGTTTATTAAAAGGGGCTATCAATATATTCTATTGAAATCTGGTAAATAATTAAATTTATAGGGATTGTCAGAAGGGTTAAAAGCTTATCCAATATGAATTCGCTTTTAAATAATAATTTTTACATTTATTAACTTTTCCAATAACGTCCGTGAAACCATATAAATTAGTGGATTTTTCGTAGTATAATTTGTAGTAGATTGCTCTATGGAAGAATAAGTGCGCAGTGCCTTAGGTACCTCTCTTTAAACACTACATTTCAAGCTACAATTCAACACTACATTTTGTCTATGTATTACATCATGAATATATCCAAGTGGGGAATGGGTGAGATTTCGATATGAACCATATATATCTCTATTTGACACTTCGTCTAGATGTATATTGACTTGGGCGTCGATTTGATTTCTATTGGACACTATCTTTCTACTTCACAACAGTTGGTTTTTACCTTAGAAGCATGGTACGTAAATTCTCACAATTAACCCTAAAAAAAGAAATCAAGTTTTCTAATATTTAATTGTAACGAAAAAAGAAACCAAGAGGAAAGAATAGAAGCCGTAAAAAGAAACATATGTTGAATGGTTCTAAAAAAATTACAAAATACAAAAAAATATAAAATATATAAGTATGGTCGAGTATAAAAAAATACTCTTCTCATTCCAAGAAAATTCTATTAACCTTATAAGAAAAAGGAAATTATATATATATAAATATTTCAGAAATTTCTCTATCCGCGCAACGCGCGACCAGATAAACGCTAGTTTTACATAATTAAAAATGTTCAAAGGCTTATTTACCCATTTTTACGTATAAGGTAATATACTAATTAGAATTTAATTATAAATCTATCTTTGATTTAATAACATGTACTAGATGCATTAAATTTTTTTTATAACTTTCTCTATGAAGTAATATTAAATAAATTTTAATTTTAATCTATTCTTAATTAATTATTATTAATTTAACAAAAAATATAAAGGTAGTTACTACTTACTAGTAGATACACTACATATTTTAAACTTATTAGTAGATACATAAACTTTAAATCATTACTCTTCACAATATTATTTTATGGTTGATTTTCATATTTAACCTTATTCTGACCAAATGCACGAAATACAGAATTCTTCTAAATCTGATCTCTCCTCTAAATCCAGCAACTAATGGGATTTTCTCCAAAATCACACAAACACATTTATCACCGATTAGATTAGAGATTTCATTTCCCTTTCATAATATTCTTCTTTGCATTTTGCCTCCCACAAACCCATTTTATAATATTCTTCTGCGCATTATGCAAATATTTGTGGTTGAGTAATATGATTATGGAAAGAGAGAATAAATTTTATAATATTCTTAAATATAAAAATAAGAATTCAAACTCGGGCAGAGGCAATAAGTAATGAATAAACTCAAACAACTAGAAAGAAACATGTATGCTATAGAAACTCAACAAAGAACATGTTGTGCATCATCTTCTACTACAATCTAGACAAATGTCACCAAATCTTCACAATCTACTATGGAATGGGGGCAAACGAGATTTCATTTGTTTTAATTACATTTCTTTTATTATAATAATTGGTTGCCATTGTGATAAATGTAATATACTAATTAGAAATTTTAATTATAAATCTATCATTGTTTTAATAATATGTACTCCCTCTGTCCCTCTACAAAATGTCTTTTTACTTTTCTCACGTATATTAAGTAATATTATATTTTATGTGTAGTGTGTAGATTTTTAATTGTTGTTTTACCTTTGTACCCTTATCATTATTTCCTCAAAATTAAAATTAGATATCCGATAACCTAACAAAATAAAAATAAAAAGCAAAAAAAAATTCTTTACAGAGGTACAGAACCAATTTTCCAGAATAAAAAAAATAGAGGTGCGAAAGGCTGAAGATTGTGTTTGGTCGATGGCATGATTGGCAGCGCTGTGAGGTGTTGCGGCAGATCCGGTAGATCCGAAAGACAGCGATCAACAGTCAGCAACAACTAGAGGTTGAGCGACGGAATCTTGTGGTGCGACTTCTTCGCTGGCTAGATCGTGTCGGGCTCGATCGACGGCTTTAACGAGGGCTCGCGTGACTAGTGGCAACCTCTTGCGAAGAATTTGATCGGCACTGCATGGCGGCACTAGAATATCAATCCTTTGGCGGCGGTCGACGAGGCTGGAGATGGGCGACTGGCGGTTGTCGGTGGTACTCCGACAACAGGCAGTCTTTTGCACGATGGTGGTGGTCTACGGCATTTGGTTGCGAACAGCCAATGGAGCTCGCGATTCCGACAGTGGAGGATGAGAGTTTCAATTTTCTTGAAAAATCGTGAGAGATGAGGGATGAAGTCTGATTTTAGTAGAAGGTTTATTTGGTTATAATTAATAATTTTAATAAATTTAGAGGAATGACAGTAGGTGTAATTTTAAGTAATTTAGTTGGGTGTTGTAAATAGGAAACCCATACTTTTTAGTGAGATAGATCAAAATGACAAAATGGATCCTTATCATAGGGATGGAGGGAGTATTAAATTAATTAATTTTTTTTAACTTTCCTTATAAAATAATATTAATTATAATTTAAATGTTAATCTATTCTTAATTAATTATTATTAATTAAACAAAAAATATAGAGATAGTTACTACTTACTAGTAGATACACAAACTTTAAATCATTACTTTTTACTACATTATTTTATGGTTAATTTTAAATTTTAACATTATTCTGACCAAAAGCACGAAATGCAGATTTCCTATAAAGTCGATATCTCCTCCAAATCCCGCAATTAATGGGATTTTTCTCCAAAATCCTGAAAACTTCTTTATCACCGAAAGATTAGGGATTTCATTTCTCTTTTATAATATTCTTCTTCAAATTGTACCTCACACAAACCCATTTTATAATATTCTTCTGCACATTGTGCAAAAATTTGTGGTTTAGTCATATGATTACGGAAAGAGAGAGTAAATTTTATAATATTCTTAAATATAAAAAAAGGAATACCAACTCGGGCAGAGGCATTAAGTAGTGAATAAACCCAACAACTAGAAAGAAACATGTATGCTATAGAAGCTCAACAAAGAACTTGTTGTGCATCTTCTACTACAATCAAGACGAATGTCACCAAATCTTCACAATTTGCTGTGTAATAGGAGCAAATGAGATTTCATGTCTGAAGATTTCTATTTCTATCAGCGTCTTCAATCAGAAGTGGGCGCACAAATGAGATTTATCTTTTTTAATTACGTTTCTTTTATTATGATAATTGGTTGCCATTGTAATAAAGGTAATATACTAATTAGAATTTAAATATAAATCTATCTTTGATTTAATAATAAGTATCAAATTTATTAACTTTCTTAAAATTTTCCTTATAACGTAACATTAATTATAATTTAAATGTTAATCTATTCTTAATTAATTATTATTAATATAACAAAATATATAGAGATAGTTACTACTTACTAGTAGATATACAAACTTTAAATCATTACTCTTTACTACATAATTTCATTGTTGAGTTTCATTATTAACCTTATTCTGACCAAATGTTCGAAATGCAAATTTCCCCCAAATCCGATCTCTCTTCCAAATCCCTCAATTAATGAGATTTTTCCCCAAAATCCCGCAAACCCATTTATCACATATTAGATTAGAGATTACATTTTTCTTTTATAATATTCTTCTTCACACTATGTATCCCACAAACTAATTTTATAATATTCTTCTGCACATAGTCTAAAAATTTGTGGTTAAGTCATATGACTATGGAGAGAGAGAGAGTAAATTTTATAATATTCTTAAACATAAAAATAAGAATACCAAATCGGGAAGATGCATTAAGAAGTGAATAAACTCAAACAACTAGAAAGAAACATGTATGCCATAGAAGCTCAACAAAGAACCTGTTGTGCGTCTTCTTCTACTACAATCTAGACGAATGTCACCAAATCTTCACAATCTGCTGTGAAATCGGTGCAAATGAGATTTCATGTTTGAGGGTATCTATTTCTATCAGATGAAGTATATAAAAACAATAATTTTAAAGTGTATATTAGAATTATATCATCATTATATAAATATTTAAAAAAAACATAGTAAATTGTAATTGTGATCTATAAAATGGCCGGAGAGCGAAGATGAAAAATGAAACGTTTCGTTTTACCTCATATTTGATGCCTATATATACACACAAAAATTAATGCTACTAAATTACAATAAAGTAACATTAAATTTAGTCAAATACTAATGTGCAATAGTTTTTAAGGTGCAATTGGGTCAAAATTAACCCATGAACCGGATTGACCTGGATATATATTCTCAAAATCAACTTGATTGGTCATTCAACTCTCTCCTTCAATCTTTCTCTCTCTCTCTCTCTAACCTCTCCCATCCACTTTCTCTCTCCATCCTCTCCCCTTCACCCACGTTTCTATTCTGTTTTACCCACGTTTCTACACTTAATTGTGAAGGAGAAGCCCTCTGGCGGCGCCGCGACAACACCACTTTCTCTCTCTATCCTCTCCCCTTCATCCACCGTTTCTACCCATCGATTGAGAAGGAGAATCTCTTGGATGAGAACAAAGCAACAACAGAGAGAAATCTAAAGCGACAAAAAGAGGGAGAATTGAAGTGAAGAGAGAGAATCATGATAGTGTAATCCTGCAGGAGATTACAAATTGAGTCTATTTTGTAGAAATTAACCTAAAATACAAGATTAATCTATTTCTGAATAAATTTGAATTTCAATATCTAATTTGTGATTATTTTTTTAGAATTTAGATTTACTAATGCCTTTCAAGATTGAAGCAAATTGAAATTTGTTCTTTTGATATTTTTTTTTCTAAATGAATGGTTTTTTTTAGAATTATTATATAATTGATAGGTATGATAATGGATGTGAGATTTAATTTATGTTTGTCTTTCTTCTTCTCACAATTGTTGGAGAGGCTTGAAAGGAATTGATATGTTGGGTTTGGTCGTGAAGCATTCTCTGATACCCTAGATACCATTGAAGACCAGCTCGAAGAAAACATCTTAAAAAGTTAAATGTACAACTTTTATTAAGGAAGTATACAAGTTTAAATGAACATGTGTATCACTTTTTATTAATGATTGTACACTTTTTAAATTTCAGCGTAATAAGTTTCATGGATAAATGTATACTTTTTAATGTAATAATGTATATAAATTTCTTAATAACTGTATAACGTTTTATATTTAAATGTAAAACTAAACTAATAAATATATATCAATGAAAATAATACATTTATCAAGAAAAATATATACACTATTCATTTACAACTAATACATTTGCTCATTAAAGTATGTATAAAAATTAATTCAATGTTATTACAATTTGATATAGATTATCAATATCATATTTGTTTTTCTTTATAAATATAATACATTTATCAATAAAAACCAATACATTGTTGAATTACATCTAATACATTATAACAATTTGAAAATTTGAATAGTCAAATTCCAACAATAATTCTTGAACATCATACATAAACATTTATTAAGAAAAATCTATACATTATTGAATTTCATCTAATACAGTATAAAAATTTACAGAATTGAATAATATCAAATTCCATCAATAATTAAATTCCTGAAACATGAACATTGACAAATTTGATACATTTATTAAGAAAAACCTATACATTATTGAATTTCATCTAATACAGTATAAAAATTTAAAGAATTGAATAATACAATAATTAAATTCCTGACAAATCTGAACACGAGCGAGACCAGAATACTTCTCAGATCTCAACGTATTCAATGTCCGGCCCAAACCTAGTGACCGGAGATAGTCATAACGTATACATATTTGAAAAGGCCAATAAGATACAAACATAGGTCTGAGGAGTGATCTCCGGCGAACGTAGATCTGAGGAGAGATCTCCGACGAATCTGATGGCGGCGATGGAGATGAGAGAGATAAGAGAGATAGTGAGATGAGAAGGGGAGAGAGAGAGTGGTGGTAATTGAAAATCGGTGGAAACTTGAGAGAGAGATGGGGAGAAACGTGAGGCAGATCGGTGGTGCTTGAGAGAGAGAGGGGGGAGAAGGCGAGAGAGAGGAATCAGCCGTGAAAATTCGAAGAAGGAAAATGGCGTCATCAACCGACTTGTAAGGCTTTTATACCTCATCCATTTTCTAAAAACGAAGCATGTTTTTAAGGTACACATATGTGTACAGTAGATCAACTCTTAAATTTAAATGATAATAAATCCTCTTTAAATTAGAAATTTTTAAATTGATTAACTATAAATTTTCTAATAAAATCAGCATTAAATATCAATTTCAATTAATCTAAAAAATTAAGAAGTAAAAAATTAATAAATGAAAAACAAAAAAAATAATGGAAAGTGCTCCAAACACTCTCATGATGACATATCATCAAGAAGGATGGAGACACATTCCAAATAAACAAAAACAAACTGACAAATAGATTTCATTAGATGTACTAAGATATATAATAATTATTATTTGTTTTCAATTCAATAAAAATATAAAAAAATCGGAATGAACAACGTCCATTAATGGATAGGACAGAGGTCTTCTAAACCTTTGGTATAGGTTCAAATCCTATTGGACGCAATAAATTTCCATCTATTTTTTATTTCGAAAGACTTTTTGCATAATTTGAATCCTAGACATTTGATTCCTTTTGGTGATTCCTTTTTGAAAAAAAAAAAGTGAACAATTTCTTTATGCTTGTTCCTGAAGTAGAAACCGGTCCATTTGTTCCTGAACAGTTTCTTTCAAAAGGGCTTCCGCTTCTTCAGTAAATGTCTAAGTAGAAGATATGATTTCTTGAAGCTGAGGTTTATTAGTTTTTAAGTAAGTACGTAATTCAAACAAATTTCCTTACCTGTCCAATTTCTAATGAATCAAGATAACCATTTGTTCCAGTATAAATAGTTATTATCTGTTCTTCTACCGAAAGAGGGGCGACTTGAGATTGTTTAAGCAATTCACGCAATCGCTGACCTCTTGCCAATTAATTTTAAGTAGTATCAATAAAACCTTATTATCGCCAAGATTACGTGTAAGTAAGAGTTGCAATACCAAAAAAAGATTGAATGATAATACATTAATGAGAGAATCCATAATCCAGAAAAATTCCAACAATATGTCATTATAAATATAAATAAATATACATTAATTTAGAACCATTGGATAAAATACACAAATTCTTAATGTAAATAATATATAAATCTTCATAAAAGTAGAGAAAAAGAAGAAAGAAATAAAAGAAAAAAAATCAAGAAAATAGAAGATGAGAAAATTAAAATCAACATATATTTTATAAAATATTAGAGGTGAACAAACGTAAAATAAACAACTTTGGTAAAATAAATTTCGTAAAAAGAATATAAAATTATGCAATTTTAATTAAGAAAACCAATAAATTTCGTAAAAAGAATATGAAATTATGCAATTTTAATTTAATAAAAACCAATATTCTATATTAAATAAATATCTCAAAAGTTAAATTATTTAAAATTTTCATGTCGGAAGATGGAGAAATGCACATTATTATATAGAAACTTTCAGATTGATGTATAAAAAATTAAGAAAAAATGATAAAAATAAATTAAATAAAATTTAATTATTTGGAAAAAGAACATAATAAAGTAAACATATGAAAGACAAAAATCAACAGGAGTTAGAAGATGAAATGAAACATGAATGTTTGCATATTTATCTATTTATATAGACATGGTTGGCTTAATTGAGTATTAATATCATAATTTTTTATATTTATTCTCACAAATTTAACTTTTGATTGATAAGATTAGCAATTGATTGACTAATCATTAATAAAAAATAAAATAAAAACAGGAAGTTTGATATCTGTTTAATAAAAATTAAATTTAAATTAATATATACATTAAATTAAAGAGTTTGACTGCAGTGCACCGGGTGTGCTAGTGCACCTTGATAATTTAAACTGTTAGATCAGATTTTTATTTAATCATAACCACTAAATAAAATAATTATATATAAATACCATAACTACCCACTCATCCTATTATTAACCCTATTAAATTAAAAAAGATAATAAATAACTTAAAAAATTAATATAATGTAGGTACAAATTAGACATAATTATAAATTAAATTTAAATTAAAAAGTAATATATAACTTAGAAAATTAAAATAATGTAGGTATGTATAATTTATATAGAGAGTGACTAGCCTACAACCGGTCCTACCAATTTTTGGTATAATCGGATCCTTTCTTTCGCATCAATGGGTCTGGATTAAATTTGAGAAAGTAATCAATTCTGTCCATTCTGGGACGAACACCGCCCCCTTCGTCGAACTTCCATCTCCCTCACGCTGCCGAAATCGAAGTTGTCTTCTTCGTCGAAACTTAGAATCGCTCTCTCAGCTAACCCCACTCGACGTCGGACCTGTTTTGTAGGGTTATAGCAGATCGAATAAGAGTGAACCTTAATTTCCTAATTGGAAAAATGAAGAGAGACGAAATCCCGGCGACAAATGCAGGTGAGTAAGCTACGAACATCCCTAATTTGCTTCTCTCTTTTGGATTATTTCCTCCTAATTTGAACATCTTAGAGTACTCCCTGTTCTTTCCCTTCAGCCTCATCAACCCTACATTGTTGCATTGATTCGATTTTGGAATAGGATGGGTCATTGCACTCACAATTAATTTTCATTTTATTTTTTTAATTTGTTGGTTTTGTATTACATACATGATTCAAAATTGGAAAAAGTAGATTATTATCTTAGATGTCGTACTGTTCGTGAACAAGAAATCTACTTTTGCGCCAAATGAGATTGTATTTTATTGGTTGTAGTTTTTTACATTGTTGGATAATAATAACCTTCTTTGTCTATTATACTGCTGCATTTTTTTTTATACCTAGTCATCCTTTTTTGATAATGTTAGCCTTCTGTCCCTATTACAATGCTACAAAGTGAGAAGATGATTGACATTCAAAATGTATGTAAGTGACTTTCATTTAATAAATAGAGTTGGTCTTGCTGAGAATAATTTTCTACATACATAGTATGCACATCATTATCATTCTTTACTGGGCACATCTACAGTCCAATTTTTTATGTGACTTGTTTTTTGTTCATTTTGTTCTAATTTCTGGTACTTGAACTGAACATGAAGTAACAACATTTGAAAAAGTCCATTAGTATTAGACCCACTGTAGGTTCTTCTGGTGATAAACAGATGAATTTTCTTGCGGTATTTCTGGCCTTACTCCCTACAAATTGGCGCAGAAATCTGAAGAAACGGGAGCTGGAGTCAACAAAAATAATTTTTTTGCTGAAACAGAAGCTAACTACATTTGATTATTTGTAATGTGTAGCTGAAGGTGTATGCCTGTGTATGATGTATCATATTTGGGTGGTCAACTACGTGATAGATCTTGACTAGTTTGGGCACCCATTTTGGATAATTGTATCTAGCATATGATTAGTGAAGTTGATTCTACTTTTTCCTTCTTTAAAAAGTTCTGCCCAACCTTGTTACATTTCTTCATTCTTACAAAAATATTTTTATAGACAGTTAGAGAGATTCGTCACAATATTTTGCCATTTGAGAAGGATTTGCAGATAAAGAATTGTAATTGGTCTTACACTAGATAATTAATTTGTGATTTTTGTTATTAAAGAATAATCTTAACAATATGACAAACTCGATTAATTCCAACTATATGATAAGCTCGTTTAATGATAACTAACTACGAAGCTTCACACAGTATAAAAAGTAATCCAAAAACTTGTTAATAGTAACCCAAATCATTATAAAGCGTAACTCAATTAATAAAGAAAAGTAACCTAAAAAGATGTTAACCAAACATAACAATATATTAATAAATCAACAAAAAGAGCAACCCAAAAACTTGTTTATAGTAATCCAATTTATTATAAAAATTAACCTTGTGAATCAACAATAAAATTTTCAAAACAAGACTAAACTAATCTAATAGAGTAAACTAACGAGAAGCAATAACGGCAAGAGATGACTTGAACAAAAAAGTTTCTCTACCCTCGAAGAAACTTCTACAAGAATAAAAAAATCTCTCTATGAAGAAATCTAATTTCCTTTTTATTTTCTTCAAAGACCAACCCAATAAATTATGAAGAGTAATATAATTAATTTAAAATAGTAATCTAATTTTTTTTATAGAGTGACCTAACAACGTATTTAATTTCAAATAGTGGTCCAATTATTTCAAATAGTGATCTAATTAATTCCAAAGAGTAACCTAATTATTTTTATAATAATTTAGCAACGTATAGATTGTTTATAGTGATTAAGCAACGTATATATTGCATACATTTTAATTAATTTCAAAGAGTGATCCGAATAATTCAAAAGAGTAACCTAATAATTTTAATAAAATAATCTATCAACTTACAAATTGAATACAATTTTATTATTCTTAATGCATGATTCTATTTTTAAAAAATTATAATCTTCAATTAAAAATTACCCCAATTTATTATAAAGAGTAACCTAATTAATAAAAAGAAGTAACATTATCGGCCAAACAAAACGGAACATAAACAAATAAACATAAAGAGTAATCCAAAAGCTTGTTCATAGTAACTCAAATCATTATAAAGAGTAACCGGTCAATTATTAGAAAAAAATAGTAACTATTGATCAAACAGAGTAAAACATAAATAAATCAATATAATATAAAGAGTAATCTAAAAGCTTGTTCATAGTAACCCAAATTATTATAAAGACTAACCCAATTAATAAAAATAATAACCTAGAAAGTTGTTGACAAAATAGAATAGAATATAAACAAATCAACATAAAGAGTATCCAAAAGCTTATTCATAATAACCCAATTTATTATAAAGAGTAATCCAATTAATATAAAAAAGTAACCCAAAAAATGTAGACCAAACAAAATAATATATAAACAAATTAGGATCTTAAATGAAAGAGTAACCCAAATTATTACAAAGAGTAACTCAATTAATAGAAAAGAGTAACCTAATTAACTATTAAAAATAGTAACCTAAATATTTGGCCCTATATTTTTATTTTGATGTTAGTGCGAATTTTATATATAATTTGAGTGTAATATCTTCTCATCACACTATTTCGAACAAAAAAGCAGAGCACAAAGTGACCTCAAGGTAGACTGCATATGCTCCAAAACAGGACAATTTGAGTGATTTCCACCCATAAATTGTTTCATGTTTACAATGACATCCATGCTGTTATCCTCTACATGTTGTTATCCTCTATAACAACATCATACGCTTGTATAGTTAAAAGCATCTCCCCTCTGTTTCTCTTCACTGGCATTCCATTTATTTTTACCGATCAACTGATGGAATATGGATATTACCTACTCTAATAATTAAACTTTGTTGCATTGATCAAAGGCAGACAAGAACATTTACTAGTTTTAATTATTGGATTAAACAATACTATATTACTAGTACATGGAAGCATTAACCCAATAATCTAGCAAGTACAACCCAACACATACTCTCTGAAATCATATTAATAAACCCAACCAATGAAGCAAACACCACTACTTAGTTAAGCAGATGCAACTTGTTCCAAACTTGCAGTGTTTGCATTTTCGAAAGCCTCAAATATTGGCTCCTTGGCCTAAAACTTCACCCCAGCATACAACTTCATATAGTTGTCGAACATGAATTTCAGGTACAGATTCTTCTCGTCCTCCTTCTCCACCAATGCAGGCGCCGGGTAGATCACCGCATCACTTCCAGCGTTGTACCAATGCCCACTCCCACATTGCCCTGCTTATCTATCACCACAACCATAGCTCTAAAATGTAGTTGTTTCCCTCCTTTCAACACCTTGGTCACTCTCAGAACCTGAACAAACCTCTCATCAAAACCACCTCTCTCTTTCTCCTTAATTTTCGACCAAACACCAATTGCTTTCTTCACTTTGGAATCCATCACGTAAACATCATTTCCCAAATTATCAAAGCACATTGGACGTGGCTCCCATCTAATTAAAGAAAAACAAATCATGCCATGGAAGATTTGAATTCAAGCTGGTAAAACAATACCAGTTTGTCGACGTTAGAGGGCTATAGTAGTGATTTTGTGGAGATATGGGGCGACGACTGGTGGTGTAGGCGAATTCAAAATAGATACTCTTTGACTCGAACCGCAGCGAAGAGTGAGACCTTACCTCTCTCCTAAATGGCAACAAATCATAGAGGAAATGCCTGAAAAAGAGCTGATATCGATTCCGGCGACTCCTTACTTGTCGACGCCGTAGATACTAACTCCGTCGGTGCAGAGGTCACCGTAGAAGGAGGCGGTGGGGACAGCCAATCGAGCTTGAACGGAGCTGGCACCAATGCCATACCATTTGACGGTAATCGTGTTGCCAGATTTGGGCATTGATCTCCGATTGACGAAGAGGAGATGAAGATGTCAGTTGAATGAACAGGTGGAATCCAAAAAACCCCGATTATAATTAGGAATAACTTAATTTGACCCTTTTAACCTAACGACTCATCTAATGAGATCCATTTTCATTAAAATACCCGATTCTACCATATTAGAAAAAAAGACGGTCTTAGGGAAGTCTTTGCCAATAATTTTGATGAACCTTGTAATATCAATCACAAATCACAATAAAATAAAAATCAACTATTAATAAAATTAATTAAAATAAAAAACTAAATCAAATCAAAATAATTATGGCCAAAATTATTTTTTGCAATAATGACATAAAATTATGTCACAAAGAAAATTAAACCAAAATTTAAAAGAATAATAAAAGATTAAGTATGGAAATTTTGAAATTTTTTTTTTAATATAATGATGATTCATGAGCGTTAGAAAACATGATAGACACATTTGGGAAGTAAATAACTGCCACACAAAAAAATCATATAATATGTCAACTTAAATTAATTAATTTATGAAAGAAGAATGAAGAAATAGAAAGAGCTCAAATTAATCTCCTGCTGCCAATCATCAGAGGAGAAGGAGAGCCTATCCACATAGCAAAAGAAACTATGAAATAAATGTCTTTAAATTTGTACAAAAATATGAAATATATAAATTTAGAATCCATTTTCTTACAAAATCTTATTCATCCTTTTTAATTTCTAAAATTAAAATTCATTTATAATAAATAATACTAAAATTATTGGTTATTATGTGGTGCACCTCGTACACCGGTGCACTTATGATTTTATAGGGTAAATGTAGTGATGTAGTGGGTAGTTAGTGTTTTTATTTTTAATTATTTTATTTTATTCAGTGGTTAGGATTAAATATAAACATAATCTAATGATTTAGGTTATTCAGGTGCACCCGGTGCACTGCAGTTCGATTCTAAAATTATAATTATGAAGAAGTAGAATAAATTTCTATAAAGAAGGATGCCCATGTACTTCATTTTCTTCCCCTATTTCTCAAGATGTTAGTGACATTGTTGTCAATTACTAGCTCAAAAACTATCTCTGATCGCAAATTTGAATGAAATAGACAAGGATTCAGGATGTTAGAGATGGCTTTTGAAACATCTCTATGGTGAACTGCTTAATTGGTTTACCATATGGTCCATCACCATCTTAAAAACTGTCTCCTTTGACAGGGAAACGAGTCCATCTCCAAAAACTGTCATTTCCGTGTTTTTTATACTCCCTCCGTTACAGAGAAATTGATCTATTAACAGATCAATTTCTTTGTAACGGGGGAGTAGCTTAGCTGCTAATAGTTGGAATGCCAACTCTTGGCATGCAATGAACCTTGTTTCATTGGTGAACAAATTAGATCCAGGGAGCAAACTGTTAGCCCAAAAGTGTATGCAAACAATGATTTGTATAGTGGGGTACTATGAAGAAAGTTATAAAATAGTCATGACAAATTTTGAGTCCTAATTGGAACAAGTGGAATCTGATAGATAAAACATTCTCCTATAGTTGAATTTCAATTTAGAAATAATCTCAGAAGATATGTCCAAACACAAAGAAGTTACAACCAGAGAGATGTGCAAACACTTTTCAAACCACTTAGAAATTCAATAATTTGTAATACTTCATTGAAGCATTTCATAATGTAGCTCCTAGCCTCCTACCAAGAAATGAAATAAAAGAATTTCTGTCAAGGATAACCAAGTCTTGATCTCCTACTTCTCACGGGCGTAATGCATTCGTTTTTATTAGCGTTTTTCGATCTGTATTTCTTATAATCTCTAGATCGAAGAGCTATTTCCATGATTTTTATATCTTCTGTTATCTCCCTCCTAGATAGGGACACTAATTGGGGCAAAATATCCTTCCGAAAGTCTTTCATTCTCCTCCCTCGCTTCAACTTTACTCCATGTTCGTTTTTATCCAAGCCCATTACTTCAAAGGGCGTTGATGAAATGCAACATTCAGCAATGCTGCACTCCTGTTGCTTTAGAACAATCGAAGAGTAGGATTCGGATGAAGTTTGGGGCACTTCCTTTTCCACACTGCAACTTTCCTTTCTTTTCCTGGATTCGGAACTGTAATCTTGATTTTCATCTAAACATTGTGATGACATGTGTATGAGAGACACTGCTCCCTTTCTCACCATTTCATTAACTTCTGTCATTTCTTCTTTTTCTGCATAACAAAGCTGAGATCTCATTTCTGTTGAAGACTTCTTGGCAACCATGGAATTCTTGGAGTTTGGAGCATATATCAAGCACGGCTTTTTCTTTTTGGAGCTGAATACATCCTCCTCGATGGTATTGGATTTGCATGAAGGTAACCTACTACTGTCTGAGCATTCAAGTAGTTCTTGCTTCGAGTAATGTGAACAGGGGTTATCATCTTTCTTCTCCTTAGCATTCAATTCAGGAGTTGATAAACTCCAGAAGGTTTCGTCTGGTAAACATGTTACAGATTCTACACTTTCAGGTTTGAAACCTCTGGAGCAGCTGACATAGTCTTTACACTCAGATAAAGGTCCACAAACAGAAGCAAAATTTTCTGAGCATACACTCGTTCTACAAAGATGCTCACATGTATCTTTGCTTGGAGAGATAGTCAAAGTAGATGTCGTTATGTCCTGTGGAGCCATAGCAGAAGACTCAGTATTCTTAAGTTGACTCAGTTTAAGACGAGTAAAATTAATGACTTTACCATAAGAACCAACCTCATCATGTGAAACACCTGATGATGTACACTGGGATGAATTAAATGGGTGAGCAGATGATTCAGTTAGAAGAGGCTTATTAAGATCCAGTTCTTCTATTTCAGGAGTAGGATATAGCTTTCTTCGGGCCAGCGTATTTTTGCATGAAAGGTCTTCGACCCCTGCACAAGAGTTTAACAAAAAATTAGATGGTCAAAACTACAAATTTTAGAGGCTAGATATGAAGGAAATTTTTGTTAGTCACAATACCTTGATAAAAGTGATTCGTTTCCAAAAGATTAGCTCTTCCGTCTCTTAGTGAAAGAAATTCCGGAATCCAATGAGGCGAATCATTTTTCCAACTTTCATAACTGCAACTTGTCCCAAAGTCATTATTAGCTCCAGAGTTAGTGGCACCTCCACATGAGAGGATGGTAGCATGATCTCTACCATAAGGAGATCCTACAAACTGAACTGACTGTGGTGAAGGTGAACAAATGAATACATCCTCCCTAGTCATTTTTCCACTACCTATCTGACATGTGCTGCTACCTGCTCTAAGAGAGGGCTTAAGCCCTTCACTAAAAGGATCTTTATAATAGTGGACGGCTTGTTCTGTAAAGGCTGGAGTTATACAACCACTCCAAAGCTTTTCACTGTAATTTGTGTTTTGAGTGACAGCAAGGCTAAGATCAAGAGACAATATCGGAAGTTCTAAGGTATCTCTGTGCTCTTTAAGATGATGATTCTGGAGAGATCCTAAGGAGCAAACCTGATAGACATGTACAAACTCAAGGTACTAGTATAATACACCAAGTAAATAAGTAGAATATTAGAAGTATGCAAACTTTTTAATGGCCATTCAGAATAAATCTACTCTATCTCAAACACATGTACATTTGCGCACACTTCTTAGAAGCTGTTTGAACAGACCAAAACAGCATCTAGGCATACTTAAATTTAGGACAGTTAAGTAACTTAATATTTTAGTTTTTTTACAAATTTATGCAAAAGTGTTTCTTTAAATTCTGAATTCTTTTAAGAGATCAATATAGTTTATGGAATACTTGGAATTTACTAATAAACACAATGAATGAATCCTAACCCACAAATACACTAATACAGTAAGGAAGGCTGCTAGTGTTCATTACCGTATAAACATCACTAAAATTCATCTCTATTGCAAAGGATTTATATGTCAAGTTCTCTGTAAAAAGGTCCAACAAAGGAATATGGACTATCTTCACTTAGTCTCCATGATGAATATCTTTTACATCTAATACAACCAATGAAGCTCAAGAACCTAAATAAAATCAGCAGAGTAGTAAAGAACTAAGAAGTGCAGAACTTCTTGAACCCTAACAATATTAAAACAATTAACAATGAAATGATAAAAGTATCAGCATTTGCTGCAAGGCTTATCAAAACTCAATAAGACCTAAAAGAGCACCTGATTCCTGAAAATCTCCTGCTGATTGAGCATGGTTTGCGTCAAATCTTTTTGCAGAGAAATATGGAAACCAGACATCAATTTTAGTTCAGAATCACAGTCCATCAACATTCCCTCTTCCAGAATTGTTTAAATCTGCATAGTCAAGATTCACAAGCTATCTAAGAAGTTGGAACTCTATCAAATTTGTATTTGATAGTGCCATTAAAAACGTGTGTTGGTGAGAAGAAGATTCGGTTTTAGGAATAAGCAAGTGATTCTTGATAATGGAGTCCTTTGTAAGGAATTTGCCATATCATACTCAAAATGCAATCCAAATATTTTTACCTAGAACTAAAGATTTACAGCTAGTAACAAATCTTGTTTGTCAAGACATATACATATACATATATATATATATATATATATATATATATATATATATATATATATATATATATATATATATATATATCAAATAGACCCCTTCACTACATTGTGCAATTGATTACTTATTCAGCATTTATTTAATCTAAGTTGACACTTTTAAGAATTCTTTAACCCACGAATACCATTCAAGAAACTTCCTATCACAGAACACATCTACATTAATTAGATCGAAAATAACCCAGATCAAAACTACTATATAAAAACACAACCAATATTTGCTCGCCAATAATGTACATGACACATTGTCATCACTGTTTTTTTTTTTTAAATGCACTGTCCACCCCCCTCCCCCTTCTAATTTTTAAGTCTGAAATGATCGCAACTTCGGAAGCATCCTAATACAATTGACTAGTTAAGTACAGAGAACATGGATATCGCAACTTCGGAAGCATCCTAATACAATTGACTAGTTAAGTACAGAGAACATGGATATTTTAACTGGAGAAAAAAAATTCTAAGTTGCAGTAGACAGGATCAAAATAGTTGGACAAACACAGTAATAAATGCACATTCTCGGCCATGATAATTAATTTACCCAAGAGGCTTTCTTCTTATCCCACGAAGCAATTAACAAAAAAATGAAACATGCAAGTGAGCAGCAAGCCACATTTTGTTTGGAATAGTTGAATATTATTATTACATTTTCCCTGACAGTTTGTTGAATTTTGCTTTTTTGGTAATGGGTACACCAAAGATCAAAGCAAAAAGCAATGAAACAATCTAAGAAGGCCCATATTTTCCAACCGATCACGAAAACACGAGTGAAATATTCTCTTTCTTCCGCATTCATTTCCCATCTCCTTTTAATGAATTCCACTTATTACTATTTTTTCGTGAATCTTCAACGGCATGTGCAAAGCTTTAGAACTCATACTTAACATATTATCACGTATTTATTTGCGCTTGTGTGTGTGTGTGTGTGTGTGCGCGCGCGAGAGAGAGAGAGAGAGAGAGCTGACCAGTTAGAGAGTAGAGATCGTGGAGAGGACGTTAGAAACGATAAGAGGACAGAAAGCTACAGCAATTTGAGGGTAGGCTAAACCAAACACGTCATATTTACAGATCCTAAAAAAAACATAGTAATAAATGTGCTACTCGCAGAAGAACTCACACCCCTCACGCATCGCATGAAGAGAGAGAGATTGAGAAAAAAAAGGAAAAGAAACTGCAAAGACTCGAATCAGAAATAAAGACCAGAGGGTAGGCGGTGGGGGTGGGGGTGGGGGTGAGGGTGGGGAGTGGGAGGTGCTGAGGAAAGATGAATTCTTTGTGCGTGAAGTGTGCGTGTTAATACGTGTGATTTACCGCAATCCTAGCATGTCTCCCCTCTCCTTCCCTACAACTCTGGGATTCTCTCTCTACCAAACTAATTTTGATTTTACCCCTTTTCTTTATGGGTCCAATATTTTACAATTTATTTTGTTATTTATTAAAAGAACCGCGTTAATATTTACGTTGACTTTTTGTGTGTAAATTAAGAAGTATAATATTTTATACTTAATTTTTTTATTTATTAAAATAATCACGTTAATATTGACATTGACTTTTTGCATGAAAATTAAGAGATATAATATTTTAATGTGTAGTGAGATTAGAGAAATAATATTTAATGTAAATTGGGTAGTTGTATTAGTATTGTATGTGGGTCCTACATGAAATAATTAATTATTTTGTATAGGCTCAACTTGATAAAAATGTAAACCTTAACTTCGAACAATCCAAAATAGAATGCGTAAACCTTAACATGAAATTGAGGAATATTACTTTCTCCGTCTACTAATATGGACATACTCCATTTTAACATTTTTTACATCCGCTCTAAAGTAGCCTCATTTTTCTTTATACATACACATAATCCACGCATATTAATATAATTAAAATAGAAATACTAATTATATATTAAATAAGAATAATCTTTAATTTATATAAAAATAAATATTTCCTCAAGCCGGCACATAGAGATAATATAATTTAGTTAATGATTATTGAAATTTTGCAGACATGGACATTCATTATAATTATAACAACAATTTTTGTAATAAGTGTAATGAAGAGATGAAAAAATTGAAATGAAATAGGTACACCCATTCGTTTTTTAAAGAATGGTAACAGTTGGGCCCTAAAATTTGTTGGTTTTTTTTTCAATAATAAATGAAGGATTTCTTTTATTTTAATTGTTTCATATCGGATGAAGAGTAAAATGAGAGGGATTTCTTAGGCTATATAAGGAGGCACTTAGACTTAATATCAAGTGCACCAATCAAGTACACTTTAATCTTTGTGTTTGATTATATTTAAATTCCTTTCTTGGATTCTCGGTTGTGAGAATGGGGAGAAATGTGTGAATTAGTCAAGATTTGTAAGAGTGTAGGGATTGGGGTTGGAAGAGAAGAAATTTTGTGTGATTGTAAAAAATTTTCACATAGTGGCATTTTCTCGGTCCGTGGTTTTTCTCCGGTTTTGGAGTTTTCCACATAAATTCTTGTGTTGTGCTTTTTATGCTCTTCTTTATTTGTCCATTAGGAATGAATGAGGATCTGCTTATCCCAACAAGTAGTATTAGTGCTCGGTTCGGACACTTATAAAGTTCTTAGTATGCTCTGTGGTTGCATCATAGTCTGACCTTCCACATCAGAAAAGACTTTATGAGAGGAAGAGAGTTATTCATTAGGCTAAGGGTGGTATGAAAGAAGTGAGAAAAGCTAGTGGCATAAAGAGGTCAGAAAATCAGCCGGATGCGGTGGCATCTCCTTCCTTGCGGTGAAAGGCGCCGGACTGTGGCGTGGCAAGGGATATGATTTGCAGGACAGCAGTTTTTGGCGCAGTTCTTGGACCTGCAGCAATGTAATTGCTTGGACTCCAGGTGGTGGAGTTGGTTTAACAGCGGCATGAGGTTTTCCATGGAGTCGGCTCAAGGAGGTTTGAAAGGAACGGGTTTTCCGATAATAATTGGTGGTGTGGGGAAGCGGCGATTCAACGAGGAAGATGGCAATGTGGTGGCTTGATATCAGGTGGCGCTAGATTGGTAAAGAATAGCGTGGATTCAACCGATAAGTGGGGAAAAGCATCATGAATTTCGGGGGTTAGAATTGGCTTCAAGTGACGACACTTTCAGTAGGAAAAGGGTTCGGACAAATCTGGTGTAGCTTAGTGGTAAAAGGCAGCGACGTCATGTCGGTACAGACAATTTTTGCTCAAGGTGTAGCAATGGTGCTGTGGTTGCTTAAGGTGGAGCAATGACACGGTAATTGCTTAAGGTGGAGCAATGGTGACGTTTCTAGTCAAGGAGGAGCTGGTGCGGCAACAGCTCTGAATGTTGAGTTAATATTATTGGGGATCCTTATGACATGTTCAGTTGTCATGGAAAAGGATGTAATAATATTAGCTGGTCCACAAGTTTGCACACGGATATTGACTTGGCAGGTGATGTAGGGTGTGTGGTGGATGTATATCGATGACTGATGGACTTTTAGGGGAGCCAAGAGTTGGAAGTACCACCATAAATATCAGCAGATGTTTTCGATATGTGCCGCAGGAAATTCTTAGAATGGTTGATTCTAAGTGGTCTACTCATATGGTGAAGTAGGATTCTCGGGGTTGAGAATGAATTGTCAGTGAAGACAATGATTCTTAGAATGGTTGATTCTTAGAGATTCTCGGGGTTGAGAATGATTGTCGATGAAGATAATGAGTCTTTTTTATTTTGACAAGGTGGAGATTGTTGGTTTTTTGTCAATAATAAAAGAATGATTTCTTTTATTTCTTTGTCCCATATCGGATGAAGAATAAAAGGAGAGGAATTTCTTAGGCTATATAAGGAGGCTCTTGGACTTGATATCAAGTGCACCAATCAAGTACACTTTAATCTTTGTGTTTGATTCTATTTAAATTTCTTTCTTGGATTCTCGGTTGTGAGAATGAGGAGAAAGATGTGAATTAGTCAAAAATTTGTAAGAGTGTAGGGATTGAGGTTCAGGAGATAAAAATTCTGTGTGATTGTAAAAAATTTTCATATAGTGGTATTTTCTCGGTTCGTGATTTTTCTCCGATTTCGAAGTTTTTCACGTAAATTCTTGTATTGTGCTTTTTATGCTTTTCTTTATTTGTCGGAATGAATGAGAATATGCTTATCCCAACAAAATTTTCGCTTTTATAAGGTATCTGGAATGATTAATCATGGAGTTCATTACTATTTCATCAGGGCAAATCTACCAATTCATGTGATATAATGAAATGCAATGCAACACTCGGTTGCAATCTTTCTTTTCAAATTTGGATTTTTTTTACTCACTTATTATTTTTATATAATAATTGAATTATGTAAATTGTAAAAAATTACAGATTTAAAGTTAAGAGACACTATCTTGTGAGACAATTTTTTTTGAGACGGTTGTGAGATGAGTTGACCTATTATTAAAGTATACTTATCATATAAGTAAATTTACTTATTTGTAGTTAAAATATTTCAATAATGAATCATATTATAACATCCTAAAATCATACTTTAATTCATCATCCAACATAATTTAACAACAATTAAATATACTTTATCTATATAATATGCATATTTTAATACGTCTCGCCAACGGTCTCACATAAGTAGCGTCTCAGATGAGACTTTGTCTAAAGTTAAATGTATTGAGATATTAAAATTTGAAAAACAACTGTGTGTCAATCTTATTTTTAATTATTATTACAGATATAATAATAATTGTGCGGGCATTGAGTAAATCCATGTTATTGGAGCCTGGATGGATGAATTATTAGTGGCCAAACTAGCAGAAAATGAAAGTAATTATATTTAATTTTTCATAAAAAAATTAATAAAAAATTTACTATATTCATTTTTATTCATTAATATATATTTTTTATTTATAAATGTAAAAATTTATGAGAATAAGTCCACAGAGCACTCAAACGCACAGAATAATTTGCCATATATAAAAGGGCATATACTTAATACAATAATTTCGTCAAATATACTCTAATTTTAAAATTGTATTATATTATCTTTCATGATATATTCACAATATACTTTCAATTTTAAAATGTCATTCCACCTTAATTCACATTATATACTGTAAAATTTACTTGTTCAAAATAACTCCAAAAGTTATTTAAAAATGAACTTTTATAAGATTTCGACTCAAACTATAAACTTTTTTTATAGGATGGAATTATTACTAATCTTGAAGAATCGTTCATACTTTTTTATTTATTGGTTCAGTAAAATTTAAACAAAAATATGTATGATAAATGTAACGCCCGCATTTTTTTTAAATTCTTTTTATTATTGATATTAAAAACTATTCATATTTTTTCACTTATTTTAAAAAAAAAAATTATGATACTTATACCATTGAATATATATCATTCTATATTCCACTCCAATTTATTTTCTTTCTTACCAAGTCAAAGGAATATTCTTAACTCTTTTTTTTTTAATACACGTGGAACGGAAAATATTAACTTTCATATTGTTTATATATATTTAACATATCCATCTTTTATTCTAGATAATGCGTTCTACATTAAATTTACGTTATTTTCTCAAATGGTTTATAAAGAAGAGAAACTCTCTTGTGAGATGAATTTTTTATGAGATGGTTGTGAGACGGGTCGACCAATTACTAAAGTATGCTTATTATATATTTAAAGTATGTTTATTTTTTTGTTAAAGTATGTCAATAATGAATCATATTATAACACCATAAAATTATACTTTAATTCATTATTTTTCATACTTTAAAAAACATACTTTAATAATCATTACACATACTTTATTTATATAATTGACATACTTTAACACGTCTCACAAACCGTCTCACATATGTAGCGTCTCAGTAGAGAATTTGTCTTATAAAAATGATTTATGACTCTCCTAACTTTCAAATAATTCACAAATAATTTACTCAAAATATTTACATTCTTTAATCTTATCTCTCCCACCTCCATATTTTACTCTGAAGGTTGTATCTAAATTTTGAATTAAAAACTCATACTCACAATACGTGATCTTCTCCTATCACGTAACTACTTTTTAACTTTCAAAAGAAAACCTCAAACGTGATTTTCTCATTTTTCTCCTTTAATTTCATAACTGGCGAGCATCACTATCTTAAAATCACAACTTTCCTCCGCAACATTTTACTCTCCAAAGAATGCATAACTGACTCTTCACGATCACCGAAAATCTTTAAGATTTCTTTTCAATTATACTATACTCCACCCCACTCTCAGAAGGCAGAGAAGAAATAAGATTTGACTTTGAGTGGTTAAAAGTTGAGGAGGGAAAATCCTTGGGGAAGAAATAAGGTTTGACTTTGAGTGGTTAAAGGTTGAGGTGGGTAAAATCATTTCTAAAATGTCATTGTTACTTTTACATTTACGTGAGATTGATATTAGTAGGGGTGTGTATGAATATTGAATTTAACCGAAATCGTACCGAACCGCACCGAATTAATCCCAAATCGAAAAAACCGTTGACTTTTTGACTTTTTTCTAAATCTAACTGAACCGATTTTTCGTTTGGTACGGACTTGGATATTTTCCGTTTTCCCGTACCAAATATTGAATATAACAGAACTGTACTGAAAAATAGAATTTAAATTATGCATTAAAATTATATATAATATATTTATCTTTTTATTCCAAGTTAAAACTTGTCTCGTCTCCTCACTCATAGTGCGCTCATGTGAGTCCCACCGTTGGTCAACATCTTCAGCTAGTTGGAAAACAATGCAAGAAACCTTTTGTGTTTCGGTTAGCTCCATGTGTTTGAATATTCAGTCCATTTCTGCGATCCATTCTTCAGTGGCTAACGGTCCTTTCTTTCTTCAAAATCGAGGTGGTTGCAAACAACGGAATTGTTCCACGACATCATTCATCGTTTGTTTGTGGTGGTGGTGGTGCTTGTTGAATATACTTTTGAAGAGTGGTGAAAAATTCTCGAGCCATATCGGCTCCCGAATTAGTGTTGGCGTGTTCCTGTTTATCATGTCTCACAGAATCCTCAGATGATCCCCTATTCCTTCTAGTCCTTCTTTGGTTTCTAGTTGATGGCGCCATTTGTCAAAAATTGAAAAGGATCAAGAAAGTTGTGTCTTTTGTTAGTGCTATATTTATAAACAAGTCTTTATTGTATTTCTACTTATTGCGGTATACGAGGTAAGACAAAATATATAAGGAATAAACTTGTTAAAAAGACTTAAAAACATCCATTTATTATAAGTCGTAGTCACACCACATAGATTTCACATTATTACCTTACGATTCTTTCATCGTAACATACTCTCATTACACATTTTATAAGAAAATTATAAATAGGCATTGATAGTCTGGTTTCTCATGGTACTCCATTAGTCTTAAAAGAAGAAATCACGAGTACTGGGTCCTGCTTCATCCTCAAACCCTGAAATGCAAGTACCGGGTCCTGCTTCATCCTCATATCCTGGAAAAAGAGAGATATTATCATTCATATAGATATTTCCTTCGTATTGTGTATGATTAGCCATTAATAGTCGGGATGACCAATTAAAGAATTTATCGAACCCAAGGGAGGAACGTGCTAGAGGAACATGCTAGAGTTTAAGTGATCTCAAGTTTATCGTAATTTTATAAGGACGATCAAAAAGGAGGATAGATTGCAAATATATGCAAGTAAATTAATGTAAGAACAAGAATAAAATAAATGTAAGAATAAATGGATTTCAAATGATGCAAGGATGTGATTAGCAACAATCATGACATAAATAACAAAGAAATCATATAATTAATTCTAATCTCACATGGACATGGTAAAAAAGAATCACTAATTCCACCTAAACTCTCTCTCGAGATGGGTAGGATGTAGGCCCTCAATAAGGCTCCAAAAAGTACATAGGATCGAGACCAAAGTGAACACTGTTGGCATTCGACAGTTTGGTTAACGTGATCCATTAGGGTTCCATGCAATTATACTGCAATGGAAGCATAAGAGTAGAATCGTATTACCTTTCACCAAGGTTGATGTAGAGGATGATCAGCAATAGCAAACAACCTTCCGATCTTGACGTCGTGTGGGTGACGATCTTCAAGATCTCCTCAATCTGCTTCCTCCATAATTTCAACGTGTTTTAGGCGCAGTAAGCTGAGTTGACTTATTTATAGGCTACAGCAGGGACCAGGAGGAGAAATTAGAGTTGGACCTCCATTGAGCTTAAGTATCCAAGCTTAGCCTAAAGCTTACACTTAAGTCCAATAATAATAATATATACCACTAAAATATTATTACTGCACTACCGTTCTAATCCCATAATTACATTATGGACTCCTTCTTATTATGAGCCCGTTAGTCTCCCTATCTTTAAGATATACAATGCACATTAATTAATTAAGTTATTGACAACTCCATTAATTAATATCTCATCCGAGAGTAGTACCACTCAACCTTATTATCATGCCGGAATAAATCCACCTGCAGGGTTTACATGATAATCCTTATGAGCTCCTCAAGGGGATATCATCAACATATGTCAGACACAGATTCCTTCTACAATCAACAGAACACCATAGAGACAACACTATTTCCCAACTCACCGAGTTTGTTGATTTAATACATGTAAATCTCACTCATTGATGAATCAAAGAAATACATACTGCCTTACATGTCGAGGTTATTGTATAGGGATTAAGACCATGAACATCCATAATAATAGAGATCAAGTTCTCCTATATAGTCAGTATAAGTCGAAAGATCTCAAGTGATTGTGCTCAATACACAAAGTGCACTAATGTGATTCTATAGTCAAGACAAACTAATACCAAATCACACTATAACCATACCGATAGAGAGTCCCCTTCTATCTCGATTGTGAGTCTCTATTTATACTTTATAAGGAAACCGATAATATGATCTTCCGCGTGTTTCGCACAACATATTATCTACAGTATAAAGAAAGTGGATTATTGCATCGTACATATAAATAAATTATAATATGCAATCATTTGATCATATGATTCTCATTTCAAATAAATTGTTATAATATTCTTCATACTAAAGCTAGACTTTTAGTATACAATCCAACAATCTCCCACTTATACTAAAAGACTATATTGCTTTATCCACCGCCATACATCTGATTCCCACTCCCACTATATGACCATCAAAAGCCCTCGCCTTAAGGTCCTTGTAAAAGAATTTACTAGGTTATCATCCAATGCAATATAGGCGACATCAACCTTCTCCTCATCATATGATTTCTCGTAATAGGTAGTACTCGCGCTCCATGTGTTTAATTGCTTTATGGGCTCGTGATTCCTTCAAGTTTGCAACTGCACCATTATTATCACAATAAATTGTGATACCCTTGGGCAAACTTAGAAACCACATCTAAGTCCATCACGAAGTCACTAGAGTTATACAAATACTTTGGCTGCCTCAAAGGTTCCAATTTATTATTTTCTCATGGTGGAGTCCGAAATATATTTCTATATAACACTCCTCAATTTTATGAATCTACTTCCTAAAATTAAAAACATAACCTTGAGGTGGATTTACAACCGTCCCTATCTGATTTGAAAAATCTGAATCTATGTAACCCACAATAAGCAGTGCATCTGTCCGGTAAGGCCACATATAATTTCAAGTCCTTTTCAAGTACATAAATATATGTCTTACCACAGTTCAACATTCTCATTTCGGGTTACCTTCATACCTACTGACTATGCATTTAGCAAAATAGATATCCAATCACGTGCATAGCATTCCTTGATTAAGCTTTCTTTATTCACTGAAGCATTAAGAACCGCCTTCATCATCTTTATCTTCTTTTGTGTCATAAGACACAATTTCCTTAGATAAAGTCATATGCTAAAACGAGTAAAGATTGTATCATTTCACGAAGCTTGAGATAAGCATAACACCCTATCTTGTAATCACCATGATCGCAAGGATATATTTGGCTTTTCTTAAGTCCTTCATTTCATACTGCTTTATGAACCATACCCATACGCCCGATAATATTCTTTCATTGTCTCCAATGATCAAGATACCATCTACGTATAGTACAAAAAATACCACCACATTTTCATCACTCTTTTCAATACACAAGACACATCCGCGCATTGATTAAATCCATATGATTGGATTACTTCATCAAAACAGATGTAATTTAAGTTTAAAGCTTGGTTTGGTCCATCGATGAACAATTTTAAGCTTACACTCAATAAATGCTCTTAGCCCATTGCAATAAATCACTCTAGTTGCTTCACATAGATGTTTTTCCTCAAGACTTTCAATCATGAAAGCTGTCTTGACATCTATTTGCTATACCTCATAATTTAATATGAGCAGCAATAAAATAAAAGAATCTGGATATACTTAAACTTAGATACCGGCAGAAAGGTTTTCTCATAATTCATCCTTCTTTTTGAGTATACCTTTACGCAACAAGCCTTGTTTCAAAGTATCACCTTACCGTCTGATCCTCTTTTATTTTATAAAACCACCTCCAATGACTTTCACACCATTACACGGTTCTACAAGTACCCAGACCTAATCTAGAATCCATAGATTCTAATTCAGAAAACATTGTTACTTGCTAAGATTTCGCACTTTACCTTGTAGTTCTTCATCGTATCCGTGGGTCAATTTCATGTTTACTATGGACCAAGTCTTTCGATTTTTCCAAACATAAATCTCTCAGGTTGTAGAACAACCCTCCCACAACGATAAAGCGCTACACGTAATTGTGTATCAAATGTATCACGAGTTGCAGTTACCTTGTGGTATATCCTCTTGTACAATTAGTACTATACTTTGTGTTTTCCTCTTACATCCTTTAGAACAACTTATACATAGGTTTGTGATTTATTACATAGTCCTTTCCAAAAATCTAGTGTTTGTGTTAACAATCACCCTTCGATCTTTTGGACTAAATAAATCACCCTTCACTCTTCTAGGATATCCCACAAACAGACAACCATCCTTACGACATGCTGTTTCTAGGGAATACCCATAAAACGAATTTAGTAATTCCAATTAACTCATCATCTATCTAACCATTTCTATAAGAGTCCTATACCTTCTTTCTGCCACACCAGTCGGCTGGGGTTTGCCCGGTGTTGACACCTTGGGATTCAATCCCAACCTCTGATAAATAGCTCCCAAACTATCCTAAGAGGTACTCGCCACCACGATTAAATCGTAAATGACTTGATATATTTTCGATGACCCTTCACCGCATATCTCATGCACTTTTGAATTAATCATAGTACTTAGACTTGCGGTGCATCAAAATTATATCTAGCCACCTCTCATGGGGATAATCTTAGGACCGCTAAAATCAGAATAAACTAATTACAACATATATATGACTCTACATCCCTTTGCCTTAAAAGACAATCATGACCTAGTTTAAGATGCCAAAAATACGTTTGGTTCATATCTGAATTCCTTTCTCTTATTTAGATTAGAAGACGCAATATCATTACAATTTGTTGCATCCGTGGGGTAAACATGATTCAAGAGTGTCCAAATTATCCACCAAAGTACCATAACAGATTATAGCTCCATCTCTCATTACTATGACCATGTCATTTAAATGAAATGGAGTATCCATCTGTAAATGCATAGAAACTGAAATGAAATTCTTTCTATGAAAATATACGTAAAGAAAATATCTCATAATCAAACGTTTATTCCTATCAGAAGATAAATAAACAACTCCCACTGCAATAGACACTACTTTCATAGTATTACCCATGTCTATAATAATCTCATCATCACTTAATTGCAGACATTTAGTGATTCTGGTATCTACACGCAACGTGTTAGTAAACACCAATACTAATCATGCTTCAACAATTAGCAAATAAGTTCTAACCTTTTTCACTCCTTGATGAAAATGGCTATCCTTCGCCACACGTTTTATCAGAAATTTCCCACCAAATACAGCCTCTTGTAATTCAGGTGGAACTTGCTCAAAACATCCAGACAAATTATAGAGAATAAATTGATCTAGGTTTCCACTTTAATTTCTACTCCAAGCATTCCCAATTCATTTATCAATTTATCCATGACCTCTTGCCTTTCAAACCTCATTCAAATATCCGAAGAGTTGCATGAGACCATCATATTTTTATGAACCTCTCACCTCTCCACAAGAAACTTTGATTAATAGGCATCACATAACATCCTTAGTGAGAACACATGTTTCCTAAGTAGTAAAATTAAAACTAAGATTCTTTTCTAATCATCTATTATGGACAAGTAAATATAATTTCTTTTAGTAAACAATAAGCGAGATAAAATCATTTTGAAAATTCAGAGAATCATAAATATATACACCGATCAAATCTTTGAATTTATCCATTTATATTGATTCACTCAAAACAATATAAAAATAAAATTCACCGACATCTCAAGCACCGTGAGTCTGCAAGCCACGTTAGTGTGGACGTTTACAAACCCGAACATTTACAAGAGAAAGTTTATCCATTAATTTTATTTGTCAACCTAACTTCATGACAAAATAATTAATAGTCGGTTCCTCTTTAGCCATGCAAATAATATAGCAGTGACTCTATTGGGAAGGATACTTATTAATTGCACCTAAGTGTACACCATTATTTGATTCCAAGTCCATTGCACGAGCTTGTGTGCCTTACAGTTGGAGAAGTGCACACGCGCTCGGATAACTTCCTACAATCATCAATTATATGTTTGTACCAGTGAACCGCACATAAACACATCCGTTAAGGAGAAAGGTCTATGCCAACACGCAAGTTAATGTGTCACATTACAAATAATAATTATTTAATGAAGTCTGTACCAATGATCCATGAATAAACTCATCCGTTGTGGAGGAAGGACTATTGCCAACATGCAAGTTTACTCACATCACTTATAAACCAATAATGGAGGCCGCGGGAATTAATTACCAATCCCCTCTCCCACTTAGTAATTTAACACCGAGGGTTTTTACATGCATGTAATATTCAAAAATAAAATACGCAATCCTAGCATGTTCCTATTACAACAAATAAGACAGTAAATTATAGAGAATCATGCATAGCATATATAACAATAATCAATTATCGCAGTCATATATCAGCAAATTCGATTGTTTGCCTCCAATCACGAATGTCCGCAAAGACTTCCAGACTATCAAATTTTCAAAAATGTCCAAATTTTCAAATTTTTGAACCCATCGATATCGTCCAGATTATTAAAATCATCGATATCCACCAGATTATCAAATTTTCAAAAATTTTCATATTATCAAAATTTCAAAACTATTGATATCAATTGTCGATATCGTCCAAATTATCGAAAACATCGATATTGACATGCAACTATATATAACAATAATAGATAATTAAATCAATTATGGCAGTTATATATTAGAAATTAATTCTACAGTTGTCTTGTTCAATACTTCAGCGATAAACAGATCCTTAAGCAACAAGCAGGATTGCTTGTGCCCTAAGACGCCCATCGTCACAGGCTTCCGTCAATCAAAATCTGTAGGATGTCATCGCCGCCATCGTGAAGACTGCTGCTGATCACCGTCGTCATCGCCGCTCGTGCCGGGCACTTCACCTGGTTTCCAGCACACAAACACGCACACCACCGCGCGCCCCTCCTAGCATGCCTCCAGGTGCTCCGCGTGGTTTCTAAGCAACCATGCGACCCGCTCGCTTCCATCCTTCAAAACGGGCGACACGGTGAGTGTGTCACCGAGAGCTCCACTTGGCCTTCCGCTCGCCATCACACTTGGTTTCCCACGCCTTATTTCCGGCCTGGTTTCCATTACGTCTGGTTTCCCATGCCTGGTTCCCACCACGTCTAGTTTCCACCACGCCTGGGTTCCCACGTCTGGTTTTCGCACCTGGTTTCCATCACGCCTGGTTTCCGCACCTAGTTTCCATCATGTCTGGTTTCATGCTGAAACTAAGCAACACATCGAGCACGCCACCGGGGCCCGACCTTTCGCTCAGCTTCCCGCCCAGTTTCCACTTCTCGCCCGGTGCCAAGCTCGGCCATGTGCTCGCCACATCGCTCGATTTTTATTCAACACGCCCTACTTCAGTCCAGAAATGAGCACAATGCACGGAATCCTCTCCAGGCACTCATCGTTGTCATCTCCAGGATATTACAAACACGTTTTGTCAATGCTAACACCGAACAGGTTCGCGGACGAGATAGGGTATATAGGGATAATACAATAATTCCAGAAACCCTAATTCATGCATGTGATTCTTTCAGAAAAATAAATCACATATTTCACATAAACCCTAGCCTAACGTGTCATGGTTTACCATGAAACCGAAGCTCTGATACCAATTATTGACATTCGATCGTTTGGTTAACATGAACCGTTAGGGTTTCATGCAATTCTACTGCAGCGAAAACATAAGAGTAAAATCGTATTATCTTACACCAGGGTTGATGTAGAGGATGATCAGCAATAGTAAATAACCTTTCGATCTTCTGCTGTATTCCTAAGTTCGATCTTGACGTCGTGTGGGCGACAATCTTCAAGATCTTCTCAATCTGCTTCCTTCCTAATTTCAACGTGTTTTGGGACGCAGGATTAGGGTTCCAAATAAGATGAGGTGACTTATTTATAAGCTACAGTAGGGACCAGGAGGAGAAATTAGAGTTGGGCTTCCATTGGACTTAAGTATCCAAGCTTAGCCCAAAGCTTATACTTAAGTCCAATAATAATAATATATACCACTAAAATATTGTTACTGCACTACCGTTCTAATCCCATAATTACGTTATAGGCTCCTTCTTATTATGAGCCCGTTAGTCTTCACATCTTTAAGATATACAATGCCCATTAATTAATTAAGTTACTGACAACTCCATTAATTAATATCTCATCCGAGAGTAGTACTACTCAACCTCATTATCATGCCGGAATAAATCCACCTGCATGGTTTACATGACAATCCTTATGACCTCCTCAAGGGGACATCATCAACCTATGTCGGGCAAGAATTCCTTCTACAATCAACAGAACACCATAGAGACAACACTATTTCCCAACTCTCCGAGTTTGTTGATTTAATACATGTAAATCTCACTCATTGTTGAATCAAAGAAACACATATTGCCTTACGTGTCGAGGTTATTGTATATTGATTAAGAGCACGAACATCCATAATAACAGAGATCAAGTTCTCCTATATAGTCAGTATAAGTCGAACAATCTCAAACGGTCCTGCTCAATACACAAAGTGCACTAATGTGATTCTATAGTCAAGACAAACTAATACCAAATCACACTACAATCATAATGATAGAGTGTCCCCTTCTATCACGGTTGTGAGGCTCTGTTTATACTTTATAAGGAAACCGATAGTATGATCTTCCGCGTGTTGTCTCACAACATATTATCTACAGTATAAAGTAAGTGAACTATTGCATCGTACATACAAATAACTTATAAGATACAATCATTTGATCATATGATTCTCATTTCAAATAAATTGTTAAAATATTATTCATACTAAAGCTAGACTTTTAGTATACAATCCAACAAACACCTCCCACTAGGTACTAATTACTCTACGAGTTCCCTAATGAGGTACTAAATCATAGGCAATATTCCCTTTTAAGGTACTATGAATTCACTAATGGCTTGGGTCTCCTTATCTAATCAACTAATCTCTCGATTAAACTAATCAAATATTCTATCAATGAGTTCTAAATCTAAATAGATATCTCTATATCATTCTAAATTAATGCACATGAAATGTATGATGAAATGATTCAATGAATTATCCTAAACACATAACTGATTTCTCAATCTAATCACATGCCCATGACAATTAACCACACAAATCACACATATACATCAAACAATTCACATCAATGATAAAAATAACACAAATGCCCAATTAAGATTAAAATCAAATTGCATAAAACCTAAATTATCAAACACCACTCATTGAATTAATCTCACAAAGAAGATTAGCCTATCATAATCTTAGAGAAACAACATAGACAATTGAATCTACAAATCCCATGAAAAAACTATAAAGAAGTTCACAAAAATTAGAATTAGATTCCCCCTTTGAAATGTTTCAATGGAGATCTCCTTCTTCTTCTTGTAATCTTCATTCCCTCTTGCTTCCTTAATCACTTGGATGGTGGATTTGATGGAGGGGATCAAGTGTAGATGGATGGATGAAGAATGGATGAAATGAATGGTGAAAAATGGAAGAAAATGTGTGTGATCTGTGTGAAACAATAAAAACCCTGGAATATTATGATTAAATATTGAAGTATTGAGTATTTATACCCTTTGGAAGCTTATACAAGATTTTTGAATTTTTCTGATTTTGCACCTACACGGCTCGTGGGTGGCCTTGTAGGTGTTTCAGGCACCAGAACACGATCACCTCTTATAGGGTCGTGTTCCGAACACGACTCATGTAGGTGCATGCCCCTGTTTTTCTTCTTTTATTTTGGCTCGTTCTCCCTCGTTTCAACTACGAATTGAGATCTGCTTTTTCTACGTTTTCCTTTTCGCGTCTATGATCTATTTTTGCCTGAAAATCATACGTTTAAGCTCATTCACACACATTTCCATAAAATCACAAAACACAATCAAATAGTACACAAATACGGATAAAATAATACGAAAACACACATAAAAAGATACTAAAATCTAGGTGAAAATATCACTCATCATACCCACAAAATTAAAGTGTTGTGCGTCCCCGAATAACAAAAATGATAAAACAAGGGGAGAGAGATTTTCATCTAGGAATATAATAAATGAACATAAGTAATAACACATCAATAGTAATAAGACTACAAACTATGCTAAGTCATCCTACAACATTGAACTCATAACATGAAAAATTAACAAGTTCAATCAAAAGAGAATAAAGAGTAATATAGTCCATTTTTGGTCCCAGCCTCACGTTAGATATCAATTTCACTCAACAATCTATTAATTGAGGTAAAACAACACTTATTAACCGATTGACTCGACTTGCTATAAGCTTGCTCGTAGACTACATTCACAAACCTCCAAAATTTCAATTAGTGATCAAAAAGGTCTTTCATTAATGATGTAATGATAGGCTCTTTGGTAGGGTAGGAAGAATATGAATAATATTGACTAATTAAGTGTAAGTAATCGAAGAGATGACCAATTTCCTCAACTTCTCCACTTTTCTTTCTTCCTTTCTATCTTTGGAAATCATAAGCACTAATCATCAACTTTCCTTAGATTAAGCTTCTTATAAATCATGCTTTCTTCTTCGGACTTTTAAGTACTTGAGCATATTGTTGTTGCTTTACTCATTTTCTTATTTTGAGGTTGCATGTCTATTCTTGTTTGTGCTCTTTTCATCATTTTTCTTGCTTGTTACTATTCTTTTTTTTGCTTGTTACCATTTTCTTTCTTCTTTTTCTTTCTTATCAAACCTTTCTAGTTACTATCTCCTCAATCACCTACACAAATGGTACATATGTAATGCTTAAGTGGGTAATCATGGCTTATAATGTGCTATATTCCCAAGAAATAGGTTAATAGGATCAAAGTGGTTAACTAGGAATGATGCTCATGGTATGGAAATATTTGGCAATGACTATAAATGACAAGGATGACCTTAGATCATGTCATTAACCTCTACTAATCGGGCTCGTTCCTATAGTCCTTGAGCAAGTTCTAGCTTATCAAACACAACCGATCCACTCATGAAGAAATAAACATGTATGCACGGTTGAGGCTCAAATGCTCACAAGCTTATTCATTGGACCTTAAGGAATTTATTACACCACATTCATCTCAAAATTGAATAAGTTAAATAGAACATGTCACAATTCGAAAGTGTAGAGATTCTTAATCATAACTTGTCATCACTCATCACTACAACATGTCATCGCTCATATTCAAAAATGATCATGACATTCCAAAACAAACCACCAAAATAATCCCTAAACAAGAATGCAAAAACATACAAAACATAAAAGAAAGACATCAAACAAGAAACGACACAAAAACACATATCATGCAAAAATAACAAAACCATCCATCATTAGAGAATTAAGCACACATTCATAACATCCATATTCAAGTAATCTCACAAGCATCCCCATCTTTGATTGAAAAGGAAATCCTCCCACAAACATAACAAATAAAGTAGCATGCTAATCCAATCAATCCATATCAAATCAAATTATGCTAGAAGTGATAGAGTATAGAGTGAACTCCCTCAATAGGCATTTGGTAGTGAAAATTGTTAGCTCCGAGCTCAATTCGTGCTTCCAATACCCTTCATTCATGCTCAAAAACTCATCAAACATCATTAGCTCAACAATTGTAATAAACATATGAACTAACATGCACTTCAACACAACCAATCATACCAAAATCAAACCAATACTCTTGCAAAAAAAATTCAAAATTAACCCAAAAACGCGAAAAGTATGCCTTCAAGACAGAGTAATACGGGATAGACTGCAATCAGGGATAGACTGTAATCAATTCTTTCAATTACAGACGTGATAGCATCAATTATTCAATCTCAATATTTTGTTTATATTCTTACATATTTGTTTTGATTCTTTTCTTGTAAAGTAATTGTAAATTCATTATTTATAGTGAGAATATGAGATATACATTTACACCGTGAAATTATCATCTGCCTTACATGGTTTCAGCCTGTTAACACACAAAAAAACCTCTTCTCAATCTCTTCTTACTCTCCACTCCTTTTATCTACTTCTCTCTAATGGCCACTGCACCCAATAGTTCTGACTCTATCCCTCTCGCTACTCTTATACATATGGTTACCATCCGTTTATCATCATCAAACTATTTACTTTGGAGGAACCAGGTCCTTCCAATGCTTCGATGTGACAATCTAGCCATGTTCGTGGACGGTACTCGCACTGCGCTGGATCCAACCATTAAAAGTGGTGACAATACTGACATTCCAAACCTGAAATATGAATCTTGGTGCAAACGACATGATAGAGTGCTTAGTCTTCTTCTATCCTCTCTCAGCGAAGAGGCCATGTCAGAAGTCGTTGGTCTTACAACAGCTCGAGAAGTATGGACAACACTAGAACCTGCCTTTAGTCCATCATCTCCTTCTCATGCACAACAACTTCGCGATGAATTGCAATTTCTCAAACGTGGCTCCTTTTCAGTTGTTGACTTCAGCCGCAAGTTTAATGGCATCTGTCATCAACTTTCGCAATTAGTCACACTGTTTCCGATGCTGATAAGTGTCGTTGGTTTCTTTAGGGTTTAGGCCCCCAATTCCATGCCTTCACTGAAGTTCACCTCGCCATATCTCCCACGCACCCGTTTCGTGAACTCATCAATCGAGCCCGTGATCATGAACTGTGCTAAAAGACCATGGAGACCATCGATGCTACACCACCATCTGTAGCGTTCTATGCCAACCGCTCAAAATTTTCTTCGCCAAACTTCACCAATTCCAATAAGAACTCCGATGAACGTAGATCGCGTCATCAATCTTCTAGCCGGGGTTCACACAGTCAACAAAATCGTGGATCAGCTACACAATCTCAATATGGCACTAAAAAGCCATACATTCCAAGATGTCAAATTTGTAGGGGTGCTCATTTTGCTAATCAATGCTCTGATCGTTACATTTGGGATTCTCCATCATCAGCTGCCCACATTGCTCAGGCCTTTGAGGCCCAATGTGCAATAAATTCCTCACCTCAAACTCAGTCGGATTGGTATGTCGACACTTGTGTTGGATTGTATACTAAAAGTCTAGCTTTTTGTATAAACAATATTTTGATAATATTTGAAATGAGAATCATATGATCAAACGTTTGCAATAATGTTATTGCAAAAGTCCATTTACTTTATACTGTAGATAATATGGTGTGCGGCGTCACACGAAAGATCATATTATCGGCTCCTTATAAAGTATAAACACATATTCACAACAGAGATAGAAGGGAATCATCTATCGGTATGGATGTAGTGTGATTTGGTATTAGTCTGTCTTGACTATAAAATTGCATTAGTGCGCTTTGTGTGTATTGAATAGGACTGTTGTTGAGATCGATCGGTTTATACTGACTATATAATAGAACTTGATCTCTGTTATTATATATGTTCGTACTCTTAATTCCTATACAATAATCTCGACACGTAAGTCAGTATTTATTTCTCTAATTCATCAATGTGTGAGATTTAATAGTTAAATCAATATGCTCGGTGAGTTGGGAGATGATGCTGTCTCTATGGTGTGCTGTTGATTGTAGAAGGAATCCGTGTCCTAACGGAATTGGTTGATGATGTCCCCTTGAGGAGCTCATAAGGATTATCATGTAAACCCTGTATGTGGATTTATTTCGACATGATAATAAGGTTGAGTGGTACCACTCTCGGTAATTATGTTAATTAATGGAGTTGTCAGTAACTTAATTAATTAATGGGCATTGAATCTTAAACACGGGGAGATCAACGAGCTCGTAATAAGAAGGAGCCCATAAACGTAATTTAGGATTAGGGTGGCAGTGCAATAATATTTCTTTAGTGAAATGATTTATTATTATTGGATTTAAGTATAAGTTTTGGGCTAAACTTGGATGCTTAAGCTCAATGGGAGGCCCAAACTCTAATTTCTCCTCCTGGCCGTGGGAGAGAGATAGACTGTAGATTGAGATCGTCTCATAGATCGTTGCCCACACAACGTCGAGACGTGGATTAGGAATACAATAGAAGACTGAAAGGTTGTTTGCTGTTTCTGGTCGTCAATTTCCACGAATTTTATAAAATAGTGCGTAAGTCCAATCTGTACGTGTGCTACATTGTTGGAAAGTCACAGAAGAGAGGATCGATTTGGCACATAGATCACTCGATTCCGACATTGGATGAGAGAGTTATACCCAAAACCGTGAGGCTGCGCAATCTGCCGGAGAGAATTCAAACATCAATCCTTGGTGAAAGTTAATCAATTTTATGTTTATGCTTCCGCTGTGATATAGAAACGCATGGAACCCTAACGGTTCATGTTAACCAAAAGATCCAAACGCCAACAATTGGTATCAAAACGTAGGTTCTAAGGCTAAACGTGCACATTAGGCTAGGGTTTGAGTGGATTATGTTATATTAGGGTTTAGGGTTTAATGCTTAATCCTTGTTGAAATCCTAATTGTACACCACCACACACACATCACCGCACGATGGGTCATCGGGGTATTGAGCGGCTGTTGCGTGGCGACGGTGGCTGATAGTTGATGGTGGATTATTGCGGTGAAAGGATGAAGTCTTGACGTGGTGTAAAGGCCCAACGTTGTTGACTGCTCTTGTCGGGAAAGTCGATTGACTGCGGAGGGTAGCGACGTTAAGGTTTGAGGCTGTTATCAGAGGAATTTATGGAGCGACTGGGCTGTACCAGCAAGTTTGACGGCGGGGCTATTGTGGTTTCGGGCTGTTGGCGTGACTTCCGGTCACGTCAAATGGAGGACTCGATCGGGTATCCAGGTTGTTCCGATCAAAGGCAGAATGAACTTTGGGACGGTCCTCCATGTTTTCCGAGATTTCCGATCAGGTCTTGAAATTCTGCTGGTCACATGGAGTTTCCGATCGAGGCAGCATAAGTTTCGACCGGGTCTGTCATAATTCTGATTTGTCTGGAAGCGTTCCGATCTGGTCCATGCCTTTATCCGATCGGGTCTACACCATATTCCGGAGCCTGCTGCCGGTCGTGTCTGCATTGCCTAGGCTGAAGGCCTGTGACGGCAGTTCTTTGCTGGCTGTCAAGAGGCGTGTGGCAGGGACTAGGACAACGTGCTGGCGTGGAGTTCAGCAGGCGTGCCAAGGGACTCCTGAATCACTGTCGGGCGGACTACCGTGCGGCTGATGGCGTACGGGACAGCTGGCCTTGAGCTCAAGGCTGAACACCACAGCATCGGCAGCGACACACACGTTGCTGGTTACCCGGATGCGCACAGCGCTGAGGCGGCGGCGGGGAGCTCTGCTGTTTGGCGTGAGGGCAGTATGTCATTGAGCAGCTGCCATGGCAGGTCGGCAAGGCTAGAAAGCTGGTCGGTGATCGGCGATAGGAGTTGCTGCGTATCGCCAGTGGTCTGCTGATGCCCGGCATGATTCCTTTTTTCCAGCTGGATAGTTTTCCGGCGGTTGACAGCAGGCCACGGCGTGACTGGAAACGGATGCCCTGACCTGGAAACGGCGTGACTGTAGTGGCGTCGGTAGTCAGCCAGATGGAGTGGCGTCGGTAAAGCTGATGCACGCAGCAAATTCGTGTATTGGCTAGTTGGATTAGGGCCCAAGTTTCTTGTCCAACTTCTTGTCCAAGTTACTTCCTTTATTGCTTTGAGAGTTTACCTAGTCAATTCTATATTTGGCTTTTTTTTCCTTATATATAATTTCTAATAATTGTTTTTATTTGCCAATTATTATTATATATTTGCATTGTATGTGCTATTTGATTTACTGCCTTATTTGCCGTAATAATAGCATGTTTAATTGCGTATAATTATATCCGTTATATTGTATGTATGCAAAAACCCTCTTGTTAAATAACTAAGTAGGAGAGGGATTGATCATGATCTCGCGACTTCCATTATTAATTTATTAAGTGATGCAAGTAAGCTTATGAGTCGGTTTTAGTGTCTTCCTCCCCAACGGATGAGTTTTGTTTGTGGATCACTGCAATAAATTTCATTAAATAATTATTATTTGTAATGTGATGCAAGTAAGCTTATGAGTCAGCTATAGTGCATTCCTCCCCAACGGATGAGTTTTATTTGCGGATCACCGGTACAAATTAATAATTGATGATTGTAGGAAATTATTTGAGGGCATGTGGACTTCTCCAACTGTAAGACACACAAACTTGGGTAACATACTTAATATTAAATAATGGTATACACTTAGGTGCAATTAATATGTATCCTCCCCAACGGAGTCACTGCTATTAAATTGAATGACTGAAGGACAACCGACTATTAATCATTGAGTCATAAGGTTAATTATGACGTATGGAATTAATAGGTAAAACCTTATCTTGCGAATGTTAGGGTTTGTATACGTCCACACTAACGTAGCATGCAAATTCACGGTGCTTGAGATGTCGGTAAATTTATTTTATATTGTTTATTGAGGGAATCAATATAAAATTTAAATTCGAAGAGTTTGATCGTCATATTTATTTACTTGATTATCTAATTTTTTGAATATTTTATTCCACTTATTGTTAACTGAAAGAAAATAAATTTACTGGTCCAAAATTAGATGATTAGAGAAGAATCTTGATTTTAATTCTTACTGCTTAGGAAAATTAAATTGTGTTCTCACTTAGGATGCCCTCTAGTGCCTATTTAATTCTTTAGTGAAGAGGTGAGAGGTTCATAAAAATATGATGGTCTCGAGAGACTCTTCGGATACTTGAGAAATAAAGAAAGGCAAGGGGTCGTGGTTAAACTTGATGAATGAATTGGAAATACTTGGAATAGAAATTAAAGGGCAAACCTAGTTCAATTTATTCTATGTATTTTGTTTAGTTGTTTTGAGTAAGTTTTACCTGAATACAAGAGGTTGTATACGGTGGGAAACTTCTGACAGAACATAAGGCGAAAGAAAACCAATGTCATCAAGAGGTGAACAAGGATAGTATTTTACTCACTATTTGTGGAAACATGATTAATGATGGCGTTTACTGATACGTTGTGTGTAAATACTGGAATCATTAAATGTTTTAAATATAGTGATGATAAGATAATTTAATACATGGGTAAACTACGAAAGTAGTGGCTGTTGCAGTGGGAGTTGTTTGTTTATTTTAAGATAGGAATAAATGTTTGATTTTGAGAAATTATCTTTATGTACGTTTTCATAGAAAGAATTTAATTTTGGTTTCTATGCATTAACGGATAATGATCTGTTATGGTACCATAGTGACAATTTGTACACTCTTAAATCATGTTTATCCCACGGATGCAATGAATAGCAATTAATAAGGCATCTTCTAATTTTAGTAAGAGAAAGGAACATTCGAAGATGAATTAAACATACTTTTGGCATCTAAGACTAAATCATTCTACTTAAATATGATTCATTAGTTGATAGCCAATGGACCGTTGGGTTTATTGGAAGTGGAAACAATCAAACTTGTGAGTCCTACTTGGAAGTAAATATGATTAATTGTCTTTTCAAGGCAAAGGGCTATAGAGCCATGAAAAGATATGTTGGAAATGGTTCATTCTGATTTATGCGATCCTAAGATTATCCTGTCGAGAGGTGGTTATGAATGTTCGTCATTTTGTTTAACGATTATTCTAGGAACAAGATATATTTATTTGATGCACTGCAAATCTGAGTACTATGATTAATTCAAGAAGTACATGACAGATGCAGTGAAGCGTCATGGAAAATATATCGTTATTACGATTTAAATTGTGGTGGCGAGTACCTCTTAGGATAGTTTAGGAGCTGATAATCAGAGGTTGGGATTGAATCCTAAGTTAATTACACCGGGCAAATCCCAACTGTATGGTGTGTTAGAAAGAAGGAATAAGACTCTTAAGGAAATGGTTAGATAGATGATGAATTAATTAAAATTACTAAATTCATTTTATGGATAAGCCCTAGAAACAACATGTCAAATTGATGATTGTGGGATATCCTAGAAAAATGAAGGGTGATTTATTTAAAAGTCCTAAAGATCAGAAGGTGATTGTTAAAATGAACACTAGATTTTTAGAAATGAATATGTAATAAATTACAAATCTATGTATAAGTTATTCTAAAAGTGTGAGAAGGGAAACACAAATTTTAGTACCAAGACTACAAGAGGATATACCACAAGTAAACTGCATCGCGTATCACATCTGATACACAACTGCATCTAGTGTCTTGTCGTAGTGGGAGGGTTGTTTTACAACATGATTGATTTATATTTTGGGAGAGTCGTGAGACTTGGTCCTTGGTAACCATGAAATCGACACATGGATATGACGAAGCACTACATGATCAAAATGCGGAATCTTATTAAGTTGCAATGAAGTTTGAAATAAAATATATGGATTCAAAATCAACTCTGGGAGCTCGTAGAACCATCAAATGGTGTAAAAGCCATTATGATGTGTGGCTCTACAAAATTAATAGAGGATCAATCACATTATGTCGATCTGAATTCTTTAATTTATTGCTGCTCATATTAAATATGAGGTAAAGCAAATAAATGTCAAGACAGCTTTCATAATTGGAAGTCTTGAGAAAAACATCTATGTGGAGCAACTAGAGTGATTCATTGCATAGAGCTAAGAGCATTTCGAGTGTAAGCTTGAAAGTTTCCATCGATGAATTAAAGCAAGTTTCAAGATCATGAAACATCCGTTTTGATAACGAAATCCAGTCATATGGATTTAGTCAATGCTTGGATAGATCTTGTGTATTGAAAAGAATGACGGAAATGTGGTTGTACTTCTTGTATGTACGTAGATGGTATCTTGCTCGTTGGAGACAATAAAAGAGTATTGCCGGGCGTATGGGTATGGCTATTAAAGCAGTATGAAATGAAGGACTTAAGAAAAGAAAAATATATCCTTTTGATCACGGTAATACGGATCACAAGAAAGGATGTTATGCTTGTCTCAAGCTTCATAAATTGATACAATCCTTACTCATTTTAGCATGTGATTTTATCTAAGGATTTGTGTCTTGAGATGCAAAATAAGATAAAATAGATAAATGCGGTTCCCTATGCTTCGACAATAAGGAAGCTTAATCTATGGAATGCTATGCACGAGATTGGATAACTGTATTGCCGATGGCATAGTCAGTGAGTATCAACGTAACTCGGAACAAGAATATTGAATTATAGTAAAACATATATGAAGTTCCTGAGAAGGACTGTAAATTATATAAGCTTACTGGATTGATTTATTAATTCTTAACGGTTACTTAGATTTGGATTTTCAAATCATAGGGATGGCAGTAAATCCACTTCAAGGTTATGTGTTTAATGGAAGTAGATCCATAGTATGGAGGAGTGTCATATAAAAACATATTTCAGACTCCACCATTAAAAGAGGATAATATTGGAGCCTTGTGGCAGCCAAAGTATCTGTGTGGTTTTGAGGCAGAACACACCAACAGTGTGCAAATCGATATTTTCATATCTATAGAAGCACCAACTTTTCTTCAAACAAGGGGTATAGTACTAATTAGGATACAAATTTCTTTCAGTATGTAATGTGATTGTCCTGTAATAAAAGACTGTGTGCAAAAGTACAATTATATGCTTTTTTTTCCAATGGACTTAGATGTGATTCTGAGTTTGCCCAAGGTTATTAAAATTTATTGTGATAATAATGGTGCAATTGCAAACTTGAAGGAATTACGAGTGCATAAGGAAATTAAACACATTGATAGCTAGTACTACCTGATACGAGAAATCGTACGATGAGGGAAAGGTTGTTGTTGCCTAGATTGCATCGGATGATAACCTAGTAAATCCTTTTACAAGGACCTTAAGACGAGAGCTTTTAATGGTCAAGTAGTGGGAGAGGGAATCAGATGTATGGCAGCAGATATGGTAGCATAGTCTTTTAGTATAAGTGGGAGATTATTGGATTGTATACTAAAAGTCTAGCTTTTTGTATAAATAATATTTTGATAATATTTGAAATGAGAATCATGTGATAAAACGTTTGAAATATAGTTGTTGCAAAAGTCCATTTAAATTATACTGTTGATAATATGGTGTGCGGCGTCACACGAAAGATCATATTATCGGCTCCTTATAAAGTATAAACAAATATTCACAACCGAGATAGAAGGGGACCATCTATCGATATGGTTGTAGTGTATTGAATAAGACCATTGTTGAGATCGTTTGGTTTATAGTGACTATATAATAGAACTTGATCTCTGTTATTATGCATGTTCGTACTCTTAATCCCTATACAATAACCTCGACACGTAAGTCAGTATTTATTTCTCTAATTCATCAATGAGTGAGATTTAATAGTTAAATCAATATGCTCAGTGAGTTGGGAGATGGTGTTGTCTCTATGGTGTGATGTTGATTGTAGAAGGAATCTGTGTCCTAACATAATTGGTTGATGATGTCCCCTTGAAGAGCTCATAAGGATTATCATGTAAACCCTGCAGGTGGATTTATTCCGACATGATAATATGGTTGAGTGGTACTACTCTCTATAATTATATTAATTAATGGAGTTGTCAGTAACTTAATTAATTAATGGGCATGGAATCATAAACACAGGGTGATCAACAGGCTCATAATAAGAAGGAGCCCATAAACGTAATTTGTGATTGGGGTGGCAGTGCAATAATATTTCTTTAGTGGAATGATTTATTATTATTGGACTTAAGTATAAGTTTTGGGCTAAACTTGAATGCTTAAGCCCAATGGGAGGCCCAAGCTCCTCCTGGTCCCTGTTGTATCCTATATAACAGTCAATCTTAGCAGTCCGAATATCTTAACACACACGACAAAATCGTGAGAGATAGATAGACTGCAGATTGAGATCGTCTCATAGATCGTTGCCCACACAACGTCGAGACGTGGCTTAGGAATACAATAGAAGACTGGATGGTCGTTTGCTGTTTCTGGCCATCTACTTCCATGAATTTTATAAAATAGTGTGTAAGTCCAATCTGTAAGTATGATACACGTTGGAAAGCCACAGAAGAGAGTATCTATTTGGCCTGTAGATCACTCGATTCCGACATCGGATGAGAGAGTTATACCCAAAACCGTGAGGCTGCACAATCTGCCAGCGAGAATTCAAACATCAATCCTTGGTGAAAGGTAATCAATTCTATGTTTATGCTTCTGCTGTGATATAGAAACGTATGGAACCCTAACAGTTCACGTTAACCGAAAGATTCAAACGCCAACAACCGGTGCTTCTGCACACATGACATCATCACTTCCACTTAGACTCATTCGAACCCTTCACTGGTAATGGTAGCGTTGTTGTTGGTAGTGGTGATGCTCTTTCTATCTCTTATTTGGGTTCTCACTTAATCAATAAACTCCCATTATTAGATGTTTTAGTTGTACCACACATTACTAAAAATCTACTATCAATTAGTAAACTTACAAGTGATTTACCTGTTGAAGTCTTATTTTCTAATCATTTTTTTTTATTCAGACTCGGTCAACAAAGGAAATACTAGTAAAGGGCACGTGTTAAGACAATCTTTATGTCTTAGATCAAGGATCGTCAGCGTTTATTTCAGCCTTAAAAACTAGAGTTCTTAAGTCATCCTTTGAATTATGGCACTCACATTAGGGACATGCATCTTTCTCTATCATTCATTTATTAAATAAATTAGGTTACTTGGATGTGACTTCCATCTTACCTAAGCCCTCTCTTTGTTCATCATGTCAAATGCCAAAAGCAAGAAACTTTCATTTCCTTTATATGAGAAACATGCTTTCTATGTTTTGGATTTAGTCCATTGTGATTTATGGGGTCCATCTCCTGTTACCTCCATATATGATTTTCGATATTATGTTATATTTGTTGATGATTACTCTCGATTCACATGGTTATATCCTATGCATGCTAAGTCTGAGTTCATTGATGTGCTTCAACATTTTACAAATCTTGTTTGTAATAAATTTAATTCTAGAATAAAATTTTTTCAAAGTGATGAAGGAACTAAATTTACTAATAACCGTGTGCGTGAATTTTTTTAAGCTCGTGGTGTCTTGCATTGTTATTCTTGTCCATATACACCCTAACAAAATGGTTTTTCAGAAAGAAAGCATCGACATATAACTGAAACTGGGCTCTCTTTAGTTTTCCATTCTCATGCTCCGACACCCTATTGGATTGATGCCTTTTCAATTGCTGTTTACATTATAAATCATTTGCCTACTCCTCTCTTGACTGACAAATCTCCTTTTTAGTTGGTGTTTGATTGTTTGCCCAACTATGGAAATTTTAAAGTTTTTTGTTGTCGCGTGTACCCTTATTTACGTGATTATGCTCCACATAAGCTTGCTCCTCGTAGCCAACCATGCATTTTTCCTGGTTATAGTAGTATTCATAAAGGTTTTCAGTGTTCTGATCCTATTGCTTCGCGCACTTATATTACTCGTCACGCTCAATTTGATGAGTCTTCTTTTCCTTTCTCTAATTCCATTAAACATGATTCTGATATTAATTTGGATTTTTCTCATTATATTGAGTTACAGGAACAACTACTCAAGTCAACTTCACAAACTCCCAAACATCAAATTTCTCCTTCTATATGCACACAACCATCATCCTCCAAGAGTGAACAAACTCCAGTACCTAATTTTCAAGAACCAAATGGCCTCTGCCCCCTATGCCCTACGATCCAGATCACACCACCCGAATTACCTACTACTCATAACATCCACATGCCTAATGATCCTGAAATGGATGTCCACGACCAACATGATGACAACAACTTGATCAACGCCGAACTCGAAATGCTTGTCGTCACTCTCACACAGCAACCACCTACTCTACCTCAACACATATCCACTCATCCAATGGAAACCCATTCTAAGTCTGGTATTTCTAAACAAAAATACCCTGTTGAAATTGCCTCTACTGCATTACTTTCTACTTTATCTTTGTCTACAAAACAAAAGGACTTCAAATCGGCTTTAAAATGCCTTATTGGCATGCTGCGATGCGTGATGAAATGGATGCTCTACACTTGAATAATACTTGGGATCTTGTCTCGCGACAACCAAATGAAAACGTTGTTGGATCGAAGTGGATATTTTGTACAAAATTTAAATCTGACGATTCAATAGAGCGATATAAAGCTAGATTGGTTGCTGATGAATGTTTTCTCAACACACAAAATTAATCCTCAACTATAAGGATATCAATTGTAGTTTCGAAAGGTGACCAAGTATATATCGAATCCAAGGGATGTATTATTATCAATTTAATTGTATCTAATTAACTAAGATTATGTTGGTAAATTTGAGTTGGTTTGATTAAGAAAATAAATAACATATAATTGAAATAGCAAGATAAGTATACAAATAAGAGTAAAAATTCGGTTGTTATCAAATAAGTAATGGAGTAGTTCTTCAGGTAATCCAGTTTCATTCATTAATTTCCTTTCCATGTGTTGATGTCCGACTCTGCCCTGTGGTTGATGGACGCATCACTAAACCATGCAAGCGTACTCTATAGACACAAGTAAGCAAGCGTATGACACGTGTGAATATCCTTGGAGCAAGACGTATACTTTACCCCCCTTTCTAGGTACTATCATAATATTTCCCGTGCACTTAGTACTCTAACCCGATTTGATCTCCATTTTTAGGTACTATAAATTTATACTCTTTATCCTACTTATTAACCCGAATACTATTCAATTAACAAGTATCTATATAAGATAGTTCTAATAAGACTTCAGAATCCCTTCACTTAGAATTATAACATGTGATTCGGCTCAGCGGCGAACGCACTCAATCAATAACCAAGAGATGTATTTAGACTCTACATAACAGTTAATGATGCACAAAACGACTGTGAGTATGAATTGAAAAAACACAATCTTATATAAAATAAACCACAAGTAGTGTTGTACGGAGTTTATGCATGGAAATTCGATTAACTCATAAAAATTTCATAACCCTAGAACTACCAAGGTGGTTCTAGCCCATGATTGATCTAAGAACAATCATGGCAAGTTGGTACGATCTTACTTGACACGTCAGATGAACCTCTCTCTCGACCCCTTCGGATGATGGTAGGGCTTGGTGGATGAAGGACGATGTGTGTTGTCTTGTGTCTCCTTTTTTTTCTCCTGTGAAAGCTCTTCTTTCATACTCATAGGACCTCCTTATGGGCTTAGGATGGGCCTTCGCTTGAAGCACACATCAAATTTGGTGAAAGACATCCGAAATTATCATAAATAGCATTAGAGACACGCCATTCGACCATGGCATGCAAGTCGAACAAGGCTCTATTGGTCGAGCAAACTCTCTGGATGATTTTAGCATTTTGTTTGGCCAAACTGCTCTTGCTCGACCAACTTGATACTTGGTCGAGCAACGCCTCCAAGTTGAACGGACTCACTGTAAGTTTTCTCCACTTTGCTCGACTTTCTCTCATCTGCTCGACCAACATTGACTTAGTCGAGCAGATGAGAGAAAGTCGAGCAAAGTGGAGAAAACTTATAGTGAGTCCGTTCGACTTGGAGGCGTTACTCGACTTGTCACCCTCACCCTCCGTTCGACCACACTAATGTTGGTCGAACAGGATATCTTTGGTTGAACAACACCCTACTCTTGCCTCTAAAGTTGTATCTTCCAATTTTGAGCCTTTTTCACATGTTTTCATATACAAATATGCTTAAATAGCCCTTGTACCCTCTGATTTGTGACTTTTCCATAAACGTACCGATTTGTCTCAATAAAATACTAAATCATACTCTATTTCCACGCAAATCAGGGCACAAAACATGTGAATTTCTGACACATTTAGTCCAGTTGTTCGTGCTGCAACAATCCGTGTAATTCTTGCTCTTGCTGTCCAAAAATGTTGGCCTTTGCATCAACTAGATGTGAAAAATGCCTTTCTACAATGCATTCTTGAAAAGCCAGTTTTCATGATGCAGCCTCCCGATTTTGTTAACCCACGATTCCCTGATCATGTTTGCAAACTCAAAAAATCTATTTAGGGCCTTTGACAAGCGCCTCGCGCATGGTTTGATCGTTTTAATACTTTTCTCATATCCTTAGGATTTATTCGTAGTAGAGTGATACATCTCTATTTTATTTACATCAACCTGACTTCACTATTTATTTGTTACTTTACGTTGATGATATTATTACAGGAACTAACTCTATTATATTGCATAAATTTATTAAACGTATAAACAAGGAATTTGCTATCAAAGATTTAGGCACGCTCAACTACTTTCTCAGTCTTGAGATCACCCAAACTAAATCTAGTCTATTTTTAGGGCAAGCTAAATACGCTCAGGACATTCTCACAAAAGTTGCCTTACTCGACTAAAAAACTGCCTCCACTCCATTGGTTGCCGGCGAATGTTTGATTAGCACTGGTGACTCATTCAAGGATCCTACTTTATATAGGTCTCTCGTTGGTGATCTTCAGTATCTCACCATAACTCATCCTGACCTATCATATGCTGTGAATCATGTCAGCAAATTCCTAAAAAATCCTACTATTGATCATTTCTTTACTGTTAAGAGGATCCTTCGATATGTAAAAGGGACAATTCATTTTGGTCTAACCTTCACAACCTCATCAAACTATAGCATACTTGGATACTCTGATGCTAACTGGGCCCGTTGCATGGACACCAGACGCTCAACATATGGATATGCTATATTTTTAGGTGACAACTTAGTTTCTTGGAGCGCAAAGAAACAGCCAACTATTTCTCGTTCTAGCTGTGAATCCGAATATCGCGCACTTGCAAATACAGCTCAATAAATGGTTTGGTTATCTCATTTATTAAAAGAGCTACGAGCTCTGCCACCAACCTACCCGCTTCTCCTTTGTGAAAACAAAAGCACTCTATTTCTAAGTCAAAATCTAATCGCCCACAAATGTGCTAAGCATAAAGACATAGACTGCCACTTCATACGAGAACTTGTTGCTAAAAAGTGTTTGGAAATACGATTTGTACCCTCCAATCTTCAACTTGCAGATATTTTCACCAAAAGCTTACCTCGTCCCTTATTCGAGTTTCTACAATCCAAGCTTCGTGTTGATAGAAATCCCACACTACGCATGACGGGGGGTAATACAGGATAGACTGCAATCAATTATTCAATCTCAATATTTTGTTTATATTCTTACATATTTGTTTTGATTCTTTTCTTGTAAAGTAATTGTAAATTCATTATTTATAGTGAGAATATGAGATATACATTTACACCGAGAAATTATCATCTGCCTTATACAAAGTATGTCACACCATGCCTGTTGGCGTTAGCATCTTTAGGTTAGCGTAAACCGTTAGGGTTCCATGCAATTCTACAGCAGTGAAAGCATAAGTGTAGAATTGAATTACCTTTCACCAGGGTATGTTGAAGAAGAAACATTCTCGCCGGCATCCTGCGCAGCGTCACAGTTTTGGCCATAACTCCCTCATCTGATCTCCGATTGGAGTGATCTATGTGCTAAAATGATCCCCTCTTCTGTGGCTTTCCACCAGTATATCATATGTACAGTTTGGAATTCTACAAAATTTTATAAAAATCATGAAATTTGATGGATAGAAACAGCAAACGACCTTCCGATCTTCTGTTGTATTCCTAAGCCACGTCTTGACGTTGGTGTGGGCAATTATCTACAAGATGAACTCAGTCTACAACCCTAATCTACCTTTCACGTGTGTTATGCGTGTGATTCAGATTCCGGATTGATGAGATTTACTATTATATAGGCTACAACAGAGACCAGGAGGAGAAATTAGTGTTTGCCACACATTGGGCTTAAGCATCCAAGTTTAGCCCAAAAATTATACTTAAGTCCAATAATAATAAATCATTCTACTAAAGAAATATTATTGCACTTCCACCCTAATCCCAAATTACATTTATGAGCTCTTCTTATTATGAGCCCGTTAATCTCCCCGAGTTTATGATTCAATACCCATTAATTAATTAAGTTACTGACAACTCCATTAATTAATATAATTACCAAGAGTAGTACCACTCAACCTTATTATCATGCCGGAATAAATCAACCTACAGGGTTTACATGATAATCCTTATGAGCTCCTCAAGGGGACATCATCAACCAATTCCGTTAGGACACGGATTCCTTCTACAATCAACAGCACACCATAGAGACAACATCATCTCCTAAATCACCGAGCATATTGATTTAATAATTAAATCTCACCCATTGATGAATTAAAGAAATAAATACTGGTTTACGTGTCGATGTTATTGTATAGGGATTAAGAGTACGAACATCCATAATAATAGAGATCAAGTACTATTATATAGTCAGTATAAATCGAATGATCTCAACAGCGTCCTATTCAATACACACAAAGCGCACTAGTGTAATTTTATATTCAAGATAGACTAATGCCAAATTACACCACAACCATACCGATAGATAGTCCCTTTCTATTTCGGTTGTGAATATCTATTTATACTTTATAAGGAGCCAATAATATGATCTTCCGTTTGACGCCGCACACCATATTATCTACCGTATAAATTAAATGGACTTTTGCAACAATAAACAATTGCAAACGTTTGATCACATGATTCTCATTCCAAATATTGTCAAAACATTGTTCATACCAATAGCAAGACTTTTAGTATACAATCCAACAATCTCCCACTTATACAAAAAGACTATGCTGTCATATCTTCTGCCATACATCTAATTACCATTCCCACTACTTGATCATTAAAAGCTTTCGCCTTGAGGTCCTTGTAAAAGGATTATTAAGTTATCAACCGATGCAATCTGGGCGACAACAACCTTCCCCTCAATCATACGATTTATCGTATCAGGCAGTACTAGCTATCAATGTGTTTAATTTCCTTATGGACTTGTGATTCCTTCAAGTTTTCAACTGCTCCATTATTATCAAAATAAATTGTGATAACCTTGGGCAAACATAGGATCACATCTAAGTCCATTACGAAGTTTCTAGAACCATACATATACTTTGGCTGCCGCAAGGCTCCAATTTATCATCTTTCCATGGTGGAGTTTGAAATATATTTTTATATAATAAATCACTCCTCCATTGTATGGATCTACTTCCGTTAAATACATGAGGTGGATTTACTGCCGTCCCCCTGATTTGAAATATCGAATCTAAGTAACCATCAAGAAATAATGAATTAGTCCGATAAGCTTACATATTATTTCCAGTCCTCTTTAGGCACTTCAAATATGTCTTACCATAATTAATTATTTTTATTCCGGTTTACTTTGATACCCACTATCTTTGCCATTAGCAAAACAGATATCCAATCTCGTCATAGCATCCCATAGATTTAAGCTTCCTTATTGCCGAAGCATAGGGAACTGCCCTTATCTATTTTATCTTCTATTGTGTCTTAAGACACAAATCCATAGATAAAATTCACATGCTAAAATGAGTAAGGATTGTATCACTCATGAAGCTTGAGATAAGCACAACATCCTATCTTGTGATCTTTATAACTATGATTGCAAGGATGCAATTTGCTTCTCTTAAGTCCTTCATTTCTAACTACTTCATTAACCATACCTGTACGCCAGACAATACTCTTTCATTGTTTCCAATGAACAAGATACCATCCACGTACATACAAGAAATACCACCATGTTTCTGTCATTCTTTTCAATACACAAGACCCATACGAGCATTGATTAAATCCATATGACTGGATTTTCTTATCAAAACGGATGTTCCATGATATTGAAGCTTGTTTTAGTCCATCGATTGACACTTTTAAGCTTCTTTCAAAATGCTTTCAGCCCTTTGCAATGAATCACTCTGGTTGCTACACATAGATGTTCTCCTCAAGACTTCTAATCAGAAAAGCTATTTTAACATCTATTTGCTTTACCTTATAATTAATATGAGCACTAATAAAAGAATCCGGATCGACATAATGTGATCAATCCTCTTTTAATTTCGTAGAGCCACTAATGCGCATTTTGTTTGCACGCAAAATTAATCCCCAAGTATTAAGGATATCAATTGCAGCTTAAGCAAGCGACCAAGTGAATATCGAACCCAAAGGACGGCGTATTATCAATTTAATTATTTACTAATTAATTAAGACAAATGTGGCAATATAAACTAATAAATAATTAATTAAAATAAAAAATTAAATAAAATATCACTCGAAGAATACAAAAGTGGATCAAGTAGGAGAATAGGTAGCTCTAGGATAATCAAGTTTCACTCATTAATCTCCCTTTCGTGTGTTGATGTCCGACTCTGCCTTGTGAAATATGGACACATCACTAAGCCATGCATATCTACTCTATAGACACAAGTAAACATGCATGTAACACGTGTGAATAAACTTGGAGCAAGAGATATAATTCTACCCCCTTTCTAGGTACTATCAATATCAATTATTTTCCTGGCCAATTGGTACTCTAACCCGATATGATCTTCCTTTATAGGTACTATAAAATTATCCTCTTTATCCTACTTAATAACCCGAATTCAATTCAATTAATAAGTATTCATATATGATAGTTCTAATGAAGCTTCGGAGTCCCCTCACTTAGAATCATAACATGGAATCCTGCTCAGCAGTGAACGCACTCAATCAATAACCAATATATGTATTCAAACTCTACATAACAGTTAATGATGCACAAAATGACCGTGAATATGAATTAAAAAGACACAATCATATATAAAATAAATCCACAAGTAGTATTGTACGGAGTTTACACACGAAAGTTCAATTAATTGGTAAAAACCTTCACAATCCTAGTTCTACCAAAAAGGCTCTAGCCCATGATGTTACGGAGAACAATCATGGGTGTTGGATAGATCTTATCCGGATGTCCAGAAAATACAAGATAAATTAGGAAACGAAGAAAACCCTAGATGTGGGAGTCATCGCGTCCTTCTCCATCTTGAATTCTCTTCTTAGTTCTCCTCTTGATTCCACGAACGAATCTTCAAAGTGATGGATGAATGGAGGAAAGGATGTGGATGATGGTTGGGGGGTGAACCCCCCTTGTGGGGTGTAGGATGGTTGTGTTGTGTTGTATCCAATCCCTATTCTATTGTGCTCTAATGTCCTCTCTTGGTGTGATCTACATCTCCTTTCATACTTGTAAGCTCTCCTTATGGACCTACGATGGGTTTTTTCTTGAAAAACACGCAGAAACATGCACTTGGGGTGTAAAAATCGGATTTGGTAAGTGTCCGTACATCAGTTCGACCAAACAGGTTGGTCGAACTAGCCCAGGCAGGTCGAACTCCTGGTCGAACTCGCCTGTAACTCGGCCTCAGATCCCGGATTTGACCAAAGTCCTGGTCGAACCGTATACTTTCTGGTCGAACCGGTACTGCTTATGTTTATGCTTCGAGTTCGACCACGGTTCGACCAAGTGGTTTGGTCAAAATTGCCTGTCGTGGTCGAACAACACTTGCGCCGTCTCACTGTTTCATGTATAACTTACACATCTAGACTCTGATTTGAGTGATTCTTGCGCTCACGCGATCCCCTCTTCCTTGGCTTTCTATCTAAATAAAGAACTCTTAAAAACTCTAAGAATTGAAGGTGTAACAAGCCATGGAAAGTGACACAGCCGTTCTATTCGGCACATCTCGCGCATCGTCATCATTTTGATCATAACTTTCTCGTTTTGAATCCGATTGAGGTGTTGTTTACGCCAAAATGATCCTCTTTTCAGTGGCTTTCCAACCATGTATTACAACACCAGTTTTGATCTCCACACAAACACAGAAAAATTGCACAACTTGGACGTGCATTTTTCAGCATTCATTGCACAAGTTGCACCTTTTCTCTAACTTTAAACTTTTGATCCTTTTTCCACCTTAAATACAATAAAACACCTCAAGTTCACATTTTTCTCACATATATTGAATATAAGACACTTGTGCTAATATATAACAACAATATTCATTAAAAAGTGTTAAATTGGACACTAAAACACGCTTATTTTCACTCTCATCAAACCCCCAAACTTACTGGTTACTCGTCCCGAGGCAACAAAATAAAAATAAAAAGCATGAGAGTATGAAAATTAACGGGGAAACAAGGATTATGACCAATACCTCATTCAAAATACAATTTTCCTTAACTTAAGTCATGCAACTGTCATTACATGTAATAATCAATTCACAGCATACAAGTTAAGACAATCACCACCAATTTAAATGTTCTATTCACATGTTCTCACGGAAAGTATATATCACTCGCACTCAAGTGTAAAAGATGTACACTTATGGGTTAAGGTGTTTATGCTCAAATTCAATTCAAGTGAATGCTTAACCATAAGCTTGCCAAAAGTCTCAAACTCTTCACCACTAAAAGTATGATTCGACAATGAGATAAAAAAGGACTTTTCTTTTGAATGTAATGTTGGCTCTTTGGTTAAGGTAGGAAATATATGGATAAAGTAACTCAATTAGCATAGAATCAAAACTAGAGGTCTTTTGTACTGCAAATTTTTACACTTCAAGGCTATCCAGCTTCATGCTCTTCTAATTTTCTTTTCATACCTTTTCTTTCATTCCTTTTTTTCTCGAGATACCAGTTTCGGGCACTACCTCTAACATCTCGGGATACCAGTTTTGGGCACTACCCCTAAGCAACTTATTTTTCAGCTCATATTTTTTTAGCTCATAATCACTTGTACAGCTCCAAATATTTTATTCCTTCTAAACTCCATGAAAATCAATTCACACACTTTGACAACATTTAATTCTCTACTAAATATAGGAATTTAAGACTCAAATAGGATATCAAAGTGGCTATCTTCGTAGGTTGCCAAAGAAATAAGACTTTAGGCTTAAATGGGCTAACTACAGATAAACATCATTCGGTAGGGAATTATTTGGCTAAGTGACTCATAAATTCAAGGATGACCTTAGATCATCTCCCATTATCTTACATACATATAGTTTCAAGTAAGACAAGAGGCAAGTTCTAGAATACACACACAAGAACGATACTCACCAGAGAAGAAATATCATGTGATTATGTACATGATCAACGAGGCTCAAAATCTCACATGGGTTTTTTAACAAGTAACAGAGCACCTTTCTTGGTAAGCAATATCCCACAAGTACACATAGAACTTCATATCGCAATATAACTCAAGTACACTTCCTTCATCAATTTCAAGAGCATATGAATTCCAGGCAAAATTCTAAAAATATAAGTTCACATGGATCACAAGTATAAACTCAATCCTTCCACTCTCAGGAATTAAAAGCACACATAAAATTAGAATAAGGAAACGATGGCACCTAATTTCTACTTCAAAACGTACGAGCTCCTCGAGTCAAAGCCTCAGTGTAGAACTCGTCTTGCCACCTAGCTAGCCATTTCTATCATCAAAGCTCAAACACACTCATCATTACAGATTCGTCAATAATAAAATAGGAGAACAATAAGAAAGACTCGATTGACTTTCTAATTGACCCACACACTAGAAACACCACTAAACACTAGGTAAATTGCAAAAAATTGACACATCAAAATGGATTAATGTTTCAACATACCGTAAAAAATCAACTCCTCTAGCAAACATTACAAAGAAAAGATTATACTCTTGGTGCTTCAATGAGATAAGAACATCACACCCCCCAAACTTAGGAAAAACGTAAGTTGAAACTAAGTTTGAAAAGAGATGTAATTTCCGATTAGTAAGCACCTTAAATATAAATTTTTTTTACTCATACGAAAGAAATAAAATAATAAAATGGAAGGGCAAGCCCCCAACAGGCGCTCATGTTTAACATCGAAGAGTCACGTCGGTAGAGGACAGTCATCTCGCATCCTCACCATCAAATACTTTCTTTCCCTCTTCTTGTCGACACTCAGCACCTCACCTTTCTTGGTAACAAGAATATGATCCTCAGAATTTCCTTCCTCCCATGGCTGTCTAGACATCTCCTTGTCAATCTTCCATTTAAATTCAGAATCATCTATCTTAGAAAAATCAAGATTAAACAAGTTAGAAATCACATCTATGCTCTTGCATGATTGAGTCTCCATGGGCATCTTCATTGCATGATGAAGAGACAAAACCACATCTTCATTATCCATTTGCAGTCTAAGCTTCTCGGCTCTCAACCTCTTAGCTCTTTCCCACTTTTTTTCCACTATAAGATCATTATTCTGTCCTTGGGATGGCATGGGAGTAGCATTAACATCATGTAAAGCATTCAGCATGGAAAATAGTGCAGAACAGAATGATTCGACCTGAGTTCGACCAAGGCTGCGGTTGAATTGGTTGAATGGTGGTTGAACTTCACACCTGAATGAGCGGGACGGTGCTATTCGACCTGAGTTCAACCAGTAGGGTTGGTCGAATTGGAGTGATCGTGGTCGAATTGAGCTTCAGACAAAACAGAGCAATGTATACAGGCTGGTTCGACCTTAGTTCGACCAACTGGGTTTGTCGAACTCTGGCTAGGTTAGTCGAACCTGACATCAGAGTCTTGAGGACAGGCTGGTTTGACCTAAGTTCGACCAGAGCTCTTGGTCGAACTGACCTGTTTTTGGTCGAACTGATCTTCTGACTCATCTAGACGTCGCCCAGGTACCGTGTTTGATCTCCACTATTCAGTTTGACCTGAGGTGTTGGTCAAATCGAGGTCGAATCGGGCTCCTGACATTTAGAAATTCAATTACAACATCATCGGTTCCTCATACTGCATTCCAGACCTCAACGTGATGGCTTTATTCTCTAATTTTTGTGTCATTTGATTCACGTTCGCCGTCATCTGCCCCATAATCAAAGTAAGGTCCTTCAACTGCTTAGATAAATCTGAATGATCAACATTCATGGTATCCTCAAGACAATCAATCCTTGCATCATTCTCAGCCATGTATCGATTGAAGGTATCTTCAACACTCTTCACTTCTTGCTACTTCATACTAGGCCCCCTTAGTGTCAACTCTGTATTTTGCCTTTGCTGGGATTCTAGTAGCTTGTTGATGTACTAGAGACGATCTCATCATCCCTATTCGGCTTCACCACTTGATGTTCAACCTGCGCTACCTTGGCAAGTACATATGATAATCTATCTCTCTCTGTAGGCCAGTCACGTGAATTCATAGAGATGTTTTCGAACAACTTTTCTGCTTCAAGTGCTGTCTTAGATAAAAGCGCTCCTCCTGATGATGCATCAATAAAAACACGCGACTCACAATCCAATCCATAGTAGAAGATACTTATGTATTCAACCTTAGACATTCCATACTGTGGGCACCTCCGAGCATGTATTTAAACCTATCCCATGCCTCATAAAATATCACACCCTGATTCATAACAAATTGGGTGATGTCTTGCTTCATTCTTAAGATCCTTGAGGGTGGCATGTATCTCTCCAAGAACTTCTGCTGCAATTGGTCCCATGTAGTACAATCTGTGGCATCAAGAGTCTCATACCAAGCTTCCGCTTCATCAATCAAAGAGAACTTGAATAGGGCGATTCTTCTAGCATTATCATAAGCTCCAGCATCTTCTGAGTGTTTGCATAACCAAGAAATCTTTTGAGGTGCTGATATGGATCTTCAAAACAACCTCCTGAAAAGGTATTCTTCTCTACCATGTTAATAAGAGCGGGATGTATCTCAAAATCATCATCTTCCCTCCTTGCTCCTATCAACCCCATGTTACCAATTCCATAATTCGTGAAAATTTCACGTATGGTAACATTATCCGGATTCTGCCTTGCTCCGGCCATGTTTAGCACTGTGTGTTATTCTTCCTTTCCTTCCTTTCTTTTTCCTAGTGCACAACTAGCTAAGACAAATTTAAGGTTAGATAGAAATAAATATTCACAAATAAAAGTCTTAATCAAAATAGAAATAATAAAATCAATAATAACAGTCGTCCCCGACAACGACGCCAAGAACATGAAACGCATTTTCTTTGCACGCAAAATTAATCCCCAAGTATTAAGGATATCAATTGTAGCTTAAGCAAGCGACCAAGTGAATATCGAACCCAAAGGACGGCGTATTATTAATTTAATTATTTACTAATTAATTAAGACAAATGTGGCAATATAATTTTTTGATTGAATGATTAACTAATAAAAAATTAATTAAAATAACAAATTAAATAAAATATCACTCGAATAATACGAAAGTGGATCAAGTAGGAGAATAAGTAGCTCTAAGATAATCCAGTTTCACTCATTAATCTCTCTTTCGTGTGTTGATGTCCGACTCTGCCTTGTGGAATATGGACGCATCACTAAACCATGCATATCTACTCTATAGACACAAGTAAACATGTGTAATACGTGTGAATAACCTTGGAGTAAGAGATATAATTCTACCCCTCTTTCTAGGTATTATCAGTATCAATTATTTCCCTGGCTAATTAGTACCCTAACCTGATATAATCTCCCTTTATAGGTACTATAAAATTATCCTCTTTATTCTACTTAATAACTCGAATTCAATTCATTTAATAAGTATTCATATATGATAGTTCTAATGAAGTTTCAGAATCCCCTCACTTAGAATCATAACGTGAAATCCTGCTTAGCAATGAACGCACTCAATCAATAACCAAGATATGTATTCAGACTCTACAAAACAGTTAATGATGCACAAAATGACCATGAGTATGAATTAAAAAGGCACAATCATATATAAAATAAATCCACAAGTAGTGTTGTATAGAGTCTACATACGAAAATTCAATTAATTGATAAAAACCTTCACAACCCTAGTTCTACCAAAAGGCTCTAGCCCATGATGTTATGAAGAACAATCATGGGTGTTGGATAGATATTACCCGGATGTCCAGAAAATACAAGATAAAATAGGAAACGAAGGAAACCCTAGATGTGGGAGTCGTTACGTCCTTCTCCATCTTGAATCCTCTTCATGGTTCTCCTCTTGATTCCACGAACGAATCTTCAAAGTGATGGATAGATGGAGGAAAGGATGTGAATGATTGTTGGGGGGGTAAACCCCCCTAGTGGGTTGTAGGATGGTCGTGTTGTGTTGTATCCAATCCGTATTCTATTGTGTTCTAATGTCCTCTCTTGGTGTGATCTACATCCCTTTTTATACTTGTAAGCTCTCCTTATGGACCTAGAATGAGCTTTTTCTTGAAAATATGCAGAAACACGCACTTGAGGTGTAAAAATTGAATTTGGTAAGTGTCCGTACATCAGTTCGACCAAACAGGTTGGTCGAACTAGCCCAAGCAGGTCGAACTCGCCTGTAACTCGTCCTCAGATCCCGAATTCGACCAGAGTCCTGGTCGAACCGTATACTTTCTGGTCGAACCGGTACTACTTCTATTTATTCTTCGAGTTCGACCACGGTTCGACCAAGTGGTTTGGTCGAGCTCGCCTGTCGTGGTCGAACATCACTTGTGTTGTCTCACTGTTTCGCGTATAACTTCCACATCCGGACTCCGATTTGAGTGATTCTTATGCTCACGCAATCCTCTCTTCCTTGGCTTTCTATCTATATAAAGAACTCATAAAAAATCCAAGAATTGAAGGTGTAAAAAGCCATGGAAGTGACACAGCCGTTCTGTTCGGCACACCTCGCGCGACGTCATCATCTTGATCATAACTTTCTCGCTTGGAATCTGATTGAGGTGTTCTTTATACCAAAATGATCCTCTTGTTAGTGGCTTTCCAATCAGGTATCACAATATTAATTTTGATCTCCACACAAACACAGAAAATTTCCTCAAGTTGGACGTGCATTTTTCAGCATTCATTGCACAAGTTGCACCTTTTCTCTAACTTTGCACTTTTGATCATTTTTCCACCTAAAACACAATAAAACACCTCAAGTGCACCTTTTTTCTCACATATATTGAATATAAGACACTTATGCTAATATATACAACAATACTCATTAAAAAGGTGCTAAATTGGACACTGAAATACGCTTATTTTCACTTTCATCAGCCACACATCCAATGCTTTTACACAATTTAGTGGTTCTACAAGCTTCCAGATTTGATTCAGAATCCATAAATTTTATTTCAAAATTCATTGCAACTTACTAAAATTCTACATTTTGATCTTGTAGTGCTTTGTCGTGTCCATGGGCCGATTTCATGTTTACTAGAGACCAAGTCTCACTTCTCTCCCAAAACATAAATCTTTTCAGTTGTTTAACAACCTCCCACTATGACAAGGCACTACATGCAATTGTGTATCAGATATGACACGCGATGCAGTTTACCTTGTGGTATATCCTCTTGTACAATTGGTACTAATACTTTGTGTTTTCCCTCTCACTTCTTTTAGAACAACTTATAAATGGCTATATGATTTAATACATAGTTCTTTTAAAAAAATATAGTGTTCGTGTTAACAATCACCCTTCGATCTTTTGGACTAAATAAATCATCACCCTCCATTTTTCTAGAATATCTCACAAACAGACAAACGTTATACGACATGCTGTTTCTAGGGCATATATATCCATAAAATGAATTTAGTAATTCCAAATAATTCATCATCTATCTAACATTTTCCATAAGAGTCATATTCCTTCTTTCCACCACACCATAAGCTGGCCCGGTGTAGAGAACTTGGAATTCAATCCCAATCTCCGATTAATAGCTCCTAACTATCCTAAGAGGTACTCGCCATCACAATTAAATTGTAATGACTTGATATATTTTCGATGATACTTCACCGCATCGGTCATGTACTCCATGAATTTAATCATAGTACTCAGACTTGCTGTGCATCAAATAATTTTATCTTGTTTCTAGAATAATTGTCAAACAAAATGATGAACATTCATAACCACCTCCCAACAGGATAATCTTAGGATCGTATAAATCAGAATGAACCATTTTCAACATATCTTATCATGGCTCTATACCCCTTTGCCTTGAAAAGGCAATTAATCATATTCACTTCCAAGTAAGACTCGCTTTAGAATTAGAGAACTTGGAATTCAATCCCAATCTCCGATTAATAGCTCCTAACTATCCTAAGAGGTACTCGCCATCACAATTAAATCGTAATGACTTGATATATTTTCGATGATACTTCACCGCATCGGTCATGTACTCCATGAATTTAATCATAGTACTCAGACTTGCTGTGCATCAAATAATTTTATCTTGTTTCTAGAATAATTGTCAAACAAAATGACGAACATTCATAACCACCTCCCAACAGGATAATCTTAGGATCGTATAAATCAGAATGAACCATTTTCAACATATCTTTTCATGGCTCTATACCCCTTTGCCTTGAAAAGGCAATTAATCATATTCACTTCCAAGTAAGACTCGCTTTAGAATCGTACTTAAGTAAAATGATCTATTCTTAGATATCAAAAGTATTTTTAGTTCATCTCCGAAGGGTTCTTTCTCTTACTAAGATTAGAATATGCATTATTAATTACTATTTGTTGCATCCGTAGGATAAACATGATTTAAGAGTGTACAAATTGTTGCTATTGTACCATAACAGATTATTATTCGTTAATGCATAGAAACCAAAATTAAATTCTTTCTATGAAAACGTACTTGAAGACAATTTCTCAAAATCAAACGGTTATTCCTATCTAAAGATAAATAAACAACTCCCACTGCAACAGCCACTACTTTTGTAGTCTTACCCAAATACTTAGTAATCTCAACGTTACTTAGTTGCAGGCTAGTGATTTCGGTATTTACACACAACGTGTCAGTAAACGCCATCACTAATCATGCTTCAACAACTAGTGAATAAGATACTATCCTTGTTCACCTTTTGATGAAATTGGTTTTCCTTCGCCCTAAGTTTTGTCAGAAGTTTTCCCATCGTATACAACCTTTTGTAATTCAGGTGAAACTTGCTCAAAACGTTAAGGCAAACTTTGAAAATAAATTGTGCTAGGTTTCCCCTTCAATTTCTATTCCAAATATTTCCAATTCATTCATCAAGTTAACCATGACATCTTGCATTTCTTACTTACTCAAGTATCCGAAGAGTCTCACGAGACCATCACATTTCTATGAACCTCTCATCTCTTCACTAAAGACTTAAATAGGCATCAGAAGACATCCTTAGTGAGAACACATTTTAATTTTCCTAAGCAGTAAGAATTAAAACCAAGATTCTTTTCTAATCATTTATTTTGGACAAGTAAATATGATTTCTTTCAGTTAATCAATAAGTGAAATAAACTATTCAAAAATTCAGATAATCAAGTAAATTAATACGACGATCAAACTTTTTGAATTTAACTTTTATATTGATTTCCTCAATAAACAATATAAAATAAATTCACCGACATCTCAAGTACCGTGAATTTGCATTCCACGTTAGTGTGGACGTATACAATCCCTAACATTATAAGAGAATGTTTTACCCATTAATTCCATACGTCATAATTAATCTTATGACTCAATGATTAATAATCGGTTGTCCTTTAGCCATGCAATTTAATAGAAGTGACTCCGTTGGAAAGGATACATATTAATTGCACCTAAGTATATACCATTATTTGATATTAAGTACGTTACCCAAGTTTGTATGTCTTACAGTTGGAGAAGTCCACACGCCCTCAAATAATTTCCTAAAACCATCAATTATTAATTTGTACCAGTGATCCGCAAATAAAACTCATCCATTGGGGAGGAAGACACTATAGCCTACTCATAAGCTTACTTGCATCACATTACAAATAATAATTATTTAATGAAATTTATTCCAGTGATCCACAAATAAAACTCATCCGTTGGGGAGGAAGACACTATAACCGACTTATAAGCTTATTGCATCACATAATAAATCAATAATGGAGGTCGCGGGATTATGACCAATCCCTCTTCCACTTAGTTATTTAACAAGAAGATTTTTGCATGCATATAATATAACAGATATAATAATGCAAATAAACATGCTATTATTACGGCAAATAAGGCAATTAGTCAAATAGCACATGCAATCCAAATATATAATAATTGGCAAATAAAGCAATTATAACAATTATACATAAAGAAAGAAAAAAATCCAAATATAGAATTGACTAAGTCAACTCTCCAAGCAAATAAGGAAAAGCTTGCACAACAAATAGGAGAACTTGTGCCCAAGACACCCCCATCGCTGGCCATACTCCACTCCCGGAAACCACCACCTGTGCGTTAGCCCTACATCCGTGCTACGCCAGAATACTGCCCTACACCGGAAAACATCTGACCCATAGCAAAATGGATAGCCTGTATATGTATCATTCCCGCCAGGAAAGTTACCGTTCGCTGGAGTCCCAGACTGCTACCAGCACGCAGCTGTCCTCCATGTCACGGTCAAGGTGAAGCCATGACATTCCAAGCCTCCAGCCGCGCCGGTGAGTATTGTCATCGATAATTCCGAGTGCTCCAGGTATGCGCCACTAGCATCATACACAACCCATCGTTGGTATGCATTTTTTCGTGTAATACGATCACAGCCGGACGCTGCATCAGCTGGTCAGGCTGAGGCTTAGCCCGCTCTCCAGCCTTGCTAGCCATAGAAGCTCACTAACCAGTCACGACACTCACGCTGCGATGCTTTTCAGTGCCTCCGTGAGATCATGCTCGGTAAGGATTTGCCACAAATCATCCATCGGTGCCCTACGGCATGTACCAGGCATCCAGTTCTTCGTGCAAACCCTAGTCGCCACTAGCCTTCCATTCTTTGTCCAATACAGCCGGCCAAACATGCAGCAGCCATGGAAGAGCTTTTCCAGCATCCATCGACTGCATCAACCGCCGTTAGTCCTTACCTTCCAGTAGTTTCGCAAGTTGGTCAGCGCCATCCTAGCGCCGAAGAACCAACACTATGGCGTCGCCATCCCATTGTTGGCAAACACGACCAAAATCAAAACATGACTTGACCAGAAAAAATAGAGTCTCGATCAGACCCGTCCGGAATAGGTGGAAGGCTCGACCGGAAAGAATCCATGGATACCCGCTCAGAACATCATCAAGCTTGGTCGAAACCCTTGAAGACCCGAGCAGGAATATCGCTGTCTCGCTTGGAAATCCTGACATGCCTGGAAGACCATGCTGACCCACCTGGACACTAACTGACAAGCCCCTGCCATCTGCCGGAACCACCGCGAGCCACTGGGGTTCCATGCCTGCCTAGATCCACGACGGCTGCTAGACTATGCAAACCCTTGCCCCAAGACATACCAACCAAAAAAACCCAACAACCATCAACTGGTCGCTGCAGTGCTGGTTCACCAGCCATGCGCTAGCCCGCCGGGCTTTTCGACAGCCATGTTATCAATCGAAGATCGTCGTCTACTTAGAAACATGCAGCGGGTAGAGCCACCCTTCCCAACCATGTTCATCAGCGCTGCCTTTTCACCGGACAGCCCAGTTCGTCAACCACCACCATGCTGCCGTCGACGGCCAACCCTTGCCGTTGCCGTGATTTCGTGCGGTGATGTGCATGTGGTGTCGTGCAATTAGGATTCCAACAAGTTTAAACACACAACAAGTTCAAACATTCAACCCTAAATTCTAGCACCATATCATCCACTCAAACCCTGGCCTAACGTGTCACGTTTAGCCTTAGAACCTACGTTCTGATACCAATTGTTGGCGTTTGGATCTTTAGTTTAGCGTGAACTATTAGGGTTCCATGCAATTCTACAGCAGCGAAGGCATAAGTGTAGAATCGAATTACCTTTCACCAGGGTATATTGAAGAAGAAACATTCTCCCTGGTAGACTGCGCAGCGTCACGATTTTTTCCATAACTCCCTCATCTGATCTCTGATTGGTGTGATCTACACGCCAAAACTATCCTCTCTTCTGTGGACTTCCACCAGTATATCACACGTCATGTTTGGACTTCTACACAATTTTATAAAAATCATGGAATTTGATGGACAGAAACAGCAAACGACCTTCCGGTCTTCTGTTGTATTCCTAAGCCGCGTCCTGACATTGGTGTGGGCAACGATCTACAAGACGAACTCATTCTACAACTCTAATCTTCCTTTCACGTGTGTTATGCATGTGATTCAGATTCTAGATTGATGAGATTGGCTATTATATAGGCTACAACAGGGACCAGGAGGAGAAATTAGGGTTTGGGCCTCCTATTGGGCTTAAGCATCCAAGTTTATCCCAAAACTTATACTTAAGTCCAATAATAATAAATCATTCTACTAAAGAAATATTATTGCACTGTCACCCTAATCCTAAATTATGTTTATGGGCTCCTTCTTATTATGAGCCCGTTAATCTCCCCGTGTTTAAGATTCAATGCCCATTAATTAATTAAGTTACTGACAACTCCATTAATTAATATAATTACCAAGAGTAGTACCACTCAACCTTATTATCATGCCGAAATAAATCTACATGCAGGGTTTACATGATAATCCTTATGAGCTCCTCAAGGGACATTATCAACCAATTCCGTTAGGACATGGATTCCTTCTACAATCAACAACACACCATAGAGACAACACCATCTCCTAACTCACCGAGCATATTGATTTAACGATTAAATCCCACCCATTGATGAATTAAAGAAATAAATATTGGCTTACGTTTCGAGGTTATTATATAGGGATTAAGAGTACGAACATCTATAATAACATAGATCAAGTTCTGTTATATAGTCAGTATAAACCGAACGATCTCAATAACGGTCCTATTCAATACACACAAAGCGCACTAGTGCAATTTTATAGTCAAGACAGACTAACGCTAAATCACACCACAATCATACTAATAGATAGTCCCTTTCTATTTCAGTTGTGAATATCTGTTTATACTTTATAAGGAGCCGATAATATGATCTTCCTTGTGACGCCCTACACCATATTATCTACTGTATAAAGTAAATGGACTTTTGCAACAATAAATAATTGCAAATGTTTGATCATATGATTCTCATTCCAAATATTGTCAAAACATTGTTCATACCAAAAGCAAGACTTTTAATATACAATCCAACAACGCCATATCCCCCCAAACTTAAATTGAAACAAGTGTTTCGAGTTAAGTTTGTAAAAAGTGGTGTGACGTACTTACACACTTCAAATCAAGCACCTCTTGTATCCGCAATATGCATTTTTCTCACGAGTACAATCTACCTACATACCAAAAATTGCAAAATAAAATCAAATCCACAAACCTTATTAAAAAAAGAAATACTGCAATAAAGATAATGATGGGTTGCCTCCCATCTAGCGCTAAGATTAACGTCTTCAAGTCGGACGATATTGTAAAGCTCATGGTGGTCTAGAATAGTCCTTAGGCACTATCATAAGTTTCTTCTTGAAGTAGTATCTTGTGCTCTCACGTTCAACCACTAGAACATTTCCCTTCTTGTTAAATAATTCAAGCAATGGTTCTCCGAAGGCGTTCTTCACAAGGAATGACCCTTTCCACTTGTTCCACTTCTTCCATGGGGCTCTATGTGAATTTCGCACTTCAACCACATCCCCCGGTAAGAATTTGGGCATTGACAAGTGTTGGTGCCCTCTTGCAACCTTTTCCTACAATCACCGAACAAATTTTTATCAATAAAATCATGTAAGTTCTTAAGAGAATTTGAAATTTCAATAGAATGAGAAGGTTTTAGCTTGTGTGGGGTATCGTCAATGATCTTAGTTTCCGGAGGCTTCTTTTCTTCCATAAGGGCATGAATCTCTTCTTGGTTTTGAATCTTGACTTTCTTTACCATCTCTTCAAGAGACTCAACAAATCTATCGAATTCCCTCTTCAACTCTTCCTTCAATTCTTCGTTCAACTCTTCCTTCAATTTTTTTTCTTTCACCCACTTAGGAACTCTTTCCCTCTTCTCCTTTATAACCTCATCAACCCCCAAACTATCCTCTTTTCTAGTCTTAATGACCACGCATTCACTCTTTGTTCCGAATTTAGAAGGCTTGTTGTTTTCGCTTTGAAGTCTCTCCACGGCGGGCACAACTTGACTAACTTGGTGTTCAATGGAATCCAATCTAGCACCGAATGCTACGATTACATTTGTCACCATTTCATACCAATTCACATTCGATCCATCCACGCTTCATTAGACTTCCTCTCATGTTCCAAGTGCTCCATAATCTTTTTGATCAACTCATCTCTAAGCCTTTCTTTGTAGTTACTTTGGGTAGAATAAGAGGTATTGGAGTCTTGAAAATCTCCCAATAGTTGTGGTTGAGTTCCTTCTTGATTTCTAGAAAATTTTCTTGAAAAACATCGTCCACACCTTGAAAGTATACTTGTTGATGCATTTGATGAGGAACTCCAAAATCTTTATAACTTTGTTGTTGGAATTGCATATTAGGAACTTGTGCTCCAAAATCCGGTTGCAAGTTTGGCTCAAAATTTGGCATTTGAAATCCTTGGAAATTTTCTTGTGTTTTCATAGTGGGATGAGCACTTCTATTCACCATATCTCGAAGAATATCCATGTAGCTCATATTTTTGGGCTTGTTCTCCTTCTTCTCCCTTCTTAAGGTATGCACCTACAAGAGAAAGAAAAAATTGAACAAAATTTCTAAAGCAGATATAAGATGAAAAAAAAAATCCTTATTAAGACCACTCTAAGCAATCCTTCGTCAAACTTCTAGCAACCGTTCCCTCCCCAGCAATGGCGCCATTTGATTAGTCGTATATAGTCGGGATGACCAATTAAAGAATTATCGAACCCAATGGAGGAACGTGCTAGAGTTTAAGCGATCTCAAGTTTATCGTGATTTTATAAGGACAATCAAAAAGGAGGATAGATTGCAAATAAATGCAAGTAAATTAATGCAAGAACAAGAATAAAATAAATGTAAGAATAAATAGATTTCAAATGATGCAAGGATGAGATTAGCAACAATCATAGCATAAATAACAAAGTAATCATACAATTAATTCTAATCTCTCATGGACATGGTATAGAAGCAGTCACTAATTCCACCTAAACTCTCTCTCGAGATGGATAGGATGTAGACCCTCAATAAGGCTCCCAAAAGCACATAGGATCGAGACTAAAGTAAACACCTCCCACTGGGTACTAATTACTCTACGAGTTCCCTAATAAGGTACTAAATCATAGGCAATATTCCCTTTTAAGGTACTATGAATTCACTAATGGCTTGGTTCTCCTTATCTAATCAACTAATCTCTCGGTTAAGCTAATCAAATATTCTACCAAAGGGTTCTAAATCTAGACGGATATCTCTATCTCATTCTAAATTAATGCACATGAAATGTATGATGAAATGATTCAATGAATTATCCTAAACACATAATTGATTTCTCAATCTAATCACATGCCCACGACAATTAATCACACAAATCACACATATACATCAAGCAATTCACATCAATGATAGAAATAACACAAATGCCCAATTAAGATTAAAATCAAATTGCATAAAACCTAAATTATCAATCACCAATCATGGAGCTAATCTCACAAAAGAGATTAGCCTATCATAGTCTTAGGGAAAACAACATAGACAATTGAATCTACAAATACCATGATAAAAATATAAAGAAGTTCACAAAAATTTGATTTAGATTCCCCCTTTGAAGTGTTTCAATGGAAATCTCCTTCTTCTTCTTGTAATCTTCACTCTCCCTTACTTCCTTGATCACTTGGATAGTGGATTTGATGGAGGGGATTAAGTATAGATGCATGGATGAAATGGATGGTGAAAAATGGAAGAAAATGTGTTTAATCTGTGTGAAACAATAAAACCCTCGAATATTATGATCAAATATTGAAGTATTAGGTATTTATACCCATTGGGAAGCTTCTAGAAGATTTCAGAAATTTTTTTGATTTTACACGTACACAACTCGTGTGTATGCACACAGATCGTGTGCTGCACACGGCCACAGGGTGGTCGTGTAGGTGTTTCAGGTGCCAGAACACGGCCACCTCTTACTGGGCCGTGTTCCGAACACGGCTCATGTAGGTGCATGCCCCTATTTTTCTTCTTTTGTTTTGGCTCGTTCTCCCTCGTTTCAACTCCGAATTGAGATCTGTTTTTTCCTACGTCTTCCTTTTCGCGTCTAGGATCTATTTTTCTTGAAAATCATACGTTTAAGCTCATGCACACACATCTCCATAAAAACACAAAACACAACCAAATAGTACACAAATATGGATAAAATAATACGAAAACACATAAAATGACACTAAAATCTAGGTAAAAATATCACTCATTAGTGTGCTGCAGTCATTTCTAAATTTCTTAGGTTGTTGTAGGGGTTAAATGGTGGCATTATGTTATAGACTAATTCCCCCCAGTCTCTGACTATGTTTTTAGTCCAGCAACGCTGTGGGATCTGAAATTACTCATCCATTTACCAGTTCCTCCTGGTACCTTATGGATTTTTCTCTAGCTTCGATCGATTTCTACCTTTGTTCAATAGCCTTGGTCCTATATTCGTTCGCCTGCCTCTCATACTCCATAGCCTTTTGTTCCCACTGATATGCTTTGGCATCTCCCTTTCTAGCTTCTGTCTCCCACTTTGTTGCCAACTTTTCTGCCTCTGTCCTTCCTTCTGCTACTTTAATCAGTATCCTTGTATATTTCACATAGTCAATACTTGATTCTCCAGCTAAATTCATTGTGCTGAGGTTATCAAATAATGTCTGTGTCACTTCCCTATATTTGGTGGAGACAATTTCCTTCAGGCGCATCGCAGTGTCGAAGTCTTATTCCATAAATCCTTGTTTTCATTCAATGGTCCTAAGATATAGGACTCAGTCAACATAGTTCCTTAAAGTTTCCACCCCGTATTGTGCACATGTCTGGTATAGTTAAATAGCCAAGTTTTCGTGGGGTTCCATTCTTAGAGGGACAAAATTTCATTAATTTATTTTAGAAACACTTTATAAATTTATCTTCTCTTCCAAATAATCAAATATATTTTATAAGTATACTCGTATATACTTTCAAGGATGTTATAAACCATAGCTCTGATACCACTCTGTAGCACTGATGAGAGTGTAGATTCACGTATTTTGGGCTCTGATTTGTGCGGGAATTGAGTACGATTGAGTCTTTTATTGAGACGAATCAGTTTGTTTATGAAAAAGGCGTGAATCAGAGGGTATAAGGGCTTGTTGAGCATATTTGAACAGGAAAACAGGTCTTAAAAGCTCGAAATTGGAAGACACGATTTTTGAGGAAATTTTCAAAGGCCGTTCGACCTCAAGACCTTGTTCGACCTTCATCACTTTGGTCGAACAAGTTGGCCAAGTCAAGAAAATTATGCATATTTGTCTAGAGAGCTTGCTCGACTTGGAGATGTTGCTCGACCAGAATCATCTTGGTCAAGCAGATTAGTGAAGTCGAACATAATATGCAAAAACTTACAGTGAGCTTGCTCGACCATTGCTCGAGTTGAAGGCCTTGCTCGACCAGTCAAGGCTTGGTCGAACGGATTATTGTTGCAGCTATTTATGGTAATTCCGAATGTCTTTTACCAAATTTGACGTGTGCTTCAAGCAAAAGCCCATCCTAAGCCCATAGGAGGAGAAAAAGGACGACACACATCACTCATCATCCATCCACCACCGAAACCCCTACCATCATCCGAAGGAGTAGTGAAGAGAGGTTCGTCTAGCGCGTCAAGTAAGATCATACCAATCAACCATGATTGTTCCTAGATTAATCATGGGCTAGAGCCGCTCCGGTAGTTCTAGGATTATGAAAGTTTCATGAGTTAATTGAATTTCCATGTGTAAACTCCATACAACACTACTTGTGGTTTATTTTAATAAGATTGTGCCTTTTTAATTCATACTCACGGTCGTTTTGTGCATCATTAACTGTTATGTAGAGTCTTAATACATATCTTGGTTATTGATTGAGTACGTTCACTGCTGAGCAGAATTACGTGTTATAATTCTAAGTGAAGAGATTCGAAGTCTTATTAGAACAATCTTATATAGATACTTGTTAATTGAATCTTATTCAGGTTAATAAGTAGGATAAAGAGTATAACTTCATAGTACCTTTAAAGGGAGATCATATCGGGTTAGAGTACTAAGTGTACGAGAAATAATTAATAATGATAGTACTTAGAAAGGGGGTGAATTATATCTCTTGCTCCGAGGATATTCACACGTGTCATATCGGGTTAGAGTTCTCATGAAGATGCGAGGAAGATAATTTTGTTTAAGTTCTCACTGAATGAAAAAATGAGAGATTGGTACGATAATCTTGATGCTGCTGAATGTGATACATGGGAGAAGTTGAAAGTTAAATTCTTGGAGCGGTACATGCCATCTTCAAAGGTGTTCAAGATGAAGGAAGAAATCAATCAATTTACTATCCATGGTAATGAGAAGTTTCATGAAGCTTGGGACAGATTCAAGGACATGCTTCGTAAGTGTCCACAGCATAGGGTATCTAAATCTCAATATATCAGTATATTCTACAACTGGTTGGATTGCGATTCTCATGTTTTACTTGATGCTTCTTCCAATGGAGCATTGCTTACGAAGTCACCCATTGAGGCCGGGAAGGTTTTCGAGGATATTTCGATGAATTCAAGAGATTGGCCGACTGATAGAGTGAGAGACACTTATGTCCTTGGTAATGTAGCACAGGTTGAGCATACTATGGTGAAGTCGGGAAGAGATGATAAATCATCTCTAGCTTGACTAAAATTAGCAAGCTACTAAAGTCTCAGGAAAAACAGATCACGGATTTATCTCAGAAAGTACCAATGATGTAGCAGGATGGTGGCTACGAAGGAGCTAGCCAAGAGGAGATCGAGAAGGCAAATTACACCATGGGTTAAAGTATTCAAGGAACTAGGTACTCAAATCAAGTAAACTGGAATTATTCGGGGAATTACAACAATCGTGGTCCCCTGGGTAATTACCAACAACCAAGTAGACCAGAATTTTCATGGAGTAATCTGAATATTATGATTCAACCTCTTATCGGTGTTGATTCGGGAGCTAAGGTAGAAGAAGGGAAGCCGAGTTTCAAGGATACGATGAACATGTACATGGCGCAAGAGTGGATCGTCTTGAGGCCAAGTTAGAAAAGAAAATAGATGCTAATCATGAGGATTTATATAAACAAGTGAAAGACCTTATGTTGTTGATGGGGGAGATTGGCCGAAAATGTAAACAAATTAACTTAAACTATTGAGAAAGGAAAGTTCCCATCTCAAAGTATTGAGAATCCAAAATCTTGCTATGCCATCCATTGAGGTCGAAAACACAATATGAAGGTCCGATGATGCCGGTGAGCGAAAACAAAATAAGCAGGGGAGTTGCTCGACCTAACTACAGTTGTTCGACCAGACCAGCTGGTCAAACAGAAGTCGAGCAGACTTCGGAGAAATAGAATTATGGTACTCTATTTTCAGACTCGCCGTTCGACCAACACCATGTCGTTTGACCAAACCATCTTGGTCGAACAACACCTGGAGAATGGGATTTCTCGATCTGCCAAGTTGCTTGACCAAGACATTGCCGTTTGACCAGACCAGCTTGGTCGAACGGTGGTCGAGCAACACTTGAAGGAATAGAGCTCACGATCAGATGGGTTGCTCGACCAATCCAAATCTGTTCGACCATACCAGCCAGGTCGAACGGAGGTCGAGCAGTTCAGTGCAGAGTCCGATTCGATCCCGAATGCTACACCCGTTGATCAGAATAGTATGGTACCATCTCAAGAGCATAACATTGAGGTTACAGTAGAGAAAAAGTGGGAAAGAACAAAGAGATTGAGAGCCGAAAAGGATAATGCGGAGAAGGTTGAACGTGATGGATGGGGGATTCCCAAAACAAAGATACCTCAACCGTTTCCTTTCAAGCTTGTCAAAAAGGGTTTGGAAGAGAAGTTCAAGAGGTTTTCAGACATCATAAACAAGATAAGTTTGAACATTCCTTTCTCTGAAGCGATCTTGGAGATGTCGTATTATACCCGTTTTCTAAAGGATATACTTTTGAAGAAGAGAAGCTTGAACGGAATTGAAACAGTGAATCTGTTAGAGAATTGCAGCTCAATCATACAAAGGAAGCTGCAGCTAAGTTGAAAGATCTGGAAAGCTTCACTATCTTATGTGAAATTAGAAAGGGGCCGGCACGACGATCCTTGTGCGATCTTGGGCAAGTATCAATTTGATGCCTTTGTCCATATTTAAAAGGCTTGGTTTGGGGGAGTTAACTCCCACATCGGTGGCTCTACAACTAGTGGATAGGTTTATGACCTTTTCAAAGGGTGTGATTGAAGACGTCCTTGTCAAAGTAGAGAAGCTTGTCTTTCCGGTGGACTTTCTTGTGCTTGAGATGGAAGATGACTAGGATAATGTCCCTCTAATCTTGGGAAGACCTTTCTTTGCGACTGCGGGAACTATGATTGACGTGCAGAAGGGTGAGTTACAGTTGAGGATGGATAAAGAAGAGATCTTATTCAACCTGGACAAAACAATAAAGATGTCGATGGAGACACAATGTCACAGTATAGACGTGGTGGAGGAGATTGTGAAGGAAGACATGTCCTTGATCTTTTCAAAGGATCATCTTGAGACATACTTAGCAGAGTCTCTTACTTTTCCCACCACGGAGCTAGATGAACTCTCCAACGAGGTATGTATTGAATTTCTTGAAAACTTGCTTGCTTTGGGTGATGACAGGTATGAGTCGAAAAGGACCAAGATCGAAGAAGTCAAGTGGACTAGGAAGTACCTACCATTAGATAGAGAGAGCGCACCTCAGGAAGAGAAGAAAGAGGAGTTGAAACTGCTACCGGAACACTTGAAGTATGCCTACTTAGGTGACAATGAACAATATCTGGTAATTGTATCTTCTTCACTTGATGATGAACAACTTTAGGATTTTTTAGATGTGCTTAGGAAGCATAAGTCTGCGATTGGGTGGTCTCTTGATGATTTAAAATGTATTAGTCCTTCATATTGCATGCATAGAATAAGATTGTTAAATGAGGCCAAGAGTAGTATACAGAATCAGCGGAGGGTGAATCTTGCTATTCAAGAAGTGATTAGGAAGCAAATCCTAACGTGGCTAGATGCTGGGATTATATATCCCATTAGTGATAGTTCCCATGTGAGTCCATTGCTTGTAGTAGCAAAGAATGGGGCATGACTATTGTGAAAGCCAAGGATGGTGAGACATTAGCCACTAAGATTACTACTGGATGGTGTGTGTGTACGGATTATAGGAAACTGAATGGAAATACATGCAAAGACCATTTTCCCCTTCTTTTCATGGATAAATGCTTGATTGTCTTGCAGGGTATGAGTTTTATTATTTCTTGGATGGGTACTTGGGTTATAATCAGATTATGATTGCACCTGAGGATCAAGAAAAGACTACTTTCACTTGCCCATATTGGACTTTTGCCTTTAGAAAGATACCTTTTGGATTATGTAATGTGCCTGCTACATTTCAACGTTGCATGATGGCCATATTTGATGGGTTGATAGAAAAGATCATGGAGGTGTTTATGGATGATTTTTCTGTGTTTGGTTCCTCCTTTGATATTTGTTTATCTAACCTTGCTACTTTTTTGAAGAGATGAGAAGAAACTAATCTTGTCTTGAATTGTGAGAAGTGCCACTTCATGCTAAGAGATGGGATTGTTCTTGGCCATCATATTTCGGACAAGGGATTGCAGGTGGATAGAGCAAAGGTAGTGGAAATTGAGAAGCTTCCGCCACCTACTAATGAAAAGGGAGTGCGGTCTTTCCTTGGACATGCCGGTTTTTATAGAAGATTCATAAAAGACTTCTCAAAATACTCCAAGCCCTTATCTTATTTACTTGAAAATGATGTTCCTTTTGTTTTTGATGAAGAATGTCTAACAGCTTCTCAGATTTTGAAAGAGGCGCTTATTACTGCACCTATCTTGATCACACCAGATTGGACTCAGCCGTTTGTACTTATTTGTGATGCAAGTGATTTAGCACTTGGAGTGGTGCTTGGGCAGTTGAGGGATAAGAAGTTTTGTGCCATTTACTATGTGAATAAGACTTTTGATGCTGCACAAAAGAACTACACGGTAACTGAAAAGGAGTTTTTGGCTGTAGTGTGTGCGTTCAATAAGTTTCGACAGTATTTGGTTGGCATGAAAACTATAGTGTACACGGATCACTCTATGATCCAATATTTGATGGAGAAGAAGGAAACAAAGCCAGGGATCATTAGATGAATCCTTCTTCTGCAGGAGTTCGATATGGAGATCCGAGATAAGAAGGGTACGGAAAACATTTTGGCGGATCACCTATCGAGGTTGGAGATAAGGGAGCACTGTGATGATTCTTTGATTAGATAAAAGAGATGTTCCCTAATGAAAAGATCATGGCGGTGTTTGTTGAAGGAGCAGAAAGAGCATGTATATTGGCTGCCCAAGGGATGAATCCATGGTATGCGGATTATGTGAATTACATTGCCGTAGGAGAAATCCCAAGAGATCTCATCCGATATCAACTTGCAAAATTCAAGAGGGATATTGAGACTTTTATATGGTATGATCCATTTGTCCACAAGATATGTACAGATTCCATAGTCCTTAGGTGTGTGCCTGAGATGGAGATGGAGAGCGTTCTTGATTTTTGCCATGCACAACCTAACGAGGAGCACTTCGGAGATCAAAAGACAGCGAAGGTACTTCAATCTGCTCTTTATTGACCTACCTTGTTTAAAGATTGTGAGACATATGTGGCGACATGCGATAGATGTTAAAGGATGGAGAACATAAGTAGGAGAGATGAGATGCCATTTCAGCCGAGCATTGTAGTTAAGATCTTCGATGTGTAGGGGATCGATTTTATGGGATCTTTTCCCCTATCTAATGGATTTCTCTACATTCTTTTAGTAGTGGATTATATTTCTAAGTGGGTGGAAGTTATTCCCACTCGTGTGAATGATTCAAGGACTGTGTTATCTTTCTTGAATAAACATATCTTTGCGTGCTATGGAATTCCTAGAGCACTAGTAAGCGATGGAGGTACTCACTTCATCAATAAGATTCTGGAAAAGGTTCTCAAGGATTATGGTGTCAAGCATAGGGTTACTACACCCTATCACCCTCAAGCGAATGGGCAAGCCGAAGTCTCTAACCGACTAGTGAAGCAAATTTTGGAGAAAGTAGTCGGAACCAATAGGAAGGATTGGGCTATGAAGCTCAATGATATTTTGTGGGGGTTCCAGACTGCGTATAAGACGGTGTTGGATATGTCACCATATCAAATTGTCTATGGAAAGTCGTGTCACTTACCCGTAGAAATTTAGTACCGAGCTTTTTGGGCATTGAGGAGTTTGAACTTGTCTCTTAAGGATCAAAAGGAGTTGAGGATGACTCATATCAATCAATTGGACGAGTTCAAAAATCATGCTTATAAGAATTCGGAGATCTATAAGAAGAGAATGAAAAAATGGCATGATTCAAAGATCTCATACAAGCAGTTCAAGCAAGATGATGAGGTATTACTTTTTAACTCTCGTTTGAAGCTCTTCGCAGAAAAATTGAAATCGAAGTGGACGGGGCCGTTCATTATCTGTAGAGCCTGTGGAGGGGGGAGTTTTAAGCTTATGGACAAAGATGGGGACATTATAGCGGGAAATGGGCATCGATTGAAGCATTACAAGTCGTCAGATGATGCTTGCATCATCTTTGAGGATACCTTGCACTAGATTGGTACCGTCGTGACTCTCCGACGTTAAATAAGATCACCTGTTGGGGGCTTTTCCTCCCGTTTTACTGCTTTATTTTCATTGGTGTGAGTAAGAAATTTTTATATTCGATGTTCTTATTATTCGAAAATTACATCTCTCTGCAAACTTAGTTTTCACTATATTTCTGGTTTGGAGGGGTGTGATGTACTTACCTCATCATAGCATTGAGAGTATAATCTTTTCTTTGTAACGTTTGCTAGGGGAGTTGATTTTTTGTGGTATATTAAAACTTTAATCGATTTTGATGTATCGATTTTTTGCAATTTGCCTAGTGTTTAGTGGAGTTTTTGTTTTTAAGTGTCATTATAGAGTTACACTTGATTTTATATGGTTTAAAAGTGGTTTTCGAGCTTAGAAATTGTTATCTTGATACTTGATGTTGTCTTATAGTTTAATTATTATAGGGAAATACGAGAAAAGTATGAAGTTTATGGAGTTCGAGAGGTTGTTCGACTTCCAGATGGTTGTTCGACCATGATATTTGCTCGAGCAATGGTCGAAAAAAATGTGTAAATTTATCCAGAAGGGTAATTCGACTTGGACCTTGTTGCTCGACCTAGGTGTTTTGGTCGAGCGCTGGTCGAGCAAAATGTGCAAAAACTTATAGAGAGTTTGCTCGATCAAGTAAGGGTTGCTCGACCAAATACTTGAAGTCGAACGAAGGTCGAACGGGACAGAGGAGTACAGGGAGCTCGACTAGGTAGTTTGCTCAACTTCCAGCACTTGTTCGACCAATCTGATCAAGTCGAGCGGGCTCCGGAAATAGTTTTAAAAGGTCAGTTTTTCATTTCGCTTGACATACACCCGTCACCCTTTCTCGAGCACCGACCTCAAATCGTAAGTTTTTCTTCCAAAACTCTTACCTGCACCCTAATTCTCCATTCCACACACTTTCACATCCAAATTCGAGGGTTTTCAAGTCCGATTTGTGGCTCTTCACTTGAATTTTGGGGGTTTTCATCTCCAATCACCACACGCACAATATCCAACAAAGGTATGATTTCTCTTACTTTCTACTCTTAAATTGTAGTGATAATACTTAGTGAAGAATAGATGAGTGGATTCATGCTAGTTTTGGTTGAATTCGATTGTTGAATTGTTGAAGTTCTTGTTTGAAATTGCACTTGAATTTTCATGGTTCGATTTACGTTGAATTGTGGAATTTTTGTGAAATTGATGGTGTGTTTAGTGTGGGCTTTAGGTTAATTTTGATTTATATTTATGGGCTCATTGAATTGAAGTGTTGTTGTGGTGCAATTGAGGGTGGAAGATGAGCATGCTATATATTTTGGTTTAAGTTATGTGATGAAGAAAGCATGTTTGTGTGGAATATTGATTATTCTTGATTGAAAGTGTTGATGTATATTGTAATTATGATTGAATGAACACTTGAGGTTGAGTTTATTGAAGCACATGAATTTGAAGTCTTGAGTAGGATTCCTGCTAGTCTAGGAGGAGCATATCTATCTTTTTGGTATGTATTGAAGTATTGTTTTGTAGGAAAAGAGATTGCTTCATCATCCAAGAGGAAGGGACCTAGGTCGCTTTCGCTTGGAGAGATAGTCAAGAAAATGAGGATGGAGAAGAGGAGGCCATCCAATTATGGCATTAAAATTCCAAATTGGGAGGAGAATAATGAGTTGTGGTCTGCAATAGCACAAAAGATCACAAGGACGCGGTATCAGGATGATCATGCGATGAGGGAGATGAATATCATCAACGATATTCGTTGGATGTTCGGTCAAGTAGGCATTACTCAGTTCATGGAGATGAAGAAGGAGACTCATTTTCACATAACTGCGGAGGTCTTGTGCACTTTAAGGATTGAGCGTGGCGACCGATACCTTCATTATGGTATTCTGATGCAGATTGGCGGGCAAGAGCAGATGATGTGGGCCCGAGAGTTTAATGAATTGATTGGTTGTGAGAATGAGACGGATGTGGAGCATGATGATTTCAAGCCGGATGAGTTTTGGAGAGCTATTACGGGGAGGCGAGAGCGATATAATTCGAATACTTCCAAGGTTGACTTAATTCGCAACCCCGTGATTGCTTACATGGACAGAATTTTGAAAAACACGTTGTTTGCTAGATCCGAATGAAGCTGTATTCCGAGAGGAGAGCTTTATGTTTTGTGGTGCATGCTTCATGGAGTTCGCTTCAATGTAGTGGTGTACTTTTTCAATCAGCTTCATAAGCTCACGACTCATGGATTTCATCGAGTAAACATCGGAGGACTAATCACCTTGATCACTGAGTACTATAGAGTCAATTTAAGCAGGCAGAGGCATATCCGAGGAGATCCGGACTTGATTTTGACGTCTTGTGTGAGGATGAAGCTGATTGAGCGGCTAGATGATACTTGGATGTTCATCCGAGGAAAGATCCTAGTACGTTCAGATTTCTACTAGTGGTTGTTGATCTCACTACTGTTAGGGTCAACGATAATTTATTGATGAATACCACGGAGCACAAGGTGATCTTGGAGACGTGCTTGGGAAGAGGATATTGGAGACTCCTTGCTGATATGCGAGCTCATGGGATCCTCTTAGATGAGGACATGGTCCTGATAGGAGATCTGGCTGACTTTGTAGAGGAAGAGCTGCAGCCACCACCCGCTTTTGATTATCCGGGGAGAGATATGCCACCGGTACAGCCACAGGAGCAGGAGTTTTTCGAGCCATCACCACAGCCGCAGCCACAACAGAATTATTGGGTAGCCCAGGATCAGTTCTATCGGGAGCAATTCTGGTTGATGCACGAGCATTTCGCCACACTTAATGCAAACCAACAAGAAACAAATAGACAGCTGGCGCTTGTGAATGCTAACTATGCCGCACTCAACATGTGTTATGATGCCATGGATGGTCGGTTGAGGCAGATGTATGATCATGGGTGCATGATGGATAGGAATATCAGTGATCTCCATAGAGCGTTTGATCGATGGCGTGAAGAGATGAGTGGAGATGAAGATGATGAGGATGATGATGCTCCGGAGGAGTAGAGTCGCCAAGTCTTTTATCTTTTTCGATTCTTCTCATCCTCATTCTCTTTTACACTTTACAGGTGGAGACTTGATTGTTGTGGGTGTAGTGTGTGATTCATGTGTGGGTGGCATATATTTGATAGTGATGATGATTGGGTGATTGATGTTTATTTGAATTTGTTTTGGATTATTAGTGATGAGGATTATTCATGTGTGCGCGTGCCTTATTTTGATGCATGTTGATTTGTTGATGACGAACATGTTCTATTTTTACTTGTAGTTCATAGAAAATTGATATTGATTGCATGCTTTGAAGAGTGCTTAGGATTCTATTAACCATGTGAGGATTTGAGCCTTTAATTGTGCTATAGGCATGATAGTTTATTCTTGAGAGTCGTTTGTATACTCGTATTCTAGAACTTTACTAGGAGTCTTGTTTGAAGTTTAAAATTGATAGATACTAGGAGATGATCTTAGGCTATTGTTGTTGATTAAGTCACTTAGCAAAATTTATCCTACCTTATTATATGATTATCGTTGGAAGTCCTTTTGACCCTTTAAGTTTTTTCTTTGGCAAGCCTTTGATAAACAGTCGTTTACCTTTTGAACCTGGAACACCTATTACTAGTAAAGAGTGGGGGTAAATGAATGCTATATGAAGTTTTGAAGAGAAAAAGGAAGGAGGATTTGGTGTAATGCGAATCAAGAGACAAGAGGTTAAATCTTGCAAGGAATAGTTCCTGAAACCAGTATCCCTAATGCTAAAAGGGTAGTGCCCGAAACTGGTACCCTTATACTTGAAGAACACCGGAATTGGTATTCTACTGCGAAGAAAAGATGTTGATCCAAGTAAAGATGGAGAAAGTGCAAATTGAAGTGTTCATAAGAAGGACAAAGGAGAAAAGAAGGAAGTTGTTGAAAAGCAATTATCCAAGGTGCTTCTTTACTAGTAATTTAGTTACTTATCTAAATTCTCCTACCTTTACCAAAGAGCTAGCATTACCACCTATATCCAAGTCCTTTGTGATCCTAGTGTTGAAGTAGTTATGGATGGATTTTTGAGACCTTTGTCAAGCTTATGGTTACGCGAGTATATGAATTGAAATTAAGTGTCGATACTAACCATAAAGTGTACATCTTTTACACTTGAGAGAGAGTAAATACTTACCCGTGAGCTAGATGACTTAGCACTCATAGAAGTATTGTGATTTATTAATGTTTTTGCGTGAATGAAAGGTATGATGGATTGCATGTTTTGAATTGATATAATTACATGTGTTAGGATAGGTTGTGCTTGATTTTGTGATTACACTCTCTGGATTTATTTTGATTTTCGTAGCCTCGGAACGAGCAACATGTAAGTTTGGAGATTTGATGAGAGTGTAGATTCACGTATTTTGGGCTCTGATTTGTGCGGGAATTGAGTATGATTGAGTCTTTTATTGAGACGAATCAGTTTGTTAATGAAAAGGGCGCGAATCAAAGGGTATAAGGGTTTGTTGAGTATATTTGAATAGGAAAACAGGTCTTAAAAGCTCAAAATTGGAAGACACGATTTTTTAGGTAATTTTCGAAAGTCGTTCGACCTCAAGACCTTGTTCGACCATCACTTTGGTCGAATGAGGTGGCCAAGTCGAGCAGATTATGCAGATTCGTCCAGAGAGCTTGCTCGACTTGAAGATGTTGCTTGACCAAAATCATCTTGGTTGAGCAGATTAGTGAAGTCGAATAAAATGTGAAAAACTTATAGTGAGCTTGCTCGATCATTGCTCGAGTTGAAGGCCTTGCTCGACCAGTCAAGGCTTGGTCGAACGGATTCTCGTTGCTGCTATATATGGTAATTCTGAATGTCTTTTACCAAATTTGACTTGTGCTTCAAGCAAAAGCCCATCCTAAGCTCATAAGGAGATTTCATGAGTATAAAAGAAGAGCTTTCGCAAGAGAAAAAGGACGACATACATCATTCATCATCCATCCACCACCGAAACCCTACCATCATCCGAAGGAGTCGTGAAGAGAGGTTCGTCTAGCGTGTCAAGTAAGATCATACCAATCAACCATGATTGTTCTTAGATCAATCATGGGCTAGAACTGCTCCGGTAGTTCTAGGGTTATGAAAGTTTCATGAATTAATTGAATTTCAATGTGTAAACTCCATACAACACTATTTGTGGTTTATTTATATAAGATTGTGCTTTTTTAATTCATACTCACGGTCGGTTTGTGCATCATTAACTGTTATGTAGAGTCTGAATACATATCTTGGTTATTTATTAAGTGCGTTCACTGCTGAGCAGGATTACATGTCATAATTCTAAGTGAAGGGATTCCGAAGTCTTATTAGAACTATCTTATATATATACTTGTTAATTGAATCTTATTTGGGTTAATAAGTAGGATAAAGAGTATAACTTCATAGTACCTATAAAGGGAGATCATATCGAGTTAGAGTACTAAGTGCACGGGAAATAATTGATAATGACAGTACTTAGAAAGGGGGTGAATTATATCTCTTGTTCCGAGGATATTCACATGTGTCATACGCATGTTTACTTGTGGCTATAGAGTGAACTTGCATGGTTTAGTGATGCGTCCATAGACCACAAGGCAGAGTCGGACATCAACACATGGAAAGGAAATTAATAAATAAAACTGGATGACCCGAAGAACTACCTAATTTCTTACTTGATCACCACCGTATTTTCTCTATTACTTGTTTATTTAATTTGCTATTTAAATTATATGTTATTTAGTTACACAACTTTTCCAAACCAAATTTGCCAACATAGTTTTAGTTAATTAAAATATAATTAAATTGATAATAATCCGTCTCTTGGGTTCGATAATAACTTGATCGCCTATCGAAAGTACAATTTATATAATTCATAATTGGGGATAATTTTGTGTGTTGAGAAAACACTCATCAAGCACCCCGAGCCCAATTTTTTTTTTAAATCGAAGTCAACTAATGAATCGAAAATATTATAATAGACTTACTAAATAGTTTAATATAATATTTTTTTAAAAGAAGAAAATATGATTTATAACTTTTGAAAATAATTTTTATAATAGCTTAATAATGTTATACTAATAATAGAATTTAGTGTATACATACATACATATTTAAAAAATTACATTAAGAAACCATTATTTATTAATCCATAGTCTTTGCATTTTTATAAATATATATATAGAACTATAGTGAGAACCACGGAGAATGTCATGTCTTGTGGCAGTCCAGATTTCTCAATCATTGACCTGAAAATTTGTAGTTTGAAAATGTGAGATTAAAATCCTAGTGGGTAATTTTGGCAGGATGTTAATCAGTAAATACATAATGATATGATTACTCGTTTTCATGACAACCCGAGAGTTAGTCACTAACATGTTTCATAGCCGTCGACTACTACCATTGTCATGACTCGTCAATCGCAATCATAAAATTCATGACCCATACCGCCACTACCATAAGAAAATAATAAGCATACTTCATATGCAACCAACAATAACATCCAACCATTTTCAAACATTTTTACCCACCTTTGATTCTCTTAAAATACCGTGTTACAACTTGAGTGGAAAAGTGATCCGACGTCCTATTCACAAGCACTTCACCTAGCACAAAAGGTTTATTTAAAAACTTTCACCTGTATATTTATATATAAGTAGGAATGAAAATTTATCATTTTTCCCTTTTATATCATAAACATTATTCTTAGTAATATTGTGATAAAAATAGTGCAATAGTAATAATAATAATATCAGTATAAATTGGTACCATCATTTTATGATTAGGTCAGAGGCTTGGCATTCCTTTTAAATCATAATAAAATGATGATAATAATAATAGTAATAATATAATAGTAATTGTAATTATATGAATTTTCATAGTATAAAATTTAATAATAATAATAATAAAAGTATGATAGTGATAATAGTACAACAATAAAAATTTCTATAATCATTTTATGATTAGGTCAGAGACTTAGCCTTTCTTTTAAATCATAAAATGACAATAATAATAATATTAATAATAATAATAAGGTTTGATACTAATAATAATAATAATAAAATTTGTGTTATCATTTTATGTTTATGTCAGAGGCTTGACCTTCCTTTTAAATCATAAAATGATATTTGTACATGTATAGTACTAATACATTGTGATATAATAATATTATTAATAATAGTAGTGACTCGTGAAAAATAAAGAAGAAAGTTGGCTAAGGAAAACTCACAAAATATGTATACGTATATATTTTTTTTTACTAGATTGAGGAGTGATTGAATCATGGCCAACTTAAGGCTATTTATAGTGAAAAAATTTCACCCAGCTAAACTTGTACTGTGTGTACGGAAATTTACTTGTACTGCGTGTGGAAATTTCATTCATCCTTTTTTTTTTTTTTGAAAACCTGCAATCGTACATAGTAGGTTTGGAAAAATAGGGTTCCTATATCTATTTTATTTATCTATTATTATTTATTATAATAATAATAATTATTATTATTAGTGTTATTATATATATTATATGTATATAAATATAATAATTATTATTATATCTATATAATTTAATATTATGCCAAAAGATTAGTAAAAGTATTTTTCTTATTTACTATTCTCTATTTGAAATAAAAAATAGTGTTCTATTTATTTTATTGGTGCCAGAAGTGTAGTTGAACTTGAATGTCTTCGTCACTTCTTCCTATAAAATTTTAGAAGCAAAACAAATTATATTAGTAGTATTATGAAAATAGTGAAAAAATAATTATAAATGTTTAGGGTATTACAATTTATTATTAAAAAATATTATAATATTAATAAAAGTTACACTTTTCATAATTCTTAATCTCGTAAACAATTGAAAGGTGAAGACTTTTTTAAAATAGAAGAAGTATAATTTAAAATATTAAATTATTGAAATATTATTTTATTTTATTTATATCTATTTATTATTTTATTATTATTTATTTAAATCGCCATTAGAATGGGTGACTCGAATTTGAGGAACTATGAAGAGTAGAATAGCCCTTAGTACTACTGGGGCCTCTGCCTTAATGATTAGAGTGGGTCTTATGTAAACAAGGTTCAAATATAAATCTTATTTTTTAAAATTACTTTTTAACATATAAAAAATTAATTTTTGAAGAAGAATAATTTTTATAGAGAAGAATAATAATTCATGTTTATAAATTTCCATATACTAAAGAGTAATCGATAAATCAGGCTATACAAGAATTTGAAGAGTAATTTTTTAATTTAGAAGAGAAATAGTTTATGTCTTTAAAAAATAATTTTTCGTCTACAAAAGAGTAATAGATGGAAACATGATTTACTTATAAACTCAGTTTATATAAGTATTTTTGAAATAATTAACAATTAAAAAAAACTAATATACATTATTTAAAAAATACCATATTTATAAATTAGCCTAAATAAAAATAAAAATATATCTTTATTATTCATTAAATAAATAAATATATATATATATATATATATATATATATATATATATATATATATATATATATATATATATATATATATATATATTTGATGAGAGTGTAAATTCTCGTATTTTGGGCTTTGATTTGTGTGGAAAGAGGGTATGAATTGGTCTATTATTGAGACGAATCGAATTGTTTACGGAGAATCTACGAATCAGAGGCTAGTAAGGCTTTTTGAGCATATTTGGATAGGTAAACAGGTCTGAAGGGCTCGGAATTGGAAGACATGTTTTTCGAGGGAATTTTTGGAAGGTTGTTCGACCTCAAGGCCTTGTTCGACTTCCATCATTGTGGTCGAGCAAGGTGCCCAAGTCGAGTGGAGTACGCAGAAACATACAGAGAGGTTGCTCGACTTGGAGGTGTTGTTAGACCAGCATCGCTTTGGTCGAGCAGATGAGCTTGGTCGAGCAAAATGCGCAAATGTTACAGAGAGTTTGCTCGATCATTGCCCGAGTTGAAGGCCTTGCTCGACCAGTCCAGTTTTGGTAGAGCAGATTCTCGCTGAGGATATTTTTTGAAGTAGTCGTGTTCGTCTGGCGCGTCAAGTAAGATCACACCAATCAACCCTGATTGATGGGCTAGAACCGCTCCTGTAGTTCTTGGGTTATGAAAGTTTTATGAGTTAATTGAATTTCCATGTGTAAACTCCATACAACACTACTTGTGGTTTTTTTTATATAAGATTGTGCCTTTTTATATTATACTCACGATCGTTTTGTGCATCATTAACTGTTATGTAGAGTGTGAATACATATCTTGGTTATTGATTGAGTGCGTTCACTGCTGAGCAGGATTACATGTTATAATTCTAAGTGAAGGGATTTCGAAGTCTTATTAGAACTATCTTATATAGATACTTGTTAATTGAATCTTATTCGGGTTAATAAGTAGGATAAAGAGTATAACTTCATAGTACCTTTAAAGGGAGATCATATCGGGTTAGAGTACTAAGTGTACGAGAAATAATTAATAATGATAGTACTTAGAAAGGGGGTGAATTATATCTCTTGCTCCGAGGATATTCACACGTGTCATACGCGATATTGAGGTATCTTCCACTCCTCACCATTGTACGTCCAGCGTCGAATGTAGCTACATATACTAGTTTTAATGTATTTTCTATTTCATTCATCACCTGTTAAAAGAAAACTTAATTTGATTTAGAGCAATTTGACATGGTGCCTAATTCTTCTATAAAAATTGCCTGCTTCCAGTTTATTATTCATGGGTTTATCATTTTTTGGATATGTTGCTAAACAAGAAATTGAAACTAATGACTTTTATTTCTTTTAAAGTCATTGCTCATTAGCTATTCGATATATTTCCTGAGTAAATAAGATAGATTCCAATAAATTTTCAACCTATGCCTAAATCATTAGTGACTATGTTAAATTGTCAATCTTTCCACGTTCGAGATCTAGTATGCAACGATAGTGGAAGCCATTGCTCCCATCATGCCAAACTCATACTTCATAATCAGAAGCCATGATAGAAAAACATGTATTAAAATGAAAACGGAATTATAATTGTTAACATGCTGCATCCAGAAATCGCGTGGTATTCTCAAATATTCAAAGAAATAATTATGAAATATATAATGAAAACAAATCATGTAAAAGACATATAACCTTTATTTAATTATGGCAATTCAAGTATAACGATAGTAGTCAATATACATTTAACGTAGAAGGAATTCGTGTCCTAATAATTTAGGCTGATGATGTCCCCTTGATGAGCTCATAAGGATTATCATGTAAATCCTTCAGGTGGATTTGCTCTGACATAATAAACGTTTAGTGATACTACTCTTAGATTAGAGATAAATTAATTGAGTTGTCAGTAACTCATTTAATTAATGGACATTGTATATCTCAAACACGGGAAATTAAACGGTCTTATATTAAGGAGTCAATAACGTAATTTGGGATTATGGTGGAAGTGCAATAATAATTATTTAGTGAACCGAATTATTATCATTGGACTTACGGTCTGTTTGGTAGGTAAGATAAGATAAAGGATTACTATTGAAGTAAGTAATAGGGTTAATTGCATTAAAATACATGAACTTTTCTCATATTTTTAATTTAATCACGAACTATTTTTTTATCAAAAAAATACATGACTTTCTCTTATTTTTTTTTTAATTTAATCACGAATTTTATTTTTATCAAAAAAATACACGACCTTCTCTTATTTTTTTAATTTAATCACGAATTTTATTTTTATCAATTAAATACACAACCTTGTGTGTTATCTCAATTTAATCATAAATTTTTATTTTTATTCCTTTTTAACAAAATATATAATCTTTTGTATTTTATAATTTAATTACCATTTCTTCTATTTATAAAATATATGAAAATCTTGATTGGTAAATAATAATATTTAATATTAAATATTTTAAAAAAATTATAAATTAAATATTAAATATTAAAATTTTATAAACAATTTATCTTTTCCGGACAAGAAAATGGGGGACGTATGTTTTCGAAGAAAAAAAATTGTGCAACCTACAAAAAAATTACATATGATTTTTTCTTAAAAAATTAAATATTTTTTTCGACAAAAATGGGGTGAGTATCATTTATTAGGCATTTATAAATTTTTTATATTTTATATATAATTATAATTTAAATATTATTATATTTTAAAATTTGAATATATTTTATGTGTATTAGTTTTTATTTATTATTAACGTATTAATTAATTTATTTAATTAATAGAAGATATTACGATTAAATTGTGAAAAAATTATATATATTTAATTGAAAAAAATCGTGATTAATTTAAGAAAATACATTAAGATCGTGTATTTAATTAATAAAATAAAAGTTTGTGATTAAATTGACAAAAAATGAGAAAGTCATATATTTTTTTGATGAAAAAATAGTTCGTGATTAAATTAATAAAATGAATAAAGGTCGTGTATTTTAGTGCAATTAACTCTAAGTAATATGGATATTGAAATAAGAATGGAATATGGATGAGTGATATTATTTGGTAGGAAAGAGATTATTTGAAAATAATAATATTTAAGTATTTAATAGGTAATATAATTATTAAGATATGCAACAAAATTACCTAAATACCCTTTTATATATTATATAATTTAAATAATATAAATTCTATTTCTTAAATCATTTATTAATTAAATACTATTTTTTTCCAAAACTGATGGTCTTTTTATATATTTTCAAAAAAAAAAAAAAAATATATATATATATATATATATATATATATATATATATATATATATATATATATATATATATATATATATATATATATTGTTGATGTGAAGTGTTGAGACCAGTGTCATCACATCTAGAAACACACATGTCCTCCACCACTTATTTTATTAACCACTAACGTTGTTTTGTTGTTTCGACTGGTGTTGTACATAATGTTACCTTCATGGTTGTTGAGGTTGAAGTGCTGAACGTGTTGGATGCAAAGACCAAGTCAAACGCAGACCTTAAAGACACTGGAGCAAACTGGAAAGATCTGAAAGTTCTAGAAGGATCTAGAAGGCAAAAATAACTACCTCTCTTAGTGGGCGGTTATTTGAGTCTGGATGGGTGCAATCTACATCTTCTACGTGGACCACTCATTATTTGGAGCCAGCAGCCATCTATAAATGGAAGCTGCTAGTTGTCAAGTCAAGTGATTGTAAAGGCAATCCCACTATACAGTGTAAAAGATCCTAGATAGGTTTCTTTCATAGTGTTTGTACTGGTGTTGTAAAACTTGGTTCAACATCAGTTGTCTACTGTTATTCCCATACGTTTTGTGTGTACTGTTCACAGGTAGTGAAAGCCCACATATGAAGTAGGCTTAGATTCTAACAAGTCTAGGTTCTACCATTTGCGAACGTGTTTGGATTTTAGATTCGATTTTGTATTCGAAGGGTGGAAGAATTGTTTCCACACCTAAGTGTCTGTTTTTGTAATCACATTTTCCAATAGTGATATTTGTGCCATGAGGCCGCCACAAACTTGCAAAAGTTTGTGAAAAGATTGAGTAATCCGTGTATTAAGTCTTCTGCTGATTTACAACTTGTTCTATACTTAGTCAAGTTACATTATGATACTTACAGTGTTATTCAAAGTATCATCACACTTAGGACAACATCGTACCAGAAACACACTTTGCACCATTGGGCACCCGACAGGTGGCATCAGAGCCAATACTTAATGATACTAAGTGTTGATTCCTGGTGTTAAGTGTTGAGTTATTATGGATTACTCAGCATCCGTCTCCCGTCCTCCCATTCTTGATGCAACAAATTATGCCTTGTGAAAAACTCGAATGAGGTCATACATCAAAGCATGTGACGATAAAGCTTGGAAAATCATTTTGTCTGGATGGACACATCCCACTGAAGAAGATAAAGATGGAGATCAGATTCTCAAAGATGAACTCAAATGGACTGCCGAGGAGAGCAATCTATCTGCACACAACTGCAAAGCTCTCAATGCAATCAGCTTTTCGGTTGATCCAGTGATGTTCAACTTGATTCAGAACTGCATATCTGCTAAAGATGCATGTGAAAGACTACAAGAATACTGTGAAGGTTCCGGTAGTGTCAAAAGAGCAAAGACAAGGCTGCTGAGCACGAAGTTTGAAAGCTTGAGGATGAGAGAAGATGAGACCATCAACTCTTACAATGAAAGGCTGTATGAAGTCGTGAACGAGCTGCAATCACTTGGTGACCCAATTTCCAATTCCAGATTAGTAAACAAAATGCTTCGTACACTTCCTAGGAGATTTAATAGTAAAATTTGTGCTATAGAAAAAGTTAGGAATACTCATACTATGAGTCATAATGAGCTAATGAGCATTTTGAAAAATTATGAAATGGATATGTCTCAACAAGATTCTGCGTATGATAGAAAAGGTGTTGTTGTTTTTAAAATTGATGCTCCTTCATGTTCTGGAAGGACATCAACCATTACTAAAATTTCACAAATGGATGAAAATGTTGATGACATTTTAGATGACACTGATAATATTGCTTTACTTGCTAAGAAATTTGAAGCCTATTTGAGAATTCAGAAAACAAGTCTAGAGCAAATACTCAGCCTTGGATAGAACAATCTCCTCATACTCCTCAAACTCTTACTAGAAGACCCACTCAAAGAAAACTTAAGTATGATCCTGAATTTAGAAAGAACCCTTATTTGTAGTGAATGTACTGGTTTTGGTTATTATGCAAATGAATGTGCTAACACTCTTTTGAAGAGAAGGATGAACTTAAATGTTTTCTTGAGTGATGATGAATCTGAAGGTGATCAAGAGACAAAGGATGAAGAATTGGCATTTCTGTCAGAATGTGTAAGTGAAGGACTTTTTGGAAGTGACACAGATGTTGATTTGGATGTGACAACATCCACTTTGGCATTAAGCAAGGTTCAGTCGATTTATAATTCTGCTGTGAATTATACTAATGCTTTCTATACTAGAGCAGGTACATCTGAAGAGCAATTGGAAAGCAAAATTGCTGAACTTTTGAAAGAACTTCAAAAGGTCAACCAAGAAAATGATGGTTTGATTGAAACTATCACAAGACTTGAGGTGAATCTTACTAGAAAGGATGCTAAAATTTCAAAACTCCAAGAACAATTGACTGTTTCAATACTAAGTTCAAAAAATACTCTAAGAGTACATTTTTCATGAATGAAGCTTTGTGTGTTGGTAAATCTGATATGAATGGTCTTGGATTTTCTGAAAATTTTAACCCTTTTAGTTTTAAAAAACCTGTAAAAATTTGTGAAACCTGGATCAAAAAGTTTTTCTAAAATTTTCCAAAACAGAGAGGTAAGAGAACTTTTATATGTCATTACTGTTCAGTTCCTGGTCACATTCGTCCATTTTATTTTAAACTGAAAGATGACTTGTTCTCTGGAAAAGTGTTGCCTGAATTATTGCCACACAAGTATTCACACACACCAAAAACTACTTGGGTCAGAAAACCAAAAGTGCTATCTAATGTGGCTTATACTACTTTACAAGCATGCATACCTGGTTTATGGTATTTTGATAGTGGTTGTTCTAGACATATGACTGGAAATTTTGAATATTTGAATGATTATGAAGCTTTTGATGGTGGTAAGGTTACTTATGGTGGTGGCTCTAAGGGTAACATTGTTGGTAAAGGAACTTTAAATGTTAAAGGTTTCCCAAATTTGAAGAATGTGCTGCATGTTGAAGGTTTGCGTGCTAATTTGATAAGCATAAGTCAATTATGTGTTGAATGAAACTGATGAGTGTGTGACGGTTGATAATCGATCTGTTGATAATTGTTATCTGATTGGTAACAACACTTACTGCAACATCTCACAACATGATGAAAGTGTACTTTGGCATCATAAACTTGGCCATGTAAATTACAGAAATTTACAAAAATTGGTTAAGTTGGAAGCTATTAAAGGTTTACCTAAGCTCAGTTTCAAAGACCCTCCCATTTGTGGTTCATGCCAAAAAAGTAAGCAGGTAAGGTCTTCACACAAAATCACCACTATGTGCACATCTTCAAGATGTTTTGAATTGCTTCACATGGATCTTATGGGTCCTATAGAGACTGAAAGTCTTGTTGGTAAGAAGTATTATTTGGTTGTGGTAGATGATTTTTCTAGGTTTTCATGGGTTGAATTCATTAGAGAAAAATCAGATGTGTTTGAAGTGTTTAAAGCTCTTTACAAATGGATCAAAAATGCTTTCAATCTTAAGATTTGTAGGATTAGGACTGATCATGGTAAAGAATTTGAAAATAACATGTTTTCTGAATTCTGTGAAAAGAAATGTATAGTGCAAGAGTTTTCATCTCCTAAAACCCCATAGCAAAATTGTATAGCTGAAAGAAAAAATAAAACTCTGCAAGAGATGGCTAGAGTCATGCTTACTTCAATGAATGTGTCTAAAAGATTTTGGGCTGAGGCATATCTAATAGAATTCTATTTAGACCAGGTAGTTCTATTACATCTTATGAGTTGTTGCATAGGAGAAAACCCAACCTGAAATACCTTCATGTGTTTGGTTGCATGTGCTATATTCTGAATGATAGAGAATATCTTTCAAAGTTTGATTATATGAGTGATAAAAGTCTTTTCTTAGGTTATTCTAAGAATAGCAAAGCATACAGAGTCTTTAATCTTAGAACCAGATATGTTCAAGAATCTGTAAATGTGATATTTGATGATACATCTAATATTACAGGTAAAAAGATGTAAGATGACATCTCTGATCTGATTGAAATTGCAGTACCAGTGAACAATGTTGAGCCAAAAGTGATCACATCACCTACAACATATGAGAATGAGTCAGAAAACAATGAGAATCAGATCCACAGAACTACCAGAAATTCTCTTAATTACAGATATAAGAAGGATCACCCTTCTTCACAGATCATTGGAGAATCCTCGGTTAGTGTTCAAACTAGAAGGAAAGTAAATTCAGAGATGTGGTAAGATCAGTTTGCATGTCCAACATATGCAATCAGGTATTTGCTGAATGTTATTTTTCTTCTGTAGAACCCAAAAATGTTTCTAAAACTTTAAAAGATGAATGTTGGATTCAGGCTATGTATGAAGAACTTGAACAATTCACTAGGAATGATGTTTGGAGTCTAGTCCCTAGGCCTACAAAAACTAATGTCATTGGAACTAAGTAGATTTTCAAGAACAAAACTGATGAATCTGGTAATGTAGTAATAAACAAAGCTAGACTTATTGCACAAGGATACACACAGGTTGAAGGGATAGATTTTGATGAAACATTTGCACCTATAGCTAGAATAGAGTCTATTAGGCTTCTTTTGACTATTGCATTTTTTGTTGGTGTCAAACTGTTTTAAATGGATGTTAAAGCTGCTTTTTTAAATGGAATTTTAAATGAAGAAGCTTTTGTTGAACAACCAAAAGGTTTTATTGATCCTTTCTATCCTAATCATGTGTATAAACTGAAAAAAGCATTGTATGGTCTAAAGCAAGCTCCTAGAGCATGGTATGGTAAACTAACTGACTTCTTACTTCAATTTGGATTCATTAGAGGTGAGGCTGATAGAACTCTATTCATTAAGCATGAATTAGAGGGTTTCTTGATTGCTCAAATTTATGTTAATGACATTCTATTTGGAGCAACATCTCAAGTCATGATGGACAGTTTTGTGAAAGCCATGACTACCACTTTTGAAATGAGTCTTGTTGGTGACCTAAATTACTTTTTAGAGCTCCAAATTAAGCAAAGTGATAGTGGTATTTTCATCTTACAAATTAAATATGCTAAAAACTTGGTGAAAAGATTTGGTCTTGAAAATGCTAATCATATGAAAACACCTATGGGAACATCACAAAAACTGTGCAGAGATGATGTTGGCCCTGATGTTGACCACACTCTGTATAGATCAATGATTGGTAGCCTTCTGTACTTAACTGCTAGTAGACCTGACATTATGTATAGTGTCTGTATTTGTGCTAGGTACCAAGCAAATCCCAAGGAATCTCATATGAAAGCTGTAAAAATGATTATCAGATATGTGGTTGGAACTGCTGACATGGGGTTATGGTTTTCAAAGGACACTAACAGCTCTCTGGTTAGATACAGTGATGCTGATTGGGCTGGTGATTGTGATAACAGGAAGATCACAAGTGGTGGATGTTTTTACATGGGTAACAATCTTGTTTCTTGACATTCTAAAAAAAATTGCATATCCCAATCCACTACAGAATCTGAATATATTGCTGCTAGAAGTTGTTGCACATAGTTGATTTGGCTAAAAAAGATGCTAGATGATTATGTGCTTGAGACTGACACTTTAATGATTTACTGTGATAACACGAGTGCTATAAACATTTCAAAAAATCCAGTTCAACACTCACTCACTAAACATATTAGCATTAGACATCATTTTCTAAGAGATCTAGTTGAGAAGGGAGTAGTCAAATTGGAGTATATTTCCACTGAGAAATAACTTGCTGACATATTCACAAAAGCACTTGATTTCGAGAGGTTTTCTTCACTTAGGAAATTTCATGGACTCTGCATTCCATAAAGTCATGCATGATGTTGCTTAGAGTGTTTCAACACTCGAGGCAACACTACTATAAGTTTTGCCATTTTATGTCGAAATTAAGTGATTTGGTGACCTATTTTGTTGCTGCTAACTATATTCTGGTTGAATCTTGAGGTATTACTGGACATACGCTAAAAGCACAATTCTTAAAAAATCAAAGGTCCAAACATGCTGAGTAACTAGGCACGCAGGGCTGACAACCACGATGTGTTCTTTTCAAAAGGCTGTTATGGTTTCAATAAGAGAATAAAAAGACACTCTTGAACTGCTACTGAGTAACCAGACACACGGGGCTGACAACCACGATGTGATCTTTTCAAAAGATAGTATGAAATCTTGAGATTAAGTGGATCAAAAATCCACAAAAGGATAAAAGTGTATGTGTGCTTAAATTATTCATCCTTGATTGATTTTTCCAGAATATTTTTAGCCTTAACAAAATTGTTATTAAATTGTTTGTTTTCAATACATTAAATGATAGAACTTATAGTATTTATTTATTATTCTGCATTATTTAAATTTTTTTATATTATTGTTTTCCCATATTTGATCATGGCCGATTTTTAAGGAAATATGCGTTAGTGGCCATTACATATCCTTTCACTCGTTATTTGCAGCTTTTAATTAGTGAAAATAACCTCCATCCCACTACTGTTCACTCTCCCTATATATCTTGGAAAATAAAATTTGAAGTGACATGTTTGTGTGCTTGAGTTTGATCCCCTGTTCATCTTCTTACTCACGGTTATCAATAAAGTCTTTCTCTCTCACATTTAAAATGGCACCTCCAAATGCAACATGTTCCACTTCCAAAACCACATCTTCTTCCTCTTAAAATCCACACTAAACCCTTGATGATATGGCTGATAATGTCACGTCGGATGTTGCACCAGATGTCAATCTGAATGATGCTACATAACCGACTGCTCATGTTTCTGAAACCATCTTCCTCAGAGTATCATCCTTCCAGTTGGAACACCCGATAGAGTTCTTGAATCTCTTCGAACTCATTTCACTGGGTTAAATGTCACTATTTCAAGAATTGAAAATTCCATCCTTGAACCATCCATTCCCACTGAAGTTCACTTTGAAATTCCCACTGATACTCCTAACCAATCCGCTCTTGTCCCTTTTGTGACTCCTGATGAAAGCCTACTCTAAGAAAATGTTGAGACTCAGAATCCTATTCAAGTCCCTACATCTCCAAATACATTACCTACTCGTGCTGAGCAGAATCCACAAGTGTCTTCTCCCTCGTCATCAGCACCGGTTCCAATCAGATCAAAGGTTGCTAAACCATCTACTCCAAAGCGTAAAGCGCCTCCACAGTGTTGGTCTATCAGACTCCGCAAGAAAGGTACTACACAGGATGCAACCACCTCTGAAAAAAGGAAGTCCCCTATCTCTATCTCTGATTCTGATGAAGCTGATCCTATGGATGTAGATGCTACATGTGAGAATCCTACTATAGCTTATCATTGCAAAGCCTTGAAGAAGAGAAGGAGAGGAAAGAAAGTTGTGTCTGATGTTACCGCTCTTGAGGCAACACCAGATGAATATAATGAGGAAAATGCTGATCTGAACCAGCTGATTGATGATTTTACCACAAATGTTGCCGCCTTAGTGCCAACACTTATTGTTGCAGATGCAGAACCCTCTGATCCTGGCCATGATTCATCTTCATCTTGTGATGATGAAGAGGATGCACCTGAGGATGCTGACAAATGTGCAGAATCTGATGAATCTGATAAGGATGCTGATGTTCAAAATGTTGAAAGTTCTAATGGTGAAGATAAAGCCAAAGATGATGATGGTGATGAGTCCCCTGATGATGCTGATGATGAGTCCCCTGATGACGATGTATCTAATGACTCTGACTATGATGTTGAAAACTTTGGAGTTGAAAACTTCTACTTCACTGATGGCAAAGTCAGATACAAAAAGTATGCTAAGAAGGATATAATTCATGAAAGAAAGATGAAGGATGCTGACCTCACTCCACACAACCTCATCAACTTCTTCAGAGAGAGAAGCTTGCTGAAATCACTCAGGTACTCTACCTCATTCTACACCAATTGGGTATGTGAGTTTTATGCCCACATCTGTGCCAGTATGATTAAGAGTACAAGTCCCAAATTTGGAAGAATTTTCTTTAGGGGTGAGATTTATGATTTTTCTCCTACAAAGATTAATGAGTGTTTAGGGACTTTGAATGCTGAGAGTGATGATGAAATTGATGATATCGATGAGATTGTGTCTGTGATAACTAGAGGTTTAATTGTTAGTTTGCCTAAGAAGTTGTTTAGTCCAAGTTTGACTTGTTTACATGCAATCTTGCACAAGCTATGTGTTTACAATTGGCTGTCTTCCTCCAATACCACTAAAGGTGCTAGGAAAGGTAATGTGATTTTCTTTCCTCAAATTCTCTAGTTCTTGGTATTGCTAAACCACTGCTTGAAGGTAACCGTGTAGTTGATCTACCCTATGTGAACCCTGCACATGCCTTTGCTACTGTTGTTACTCAGAATGTTGCTCCTGATACTGCCAACACTTCGGTTCGTATTGATACTTCTGCACAAGCTGGAGAAGTTATCTCTATTACTCTGAACCACAGTATATTGAGCAACAAGCTGCTACCCTGGCACGTCATGTCTCGAACCTCAGACTGCAAGCCAATGCACTGAACAGATAAACTACTATCCACACCCACAGGGGGAGATACACCTGCTACTGCTCAACCTACTGCAGTTGAAAGCTCTGGCTCTGGAGGAATTATGATTTGAGGATATCACTGATGAATTAGAAGAAGGAAATGTTGCTAGAAATGTTCCTGATGTAGGTGATGCTGCTGGTGATGTTACTGGTAATGCTGCAACTTAATGGAAGTTCACATGGAGAGGGAGAGATCAACAAAAAGATTAAAGTGTTCATGCTTGTTGCTGATGATGACTAAAAGATGCTGCTGGCTCACTAACTTTTCTAACTATTTGATGATGGGATGTTAAACTGTTTTTTTTATGATGGTGACTGGATACTTTATTTTTTTCTGTTTAAACTCTGATCTAAGCTCTGGACTTATATGTTACTTAAGTGGTTATCTTTAATCACTTTGGTAATTATGCTTTAGAAGGCTTAGTTATTTTTGCACAACTATCGAACTAACATCTGATGTATTAATTTAGATATCTTGCTCTGCATTATTTTCTTGCATAAGGTTATGTGGTTGCGGATAGACCTGATTGGAGGAGATTGTTGATATGAAGTGTTGAGACCAGTGTCATCATATCTGGAATCACACATGTCCTCCACTAGTTGTTTTATTAACCACTAACGTTGTTTTGTTGTTTTAACTGATGTTGTGCTTAATGTTGCTTTTACGGTTGTTGCGGTTGAAGTGCTAAATGTGTTGGATGCACAGACTAAGTCAAACGCTGATCTTGAAGACCCTGGAGCAAACTGGAAAGATCCAAAAGTTCTAGAATGATCTAGAAGGCGAAAATAATTACCTCTCTTAGTGGGCGGTTATTTGAGTCTGCATGGGTGCAATCTACATCTTCTACGTGGACCACTCATTATTTAGAGTCGGCAGCCATCTACAAATGGAAGCTGCTAGTTGCCAAGTCAAGTTATTGAAAAGGCAATCCCACTATACAGTGTAAAAGATCCTAGATAAGTTTATGTCGTAGTGTTTGTACTGGTGTTGTAACACTTGATTCAACATCAGTTGTCTACTATTATTCTCGTACGTTTTGTGTGCACTGTTCACAGGCAGTGGAAGCCCACATGTGAAGTCAGCTTAGATTCTAACAAGTCTAGGTTCTGCCATTTGGGAACGTGTTTAGATTTTAGATTCGATTTTGTATTAGAAGGGTGGAAGAATTGTTTCCACATCTAAGAGTCTATTTTTGTAATCACATTTTCCAATAGTGATATTTGTGCCATGAGGCCGCCACAAACTTGCAAAAGTTTGTGGAAAGATTGAGTAGTCCGTGTGTTAAGTCTTCCACTGATTTACAACTTCTTCTATACTTAGTCAAGTTACATTCTTATACATACAGTGTTGTTCAAAGTGTCATCACACTTAGGACAACATCGTACCAAACACATACATTGCACCATTTGCCACCCGACATATACATATATATATATATATATATATATATATATATATATATATATATATATATATATATATATATATATATATATATATATATATATATATATAAATTCAATGAAAAGAAATGATTGAATTTACACATTAATTATTTTTAATTCAAATAAAATAAAAACTATTTTTGTAATGAAGAGCAATTTACTCACTACATCTCACTATCATTCAGCATTCAACACTATACATTTCAAAACATATTTCATAAATCAATACTACACATTTCAAAACATACATCATAAATTCCATAGTTTAATGGACACAAAAACAACAAATTATTCAATAGCTTCTATGTTCCAAAAATGCATTCATATAAAAAAAAGAGATAAAGCAGAACTACTATTATTATATTATATTATGCATTTGCAAAGTAAGACATGAATCCAGAAACATAGTATCCCAAGTTGATATGACATTAGATCAATAACAAGAAGAGAGGAGAAAATAAGATGATGAAAAACTAGGATATCAAAAATCCAAGAACGTCTGGTTCGGTGGTGGAACTATGTGGGTTTAAAGGGGTACAGCTGTACCCAAAAAAAAGAAAAAAAAAATTACTGCTTCTTATATAAAATTAAAAAATTTTTTTACACCCCACTAATTCAAAATATTACCCCTTAGTCCCTAGTTAATACCCAATAACCCAAAGCTTATTGAGGAAGCTATCTTCCTCCCCCTTTTCATTCGATGAACTTGGTTTCAATTTTGGTTTAAATTGATTTAGAGCAAGTGTACTCTATCGCGTAGTAGACCGTAGTGACCAAGTGCAAAATTTAGAAATATCAAACCCAAGGGAGAAAGTGGGTAGCCGTATTTGAAAGATGTTTCACTCTAGTAGGACTAATCAAAGAAAGAGGGTTGATTAAACTACAAACAACAACTAGGAAAGCAATTGAAGATAGAACATGTACAAATATGATGGAAAATGGATGAAGGTGAACAATCTAAGAAGTATGCAAGGCAAGTAACATTCATGGTAAGGTATATATAGACTCACACACACACACATGCATTGATGGTTTTCATGTTATTATATTAAGGGTAATCATGTTTGTACTCCTAATCCCTATGGCCAACGTGATTAGGTTCTCAACTCTTTTACAAGTTTAAATCACCTAGGATTGTTCTTACTCTCAATCCCCATGAAGGTACTATGATCATAAGTTGGTCCCCTCACTAGTTCATCACTAATGTCCTATCATGAGGTTCTAAGTACTTGAAGGGTATGGCTTACCACTCCTTATACTAACTAAGTCGTCTCATGCAATCAATGATTCAATTAAACCACTAAGCATAATATTGGAATGACCATCCTAACACTATGAATAGAGAATTTAACCACACAAATCATACATAAAATGAGAATAAGCATTCATGATAGAAAATATTCGTAACATTCAATTCATCAAACATGTGGTGTGCAAAATCTACATAATACCTAACCAATCATATTGCTAGCCTCACTTGAGGACTAGCCACTATAAATCATAATAGAATCAATACATTCCATAGCTTGCTCCAATTGAGCCAAATAATGAAGAAAATAACAAAATAAAGGTAAGTTGACTCCCCTTTGATGGTGAACTTCCTCCCCTTTGATTATGCTAAAATCTTCAATCAATGATGAATTCCTCTTCTTAGATTGGTGGATTGATGGATTTATGGTTGGATTTGAGAAGATCAAGTGGATTGGATGGATGAAGTGAAGGGTGAAAGAGATGGAGATGAATGTGTGTGATTTAGATGTTTAGTGTGTGTGGAAACTGATCCTAAATGATTCCTCTTGGATTTTGTGGTCAAAACATGTATTTATACCCCCATGCAAGCTTCTAGAACGTGTGGAAATCATAAAACTAACTTTTGTCAGAACATGAGCCGTGTGCGGAATATGGCCATGGGGGTGGCCATGTAGCTTTTTCTGGTGTTAGAACACGGCCAACCCTTACAGGGCCATCTTCGGTACACGGGCCGTGTAGTGCATCGCGTGCTGTGCAGTCTCACCGTTTCATGAATAACTTTCTTGTTTGGGCTCCGATTTGAGTGATTCTTATGCTTACGCGATCCTCTCTTCCATGGCTTTCCGACCATATATCGTACATCCAATGTTGAGCACCACATGAATACAGAAAAATTACATAATTTGGAAGTGCGTTTTTCAACTTTGCTTTGGCTCGTTCTTCCTCATTTCAACTCCGAATTGAGTTTGTTTTTTCCCACATCTTTCTTATCATGTTTAGAATCCATTTTTACCTGAAAATCACATAAATTACACTAATTTACTAATTCTCTAAATATTCATAAATATAGCACAATTTAAGGCATTTTATCATGAAAATCACACATTTATCATTTCGAATCACACATCTCCATATCTTCATATAACACCACCAAATTATATATAAAATGACTAAAAACACACAAAAATACATAATAATGACATTAAATCTAGGTGAAAATGACACCGATCAACCCCTCAAATTAAAGTGTTGCTCGTCCTCGAGCAACGAAAATGAAAAAATGAGAGGGGAAATTTTCACCTAGAGAAAGACCTAAAGAAAATAAACAACAACACATCATAAGTAAGAAGGACTACAATTCATATCAAGGAATCCTACAACATTAAAATCATGACATGAAAAATTAACAAGTTCAAGTCTATGAAAATTAAGAGTAATAAAGACCCTTCCGTTCCAAACCTCACAACAGGTATCAAAATACACTCAACACTCTATGAAGTAGGGTAATTTTCAGTCATCAATCGATTGAACCGACGCACCATAGGCTTGCTCACGGACTACATTCACAAGCCACCAAGGTTTCAACTAATGATCAAAAAGGACTTTACTTTTGGATGTAATGTTAGGCTTTTTGGTAAGGGTAGGGAGATTATGGATAAGAGTGACTCATCGAGTGTAAGTAATCGAAGAGATGATCAACTTCTTCACGTTTCTTTCTTCCTTTCTTTTCTTTTCTAATCACAAGCACTAATCATTATCATTCCTTGGATTTCTTGAGCTTCTTTTAATTTGCATGCTACCTTTCTTTCGACTTTTGAATTCCTTGAGCATATTTTTCTTGTTTTGCTCTTTTTTTCTTATCTTGAGGTTGCATGTGCATTTGGTTGAGCTCTTTTCATCCTTCTCTTGCTTGTTTACCATTTCCTTTCTTCTCTAATATAATTCTCACATCAAACCTTGTAAACCATCATCTCCTCAATCACCCACACAAAAGGTATATATAAGGCTGAGTGGGTAATCATGGCTTGTAATGTGCTAATATCACAATAAATTGGCTTTAAGACTCAAAGCGGTTAACTAGGGATGATGTATAAGGTAAGAAAATATATAGCAATGACTTTAAAGTAACAAGGATGGCCTAAGATCATATCACTAACCTCCACCAATTGAGCTCATTCCCAAAGTCCATGAGCAAGTTCTAGTTTATCAAGGCTCAATCGATCCACTCATTAAGAAATTTAACCATGGATGCACGGTTGAGGCTCAAATGCTCACAAGTTTTTGCTCGGACCTTAAAGAACCTATTACACCTCAATTCATCTCAAAATTGAACAAGTTAAATAGACCATGTCATAATTTTAAAGAGTAGAGATTCTCAACATAGTTTGTCATCACTTTATCACAAACAACATGTCATTACTCACATTCAAATATAACTCACAACATCCCGAAACAAACCACCAAACAACCTTATACAATATTAAAAATACAAACAAAACACATGAGAAAAGACTCACCAAACAAGGAACAAGACAACAACACAAAACATGCAAAAACGACACTTCATCCATCAAAAGAAAATCAAGCACATATCCTCATCATCCAATATCGTTTAAGCTCAAGATTTTGCCACCTTATTCAAAAATAAGAAAAATAAAGGAAGCAAACTACCTAAATAAAGCAATTAAACCTCCCAAGTACATAACACATGAACTTGCATACTAATCCACATAATCCAATTCAAATAAAGTATATGCTAAGCAAATAGAAATGATGAGTACTAAAGTAAACCCCCTGAAAAGGCATTTGATAATGGAAATGGTTGGCACGATCTTCCGAATTGCATGCACAATGAATCTCGACATTGATTTCCGGGCTCAATTCATGCTTCCACTACACTTCATTTGTACTCAACAACTCATCATAACCATTAGCACAACACTTACTATCAAATAATGAACTAAAATGCACTTCAACACAATCAAACGATCCAAAATCAAACCAATACTCAAGAGAAAATTTTTAAAATTTATCCAATTTTACAAGAAGATCTCTCAATCAACATAATAAGCACACTCAAGTGGTGAGTCACACCACGCACTCTCACATGAACTTGGTTTCAATTTTGGTAAAATTGATTTAGAGCAAGTGTACTCTATCGTGTGTAGCACGTAAGCGACCAAGTGCAAAATTTATAAGATATCGAACCCAAGGGCGAAAGTGGGTAGCCGTGTTCAAAAGATGTTTTACTCTAAAAGGACGAATCAATAAGGATGGGGTTGATTTAACACTAAAAACTAACAACTAGGAAAGCAATCATAGATAGAACATGTACAAATGAGATGGATAATGGGTGAAGTTGAACAATCTAAGAAGTTTGTAAGGCAAGCAACATTCATGGTAAGGTATATATAGACTCACACACACACATGCATTGATGATTTTCATGTTATGATATTAAGGGCAATCACGTTTGTACCCCTAATCCCTATGGCCAAGGTGATTAGGTTCTCAACTCTTTTACAAGTTTAAATCTCCTAGGATTGTTCTTACTCTCAATTCCAATGAAGGTACTATGATCATAAGTTGGGTTCCCCTCACTAGTTCATCACTAATGTCCTATCATGAGGTTCTAAGCACTTGAAGGGTATGGCTTACCTCTCCTCATACTAACTAAGTCATCTCATGCAATCAATGATTCAATTAAACCACTAAGCATAATATTGGAATGATCATCCTAACACTATGAATAGAGAATTTAAGCATACAAATCATACATAAAATGAGAGTAAACATTCATGATAGAAAATATTCATAACAATCAAATAATCAAACATGTTGTGTGCAAAATCTACATAATACCTAACCAGTCATATTTCTAGCCTCACATGAGGACTAACCACTACAAATCATAATAGAATCAATACATTCCATAGCTTGCTCCAATTGAGCCAAATAATGAAGAAAATAACAAAATAAAGGTAAGTTGACTCCCATTTGATGGTGAACTGCCTCCCCTTTGATCATGCTAAAATCTTCAATCAATGATGAATTCCTCTTCTTAGATTGGTGGATGGATGGATTTATGGATGGATTTGAGAAGATCAAGTGGATTGGATGGATGAAGTGAAGGGTGGAAGAGATGGAGATGAATGTGTGTGATTTAGGTATTTAGTGTGTGTGGAAACTGATCCTAAATGATTCCTCTCGGATTTTGTGGTCAAAACATGTATTTATACCCCCATGGAAGCTTCTAGAACGTGTGAAAATCATAAAACTGACTTTTGTCAGAACACGGGCCGTGTGCGGAACACGGCCATATGGGTGGCCGTGTAGCATTTTCTGGTGTTGGAACATGACAAACTCTTACAGGGTCGTGTTCGGTACACGGGCCGTGTAGTGCATCGCGTGCTGCGCAGTCTCACCGTTTCGTGAATAACTTTCTCGTTTGGGCTCCGATTCGAGTGATTCTTATGCTCACGCGATCCTCTCTTCCATGGCTTTCCAACTATATATCACACGTCTAATGTTGAGCACCACATAAATACAGAAAAATTACGCAAGTTGGACGTGCGTTTTTCAACTTTGCTTTGGCTCGTTCTTCCTCATTTCAACTCCGAATTTAGTTCCGTTTTTTCCCACATCTTCCTTATCGTGTCTAGAATCCATTTTTACCTGAAAATCACACAAATTACACTAATTTACTAATTCTCTAAATATTCACAAATATAGCACAATTTAAGGCATTTTATCATGAAAATCACACATTTATCATTTCGAAACACACATCTTCATATCTTCATATAACATCACCAAATGATATACAAAATGACTAAAAACACACAAAAACACATAATAATAACACTAAAATCTAGATGAAAATGGTACTGATCATTCGCAACATACACTACCCACTTTCCCTCATCCCCTACATTTTCCAAAATTAAAACCCTTCTCCATTTATTCATTTTCTCCGTCAAAATCCCACCCCAATGAATTAATCTCCACATCATTTTCTTCCAAAATAATAATTTAGTGATATCCTTCTATTTCTAGGTAATTTTATTTACTTATATTTTGGAGTATTATATATTATTATTTGAATCAAATATTAATTGTGATGATAAATTGATAATGTATTTGTATATTAAATTTGAATTTGATAGTTAATAAATTAAGAAATGGCAATACAAATGATATGGCTATCAATTCATGTAGTTAAGCATCTCCATTAATGATGCAATAGGATGCTTACGCTACATGTAACAGAAAAGGAGAAAAGTGATGGTGAGGATGTTGGATGCAAATGATATTTACATAGTCCATTTTACCACTCCAGTTAAAGAAAATGCACTCAAATTAATTAATGAAGAGATTCACACTTAGATATAGAATTTTCGAATTCAAAATCCCAAGCAATAAATTAATCTCCACGTTACTCTCTTCCAAAATAATAATTTGATGAAACTTCTCCATTTGTAAGTAATTTTATTTACTTAAATTATGTAGTATTATATATTATTATTTGTGTTAAATATTAATTGTGGTGATAAATTGATAGTGCATTTGTACATTAAATTTGTGTTTGATAGTTAATAAATTAAGAAATTTATTATATTTCATAATTAAATAACATATGTTAAAGTAAATTAATAATAATTGTGTTATTCATTATAATATTGTGAGGTTTTGCTTTTCTCTTCTTTTTTTCTTTTCTTTTTTAATTTATTATAAAATTGAAATTAAGAATAATAATTGTTAATTATTCTAAGTATTTTTATTTTAATAGGAAATGACGAATGACAAACCTAAATCAAAGAAATTCCAGACAACGGGAAAACAACCCGATCTTTGACAATTCATGTTTGCAAAAATGAAATGTCAAGGAGAACCTTATTCTAAGCCAATTGATAAAGAAAGTCCTTCAAGTAATGATGAGTTTTCTTCAAATGATACAATACTTCATTCACCCCATATCCAAGAAAACGTGAAAGAGGACTTATGTAGTTCAAGTGCTACTAATGTACCATCTGAAGGAGAAGAATTGTTATATGATGTTGAACTTCTTCCTCATGATCCTGAAAAAATAATGAATATAATTGATTATCCTTCAAATCAACGAAATGTGGTAAGAAAAGCATACATTCTTAAAGGGTCTTGTCAACCAAAAACTCATGACTTTCCTCAAAAGGAACTTGGAGGTATGCGCCGATTTAGTTCTATCTGGTGGGGTTAGAAGTTTTCATAATCATGCTTATGAGAAATATGAGAATTTAAGGGACTAAAGAAAAAATCTATTGTACATGTGTTTGATAATGCAAGTGATGTGCTTCGAGGGGAGTATGAAACTCATTTGAAAGCTTCACTTTCTTGTTTAAGGTTTCTTTTGCGCTAAAGGTTGGCATGTCGGGGGCAAAACGAACATGAGGAATCAAATAATAGGGGGAATTTTCTTGAGCTTTTAAAATGGTTGGGAGAACACAATAAGGGTGTTAAAATTGGTACATTTGAAAATGCTCCGGGTAATTGTCAAATAGCATCTCCCAAAATTCAAAAGGATATTATAAATTGTTGTGCTAAGGAGACAACTAAGTTCATTATTAAAGAGATTGGTAATGATGACTATTTTGGCATTTTGGCCGATGAGTCAAGTGATGTGTCTCAAAAGGAACAATTTGCTCTTTGCTTGCGTTATGTTGATGATAAATCGGTAAGTGTAATGGAGCGATTTCTTGGACTTGTACATGTAGGTGATACTACTTCTTTGTCACTTAAAAGTACAATCATGTCTTTTTACTTGTTGAACATTCATTGAGTCCATCTAAAATTCGAGGGCAAGGGTATGATAGAGCTAGTAACATGATAGGTGAGATAAACGGCCTTAAAACTTTGATTATGAAAGATTCTCCATCTGCATACGTGTTCATTGTTTTGCCCATCAACTTCAATTAACACTTGTTTCCGTTGCAAAGAATAACAATGATTGTGGTTGGCTTTTTGAAATAATTACAAAACTTGTTGAATGTGGTTGGAGTTTCTTGCAAGCGAAGAGAAATGATTAGAGATTATCAAATTAAAAAGGTTGTTGAAGCTTTAGAAATCGGAGAGCTTTAAAGTGGATCTAGTTTGAATCAAGAACTTGGTTTGAAGAGACCAGAAGATACTCGTTTGTCATTAAATAACTCTTTTGAATGTTATCCATTTATTTCCTACCATTATCCAAGTACTTGAGATTATTAAGAAAACTGCTTCAAGTTCGGAAGATAGGATTAAAGCTTAATCTATATCTTACTCATTGGAGTCATTTGATTTTATTTTTATAGCACACTTGATATTGTGTTTGGATACACTAATGCTTTGTGTCTCGCTTTGCAAAGAAAAGATCAATATATTGTCAATGCTATGTCTCTATTTCGTTGACCAAAGAATTATTGCAAAAAGCAAGAGACAATGAATGGGAAACTCTCATGAGTAAGGTCACTCTATTTTGCACTAAGAATTATATTCTTATTCCTAACATGGATGATTGTTATGTTCAGCATTTTGTTAAGCAAGAAATAAACCATCACCATTTTCGAGTTGAGATTTTGATAGCAGTGATTAATTTACAACTTAGAAAGCTCAATCAGAGGTTTGATGAGGTTAATAAGGAGTTGCTTATATGTATGGCTTCTTTAAGTCCTAAAGATGTATTCTCTTCTTTTAACAAGGAAAAAGTTCTTAAGCTTGTCATGTTTTATCCTTCCGAGTTTGCTAGTATTGATTTGATGACACTTGATTGTCAACTTGATGTACTCATTGAAGATATGCGAAGAGATATTCGATTTCGGGAATTGAATGATCTTGGTGCTCTTTAAATGCTACTTGTCAAGACAAAGAAGCATGTGACTTATCCTTCAATTTATTTGATTATCAAGTTGATGTTGATTCTCCCAGTTGCTACCGCAAGTGTAGAATGTGTATTTTCTGGAATGACTTATGTCAAAAATAGATTGCATAATAGTATGGGTGATCAATTATTAGATGATTTTTTAGTTACTTTTATTTAAAAAGAAGTATTTTTGCAAATTTCTGATGATGACATACTAGATCGTTTCCAAAATATAAAGACTCGACGAAGTCAATTATAAATTATATCACTTATTTAACTATGTATTTTTATTACTTTACTTTTATTTATGATTTAAATTTTAAATAAATATTTTTAATTAATTATATATCGCACCCCCAATATTATTTTTTTGGGTCTGCCACTGGTCCGGTTCGTCTTCTTTATTGTCATGCCACCGACACTTTTCTTTTCTCTTATCACAACTTTTAAAGCAAGATAGAAACCCATGGAGCAGTTTTTGGGTTCTTCAAAATATTCCATAATAGCAGCAACTTCATTTGGTTTAAAACGAGAGAATTTGTGATCACTTTAAGTCCAAAAGACATCGTAGTGTACAATGATAGCAGCCGCAGTGAAATCAAAATATTAAAACCAAATATAAAGTTCAATAATTATTCAAACCAAAATTCTAATGGAATGCCAAAAATTTCACAAATCAAAAGCACAATCTCACCATAAATCCAACATCAATTTCACATGTGCACAAGTGTAAAAATATGATCTCAAATGAAATATTATATGCACATCTATTAACCAAAAATATTACAACTTCAAACATCACTCAACACACCAAACCTACCCACACCAAATATTTTGCTTGCACCTCAAGCAAACAAACACGATAAAATTCAAGGGAAAATTATAAGCGTAAGAGTGGAAAGAAGTCACCAGGTTAAACTCAATTTGATTGACCACATATTGGGATTTTTTTCTCTCTCTAGAAGCATCATCAAAATCATTGTCTCACTCCATAGCCTACAAATGAGAATACACCAAAAGAACAAGATTATTTATTAATAAAATTCAAATGAAGAAAATTAAAACTAAGTTGGGTTGCCTCCCAACAAGCGCCTTTTATTAACGTCATTGGCTCGACGCTCACTTCCCTTTCATGTAATAGAAGTGAAGTATTCAAACCAATATATATGCTTTCTTGGTTTAAAAGAAGAATTCTCTGTATGAATTAATTAAATTAATCAATTAAATTAATTGGATTTAATTGGTTAGTAAGGGTTAATTGTTAAATTAATCACCAATTAAATGAGTGTAGTGGGTGAGTATAATTTGGCTCATCTACTGGAGACGTTATGTGATACGTAATGGGAATTAATACGAAATTGTTATCCCACGTGGGAGGAAAATCCTCAAAAATTGGATCAAGCCGGAAGATGAATCTTTTCATATAGAAAGATTTGTTGAACATGAAGTAGGTTCATTGAATCTGGATGCAATAACCCTCCATAATTGTTGATTAGAGGAAATCACGCAATCAGCAATCAAATTCGTCATAATTGCTGATTTGAGGGAATTACGCAATCAACAATTAATACGTCATAAATCTGCAATCGCCATTATGGCTGAGTGTAATGGTGCGCCTATAAATAGGGTCATTCGCTATGCATTCCAAACATAACAAGAACACCACAATCAACGAGCACTTGCATCACAAAGCATTTGCATCATAGTTATGATCCAGTTCTCCATCCTCTTTCGTTCGCCGGAGTTCCTGCGATAGCGGTGCTGCTTCGCCGGAAATGAAGAACTGTTTTACCTTTGGGAGCATTGCTCCAAGAATCGAAACACTACCCGGGCATTTTATGTCTTACAGGAAGAGATCCAATCTCAAATCGGTTCAAGATCCAGATCCAGTTCTCGCGCCAGTTCCTTTTGAAGATCCAGATCTAAAGATAAGATTTGAAGACCTTTCTCGTTTCTTCATTTCTTGTATTTTATTTATTACTTTTCAGTATTCATATTGTAAAGGTATTGTGTGGTGCACCCCCATATTCCCCAACATTCTCTCCCACAAAAATTGCATAGTTCTTGGTCAATTCTATCGTGTAAAGCTCCATGGAAGATTATCTGATCACCTCAAGAAAAGGGTCATGAATCTCATCAATCTGAAACACATCAATTGTCTCATTTTCTTGAGGGATATCGACAACCTTTTTCAACCTGAAATGTGAAAAAAAAATATCAGAATGAACAGAAATTGAATCAGGCAATATTTTCTCATTTTCGTTTCTAGCAGAACTGACACTGAAAGCTTCAGTGTTAGTTTCTGCCTCAAGTATTTTTGGTACAGAATCTGCAGAATTTCCAACAGCTTCATCCTCTTCAATTTCTAACTCAATCTTGAATTTTTCTCCATGGGTGGACTTTGCATCGTGCTCCACTTGGTTTGCACCTTGTTGGGCCACCAAACATTCAACCTCAAATGTTAAGCACTCCAAACTCCAAAGACTCAATTGGGTTTCTTGTTGAAATAATAATGTACTAATTTCCATCAGTTTTACAAAATTCTCCAATGAAATCTTTGAGTTTTGATCATCACCATAATACTCATCATCCTCATAATAGCATTCACTATTATTGAAGGATTGAGGTCTTTGATCATAGTAGCCACGCCTTTGATATTCACAAGGTTGATTGTATGAATAGCCAACATATCTGGAATCACGATGGTTATTCCACCCTTGACTATAAGTATTATGACCATAAAAATCATGATACCGATCCATAAGAACTAAACATGCAGGGGAAGAAAGTGATTAAACTTAAAAATAAAAAAAATAGAGCAAACCTAACACTGAAGGGTTCAGTGTCAGTGCACTGCTGGGCAAAATCGAAAATTATACTAAAAACACAAAAATTCAACAAAAATTTGGGATTACTCCTCGGCAACAGCGTTAAAAATTTGGTGTGCTGTCGCTGGCACTCAAAAATAAGATTTGTAATTTTCCAAATCCACAATAGAGTATAGTAGGATAAGTATGGGTCGATCCCAATGAAATAATCGAATTTTAATTGAATTAAATGTGTTTTTAAAAGTAACCGGAGGGGGGATGGATTGAAGGCTAACAACTACTAAACATAAAAATATAAATAATTAAAATTTCAGATAATATAAAAATAAGATAAACAAATAAAAATGAAACATAGTTTAAGGATTTGATCCCCTCACATATCCTAATTCATAAAATTGCAAGAATTAAACATGCCAACAATCATATAAACTAAAATATCTAGGCTAATGGTACAACCAAATTAACCCAAAATATTTTTATGTTTAGCAATTCAGGTTACGACCACTAAATTGAACTATTCCCAAATGACCCTATGGATTCAAACTTGATAATGCATTAAGACAACAAACATTAGAATTACTAGGCTACGAAAACCGACTAGAAATCATACAACATAGATCTTATTGCATCTAGTGGGGGTCTCTCTATTTTGCTACTAAATTCATTCCTCATAATAATTACGGATTGTGGATCACGAAATAGCAATAAACAATTAATTAATCAAACTAGATGGCCAGTCTAAAATAATTATCAAACCACTTTAAAACAGTTCAATACATGTAATAAGATAAATTCATAAAAAAGTTTGCAATATAAAATTCAAAATAATAAAATAAACATTCTATGGGAGGTTCACAACCCTCGGACTAGAAAATGAATTACATAATTAAATTACAAAATTCAAATAAAATAGAATAAATCGATAATCTTGATGGTGGTGTTCTTCATGTCCCCCAATCTGCCTTCTGCCTTCAATCTGCGCTAGCGTCATTGTGTGTGTTGATGAGATCCGTGGTGGTCTTTTTAAAGATCCAAAAAACCGTGTATTAATAGGAATCATTAATTATCTCCTTTGATCTTCCTTTCTAATGAGTGTTCAGGTTCATTGTACCCTTTCATCCTTTGGTAAGTTTTCCTTATGCTCTCCAAATCAAATCCATTTCTAATTGACTTGGCCGAATCTTTAATTTCCTGCAATAAAGATAATTGTAACAGTCACAAAGTAAGTTAATGTGAATGTACAATATCTCTCGTTTTTGGCATATTTCAATAAGAAATAAAATAATAAAAGATCAAGTGCATAAAATAGAAATAAGTCGTAATTAGCATTTAATAAACCAAAACTCACATAAAATATATATGAATTCATCTAAAATAATGTGCTAAAATTAGCTATTTAACAAAGCAAAAACTAAAACAAGTCATCAATGGGACAACAACAACAACATTCTCTTGCTACTTAGTTATGAACTTATGATCTCTTTAACTACTTGATGTGATAATTCTCTTGCAAACATTATTTAACATAACACTATTTGATGTATTCAATTATAGCAACTTACTCCTTTGAATCCAATAATAATAAAGATGACTTCCATTCCTCTTGCTTCCTCCATAAATTCTTTGGAAGGCACCAACATCAAGATCTCCCCTCAAATATATTTCCCTAACCATAGAAGTTGCAATATCCAAGAAAGTAACACTCTTGTTCAAATATTACGCAGCGTCACATGTTATAGCATGATAACTGAATTGGATTAGAAATAATGAGATATTCTATAGTGATAGCATTAAAGGGTGTATAATAATATTTGAGCTAATAAATAACCAGAAATCCTTTTTGCACTAAAGATAAGAAAATGGATGAACATACCATACCAGTTGCAGCTGAAACAACAATATGATTAATGCAATAGAACAAAAGAAAAGATAAATGGGGAGGATTACAAACCCTGATACTCCACTAGATAAGTAAACTTCTAATTTCTTTGATCAATTAACTTTCTCTCCCAAAACCAAATTCTATTATATCAAGTCTTTCCATCAATTGGTGTATTTGAAAATCTAATTATGAAACAAGAACTTTTCATACATAATGGAAAATATAAATTGCATAATTGAAAATCTCATGGCATTTGGGATTTGTCAAAAAATATAATTGATTGTATAAAGTCCAATGTTATTAAAATTTAAAATAAATACTTTAATTGGAAGTAGGAAATTACCTAATTAAGAATTAAAGTAGGAAAATTGGATTCATGGGTGGTCTTTTACAATGGAGATGGAAGCTCTTATATGCCACTACAGTGGAGAAATACGATAGTTCGAAGATGAGGCTACTCTGCCCGACATTTATGATTTGTGTGAGCGAGATTTATGTGGTGGTTGGGTATGGAAGAGACTCAAGTTTGAAGCAGATGGCGATTGGCGTATGAAATGGGTGAGTGGAGAGTGGTGGTAGACAGTAACACTGGCGACGATGACAAATGTATAGAGTTGATTCGTAGAAACCAGAAACATGGTGTGAGAATAAATTAGAAATGGTGAAGTTCAAGGGTAGTTAGGGTAATACGAAATTATTGTTTTCTAAATACAATTAATACTGGGGGAAAGGTCCGATTATTTATGTAAAAGTCCACAATGATTTTAGTGCGGGACTGGAGTTTTGTATCGAGCTCCCAACATAAATAATACATCATACCAAACGTTGTAAAAGGGCATATTTCATTTCTCAAATGCCCTTAAAAGGGCTACTAAACGCAACATTAATGTATAAATTTTGGGCTAAATTAGGTTGCCTAATGGGAAGCCCAACCCAAATTTCTCCTCATGGTATCTGTTGTAGCATATAAATAAGCAATCTCAACAATCTAAATAATGATGATTCACGTTTCTTTTAAGGAAAAAATGAGGAGAGAGAAAAAATTTCTACGACGCCTAAAATATAAAAATCTTAATTTCGAGATGGAATTAGGCGGCTGGAATTATTTCGGGAGACTGAGGATTGAGATCAACTAGAGAATCGTCGCCTACATGACGTCTAGACCATACATAGGAATACAATAGAGATCACAAGGTTGTTTATGCAATTCGCGAATAAGACTTCTCCGCCAGTATTCGATGAAAAATAATTTTTTCTTTTATTCCACTGCGTTAGATTTGTATGGAACCTGAATGGATTACGTAGGACATAAAATCCGATCACCATCACATTAGAAGTAAATCAACTCAAGGCAGAGTGATTAAGAATGAAATATTCATGTACAAAAAAGCCCATTAAATATTCCTAAATCAAAAAAAAATTTAGGCCTTACCAATCAAACAACACTGAATTTCTTTTCAAAAATGCTTATGGATCTTGAAGTGAAACTCCGACTACCAAACAAAGCTCGTCTCCATCTCTCTCCATTTCACATCTCTACTCATCAACAATTCAAGACGTCCTTCGATGGAACGTCTGACTTATCCAGTTCCCAAAGAGTGATTCTGCACGTCCGATTATACAACGAGAGCCACATCCACCTTTCCTTATGCTTTCATTACCTAAAGCTAGATGTGTATTTAAGGGTTTTGACAAAGATAGTGGAGGTAGCAGGGAGATGAAGTTGATATATTGATTTGAAAATGTAAGTTCGATGGTAACTCAAAATTTTAAGAGATAGCAAATAAACCATTGCTAAAAAGGGAAGGTGAGATGATTTGAATTGTTAGGGTATCTGAATTTTAAGATATCAGAAATAAACCATTGCTCACAAAAAAAAATAAATAAATAAAGAAAAAAGAAGATAGAAGTCGACAAGTGAGATTAGTTGAATTTTGAAAGATTCACACATAAATAGATAATTAGGCTAATTATATTGAGCACCGGGTGACACCCACTTTAAAAAACATACTCCCTCTGTCTCGGTTAAACTGCACCGTTTGATTGCATAAAGCTCTCACAAAAGCTACAGTAAACCATGCAATATGGACGGGACAGAGAGAGTATATAAATATAAGGGTTAATTACGTTAAAAGTCCTAATCTTTTCGCCATTTGCAAATTAGTCCTAACTTTTCAATATTTACAAATAAGTACTCGACCTTAACCCCGTTTTTCAAATCAAGCCACCGGACATCTGCAGACCTGCCCGGTGGCTGACATGGCTGACCTTAAGTCCTAATTGAAGATTCAATTTTTTTTTTATTTATTATTTTATTTTTTGGTCGTCGTCCTCAAGCTCCCTCCAACCCTGCACCATCAAACCATACCATCTACTACCATCAAACCTTACCATCTACTATGGCTATCCCAATTAAGAATTACAACGCGAGAACAATGTCTCCACAATTTTGCAACTCACCTCCCACATAAATCAGGTGAGAGAAATCAATTACCAGAATAAGCACTATACATTTTCCTGTGCTTCCATTAAATCCCACATGAACCACAATATCGTCCATCATCTCCCAATTGATATAGAATGGACATTATACATGGATTTTTTTTTGCAGAATTCTGATTTTTGAATATAATAATGTTGAAAAAATAGATGATTGGGTGGTTGTAGAGCAGATATATAGTACAGAGAGAAAGAAGAAAAGGGGTATGTTCATCGGAGGAGGGAAGCGCTTGACGTTGTTGAAATCGGCGTCGTCATTGTTGTCATCGAAGGAGGGCGGCGACGGATTTGGGCCCTTCTCCATGGAATCCATGTTCTGGAAGTGAACCCAGGAAGAGGTGAAGCGACGAACACCGCCGTGGGCGGCGGCCCGCTGGATCTCGTCACAACCTCTTCCGCTGCTTCTCCATCTTGTGGCGGCACTGAACGGCGGTCTTGGAGCGGCTGGTGGGGCATCTCGCGGTGACATCATCGGCGACCTCCTGCCAATAGATGAGTGCGACGGTCTCCTTAGGGTACCAGCAGGGTGGGGGAGGCGGCGAGAGACGGAGGGAAGAGCTGACGGCAGCAATGGGGAAATGATCGTGGGCGGATGGGGAGGGAGGAGAGGATGGTGGACCAATTTCATAGCAAATGGGATAAATTTGAAAGTCAAATGTGACATGTCAGATTTTTAATTTATTATTTTGACACGTAGGATGTAATTTGGGAGTTAAAATTACACGTCACCCTCCGGGCAGGTCTCGGGTGGCTTGATTTGAAAAACGAGGTTAAGGTCAAATACTTATTTGTAAATATTAAAAAGTTTGGACTAATCTGCAATCGACGAAAATGTTAGGACTTTTAATTTAATTAACCCTAAATATAAATAAAAACATACATACAATTATGAACAAAAATATATACAATTTAATTGTTAGTTTTTTTAATGAAAAATTTAGTGTAAAAAATATACAATTATTAAAA